>CM066034.1:743563906-744287762 GCA_033557465.1 Ichthyophis bannanicus
CCACTTTTGCCACCACAGGTCTCAGATAAACTAGAGCATGGTATTTCTGGGTATTGTGTCTCACCCAACCGCATGCCTGTTCACATCAATGACCCGGGTATTTTTTCAAAACATACTCGCACTTGCCTTTATAAATTTTGCACATATCTTTGTAAAAGTTTTTTTTTAATATCTTCTTTTCAGCTGTCCCAACGCTGCTATTTTTGGCGCCCTCGCGTTTCTCACTTCGGGTTCCTCAGGGGACTAAAGTGCTCCTAATGATCTATTATAAAAATGACAATAAATAATGATCGAACTTTATGATAACCTTATTTAGACTATAGCTCTCAAAAATACATAGATGCTTTGAACTCTAGGGTACCTGTACATCACTGCTGCCCGCATTCTTCTCTAATTTCCTCCTTCTGTCAATGACGTAAAATGGACAAAAAACGCCACGCATGCAGACTCTCGCACACACGATGTCCTTTAAACCCTAACAATTATTCAACTGCTATCAGCTGTGAATACACACTGGATATAATGATTAAAAATCTCCCTGATGTCCACCCACTACACATCTTCACTATAGCTTTAAACGCATACTGACCAATCGATCCCTGCATTTAGGCCTCCTGGTTGAACTGTTTTTAATGTGTAAATCCACCATTGCTCTCTGAACAACAGCATTTGCTCCCGCGATCTTCCCTGAGTTCCTTTTTCCACTTCTTCTATACACCAGCACCCTAATTGGCTAAAACCATGACTCAGTGACAGGCAATGTTGAACTATTGGAGTTTCAATACACTGACAACGGAGTCTACTCTCATGTTCTTTCATTCGTGTCCTAAAAGAGCGTATAGTTTTTCCAATATACAAAAGGTTGCATGGACATCGTATAGCATAAACTACGTAGGTAGATGCACAGGTCGTAGCAAATCTTAACTTATATTTCACATCATTGTAAACGAATTCAGTGGTATCTATTGTGATATTACAAACTGTGCATTGACCACAACTACGATGTCCTCCTGCTATTATCCCTTGTTCAACTGGTTTCTCTGATCGTAGTGCCGCGGGGCTGAGATATTCCTTCAAGTTTCGACCTCTTTTCCATACACATCTCAAGCTCATGTTCTGCATTCCAGGTATAGCTTTCAAGATCAAACTGTTTTTTTAATATTTTTTGGAGGTCTGAACTCAGAGGGGAATAGTGTGTAATGAGATTAACATGCTGATCACGTTTATCTTCCTTTCGTGCTCTCAGGATTAGCAGCAAATCTCTATTGTTATATAGCGCTCTCTGGTAGGCTCGATGTACTGTATCTCGTGGATAACCTCTCTCTCGAAAACTACTCGTTCAGTTTTTTGATAACGTTTTAAACTCCTTAACGCTAGAGCAATTTTGTCTAAATCTTAAAAATTAAGATAGCGGGAGACTTTCTTTTAGTCTTGGGGGATGCGCACTATCATAATGAAGAAATGTGCTTCTGTCTATGGACGTCCGATAGACTGAAGTGCTCCAATAGTCGTCCTCTCTCTTGATGGTAATATCTAAATATGTAATTTGCTGTTTACTAAATTCATACGAAAATTTTATATGGATGTCACAACCATTCAACCAAAGCAAAAAAGATTGTAACTCAGATTCTGTTCCATGCCACAGCATAAAAACATCGATATAACGATGCCATGCCTTAATATTGGTTGAATATGGAGAGAGAGGTAAGACACGTCTCTCAAAATCACCCATGTACAAATTGGCCACTGATGGAGCACATGTGGCTCCCATGGCTACCCCTGCTATCTGATACATTACTCCTTCAAATAAGAAGTTCTGATGTAATGCTAATTCTGTCAATTCATGTAAAAAATTTAGCTGTGATAAGTCACCACGACCCTCCAATGCTACCTGCACTATATTACTCGCTGATCGTTGAGGTATACTGGTATATAATGACTATGTCCAGCGTCACAAAGTATTTCCCCCACTCTGGCCCAGGATGCCAGATCTCGCAGAATATTCAAGCAATGGGTAGTGTCCCGAACATAAAGCACAGTTACTTACCTGTAACAGGTGATCTCTGGGAACAGCAGGAATAAGTCTTCACATATGGGTACGTCGGTACCGACGGAGTCTGCGCGAGAACGCTCCCCAGCGTCCAATCAGAACGCTTTTGGGAGCATCCCAACACGCCTGCGTGCTGCCTTCCTGCCTTTCCCAACTGCCTCTCCTCAGTTAAGTTTTAAAGCTGAGACCAAGAGAGAGAGACAGAAAGGGAAAGAGAGATAGAGAAATGCAACTCCTACGGGAGGTGGGTGGGTTGTGAAGACTTTTTCCTGCTGTTCCCAGAGACCACCTGTTAAAGGTAAGTAACTGTGCTATCTCCAGGAACAAGCAGGAAAGCACAGTTACTTACCTGTAACAGGTGATCTCTGGGAACAGCAGGAATAAGTCTTCACATATGGGTATCGTCGGTACCGACGGAGCCTGCGCGGAAACGCTCCCCAGCGTCCAGTAAGAAAGCTTTTCGGAGCATCCCACAGCGCCTGCGCGCTGCCTTCCCACCTTTCCCAACCGCCTCTCTCCAGTTTGAGCTTTAAAGCTGAGACAAAGAGAGAGGGAGAGGAAAGGAAAGATAGAGAGATACAACTCCTAGGGGAGGTGGGTGGGTTGTAAAGACTTATTCCTGCTGTTCCCAGAGATCACCTGTTACAGGTAAGTAACTGCTATCTCCAGGAACATGCAGGAATGAATCTTCACATATGGGGACTCCCTAGCTGCAGATGCCAGGGGAAGACCCCAGGTTGTGTGTCCTTGAAAAGGACTCTACCTCCCCCCATGGATCTCTGGCATCCAACCAGGGTAGGTGGGTAGGAGTTGATTAGGAATGGAACAGGTGTTTGAGAACAGCCTGACCAAACGAGGCATCCCGGCGGGAGTCCTTGTCCAAACAGTAATGGGCTGTGAAGGTATGAACCGAGGCCCAAGTGGCCGCTCGACAGATTTGGTCGATGGACACAGTTTAGATGAGCCATTGAGGCTGCCATGGCTCTCACATTTTGAGCTGTGACATGGCCCTCCAGAGAAAGGTTCCTACTCTGGTAGGCGAAAGAAATACACTGAGCAATCCAGTTGGACAGTGTTCTCTTAGAAACTGGAAGTCCTAAATGAGAAGGATCAAAAGCAACAAAGTTGAGAAGACTTTATGTTGCTGTGTTCTTTGTAAGTAAAAAGCAAGCGCTCTCTTACAATCCAAGGTATGAAGATTCCTCTCTGCACTTGATGCATGAGGTCCTGGAAAAAAGACAGGTAAATATACCTCTTGGTTTAGATGAAAAGGCGAGACCACTTTGGGCATAAAGTGTGGATTGGTCCTGAGGACTACCTTATCATGATGGAACCTTGTATAAGGTGGATCAGCCACCAAAGCTTGCAATTCACTGATGCGGCGTGCTGAGATGAATGCAATGAGAAAGATAACTTTCCAAGAAAGAAATTTCAAGGAGGTGGTGGCTAAAGGTTCAAAGGGTGGCTTCATAAGCTGGCCAAGAACCAGGTTTAAGTCCCATGCCACTGGAGGTGGTCTAATGGGAGGTTTAGTTAGAAGAAGGCCTCTCATGAATCTTGTTATAAGAGGATGAGAGGAAATAGGCTGTCCATTGAGAGGCTTGAGGGATGCTGCAATAGCACTCAAATGGACTCTTACTGAATTCGTTTTAAGACCTGCATGGGATAAATGCAGGAAATACTCTAGTAAAGAATTCAAAGGTATTGCAAGAGGGTTAAGACCCTTCTTTGAACACCAAATGGTAAATCTTTTCCATTTGAAAGCATAGGAACGTCTAGTAGAAGGCTTTCTAGAAGCATGAATAATATCTCTGACTTGCTGAGAGAGATGAAAACCTTGAAGGTCTAGGCCTTCAGCAACCAAGCCCTGAGATGAAGAGACTGGGGATTTGGGTGCCACAACATTCCCTCCTCCTGGGATAGAAGGTCTGGTGCAGAGCCCAAGTCCAGGGAAGGAACTTGAGAGAGATGCAGAAGTAGAGGATACCACACTTGGCGTGGCCAATGTGGTGCTATGAGGATCATGGTTCCTCGATCTCTCTGAAGCTTGAATAGTGTTTTGGGAATTAGGGGAATGTGTGGAAAGGCATAAAGAAAGTCTTGACCCCAGTGAAGGAGGAAGGCATCCTTGGCCTGAACTCCCTGACACGGAATTCTGGAACAGAACCGAGGAAGTTTGGCATTCCACGGACTTGCAAAGAGGTCTATGTCCGGGGTTCCCCATATTTGAAAAAGCCTGGCTACCTGGTCCATGTGGACGGACCACTCGTGTGGAAGCAGAACTCGACTGAGTCTGTCCGCCCAAGAGTTTTGAACGCCTGGAAGATATACTGCCAGAAGATGAATGTGATGCTCTCTGGCGAAGGCCCACAGTCGCAAAGCTTCGTTGCAAAGTGACAGAGAGCCAGTCCCGCCCTGCTTGTTTACATAGAACATGGCTACTTGGTTGTCCGTATGGATGAGGCCTGTCCTGTAGCTGAGCAGGGAATGGAACACTCTGAGAGCTAAGAATATTGCTCTGAGTTCCAAGAGATTGATATGCAGAGAAGTCTCCTGTGGAGACCAGATGCCCTGGGTGGAGAGATCCTGCAGATGAACTCCCCAACCCACTGGAGAAGCATCTGTTGTAAGAGTTGCTTGGGGTAGTGACTGCTGAAAAGGGGACCCCAGCAACAGATTTGGAGAGGACTTCCACCACTGAAGAGACCAAAAAAGGCGACTGGAGTTTGCTATTTTGTCTGACAGGCAACCTGATGCCTGAGTCCATTGAGCTGCCCTCATGTGAAGGCGAGCATATGGAACCACATGCACGGTAGATGCCATGTGGCCTAAGAGTTGTAACATCTCTCGAGCAGTTAAATGGGACTTTAACTGTATCTGGGAGGCTAACTGCACTAAGCGTAGGCAACGGGCCTGAGGAAGATAGGCCCTTGCAGTTGTGGTATCCAGCAAGGCCCCTATAAACTCCAGAGACTGAGTAGGGGTGATATTTGATTTTGGGATGTTTATTACCAGTCCCAAATACTGGAGAATACGCATTGTGCAGGTTAGACAATTCTGTGCCTCTGACTGGGATGGAGCTCGAATGAGCCAGTCGTCCAGATAAGGGAAGAGAAATATTCCTAGAGTGCGTAGAAATGCAGCTACTACTGCCATGCATTTCGTGAACACCCTTAGTGCAGAGGCCAGACCGAACGGAAGCACCCTGTATTGGTAGTGCTTTCCCTGAAAAAGGAACCGAAGGAACCTTCTGTGTGTTGGATGGATGAGGACATGGGTGTACGCATCCTTGAGATCTAGAGAACAAAGCCAGTCCTGATTCTGAAGGTATGGAAGCAGAGCACCGAGAGAAATCATCTTGAATTTCTCTTTGAATAGAAACTTGTTCAATTCTCTGAGATCTAATATGGGTCTGTAGCCCCCTGTTTTCTTTGGGATAAGAAAATAAGGGGAGTAGAACCCTGAGCCCTGTTGAAGAAGAGGTACTTCTTCTACTGCCCCTTGGGCAAGAAGGGTGGCAATCTCTTGACCCAGAAGGTTGAGGAGAGATGTTGGAGAATTGAACTGTTACACCATGGTGCGAGGAGGAAGGCTTAAGCTCTCTAGTTGCAAGTCAAAGGCCCTGAGGAGGCTGAGGCTGCTGGGCCATGGAAGGCCTAGCAGCCTTTGACTTGGCCTGTTTAGGTGGTTGCTGACCTGCAAAAGATGCCTGCTGACCATAAGCAGGATAATATCTTCCCTTTTTAGAAAAAGATGTTTTTTTGAACAATCTTTTCTTAGCAGGAGCAGAGGTGGACTTTGAAAGTCGATCCAAAGCGGAGTTCTCAGCATCCATCTGAGTGGCCTTTGCTTGCCAATCTTTGCCAAAAAGGTTTTCACCTGTACAAGGAAGATTTCCTAATTCATCTTGGACCCAGAGTTCCAAATCAGAAGCTTGTAGCCAAGCAATTCTGCGTGCACCTATGGCAATAGCCGAGGCTCTGCTTACACACTCAAAAGAGTCAACGGCTGCACGGTTGGAAAATTTGGAAACATCCTGGGCATGTTTGAGCCAAGTGAGAAACTCCTGCCTTTTATCTTCTGAAATAAAAGGGGTTAAAGTCTGCAGATGATCTGTGACTTCCTTTAGAAACATCCCTATATATTTATTTATTTATTTATTTATTTTATGCATATTTATATACCGCAACTTCCAAAGTTCAGTTGCGGTTTACAGTGAACAACAATTAACAAAACAGGTTTGTTTTACAGAGAACGTCATAATTAGCAGAACATATGTACAGGCTAACATTATATAATAGTCTAAACAATGTGAAATAATACAGAACAGCACAAACTATATACAAATGTATATTTGTAAATATACATGGAAGTGAGAAGACAAAAGGTGTGGGATCCTCAGGGATGTGTGCTATGTGAGTGGGTTGTAGAGATTTTGTTTGAGGCAGACAGATACCCTTTTAGCCTTTGTCTAAGGTAGGTGATTGGTTTTCTATGTTATAGTATTTAGTGAACAGATAAGTTTTCAGTTTTTTGCGGAGTTCCATGATCTCCGTTAGTGTTCGTAGCTCCTCTGGAAGGGAATTCCAAATAGTTGGGGCAACATGGGAAAATGCTCTGTTTGTTGATTTATGGGCTCTTGTATACTCTCTCGGAATCTTTAATTTGTTTAGTTGTCCTTTTCTGTGTGTAGGCTTAGATGGTTCATTGTGTATTAGGTTGCATAGTGTACTCGGGGCCATATCATTTAAGGCTTTGAATGAAGTTATTGTTTTGTAGATTATTCTACTTTGAATTGGTAGCCAATGGAGGGAGGCTAGTATGGGTGATGTGTGTTGGAGTGAGTTAACTTTCAGTATAATTCTGGCCGCTGCATTTTGAGCTAGTTGCATTCGTTTGATGTTTTGTTTTGATATGCCTATTAGAATTAGATTGGCAAAATCGAAATGTGGAGTTATGGTGGCCTGAATTATGTTGATAAAGTCTTGTGTAAAAACTAGGGGACGAAGTTGTTTGAGGGTTTTGAGTTTGAAATAAATTTTCTTTATGGTATTGCTGATGTGTGTTTCTAGGGTAAGGTGTGTATCAAGTA
The DNA here is from genome assembly GCA_033557465.1 of Ichthyophis bannanicus. Classification (NCBI taxonomy): domain Eukaryota; kingdom Metazoa; phylum Chordata; class Amphibia; order Gymnophiona; family Ichthyophiidae; genus Ichthyophis; species Ichthyophis bannanicus. The sequence goes on from CM066034.1 coordinate 743,571,049, forward strand.
TAACGCCTAGATATCTTATTTCTTTTTTTATTTTAATTTCTTGGTTTTGAAGTCTTATATGTGTTGGGGGGATATAGGATTTGTTCTTGGTCACGATTAGAACTTCAGTTTTAGTGTGATTTATGTGGAGGTTTTGTGCTTTTAGCCAGGTTGTAATTTCATTATAACAGTCCAATAGGAGTTGAAGCGGTAGGTTGGGTATCGTAAATGGAATATACATCATAATATCATCTGCGTATAGATGATATTTTATTCCAAATTTTTTGAAAATGTCACAGACTGGCTTTATGTAAATATTAAAAAGCAAGGCTGACAACGCTGAGCCTTGTGGTAATCCAATTTCTTGTTTATATGTAGTTGAGTTTTGGTTCCCAATTCTTACGTTTTGTGTTCTATTATTTAGGTAGGATGAGAACCAATTATGTACTGTGGAATTTAAGCCTATTTGTTTCAAGTTATTGAGCATTATTGTGTGGTGTACGCTATCGAACGCAGCTGATATATCAATGAAAAGTAGAATAAAGGCCTGTTTATGATTGTCGATCCCTCTTAGGAGCGCATCTATTAATACTGTAAGGAGTGTTTCAACTCCATGGCGGGGCCGAAAGCCATACAGAGACTATAGGAGTTGATTCTGGCAGCTAGCATAGAAGCTTGAAAAACCCTACGGCCAAAAGCATCTAGGGTCTTGCATTCACGTCCTGGAGGATTAGATGAGTGTCTTTTTGCACTCTTTATCTTTCTCATGGCAGACTCTACCACAATAGAGTGGTGAAGAAGCTGAGTCTTATGAAAGCCAGGACGAGGGACATGATACATGGTGTCTAACCTGCGAGAATGAGGAGAGGTAGTAAGAGGTGTCTCCCACATGCTCAACATGAGATCATACAAAATCTCATGAACAGGTAAAGTAGCTGCCTCTTTAGGAGCCTTAGGATATTGTAGAATATCCAGTTGCTTGGCTCTAGGCTCTGACTCAGGGGCCACTGTGATGGAGAGGCCCCTAGCCACCTCCCTAATGAAGTCTTGAAAAGACAAGTCTTCTGGAGGAGACATTCTTCGTTTAGGAGAAGACGACTCCTGAGGAAGAAGTATCGATGCTTCGACAGATCCTTCGGCCTCGTCAGAGTCTTCGGAGGAATCGAAGTATCGCCTGTCTGGATGCTCCTGTAAAGCCCGATATGCGTACCGAGTGGGATCGACATCGGGAGTAAGCGGTACCGATTCGGTACCGATGGGCATCATAGGACAGGGTACCGTTGCAGTCGACACCGAAGCCGATGTCGATGCAAGCGGTACCGGCACCGGGAATGATGCCGGTGCCAGAGCCGGTACCAGCAACGGGGATTGTTGCGGTACCGGAGGCGTCGCAGCCTGCATGAATGCCGTCAGGGTGCGCTGCATGGTCAGAATCTTCTGATCCATCGACGCCACCAAAGTCTGGATGTCGGTACCAGTGAGAGCCACCGGTACCCCAGAACACGGCAACAGGTGATCGGTCGAGGCTGAGCCATCGATGTCAACCTGTGACCCCATAGACAATGCTTTGGAAGCCGGAACCTCCCGCCGGGGTAACTTTGCCAGTGCGGAGTCCTCGAGGACAAGCCCGGAGGCATCTCGATGCGTAGAGGGAGATTTGCCCTTCGAGGACCGGCCAGATTTATGCTTGGTTACCTGAGATCCCAGGGAGGAAGCAGCAGCCCTGGAAGACGTCGATGTCACCGAAGCTGCATCAGAGGGAAACAGGGTACTGAGCTTGGCTGCTCGGTTCTGCCGACCTCTTTTAGACATCATGGTACAGGACACACAATCCGTGATGGAATGGTCAGGACCCAAACATTTTAGACACCAATCATGGGTGTCGGTGACAGAAATAGTACCGCCACATTTTGTGCACTTTTTAAACCCGGAGGCGGGCTTCTCCATGAGGAGAAAATTTTTAGGCCTAAGGCCCAAAAACTAAAATGCACAGTGAAGGAAGTATAAGTTTGAGAAAATTTTTAGGCCTAAGGCCCAAAAACTAAAATGCACAGTGAAGGAAGTATAAGTTTTTTGTTTTTGTTTTTTAAAGAAAGTAAAGAAAAGACCAGCGGTACCGGTCCGACGACGAAGAAGGCAGACGCGACACAAAAGAATAAAGAAAAAATAAAGAACTTCTTCTGCGGTGACAGGAACATGACCTGCTGGCTCCGCGGAAAAGAAGAACTGGAGAGAGGCGGTTGGGAAAGGCGGGAAGGCAGCGCGCAGGCGCTGTGGGATGCTCCCAAAAGCTTTCTTACTGGACGCTGTGGAGCGTTCCCGCACAGGCTCCGTCGGTACAGACGATACCCATATGTGAAGACTCATTCCTGCTTGTTCCTGGAGATTGAGTCTTCACATATGGGGACTCCCCAAGCTAAGATGCCTGGAGGGAGTCCTAGCATGTTGCGAATCTAGAATGAGCCATGCTACTCCTCAGAACCTCAGGCATCCTGGGGATGGAGGGTAGGAGTTGAATTACAAAAAGGTGCTGTGGAACAGCTGGAGTAGAACAGGACTGTGGAACAGCTGGACTAGAACAGGACTTCTACAGAGGAAGACCCTGTATAGATGACATTTAGTAGTAAAAATATTGAGTGCAATATTCTAATATGGACCTCCCTTGGTGGTATTGTAAAAAGTCTATTGAGGTTCATATGGATCTGTTAGAAGAGCCAGTAGAAGATCCTCAAGGAGTACCTCACTGTGAAGTAGAGGTAATAAACTGTAGGAAAAAAACAAGTGGAGGTCAGAACCCTTCAGGGTGAGAAATAGCCCCAGGGGAAACTGGGGTAGTACAATGAGGTAGGGCTTCAGCGGGAAACGCAGAAGGTACTATTAGAGAAAGCTTAAGCTCTTTTGGCCGAAGAACAGTACATCCTAGGACCAAAAGGAAAATAAATCTGACCAATTTGGACTGACAATAGAAATAGTCCATGTAGGAGAGAAAGGGTATGGAGGACTCCTGTACCGGATAACAAAGTAAGGACAGACTTATGAAGCGTTACAGCTTTAGAATAACTGAAGATCCATAATGTCTTTCCTAAATGAGGTCAATTAGGAAAGAAAAAGGTACATGGAGAGCTTCAGAGGTACCTAACCCTGAAACATTATGGTAAGAGAACCAAAAAAGTTGCTAATTACCACAGGGAGTGGTTGTATGTGTAGAACCCTAAGCATGCTGGCACAGCATTGATAGGGGTAGTGCCCATCTGTCAGAGTCATATAGGAATATATGGATGTATGAATCTAAACAGACAGATAGATAAGTACGTACGTAGATACATATCTACCTAAAAGATATATCTTGACATATATACTGTCATGAGGTGGACAGCACAGAGTCTAAAACTTTAAAAGGGAAAACAAAGGAAGGGCTTACTGGTCATGAGATAGACAGTACACAGCCTGAAATAACCAGAGAGGCTCTAAAAGGAGAGCTTATTTCTTATGAGGGAGACAGCATAGAACCTGAAGTATTAAAAGGGTTTAGAAATGAAGAACTTACCTCACAGTCACAGGGTCAGTGGAGACATTCACAGTGCGAGGGGGCAGGGAGTGAAGAAACAAACATTCCTCAGGGCTGCAGTGACGCAGAGAGAATTCAGAGCTCTAATCAGGCTCACCTGTGGGAACAGTCACGTTCCACGTCCAATAGGCAGCTCAATAAAACCAGGGGAAAATCAAGTGAAGAGGAGGGTGAACTCACAGGCAGAGTCAGACAGACCCAGATGCAGTTTCAGATTCAGAGACGGAACAAGCTTTCCCCAAGCAAGGGAAACAAGCCTAGAGCACAGCCAGAGTGTGGAGGAGAGTCTGGAACCTAGCCTGGAGAAACAGACAAGGAGCAGAGAGATCCTCAGAGAGGCTGAGTTGGGAACTCCAGACCAAACAGTAAGAGATCCAGGTTTGAGCAGAAGCAGTCTGACGAACCCGAGTGGATCAGGAGAGATAGAGCTAAGGTCTTCCCAACCAGAGGGGTCCTCGCACCCAGGCAAGCAGTCAGATCACCAGAGAGCAAAGGTCACACTCTGAGAGTCTCACAGGAAGCAAGTGCTACTCTGCTAGACCCAGCAACAGATACTGCCGGGGCAAAGCAGTCTGCAGCTCTGATAGAAAACCCTGGCTAGAGGAAGAAGGACTAGAAGCCATATTCTCTCGTGGGAAAGATAAGTACCCTCTGTATTATAAAGGGAGTGGAGTAGATTCGGGGAGGAGAAGCAAAGCATATAGGAAGCAAGAGTTCCCTCAATGGCTTAGGGACTGGGAAGAATTCCCCAGCCCAGCTCCTGTTGCCTCTGACCCCCAGCAGCAGCACTTGTATCTCCCAAGAACAGAGTTTACCCCAGAGCAGAGGTCTGAGTACAGGTTTGCAAAAACTCAGAGATCCTACGCAGGTCAAGCCCAAGAGGGGATGCAGTGGGAAAGCACTATCCCAGAGAATATTCAGGAGCCAATGGATTGCAGTTTGGGAGTAACAGATGATTTAGAATCTCTGCGTTAAAGAGAAAAAAAGGAAGTGTGTTTTTGATTTCTTTGAAGGAAGATAATACTTTTGTGTTTTGGGGAAAACAAAGAAGAAGCTTGGTTTTGTTAAAGTGTTCTTTTGCCTGTGATGTAACAGCTTAATTTGTGTTATCTGAAAGCCATCCGCATGGGACAGGTAATAAATCCCATCCTTAATTCCACTTTGGACACGACTCTTGAGTCATTATTCTTCCACAACTCAAACTGGGTCTCCATCTAGGCAGCTGCCTCGGGTGACAGTCAGCCAGGCTTACAATACATATATACACACACATATATACACACACATATATATACATATATATATCTATATATCTAGATAGATATAGATAGATATATAGATATATATAGTGCAACCTCAGTCTGCAGGCAGCAAGTCCAGATCCCTCTAGAACTCCAGTATGGTAAATGGATAGAGGATGCCAATGGAATAAGATACCATACTGACCCGCCTATGAGGGCAAGATGGGTATCATGCGTCCTTCAGTTGAACATGAGCGTCCCCTGAAGTATTGGGAAGGAAGCATATAAGGACGAGCTGCAACGAAAAGAAAACTATCCCTGGTGAGAAGTCCTAGAAGATGTGGGCCAAGCCATGGAATTGGGCATTCTTTAGGTTTTCACGTGCCCTTGTTTCGAAAAGAGATTTTAGATGAGATAAGGGTAGGGTACACCTACCAGTCATGGGAGCATGACTGGGTGAACCCCTCCTAACCATCTGGGATTATCTGCTAGACAAGATACTAATGCTCTCTAGCAAGGGCCAATAGTGCAAAGCTACTCTGTAGAGTTGCAGAGAGCATATTGCAGGTTGGTTAGAAGAAAAAACTGGCTGCTTAAAGCCAGTAGGTAACAAACTATTCTGCCAAAAACAAGGGAATTGGAGATGGCGAAGAATAGAAGTAAAACCAACAAGCCTGTGATAATAGGGTTTCCAAAAAAGGTTGATAACCTGTTTTGGGTTTACTACCCAGGCCAGAAGGATTGCTAGTGGAGGACAAACCCTGGTTGTGTGGTGAACAGAACCAGTGGTTTAACCACTAGGAACTGCTGCATTTGCAGCAATTACCAGGGCAGCGGAAAAAAAAAATCTTTTTTTTTTTTTTTTTTTTAAATTGTTAAAAGAAACAGACCTAAGCAGGAGTGGTAAGACTTCCTTATTGTATGATAAGCTGCCCCAAAGTAAGAATGTGAAAGGGGGAGACAACTCTGGAAAGGAAACCCCTTCCTGGAATAGGTAGAGAACCATAGGGGCTTACCAATCTAATATAACCACTCTTACAAACCGAATGTTTTAGTAAGAGGGCAGGTAAGACAGAGTTGAAGGAGACTGACGATGTAGTAAGTCTCTGAAAGGTAAGATGATACATGCTAGTACAGGGAAAACTGTCTTATTGATAGTTGTTATACCTCTTTTTCCTAGTAGGAGGAAGAGAAACCTGTTAACTATAGGCATGATCATCATAAAAACTCTTAGAGCAAAAAGAATGGATGTCTCGTGAAAAGAGATCCATGAGAATTTAGGATGAAATTAGTGTAGATGCTTCAAGTGAAAAGAAGCAGACTACAAACTCTAACCCCCAAACAGGAGATGTAATGATAATCTATCAGAAACCCTGCGGCTGCTGGGTTTGCTGAACCTGTTGAGGTTGTGGTTTCTTTAGCCCGGTGCGATGTTTCCCCTGTCTGGGAACATCTGTATGATGGGTAGAAGATTTATTTATTTATTTATTTTTATTATATTCTCTTATATACCGCGCTATTCTGCATCAGTGCGGTTTACATTGAACAAACTGAAATTACATTGAACAGGGCATTATAACTTGGAGATAACTATTTTACAGGGAACATGGGCTATGGAGGGTTAAGTGGCTTTCCCAAGACCACAAGGAGCACCTGTGGGACTAGAAACCCTAGTCCTTCCGGCCCAAGGTTGCTGTCCTCTAGTGGGATTTGAACCCCCGACCTTCCGGCCTGAAGTACCTTGCCCCAACCACTAGGCCACTCCTCCACTCCTAAAACTGGATAAAACGTTTTCTCCCTAGGGGAACAAAGTTTGTTAGGAAATTTCCTACCAACTGGGAAAGAGGAAGGTGTAGACAAGCCTCTGAAAACAGCAATGTCAGTGGCTAACTGAGCAGCTTGGAGTAAAGACTCCTTGTTAAAGAGATTTTCTCCAATGCAAGGAGTATTTCCCAGTCTTTCTTGTGCCCATTTGTCCAAGCCTGAAACTTGGAGCCAGGCTTTACGTCGTGCCCCTATAGCTATAGCAGAGGTTCTGCTAACAGACTCAAAGGAGTCTAGGGAAGCACGAGTAAGGAATCTAGAGATATTTTGAGCATGACTAACCAATAAGGAATAGTCTGCTCTTTTGGGCTCTTGAAGAAAAGGGATCAAAAGTAGTAATTTCTTTGTGACTTTTTCAAGAGACAATCCCATATAGAAAATATATGAGAGAATTCTTGCTGAAAGCATGGATGCCTGGAAGGTTTGGAGTCCAAAGTCATCTAAAGTCTTAGACTCACGATCTGGCGGATAAGAAGAGTGCTTTTTAGTACTCTTAACACGCCTCATTGCTGATTCTACAACAATGGAATGATGAGGAAGTTGAGTCTTTTGAAAACCTGGAGAAGGGGGCACCTTGTATAGAAGATCAGTTGCCCTAGAAGGTGGGGGTACCGTTAAAGGAGTTTCCCACATTTGAAATAGGAGATCCTGTAAGGTCTGATGCAAAGGAAGCATGATGTCCTCCTTTGGACTCCAGGGAATGAACAGAGATTCTGTATTCCCTGGTGCAGGATCTTGACCAGGTATAGAAATGGCAAGTGACTTTGCCATATCAAGCAGGAATGCTTGAAAAGAAAAATCCCCAGAGGGAAGTCCTCTAGAAAGAGGAGTACATACTAGATCTGTTGAAGAACTAGCATTGGCACCCAGGGATCTATCCAAATTCATTGGAATAGAAGACCCTAAGGGGTGGAACATCGGACTGTCCTTACAGGATGGTCGCCGGTACCGCAGGAGGTCGGGACCACCAACAGTCGGTAGCGCATCGTCCATGCTAGGGATCAATTCCAAACTCGGTACCGAGGGAAGTGAGCCTGTTGAAACAAGCATGGAAGGTACCGACAGCGATGCTAATGTGGATAGCGGTACCGATTCTGGTATCGTATCTGATACGGATAGAAGACGACCAGTCGGTGACAGCTCTAACGGGTACTGAAGAAACAGAGTGCCCGACCTGGATCATTGGAACCGTGCCTTCGGTACCGTCCGGTGTCGGTACCAAGGCAAGTCGGTACCCAGTCATCCAGACTGGAGATCGATTCCAGACTCAGCATCGAAGGAAGCGAGTCTATCGATGCACATCTGTAGGGTACTGACGTCGGAAGATCGGTCTGCAGCGTTTCCAACGGGCCCGCAGGTACCGAGGACGCCAGACTATGATCTTTGGTGAGGAGTATTTCATCCAACACCATTGCCGATGCCAGGGTATCGGTACCGCTCGAAGCGGATGCCACCACAGAGCATGGCTCAGGTATGTTCGGAGAGGGGTGAACCTCAGGAACAACCTGAAACCCCACTAAGGATTTGGAGCCGAAGACTCCCACCGGGGTTTTACAGCCAGTGTGTCCTCGAGGGTAAGGCCAGAGGCATCTCTATGCTGTGCATGAGATCTACCACTCGAGGACTGGCTAGTCTTAACAGACTGTTTTTGGGTTACCTGATTCTGCGAAGAAGAAAGGGTGGTCGGTGCTCTGAAGTTGAATAGGGACTGCGTATTGAGGTGAACTCGATGCTGAAGACTTCTTCCGACGATACTGTTGCAGGAGAGACACTCCAGCGGATAGTGGTCAGGACCCAAGCAGGGTAGACACCAATTATGAGTGTCTAAAATCAATTTTGTACCGCCACAGTTTGAACATTTCTTAGGGATAGTGGCTGGCGCTTCCATGAAGGAAAGTGAGTAGGCCCTAGTAGGCCGAAAAAACCGTCAGGCACTAAGAAGGAAAAAAAGTATTCCTTAAAAAGGAAAATTTACAAGAAAAAAGAAAAGAAACACCGGTGGTACCGGTGGCGTCGGGGAAGGCAGACGCGACCACAAGAAAATCAAAAAATAAAAGAAGAATTTTCTGCGGTGACAGGAGGATGTCCTGCCAGCTCCGCGGAAAAACAAAAACTGAGGAGAGGCAGTTGGGAAAGGCGGGAAGGCAGCATGCAGGCGTGTAGGGATGCTCCCAAAAGCGTTCTGATTGGACGCTGGGGAGCGTTCCCGCGCAGACTCCGTCAGTACCGACGTACCCATATGTGAAGACTCATTCCTGCTTGTTCCTGGAGATGACGGAATATCTATTAATAAAGGGCGAAGAAAAGAATCCAAATAGGTTGACAAGGGTTCTAACACCGTGCCTTTAGTGGACACTATTGGTCTTCCTGAGGGACAAGTCAAATCCTTGTGGATTTTGGGGACCGTATAAAATTTCGCCATCTGTGGAGTTTGGACATTCAGAAAATTATGTTCTTTCTTAGAAATTAATTTATTGTAGCTCATTTTTGACATTTCACCGTGTAAATTTATCCAGTAGGACATCAACAACATCCCAAATAAGCCTTGAATGATGTAATATTGCATCACATTGCATAATACCAGTATGCACACATCATCCAGAGTTGATTGCATCATTTTCTGATGCAATGCAATACTACTGCCAGATGGCTGCTGAAGCCACCTGACATCAGCAGTGTACTATACGCAGTCGGAAAGGTTGAGCATTTAAAATATTTCAGACTGTGTGCGAGACAGTTTAAGCTACTGTTACATGTAACATTTACTAATCATATAATTTTAGCCATTTAGGTACAATACAGAACAGTAATGCCACGAAAGTGTGTTAATACCGTTGAACATTTCTGCTACATTTGTGGGGAAGTGACATTTGCCAACCAGAAGAAAAGTATCACTTCCAGCGGAATAACGAAGCAAAAGAAGTCGAGCATAGTCTACCCAAACATTCCATCTGCATTGAGACCAGTTCCACATGGTGAGGGACTTCCTATTCCAGAACCTCCATCAGAATATTCTCTTGATTCCTCTGATGAGGACAAGGGTGAGCCAACCTGTTCTTCTCCTGGTCCGTCAGCATGCAGTGACCCAAATTTTCACTGGGATGCATATCAACTCCACACAGAATAACAGGAAGAACTAAATGACCTGGTTCGTGATTTGGATTTATCCAAGAACAAGGCAGAATTGCTAGGTCAAAACTCCAACAATGAAATCTTCTAGAAAATGTCAACATTACTTCATATCGAAAGCACCACCAGCAGTTGGAGCCTTTCTTCAGAAAGGAAAGTAATCTGGTATTCTGTTCCAATATTGAAAGCCTCATGAATGCCTTAAAAATCACTCATGACCCACAAGACTGGAGACTATTTATAGACTCTTCGAAACAGAGTCTGAAGGCTGTGCTTTTGAACAATGGAAACTGTCTTCCATCTATTCCAGTAGCGCATGCCATCCACATGAAAGAGACATACGATAATGGAAGTCAGTAGATGCTTTAAGTTAACTATAACAAGTACAGCTGGCACCTCTGTGGTGACTTGAAGGTAGTTGCCCTTTTAATGGGACTGCAGCAGGGATATATAAAATACATGTGTTTCTTATGTGAGTGGGATAGCCAAGCAAGGGATTGGCACTACTTGCGGAAGGAATGGAATCGCAGAGAAAATGTAACAGTTGGAGAGAATATCCAGCACCCAGCTCTGGTTGAGGTTCACAAAATCCTGCTACCACCCCTTCACATCAAACTAGGTTTGATAAAAAAACTTCGTGAAAGCCATGGACCGACTTTGCCAGCTTTCTGATACCTGCATGAAAAATTCCCTCGACTCAGCGAAGCAAAGATTAAAGAGGGCATTTTTGTGGGTCCTCAGATTCGAGAGCTCTTCAAAGATGACCGGTTCAACAACTTGCTGCAGGGTGATGCGAAACAAGCATGGAATGCTTTTCGCCTAGTGTCAACAAACTTTCTCGGGAAAGTTAGGGCAGAAAACTACAAGGAACTAGTAGAAGACATGCTGACGCGGTATCAGAAACTTGGCTGCAATATGTCTCTAAAGATCCATTTCCTTGATTCCCATCTCGATTTCTTTCCTGACAACTGTGGTATGGTTAGTGATGAACAGGGCGAACGTTTTCACCAGGATATCGCAACGATGAAGCAAAGATACCAGGGAAAATGGTCCACTACAATGCTGGCTGACTACTGCTGGACACTCCCCAGAGAAGCTCCCGAAAAGCTGTACAAGAGACAGGCGAAAAAATCTAAGTAGTCATCTATGACTTGGTTTTTTACAGGTATTAACCGAAGGCCTATTATATTTACTACTGACATGCATTTCGTGATGTAAACATTAATTCTTTAGATTACAAAAAAACTAGAGCCAACTTTGCAATTTCACTGTCATATTCGTGTTCAGCATATAAAAATTGATAAGAAATTACTATTTTTATTTCAGTAACATGACTTTTGTAAAAATTTGTTGACCAGTGATATTTGTTTCTACAGCAGGCCATGAATTCTACCACATTGTCACTGTGACTTCAAAGCTTTTATAAATTTCAGGACAAAGGCATCATTTAAAGGCTCCAATCTCTTACTGCAGAGAAAGGCTTTGCTGCTACCCTGAAGTACAGTAGATATTTTCCATTGATAGGACAATTGATCAGGCACAAAAGTGGGTGACAACACTGCATATCACTAAGATAGAGAAGTTCTCTCAGAACTTTGTGTAAAATTCCAGTTCGTTCCATGGCTCAAGAATTCAAGCAACTCTTAGAGAAGTAGGAGGGATTATGTGCCTGATCATCCTATAAAAGACAACTGTTACAGGTGAGCAACAGTATTTTTTCCAATGATATGCAGGACTGAGTCAGGAACACAAATAGTGATTCCCAAGTTTACAACTGCTTGCTTCTAAAAAAGCAAGAGTTGCTATTTCACATGACAGATTGGCCAGCACGTCTTAACCAAAGGCACTATTTACTGAGGCCCGAACCAGGCAGTAGTTTGAAGTGAAGATATGAAGTGAGGACCATGTTGCTGCTTTACAAATTGTATCCAGTGAGGCAGACCTTAAGAGAGCCACAGTAGCTGCAGTTGCTCTAATTTGGTGAGACTCTGGTGCTCAAAGAAGCATCTGTTTGTTCATAATAGAACTGGATGCAAGTAGTAAGTCAATTTGCTAAGGTTCTTTTGGCAACTGGTACTCAACTTCTGTTAAAGTCAAAGGAGACAAAAGGATGCACAGATTTCTTGAGCAACTGTTCTTTTAAGGTAGTACAGGAGGGCCCTCTTACAGTATAGGGCATGTAGGGCTCTCTCATATGGATTCTTATGATGTTTAGGAGAGAATGTAGGACGAATTTCTTTATATGAAAAGGTATTATTACTTCAGCTAAAAACTTGCAGTGACTTTGAAGAACTACCTTCTTGTTATGAAATTATGTGTATGGCTTATAGGTTACCAGTGCTTGGAATTTGTTTACTCTTCTAGCTGAGGTAATCACTACTAGGAAGACCACTTTCCATGTAAGGTGCTTAACAGAAGCAGACTCCAATGGTTCAAATGATAACTTCATAAAAGTTAACTCCAGATTAGGATTGCTTGGAGAAGTTGCTGTGCAAATGAACACACCATGGTATTTTGGTTCTCCAGGAGATGGGGAAGGAGCTTCAGAAGCCCAGTGAAACCTCTGGTGATATATGAATACAGTAGTATGCCTAGGACAACCTGGATTCACCTCAAGGGCTTATTCAGCTTAGATCACAGTAAGGGAGCCAGGGAGGGAAGCTAGCCATGATAGTACTGGTACAGGCACACAGGATACGTATCCTGGAATGAAAGCAAACTCATATGTGCAGAGGAGACCCTCTTGATTCTTCTGTACCTGAAGCAATGCTTTCTTGGCTTCATGGTGGTTGCAGAGGCAATTAAGATGATCCCTTCATGCCCTGGGAAACATGAGCACAATGCTTACAAGCCCTTGTGGTCATGAACCACATTCAAGCAGACTGAAACCTGGCAGTAAGTATCCAAGTTCTGTATTTCTGGACTTTACTGCCACATTTCAAGCTTGGTCTAAATCTGGACTTTGACACATTGAAGGAGAAAAGGAAAACAAAGTATTAAACTCAACAAACATTGGAGAACTTAATCATTTAATGATAAAGAAAAATTGGCAGGAGAGGTGTGTTTTTCATCTGTTCCACTTCTTGGAAAACCATATCAAGGAGCTGTGCATGACCTATTTACATGCAATGTCTTCACCCAGTTGTGTGCATGACAATCTTGCTCGTCAATTGAATCTTAGTATTCACTGCACAGATTTAGGGTAAAGTGTCTTCATATTGAGATGAATTCCTTGTAGAAAATGGAAAGGGATTGTAAGGCATTACTATAGGGAGTTCTTCATCCTCTGTGAATACTTACGAAAGGCTTTGAAGCACCACATCTTCCTCAAACACTACCCGGACGATTGTGCACCATTAACCGCTCCCCCTTCTAGTTCCAATGCATTGTGAATACTCTGATTCGACTTGATGTGATGCATATATGTAAATAATTTCCCAGATTTTATCCAAGTTTAAGCACCTGTTCTTTGTAAATGCGGAGCAGATTCCGGCACCGTATAAGTTTTCTGTTGTCATCTAAAACCACACTGATGTTGAATAGCACGGTATAAAAGACTATAAATAAATAAAATAAAAGGCACTAAATCTGCATAGTCATCAAGACAGACTATTCTGATTGCAGAGGTTGTAATAGTTAAGAGTGTAAAAAGAAGAGACCTTACTGGATCCTGAGAAGATTAGGGCTCTGGGCAGGAGTTACTTCTGTAGATTGTGAAGCTTGTGATGTAGTAAGATTCTAATATTCTACTCTTGAAACATCCTTGCAATTGCCCTTGACAGTCATGGAACATTCCCTATAAGAATGAATAGGGCTGCTCTGGTAAGGCCAGAGAAACTAATGGAGATATCTGCTATTGTTACCAGAACAGGGATCTATATGAGCAGCTTTGCACCCTCAGCCTGAAAATTTTAGGAGCCCAGTGCAGGTGTATAGTGCCAAGTTGGTGCTGAATGCCAAATTAAGCATAAAATTCTGTACCAATGTCTGCATCAAAATACCTTTGTGCAAAAAGGTGTGTGGCACTGTCTTGGGCAGAGATGGCTTGTGCCAGACAGCAAAGTTACATCTGCACCGGAATTCTGCTGAGGCTTATTTGGTGTGGATTGCACAGGATCAATTTAAAATGGTTTGCACTGTGAGGTGTGCCTCTGCAACAGTCTCCTATACAGAGCTTAAGTTTTTCAACTGCTTTGTAATCCTGTTTGAGAGATGCTTTTTGTTAAGATCTGTGCAACTGTGCTGAAGATGTCTATGATGTAGGTTTGCAAGTTTTAGTCAAAACTAGTTACAAGAAAATGGATGTATGGTACTGCCCTTTCAAAACAGTAAAGTCACTGTGTGAGGAAGTGGAGGCAAAAATCAGCAGAGGACCTCCTTCTGGACCATGCACACTAAGCCAATCTTTGTGCCAAACAGCTTTCATGCACTTTTCTCTGCACTATTGAGAGCCTTTTCTCTACCTCAGTGGTTGAGAAGGTAACTGAATCAGTCTCTTCATACTCAAGGAGACATGTCTAGAGTTCTTGCAGTTCTCCTGGTGGTAGTATGAGGCCAGATAAGACAACAGGCATGGATGTCAAAATTGACCATCTTTCTTCTGCAAGTTGGGCCAGGTCAGAAACATGGTTCCACTGCTATCAATATAGACCTTTCTTTGTTGTTGTTGTTGTTGTTAAGTGCCGTCGAGTCGGAGTCGACTCATGGCGACCCTCTGGATAGCTATCCTAAATTGTGTTCGGTCTTCAGTCAGGCGGCTCATTGTTGACAGACTGGTACCCGTAGCTGCTGTTATTGTATCGATCCATCTCATAGCTGGCCTTCCTCTTTTGCGTTGACCTTCTATCTTGCCAAGCATGTCGTCTTTCTCTAATGATCTCTCTCTCCACATGATGTGTCCAAAGTATGAAAGTCAAAGTCTGGTCATCTGAGCTTCTAAAGAAAGCTTAGGTTTGATCTCCTCTAGTACAGACTGGTTTGTTCTTCGGGCAGTCCATGGTATACACAGTATTCACCGCCAGCACCATAATTCAAAGGCATCAATCTTCTTCCTGTCTATCTTTTTCACTGTCCAGCTTTCACATCCATATGATGTTATTGAAAATACCATGGCTTGAACAAGTCGAATCTTTGTATGGAGAGAGACATCTCTGCTCTTGAGAATCTTATCTAGGTCTTTCATAGCCATTCTGCCAAGAGCAATGCGTCGTCTGATTTCTTGACTGCTTGTTGCTTCTTTATTGATAGTTGATCCAAGTAGGTTAAAGTTATTCACGATTTCAATTTCTTCTCCTTCAACGATGAACCTGTTGATTATATGCCAGTTGTCATGATCTTTGTCTTCTTTACATTAAGGTGCAGGCCCATTTTGAGACTATGTTCTTTGATTGTGAGAAGCAAATGTTTCAGATCATCTTCACTTTCAGCCAGTAATGTGGTATCATCAGCATAGCGAAGGTTGTTGATGAGTCTTCCAACAATCTTCACACCTCTGTTGTCTTCATACAATCCTGCTTCTCTGATGAGGTAGGTGTCTGATGAGGTAGGTGTCTTACACCTTTGTTAATTTTAAAACATTCTGTTTCTCCTTGTTCCGTTCGAACTGTTGCTTCTTGAACAATGTACAGATTGTGCAAGAGAACGACCAGGTGTTCTGGTATACCCATTCTTCTTAATGTGGCCCAGAGTTTCTCATGGTTTACACAGTCAAAAGCTTTGCTATAGTTGATAAAGCACAAATAGATATCCGTTTGGTATTCTTTAGTCTTTTCAAGGATCCATCTCACATCCGCAATGATGTCTCTCGTTCCTCGCCCTTTTCTGAACCCTGCTTGCACTTCAGGTAGTTCTTGTTCCAGGTATGATTGTAGTCTCTTTTGAATAATCTTCAGTAGAATCTTGCTGGCATGTGGGATCAGAGCGATTGTGCGATAATTTCCACAGTCAGTTGGATCACCTTTCTTTAGTATTGGTATAAACAGATCTTTTCCAGTCAGTTGGCCATGATGCTGTCTTCCATATTTCTTGGCAGAGCCTTGTAAGTACAGTAACAGTTGCATCAGATTGCTGTAATACTTCTATGGGAATGCAATCAATGCCTGGTGCTTTGTTCTTTGATAAGGCTTTCAATGCTGCTTCAACTTCTTCTTTCATCACCAATGGTTCCAGATCATAAGATACAGGTTGAAACGGCTGTTGGTCCACTTGATCTTTATCATATAAAAACTCTGTATATTCCTTCCATCTTTTCTTGATCTTCTCAGCATCATTCAACATAGAACCTTGAGCATCTTGTAACATTCCAATTCGAGGCTGGAACTTTTTCTTTAACTCTCGTAGCTTTAGGAAAGCTGATCTTGTTCTTCCTCTAATAGTTTCTGCTTCTATTTCCTTGCATGCGTCATTGTAGTACTTTTCCTTGTCCTGTCTTGCTGCACGTTGGAAATCTCTGTTGAGTTCTGTGATTGTCTTTCTTTCTCCTCTGGCTTTAGCTTCTCTGCGTTTCTGGGCAATTTTCAGAGTTTCTTCCGTCATCCATTTTGGACGTTTTTTTTTTTACCTTTTGTAGAGACTTCTCGCTTTCTTCCAACACAACCTTCTTGATGTC
The DNA here is from genome assembly GCA_033557465.1 of Ichthyophis bannanicus. NCBI lineage: Eukaryota > Metazoa > Chordata > Amphibia > Gymnophiona > Ichthyophiidae > Ichthyophis > Ichthyophis bannanicus. The sequence continues at coordinate 743,587,397 of CM066034.1, forward strand.
ATTCCATAAATCTTCTGGAACTCTATCATTTGTATCTAAAGCAGCAAATCGATTTTGCAGGCAGTTTTTAAATTCCAGTGGTATATTCTCAAGGTCATATTTTGCTGCATTCATGAGTGGTTTGCTCTTTTTCAGCTTTAGCTTGAGTTTGCATACTAGTAGTTGATGATCTGTACCACAGTTAGCTCCAGGTTTTGTCTTTGTTGATGTTATAGAGCTTTTCCATCGTTGACTTCCACAGATGTAGTCAATTTGATTTTTATACAATCCATTGGGTGAAGTCCATGTGTACAGTCGCCGCTTGTGTTGCTGGAAGGTGTTCGAGATGAATAGATCGTTGGTCTTGCAGAATTCTATCAGTCTTTCTCCAGCTTCATTTCTGTTGCCAAGTCCATATTTTCCAACTACTTTGTCTTCTTCTTTGTTGCCAACCTTTGCGTTCCAATCACCCATGACTATCAGGATATCCTGTTTGCATGTTCTGTCAATTTCAGCTTGTACTTGTTCATAGAACTCTTCAATTTCATTCTCTTCTGCAGCTGTTGTTGGGGCATATACTTGAATTATAGTTGTGTTGATAGGCATTCCTCGTAGACGAATAGAGATTAAGCGTTCGCTGATTGCATTGTATTTCATTACAGTTCTTGCAAGTTGTTTCTTTATTATAAATGCAACACCATTTCTTCTTTGTCTTTCATTTCCAGCATAGTAGACCATGTGATCTTCTGATGCAAAGTGCCCGATGCCAGTCCATTTCAGTTCGCTGACACCCAACAGATCAAGTTGTACACGTTCCATTTCATTCTTGACCACCTCCAACTTCCCTTGGTTCATGCTTCGTACGTTCCATGTTCCAATGTGTAAGACATTTTTACAACTTCTGACTCATTTCATGTGCAGACTCATTTTTTTTTTTTTAGACAAGGTAAAATGGAACCAAAGAGAAAAACATGAAAAAACAGCAGAGGGGAAAACCAAAACTGAGGAAACTGAGGTGGCTATGACATGCAGGAAGGATCACAAAGGCTTAGATGTGTTGCCCACTTGTATGTCTGTCTAAGTCTTGCTTCTTCACCGAGAAGAGATGAGGCAAGGATATCCCCTCTTTCCTTTGCTGTTCATTCCAGCTTTACTATCATCCAAGCAGCACTTATTATTTTTATGTTATAGCATTAACTGGTCTATATCAGAGGTACTGTCTTTAAATTATTACATCACAAGGGCAGAACTAGGACAATATACTTTCCAGTATAAAGCTATTGCTATAAAATGTTTTGGAGTCTGGTTTAGGAGAGTTTTAGAAGAGACCCAGAATTTAAATGTTGAAAAACTACTTACACTCTAAAATAATCCCCACTGTACCTGTCCACATAGGGGATGGCAAAGGCAGAAAAGATTAAATATGATGCCTCCTCTCTTTCTACCAGTCCCTGCTAAATTTAAAAAGCAACCAAACACTTGGCTTAAATACTTGCTTGAAATGTCGAACTTATTAAAGTTGCTATAAATAAGCTACTTCTTCCATTTAAAGTCCTTTTTTTTTAAAGTGATTATGTGCCCAACATAAATCTAACAATAAAGACAATCCATAGGAAATAGCCAAAAAATGCCAACTACGACCTGTTGTGTTTTGAAAGAGTAACACGCTATTCTGCTCTAGGGCTTAAGTTAATGCTTTTGGAACAGCTAATCTGATCAGCAAGCCACCATTCCACTCATCATGCCATTTCTTCCATGAGCTCTCTGGCTGTTTCAAAAAAATGGTCATGGCATTCTTTCATACAGATTTTAGCTCCACCCACATCAACTGAGTGGCCGATCCACTGATGGCATCACATTCACTCAATCTATACTAAGGTATTCCAATTGATCTGTAAATTTAAACCCTTAGGGTGAACTGTGTCTAAGGTAAATATCCAAATTGTTCACGATAATTCAATTTTTCTTCTCGGTTCCCTCCTCTTCAGTACTGGGGTACACAATCTAGTACACGCCAAGTTAAATCAGAAAACAAATGATTATATCAATGATCTACCATTGGTGCAGATGTTTTCTTCATATTTAAACAAGATTTCTGTTCACACAGTAGCTTCACTATAGACAGTCTTCTGCACCTAACGTATGTTTTTTCACACGGACAATTAATGGCATATACAAATGCCGTTTGGGAAGATGTTTTCTATTGAGACTGCACGATTCGCTGGTTGACTGGGCAAATCCTTACCATCCCTTCAATTGTCAAAGAACAAAATCGCAATGGCTGTAAGAATAGTGACCCAAAGGCTCTTCCACTGGAGTGGGATGGTGCCTTGCTGATCAGATAAGTTATTGCTTTTGGAAAAGCTAAAGCCCTGAAGCAGAATAGCGTGTTAACCTTTCAAAACACAACAGGTCATAGTTGGTATTTTTTGGCTATTGCCTATGGACTGTTTTTATTGTTAGATTTATGTTGGGCACATGATCACTTAAAAAAAAAGTGAAAAGAGAACTTTAAATGGTAGAAGTAGCTTATCAATGGCAACTTTAATAAGTCCAACATTTCAAGCAATTATTAAAGAGCCATTTTTTGGGTGCTGAATTGATGTACATCACATTGTGGGACATCTATTTTAACAAGTCCACATTGAGATCAAATTTTCAAAAAAGAACATGGGCAAGCTGAACTTTTCTGATTTTCAGCTTCATCATCATTTCTTTCTCTGGGGTGTGTCTGATTTCAAAGTATAATCCAATGAATAAACCCATCTGGCTATTAGAACATGGCCTACTTTTTTTGCTTTGTACTTTTCTTCCCATGATATGGGCTGCTAGATAAGTTTTGTTTCTTTATGATACATATGTTGTACTATGTTATCTTTTTTAAGTTTCTTGTTACTTTTGTAAGTAATTAATGAATGTTACAAATAAAAAACAAATGGGCTACTTGCCCCTAATCCACTATCTTTGGATCTAAGCATAACTCTCTAAGGTATTCTCTGCCTTAGTAGTCATTTTAAAATCCCAAATTCTCCAATTGTCATGTGACAACTTGATGGCATTTGGACAATTGGTCAAATTCTGTCTTATCTGTGTAAATTAAATCATTTACTGACAGACTGAATATTCCAAAAATCTGTTCTTGCATAAAAAAGTTGCACCTGCAAAAATTGTAAACATTTCTGGAGAAGGCAACAAATGGTCTTGTAATTCAGCATATAGTATCCTACTGTGTCATTGTTAATAGCTTTTGAACAATGATATGGGATCGGGTTTTATTTTAGATATACAGGAGCCTTTTTCTTTTGAGATTGTACTATGGATATCCTTAAGAATCAAGGCACTCTAGTGATTATTTTCAGTATTTAACTTTAAAGAGAACACTTTTCTAGGCATGAATAAGTAGTGCAATACAGCATATCACACAAAATTATTCAACATCTGCAGCAGAGAAAAAACGTTTGCAAGAAAAAAAAGGGCTGACAAAGCGGATATGTAAGATAGATTTGCGACTTAGTTGTGTTTTGTACATTCAGCAACACTTTCTTTTATTACATCTTTTTATGCTGTTTTATGTTAACCAATAAAAAACAAAAGTGAATATGATAAAAACATTTTAAAAAGCAAAGCTTCTTGAAAAGCAGTGTACAAAGGGGAAGGGGGGAATTTTGGATTTAGCTCACATATTTTTCAGGAGTAACTGAAAATGAGCTACATCCAGGTATGATAGTTATTTTCCTAGTCCTTCACTGGCTTACAATCTGACAGACCAATGCAGAAAGTCTGCGCTGAAGTTTGCGCTATCAATTTTTTACGCCGACTTGCAGTGCACCAATAGTACGCAACTTCAGCACTGGCATGCAGAAAGTGGCTCATATGCAAACTAGCCACGCATTAGCCATTCAATAAACAGTACGCAAATGGCAGTGTTAAACTGGGAGAGCAAGCCAAACATCTGCGCACAGAAGTCAGCGCTAGTTTGGCCTGCTCTCTCAGAGAAACAGGGACATCACATAGCTAATTTGCATATGAGCCCCAATAGTATTTTGATGGCATCAGGTGCTTTTCTCTGATGCCTGGATCATCTGATGGGAAATGTCAGATGATCCAGGCATCGGAGAAAACCCCTGATGCCATCAAAATACTGTTGGGGGCTGGTGCTCCACAACAGAAAGCGAATCATGGTAGCCCAGTGGCCCAGATCTCTGACCCTCCTCCAAACTAAAAAATAAACCTGTCACCCAGCAGCCCCAAACCTCCCACCCCACTCATTGTATCTTTTTAAAATGAGCGTGAGCACTGCCCATGTACTTCTGCTCTTGCCTTGCCATTTTGAAAAATGGCAGTGCCTGGCTCCGTGTGCACTGCCAGGCACTGGGCAGGGGATGCACTGGGCAGGGTTAGACTGCCACATAGTGTAGTTACTCTCCTGTAACAGGTGTTCTCCAGGGATAGCAGGAATCAGTCCTCACATATGGTGTGACATTGGTGCCTGAGCCCACGTGGAAGCATCTCCCCAGCTTTCAAAGAAAGCCTTTGTGAGATGCACCACGCATGCGTGGTCGACTTCCCGCCCAACAGTGCCATCTTGCCTCAGTCTAATGACATAGCTAAGATGTCAAAAATAAAATGTGGTAAAGGAGGAACACCAAGGGGAGGAGGGAAGGTTGTGAGGACTGATTACTGCTGTCCCCATATAATACCTGTTACAGGTGAGTAACTATGCTTTCTCTGGGAACAAGTAGGTAAAAATGTCACAGCGACCTGTAAGGGTGAGCCATGATCAGAAGCAGCTTTATAGAGAGGGACTCTTGCAAGACCTAGATGTCCAGCCGGGAACCAGCATTCCGGTAGCCTGAACATAGAAAGGTCAAAGAGCAGGAGCTGCCTACACCCCAAAGAGATTACAGAGTATGACTCGGCCGAAGGTGCTGTCCCATCAGAACTCCTTCTCCAGGCAGTAGTGAGCTGCAAAGGTATGGACCGATGACCAGGTGGCAGCCCAGCAGATTTCTGTCCTGGGGACGGAACGCAGATTTGCTATGGAAGTAGCCATGGCCCTGTAGTTCAGTGAGATCCCTGCCTGCTCGTAGGCAAGGGTAATGTAGTCCACCACCCAAGTGGACAGAGTTTGCTTAGTCACTGGGAACCCTAGGTGGCTGTGGTCATAGGATATGAAAAGCTGTGGTGCTTTGCAGTGGTCCTGAGTCTGTTGCAGGTAAAAGGGCAGAGCTCTTACAATCCAGATTATGGAGAACAGCCTCCGCCCTACCAGCATGAGACATCAGAAAGGTGGTGGGGAGTACCACTTCCTGGTTGAGGTGGAATGGGGACACCACCTTCGAGAGAAACTTGGGGTGTGTGCTGAGCACCTCCCTGTTCTTGTAGAACCTCGTGTAGAGTGGTTCCATTATCAGAGCCCAGAGCTCGCTGAATATGCATGCTGATGTGAGTGCTACCAGGAGGGTGACCTTCCAGGACAGATACCAGAGGTGGCAGGTAAACAGAAGCTCAAATACAGACTTAGTGAGCTACCAGAACACCACATTGAGATTCCACTCTGCCGCTGGAGGGCAGATTTGGGGGGGGGGGGGGGTTGGATAACATGAAGCCCCGCAGGAATTGGGACACAAGGGGCTGAGCCAAGAGGGCTCAACCACTTGTATTCAGCAGGAGAACGGGTTTTCCTGCATTTCTGCGCATCACATTGAGAAGAATCTCTTCCACGTCTCGTGGGAGGCTGAAGGGAGCTAATGCTACTCTTTCATCAGCCAAGACGCGAGAGAGAGGGACCCCAGGTTGGGGTGTAGGAGAGAGCCCTGCTCCTGTGAGAGTAGCCCTGGAGCTCGACCTAGGGGAATCGGCAACACCGCCGTTAGGGAAAGGAGCAGTGGGATCCAGGGCTGCCTGGGCCATTGAGGGGCTATCAGCATTAGCGATGCTGTCGCACTGGACCTTGAATAGTGTCTTGGCTACCAGCAATGTCTGTGGGAAGGTGTACAGGAGGCCTTCCATTCAAGGGATGGGGACTGCATCCACTACAACCCGAGATGGGTGCAGCTGGTGGGAGCAGAATCGGGGCAACTGTGTTTATTTAGTTTGTTTTTCTATACCGTGCTATTACAGATCAGTGCGGTTTACATAAAACATAAACGAGGTTTACATGTAACATATGAACAATAAACTGGTTTACATCGAACAGGTTGCATATAACAAATTTACAGCAGGTTGGTACACCTAGGAACATACTTACATCACAAGAACATATTTACATTATTTACATTAAAACAGGATTCAATTGGCATTGGCTGATTCGACTGTTTGTATGACTGATCTAGGGTGAATGGTTATAAGTTAGTTGGAAGTGGTAAGTCTTCAGAGCCTTCCTAAAAGAAATAAGATCCAGGATGGCGTGTATCATTGGGGGTAGTGCGTTCCATTGAGTTGGCGCAGAGAGAAAGCACGGTTCCAAGTTGATTGGGTACAGGTTCTTACTGAGTCATGAAAGAGTTTATCATGCATGTTCTTCTGGTCCTGGTCTCTGGTGTTCGTTGTATAAGTTCTGAAAGACTAGTTAACAGGTCCATCATGGGAACACCCCAGAGACGAAACAGCCATGAGCTACTACTGTATCCAGGCACCACTTGTGTGGCTGGGGGACCCTACTCAGATTGTCTGCCAGGGCACTGTCCTGGCCCAGGAGGTACACTGCCCTTAAGAGCATCCCTCTGCGTGAAGCATAGGAGCAGAGGGCTACTGCCTCCTGGCAGAGGGGGTACGACCCTGTTCGTTCACAGAGAACACTGCGACCTGATTATTAGTATGGATCAGCACAGAGTGGTGCTGGAACCAGTGGCAGAAGGCTCAGAGAGCTAGGTATATTGCCCAGAAATCTAGCAGGTTGATTTGCATAAGAGATTCACCTCTGGGACCAGCAACCTTGCATCTGGAAGCTCCCATAATACTCCCCAGTCCATTAGAGAGGCGTCTGTGCTAAGGACCTTCTAGGGTTTGGTTGCCTGGAAGGGCATCCCAGCCTGAAAGTGAGGTGGAATCTGCCATCATCCAAGGGAGTCTGCCAGCTGATAGGTCACTTTCAGTCTGTATTTGAATCTGCCTGTGGCTTGTGTCCACTGAGAGTGGAGGCACCACTGGGCTGCTCTCATGTGCAGGTGGGCATACGGGGTCACATGGACCATGGGAGGCCATGTGTCCCAAAAGGTGGAGAAGGAGCCGGGCAGGTAGCATCCGGCTTTTGTGTATCTCTGCAGCTAATTCTCTGAGGCGTTCTGACCTCTCTTGAAGGAGGAAGGCTTTGGCCTGGAGGGTATCTAGTTGTGCCCCTATGAACTCTAGGTGCTGGGCTGGAGTGAGGTGGTACTCTGGGTAGTTTATGACTAACCCCAGGTGCTACAGGGGTGGTGCACCCTGTGGTGGATTGAGACTCTGCAACCATGTCCCCCTTTATGAGCCAGTCATTCAGATAAGGGAAGACAAAGGCCCCTTGGAGACAGAGGTAGGCTGCGACCAACGCAAGGCATTTTGTGAAGACCCTTGGTGGTGAAGCCAAACTGAAGGGCAGCACCGTGTATTGGTATTGCTGTCCCTCCACCGTGAACCAGAAGATTTTCTGTGGCTGGGATGAATAAGGATGTAGATATCCTTTAGGTTTAAGGAGCATAGGCAATCTCCCTGCTGGCAGAATGGCAATAGTGTCCCAAGAGAAAGCATCTTGAACTTCTCCCTGACCAGAAACCTGTTGAGCTCTTGTAAGTCCAGGATGGGTCTGAGGCCCCCTGTCCTCTTGGGGACAAGGAAATACCTAGAGTAGAAGCCTGTGCCCCAGCTATGTTCCGGCACTGGCTCCACCGCTTTGTCATTGATTAAGCCTGCTAACTCAGTGAGGAGCAGGGTCTTGTGAAGGAGAGGTCTGATGGGCTCTCCTGGGAAGTACAAGGGCAGCATCCACTGTATGTGGAGGAGGTAGCCCTCCTTGACCACTTGTAGCACCCAGATATCGGTGGTCATGGCTGTCCACCTGTGGGCAAAGAGGGCTAGGTGCCCCCCTCCCCGTGGGCAGCAGAGGACCCTCTGGGATGGGGAGGTCATGCCCAGGCAGTCAAAAGATCCCCCCAGGCTGGGCCAGAACTGGCGCCTGGGACTTCGGGGTCTTTTGTTTTCTGGGACTGTATCCCTGGCCTTTTTTGCTGCTGGCCCTGCTGAAGGGCCGGGAAGGCCTGGAAGTGCGGTGCACTGCTAAAGCCTCCCTTCTTCCTCAGTTTTTTCCCCTGCGGCTTTTTTCAAGGGTTGCAATGAGGTCTTCTTTGAGAGCCTGGTTCTAGCCATGAACTCTGTTTCTATCTCTGCTGCCTTATTTGCCATAGGTATCCCAAATAGTTCTCTCCTATGCAGGGGATATCGATCAGTTTGTCCTGCACCCATTTCTCCAGGTTGGATTGCAGCGATGCTTGGCATTGTGCCTCGATGCCTGCAGCAACACCCTGACCTATGACTGGAAGCCATCTTTGGCTGCTCAGGACAAAAACGTTGAGCTTTTTTTTTACCACCGAGGCCGTGGTCTTAAACCTCTGTAGGGGTTCCCCATCGAGGCCTGCCAAGAATCCACCAAGCTCCTTTGACAGTTCCTTCAGGTACATGGAGATATAGAGCTGATAGGACTGGATCCGGCATGTTAGCATCAAGTCCTGAAAGGCCTTTGGGCTGAGGGTTCATGCCTCTCTGCCAGGTGGGACTAACGAATGAGTCTTTTGGTTTTAAGCCGATGCATTGCAGATTCCACGACCACTGAGCTGTGGGTAAGTTGGGTCTTTTGGAACCCAGGTCTTCGGCATACTCGGTACATGGCATTGAGGCATCTACTAATTATTGTTACCAACACCGGTGTTTCCCACATCTGGAGGATGTGGCGTTTGAGGATCGGGGGCACCCGGACCATAAGGGTTTCCTTCAGGAGTGCCTTGTATTGGAGTATTTCCAAGTCCTCTATGCTCAGGTCCTCCTCAGCCTCTGTCTCGATAGTGAGAGCCTTGGCCATGTCCCACACAAAATAGAGGAAAGCGATGTCCTCAGGTGGGAAACGGCATCAGGTTATCATGGGAGACAGGTCTGAGGGCACATCTGTGTTGCCTCGTGTCCAGGGACTCTTCATTCTCAATACCTATTTGAACTCAAAAGTCTGAGTAAGAATCTGATGCCACGCGGTCACCTTAGTTGAGAACGGCTTCAGATGGGCTGTGACCTCCAGAGGATCTGCGGTCCAAGTCACGGGTGCTCGCTGGAGAGGCCCGGTGTCCCGAGGAACAGGACTAGAACCTTGTCTGGTACTGGGGGCTCTCTCATGGCCGGTGGCACTCGAGGACCAGCTCAAAGTATGGGGAAGCCCTCAATGTCGAGGGTTCCATCTGGACAGATGAACCAGACGAGCCAGACATGAACGCCCACTGCATGGCCACTAGAGCAGATATACTGCTTTCTAGGGCCACCATTCTGGCCTCCATACTAGTTGGTTCCATAGCCTTCGACATGGCACCAAAGACTTTGGACCTGGTTTCAGTACTGTTGAAAGGGAGTCCTCAATGAGGATGGTCTCGGAGGTTCAAGGCCGGACAGCGAGTGCAGTCAACTCCCTTAAGGGGAAACTTGGAAGGCTGCTTTTGCCCTGACTCCTCGGACTCACGCCTGGGACTGCGGGTCCTGGGGTGGGATTCCCTTTCTTCCCGGATCCGTCCTCAGAGGCGGTCTTCAAGGGTTGTTTCTTCTTGTGCTCCACCTCTGGGGAGCTCCACTCTGAAGAACCATGGGCATGGGATAGCGAAAAGGCTCTGGCTTTGCAGGGCACTGAGGTATCTGAGGGGGCCCAGGAACATGGTGTCACCGGAGACTCTGGCGTGGAATCGGACTTCTGAACAAATTTTTCCTGCTGCTGATGGCGACTCTTTAAGGCCTTTGAGGTCATGGTTCTGCAGAGTTCACAATATGAGTTATGTTCCAGGCCGAGGCATCAGCAGCAGCAGCAGCAGTTGTGTAGGTTGGTGAGTGATGGCATTTTGCCACACCGGTCACTTTTTGAAGCCACCAGAGGCCATCAGAAAAGGGTGTCCCTGCTGTCCGGCAGGGGTCAGAGGCCTTTGGCTGAAAAAGGGTGTGATCGCCTGTCGAACACCTCGATAAAAAAGGTGAAAAAACGAATGGACGAACCAGAGGAATGATACCGAGACGAGCTGGCTTGGGAGCGGGAAGGAACCGGTACAAAACTGGACAAAACGTAACAAAAATAAGACTTTTTCCAGGGGAAACTGGACGTCTGATGGGCTCCACGGAAAAAAGGCAACTGGGGCAAGATGGCACCCTTGGGCAGGAAGTGAACCACTTATAAGTGGTGCATCTCCCAAAAGCTTTCTTTGAAAGCTGGGGAGATGCTTCCATGCCGGCTCAGTAGGCACAGATGTCACCCCATATATGATAATGTCAGGCCATTCATCTACAAGCTGTCTTTACAAGAAAGCCCTCAAATGCTAGAGTTAAAACAGTTGTGTATGGAAAAATGTTTAGTTGAAGATATCAGAAAAATAGAAAATGACAAAGACCATATCGCTTTTATCTAGTCTGCCCATCCATGAGAACTATTAAGCTCTACAATCCCTTCCTCTCCCCTCAGAGATCTTCTGTACTTTGCCTACACTTTCTTGAATTCTCATCTCCATCACCTCCACTGGGAGGATGTTCCATACCTCCAACATCCTTTTCAAAGTGTAATGACAGATCCTACTTATTGCATAGATGTCATTTTCATGGTCTATCACAATCATTCCAAAATTAAGTTCAGGAGACCTCCCATCTGCTTATAAATTAGGGTAATGTCTAATTACTCTAAAGAGGAGATATATGTATATATATTTTTTTAAATTGAGAACACTGATATGGGAATCAATATATTGCATCAAGCAAATTCAATACTTCAAGTCAGATTTCATGGGCTAGGTCAGGACCTGAGGTTTGATGGCACTGCTGCCCACTGCAATGCGGAATGCCTGGATTTGATTCCTGGCCCAGGCTGACTCAATTTGGTTGAATACTTTTGCAGAATAAATGATCAAAATGCATCCTTTCAGTATGAGTTATTTATTCGATGGGTTTATTTTTTTTTTCCTCTGCATCAGGGTTTAGATTAGAATCTCATCATAGGAGTATACATTTTGTTGAAATACAGGCTATCCTAGAGGTTAATCAGAAGTCACCCTGCAAGAGTACTTGTGCACTACAGGAACAGCATACTTGAAGATAAGGCCCAGTGAATAGTTGTGTAGAGCCAGCTATAAGGAACCAGGCATTGGTTGAGGAGAAGAGGCCAAATAGTTTCCATAGGATATATTCCAAGGAGACTGCAGAATCATCAAAAGGTGTATATTCCTGAGACTTCCTTATATAAGAATATATGATATGCCATACTGGGTCAGACCAAGGTCCATCGACATCAAGCCCAGTATCCTGTTTTCAACAGTGGCCAATCTAGGTCACAAATACCTAGCAGTTTCCCCAGAAGACACAGGTTCCACAATGCTTGTATTGGAACAAGCAGTGGATTTCCTGGGTCCCCTTTAATAATGGTTTATGGACCTTTCCTCCAGGAACTTGTCCAAACCATTTTTTTTAAACCAGCTATACTAACAGCTTTTACTATATCCTCAGGTAACAAATTCCAGAGTTTGATTACACGCTAAGTGAAAAAATATTTTTTCTCATTAGTCTTCTATGGGTTACACTGTAGCTTGTGATAAGGAAGCTTATCAAAGCTCAGGGAGTAATGACAATAGAGGAGAATTTACTCTGATCAAGGGACCTGTGCTGGCACGTTATAGAAATAAGACAGCTTGTTTCCCTAAAAGGCTACATGTTCCAGAATGCACTAGTATGCAGAAAGTCCCTAGGGGAGCTAGAGTGGAAAAGCATGAGTCTAATCAGAGAAAGCATTATGTCATCCCTAATCAAACAGCCTCTAGGAGACAGCTTAATCCACAACACCTGAAGAATGCAAGGGAGGAGTTGCAATCTAAGCCCTTTAAAACTAGAGGGGAATCTTCAGGAAGACAGACAGAAAAAGGGAATCAGACGGAGAAGGAGAACGAGAACAGAAGGAAGAACAACCGGAAACTGAAGGAACAAGGACAAGGAAGCAGACGGTCCAAGACAGGAGCTCAGAAGTACGTATGCCTGGAGAGATACCTGGGGGAAAGAACCTTCAGAGGACTGGAGAAAGCCAGAGGTCTGGAGATCCACAGCCAGGGACCCTCAAGCAGCACCTAGGAAGAGGTCTGTTGCAGCTAAGGAGAAAAGGAGCCCAAATACCTCTTGGAGGACGTCTGGAGAAAAGATCCTGAGGTCCAGAGATACCAACTGGCGGACAGGACAAAGAAGCTCTATTACATACTGGCCAGAATACCAGAAGAAGCAGCCTGACGCTTGCCTGGATTCAGGTATGAACTGTGAACGTTTCTCTAGCTTTGAGCAATGCAAACAGCAGGGAAACAGTTTCTCCCCGCATAGAGGTCAGTTCCTAAAGCCCTCTGAGTCAGACGGAGAAACTGAATCTATGCAAATTCAGGAACAAGGTTTAATATCTGATGCAGAGGATGTTTATATGGACTGTTCTTTGAGTAGGTTGTTATTTTAGGAAAATCCTAAATATAAGAGCAAACATCAAAAGGAAACATTCTAAATATTGGCTTCCCATAAAGTTTTGTTGAAAAGAAAAAGCTTTTGGGAAAGTTTGCATGTGTGCTGAAATCAAGCTACTGATTGCAGTTAATTGTCACCTGCTGGTAGAGGACAGCCCAGCACAAGCCGTGCACACGTGGGATTTAAAAGTTCTTTTCTGTATGGAGAAAGTGAGCTATGTTTTTGTATAAAGAAGTTTTCCACTTTGATTTGTTTTCACCTCAGCACTGTTAAGGAGTTTATTAGCAGTGGCTGTAAGAAAGCCTTTGTTCCATAAAAGGACTTTGATACTTATTTGCATAAGTTTTTCAGTTACCTTATTTATGTTGAATAAACCCTGGAGAAGTTATCTGGATGGTGTTACCAAGCATATCTGTGTGTGGAATATTCACCCCATAAACTCTAATTTTGCCTTACACTCGACCAACTACAAGAGTCTTCATTTATTTTAAAAGGCAAGCTTTGTGTGAATGGACTTCAATAACCACAATCCTTTGCAAGACAGTTAATTTACATACTTGTCAAGATGGTGGTACCTTCATAACAAGCACCCCCTTTTACAAGCTTCATTGCATGTCTCCTAGTCTTTCTATATTTTGATGGCATAAACAATCAATCTACATTTACCCGTTCCAATCCATTCATTCATTTATAGACTGTCTTTTCCAGTTTGAAGAGGCTTAACCTATTTAGCCTCTACTCATAGGGGTATCCTTCCATCCCCCTTTACCATTTTGGTGGCTCTTCTCTGTACCCTTTCTTTCTTTCTTTTATTTATTTATTTAACTGTATTTATATCCCACTTTTCACCGGGTCAAAGCGGCGTTACATATATTGGGGGGGGGGGGGAATTAAGCGTTAGGGTGGGGCCATCACCGGGGAGACAACATTGATGATTGGGACATGAGACAGACATTGGACATGGTAGAGTAGCTTTGGATCGGAGGTTTAGGGCAGTTTAGGATCAGAGGTTCGTGGTGGGCGGTCATAGTTGATGCGGTTTGTGGCGGGAGTCGTATCGAAGTATTGCTGGAATAAGATGGTTTTCAGTTGCTTTCTGAAGGACGGTAGATCAGCGTTGTTTCTGAGATGGGTCGGTAGAGAATTCCATAAGGATGGAGCATACAGTTCAAAGGCTCGGTTGCATGTCCGTTGAGAACATTTGGTTCTTTTGTGGGGGATGGTGAGGGAAATATTGGAGGCATGTCTGGTTGTTTTGCCGTGGGCTGGACGAGATAGTAGGGTGCGAAGCTGGGTGTTCTGTGATTGGTGAATGGCTTTGTGGGTAAGTAGGATGTAGTAGGGGGGAGTATGTGTAGGTCTTTTAGAATTGGGGTGATGTGGTCGGATTTCTTTGCTCTCTGGATGATCCTTGCTGTGGTGTTCAGTGCTGTTCGGAGAGGGTTGGTCTGTGAGGCTAGAAGTCCATGGTAGAGTACATCGCAATAATCCAGATGTGGGAGTGTCATGGCTTGCATTATCGACCGGAAGTCCTGATGTTCGAGAAGGGGTCTGAGACGTTGGATAGTTTTGGCCTTGTGAAATATAGATCCAGAGGTTTTAGTAATTTGTTGTTTTAGGGTGAGGGCTTGGTCGATGATGATGCCCAGATAAGAACATAACATAAGACATGCCATACTGGGTCAGACCGAGGTCCATCAAGCCCAGTATCCTGTTTCCAACAGTGGCCAATCTAGGTCATACGTACCTAGCAATATCCCCAAAAGACACAGGTTCCACAATGCTTGTACTGGGTCAAGCATTGATATCCTGGATCCCTTTTTAATAGTGGTTTATGGACCTTTCCTCCAGGAACTTGTCCAAACCTTTTTTAAACCCAGCTATACTAACAGCCCTTACTACATCCTCCGGTAACAGATTCCAGAGTTTGATTACACGTTGAGTGAAAAAATATTTTCTCTTATTTGTCTTAAATAGTTTACCCTGTAGCTTCATTACATGTCCCCTAGTCTTTCTATACTCTGATAGTGTAAACAATTGATCCACGTTATCCGTTCCACTCCATTCATTAATTTATAGACCTCTATCATATCTCCCCTCAGCCGTCTCTTCTCCAGGCTAAAGAGCCCTAACCTTCTTAGCCTCTCTTCATAGGAGTAGCCTTCCATCCCCTTCACCAATTTGGTGGCTCTTCTCTGTACCTTTTCTAATAACGCTATGTCCTTTTTAAGATACGGTGACCAGAATTGCACACAATATTCAAGGTGCGGTCGTACCATGGAGCGATACAGAGGCATTATAACATCCTTTGTTTTATTCTCCATTCCTTTCCTTATGATACCTAGCATTCTATTTGCTTTCTTGACCGCCGCTGCACACTGGGCGGAGGGTTTTAACATGTTATCCACGACTCCTCCTAAATCTTTTTCCTGGGTGGTGGTTTCTAATGTGGAGCCTTGCATCGTGTAACTATAGTGTGGGTTGTTCTTTCCTAGGTGCATAACTTTGCACTTGTCCACATTAAATTTCATCTGCCATTTGGATGCCCAGTCTTCCAATTTATCCAGATCCTCCTGCAGTTTTCCACAATCCTCTTGGGTTTTAACAACTTTAAACAGTTTTGTGTCATCTGCAAATTTGATAACCTCACTAGTTATTCCCTTTTCCAGGTCATTTATGAATATGTCAAAAAGCAGCGGACCCAGTACAGATCCCTGGGGTACTCCACTATTCACCTTTTTCCATTGGAAATATTGGCCATTTAGCCCTACTCTCTGCTTTCTATCTTTTAACCAGTTCCCGATCCACAATAGTACACTGCCTCCTATCTTATTTGAGGCTGTATTTGGATGCTTGTGGATCCAACAGTGAGGCGAGTAGGTGGTTTGAAGTCTGGGTCTCTTGTCACTATGAGGGCTTCAGTTTTCTTTATGTTGATGGACAGGTTATTTTCTTTAACCAGTCGGACACTTTGGAGAAGCATGCTGTTAGATGTGGGTTGGTTGGGTTGGTGGTTGTAATGGGGGCGTAGAGCATGATATCATCGGCATATATGTGAAAGTTGATGTTGTGAGTGTGTATGACTGAGCAGAGTGGCTGCAGGTAAATATTGAAGAGCATGGCTGACAGGGTAGATCCTTGCGGTACTCCTTGGTATTGTTGGAAGGGGGGCGAGGTCGAAGTGCTGGTGCGGATTGTTGTCTATTAGATAGGTAGGATTGGAACCAGTTAAGTACAGTGTCTTTGATCCCAATTGTCTGAAGTCTGCGTAGGAGGATGTCGTGGGATATGGTGTCTGCAGATATATCGAGGAAGATCATGGCGAATCCAGAGTGTTTCTCTTGTGTTCCCTATGAGGAGGGTGTTCATCAGTGTGGTCATGAGGGTTTCAACCCCATGAAGTGGTCGGAAGCCATGTTATGGATCCAGTACGTTGTTGTCCAGGTGTTATTGAAGCTGTTGCTGTACGATTTTTTCAATTATCTTGGCGGCGAAAGGTAGGCTCGCTATCGGTCTGTAGGATGCTGGGTCTAGGGGGTCCAGGTTATGCTTTTTTAAGGATGGTCGGATGACCGTGGTTTTAAGAGTGTCTGGCATGTGGCCTTGGGAAAAGGATTCATTGATGATGTGGGTTAGTGGGGTGCTTAGTTCGTCTTTAGATTTCTTTATCCAGTCAGTGGGGCAGGGGTCCAGTGGAGAGGTGGTGGTGTTGAGGTGGGAGATGGTGGATGATACTTTGTCTGTAGTGGTTTCTTTGAAGGTAATCCAGTCACTGTGTATGACGGGGTGGTGGTTTGTTGTAGTTGTCGATACGTGTGGCTGCGGGTTTTGAGGCCGTTGCAGTTGTTTGTATTGACGGGCTAGTAGCTCTGGTGGGATCTTCGGTAATTGGTCAGAGTTGTTAGGTGCTTTTGTCAGTTTTTTGACGATCTGAAAGAGTTCACGAGGTTTATTTATAGCAGAGTTCAAGACTTTGGCGTGGTAGGCTTTCTTAGCTTTGTTGGTTTCGTAGTGGTATGCGTTGAGTTCATATAGGTATTTCGTTTTGTTACTGTCTTTGGTTTTTCTCCATTTTCTTTCGGTTCTTCTGAATTTTGTTTTGAGCTTTCGGAGATTGGGAGTAAACCATCTGGCCTTTGTGGGGGGAGGTCTGGTGTTGGCTTTGTTTGTTATTGCTTCAGGTGCTGTGGAGATTGTGGAGTTCCAGTTGTGTATTAGGTCATTGATGTTACTGGAGTTTGTTTGTAGTTTAGGTACGGTTTGTGCTAAGAAGGCCGCTTTGTTAAATGTTTTAAATCTCCTCGTGTGGTGTTCATCTTTTCTGTTGCTCGTATGCTGGTAGGTGTATGATAAGGTGATAAGGTGGTGGTCAGACCAGGGTACCGGCGAGACCTTTCTAATTCTAATATCCTTGGTTTTATTCTCTATTCCTTTCCTTATGATTCCTAGCTTTTTATTTGCTTTCTTGGCTGTCATTGCACAGTGGGCAGAGGGTTTCAACGTGTTATCCACGATGACACCTACATCTTTTTCCATATATTCACCCAGTAACGAGCTTTTGAATTCACCAGATAAACTGTGATTGCTGTTCAACCTCAGATTCCCAGGGCTATGGATTCAGCTCGTCAATCCTTACAAAGGGCTCAAAATCTTTCCTCAGCCTTCTAAATATGGAAATGTCTATCCAGTTTCTTCCTGGGTATGCTGCTATCACTATAAACTTTAAGGTAAGAGAAGCTGAAGACAGGCCAAAATGTTGAGACTCCAGGACAAGGATCCCCATTCTTGTTGGAACTTATTTGGAACAGAAGAGTTTGTCCCCTTTTTCACTGCCTGGAAGTAGTTCAACTGTTCTTCCTTAAAGAAAAAAGTGTTTAGCGCTTGCTATTAACACTTTGTAGAACAAGTCAGAGAAATTCTGAGGAATCATCTGAAACCTTATTAAACTGAAAAGCCTAAGAGTCTGATATTATCAGAGGCCACGGATCACAAAGCAGGTTCATCAAACTCCAATGGGAATATTTTTTCCCCGAGACTGGGCAGTGGCTAAATTCTCTGTAAAGAGTGCAAAACTTGATTTAAATTGAGAAGCAGAGTCAGGGTTCTTCGGATTTTTGTCAGCAGTTGAGGCCCGATTCTGAGGAGAATGGGAAGGATAGCATAAGTTGGCAGAAATTATTCCTTTTAGGAGAATGGCTGAAGCCTCATGGTAGTTGAGGAAAGGTCTGAAGTTGCAGAGGGGTCTTTGCAAAGTAAAAGAAAGATCTTTTATAAAGTTTGCCAGAGATGTTGCCCCTGTGCAAGGGGCACTATATAATTTCTTGTGGGCATCCTTGCAAACTAGACACACTAAGCCAGTACTTTTCAAACTTTTATTCTGTGTGACCGCATTTTAACAAAGGTATAATTAGACCTTACCTGCTAATTGCCTTTCTTTGAATCCCTCCCGTCCAGGTGCATGCGCTGTGCCTCCCAACCAGCAGGTGCAGATTGAGCATGAGAAAAATTTTTGCTGATGTCACCTACTAAGAGTGCTGTGCATCACCAAGCTGGTCAGTATCAGAGTACCAAAGCAGGAAAAAAACAAGCCCAAATTGGCCAAACAGCCCCCTAGACCAACTACCCCCTCATATACAAAGTCCAAAGAGTAGTCCAGGTACCAAAACAGAACACCCGAGCATCTCTGCAGTGTCCCAATTCAAATTCCAGGAGTCACTTTCTAGCCTCAGCTCAGCAGAAGCCTCTATCACGTTTAATCTTCATACCCCCCCTCTTTAAAAACTTACGTTTCCTTGGTGTATAAAAGTGCTAACAGCCCCAGAAGGAACCGAAGCTGATCAGGAGTCCTCCAGACTCCACGCTCTAGCAGGAGAATGCCACAAGCAAAGCAGACCAGATAAGCGCAATGGGGTGGGTTCTGGCCTGGCACATCTTTCCACACCCAGATATCTAGCTGATAATACCTGGAGAAGGCATGCAGAGACAACCAAGTGGCTGCCCTGCAGATATCTCCAAGAGGCACCAGACCTTCCTCCACCCGGGAGATGGCCTGTGCCCTTGTCGGAGGTGCCTGCAGTACCACAGGAACTACCCTCCAGCACAAGCAAGCAGACACAATTGCTTCCTTCGGCCAGCATGCAATGGTAGCCCTATGAGGCCATCTCTCCTTTATGACCTCCGCTGAGCAGGAAGAAAAAGCAGTCAGACTGCCGGAATGACTCCATCCTTTTCAAGTATTGCTGCAGAACCTGTCTATTGTCCAACAGCTGCAGATGGTGTTCTCTCTGGTGGGGTCCACATTCCATAGCACCGGTAGCAAAACAAGCTGATTGACATGGAAAGGCAACACCACCTTAGGCAAAAAGGAAGGCACCATCCACAAAACCACTTTCTCCGGATAGAACAGCAGGAACGGCTCCTGACAGGACAAAACTCCAAAATCCACCTTGCCAAGCACACTGCCAACACCACCATCTTTAAGGTCAGATCCTTGAGCGATGCCTCTTGTAAAGACTCAAAAGAAGCCCCCATGAGGACCCCCCAAGACCAGTTTCAGATCCCAGGCCAGGACCACTGGCCTCGGAGGCAGCCACATCTGTTTGACAGCCTGCAGGAAATGCATGACATTCGGGTGAGCCACGATAGAGATGCCCTGATCCGTCCCTGGTAGCATGCCAATGCAGCTACCTGCACGCACAAGGATCCAAGCAGCAAGTCCTTGTCCAGGCTGGCCTGCAGGAAGCCTAAAATCAAGGGAATAGGAGCAGCCAAGGCCACCACCCTCTACTCAAGCACCAGTCCTCGAATACTCTCCACACAAAGGAGAGAGATGTGCAGCATTTGCGAGCCTTTAGGAGCATCGCCACCACCCTGGACGAATAGCCCCTCTTAATCAGCTGTGCCCATTCAAGAGCCATGCCATAAGCAAGAAGCGCTCCACCTGAGGCATATGAAGAGGCCCCTGCCACAGCAGATCAGGCATCACAAGCAGTCGTCATGAAGAGAATACTAGAAGCCGAACCAGGTCCGCATACCAAGGCCTCCGGGGCCAGTCTGGTGCAATCAAGATCATACTGCCCTTGTGGCCCTCTATCCTGTGGAGCACACACCCTATCAGGGACCAGGGAGGAAACACACACAGAAGGCCCTTCTGTGGCCAAGGCTGGACCAGTGCATCAAAGCCCTCTGATATTCTCTCACCAACTGCTGAGGAAACAGGCTGCCTTGGCATTGTTCATCATTGCCATCAGATCCATCGCTGGCTGGCCCCAGCAGCATACCATTCCTTAAAACACTGTCATCCAATATCCACTCTGCCGGGCCCATCTGGCAGTGGCTGAGGTAGTCCACCTGGACATTGTCCTTCCCAGCAATGCGCATTGCTGACAGGGCCAACAGGTTTTTATCCACCCACTGCAGAAGAGGGACAGCTTCCGCCATCAGTGGCATGCTGGCGTGCCCCCCCTGTTGACTGAGGCAAGCCACCACAGTCACGCTGTCTGAGAACACATGCACCGCTTAGTGCTCCAGAAGGGATATGAACTGCTGTGAACTGCAGCAGGGTCAGGAAGACTGCCCTCAATTCCAGTCTATTGACTGACCAAGCCACTTCCTCAGCTGACCAACAGGCCCTGAACAAACTGTTCCAGACATTGCACTCCCCACCATTGGAGACTGGCATCAGTGGTCACAGTTGCACAGGCTGTAGTCTTGTTGGGCAGTCCCACTGTCAAGGTCGGCATGGAGCACCACAAGGTCAGACTGCTCCTGACCTCATCAGGGCAGGAGAGACAATGGAACATGGGGTCCGTCTGTAGGGACCAAAAAAAAATCAAGAATGCGTATTGTAAAGGTCATATGTGGGCCTGCACCCACAGGACCAGCTTGATGCTCACCGTTATAGAGGCCAGAAACAAAGTAGTGCCCCACTGAGGGGAAATCCAGATGAAGGAAATGGAGAACATGTCCCCGCAGCTTGTTCATCCTCTCCGGAGGCAGGGACACCAGCCCCCTGCAAGTATTCAACCACACCCATAGGTAGGTCAGTTGTTGAGAGGGCACCAGGTGGCTCTTCTCGAAGTGGATTACCTAGCCTAGACTCTGGAGAAAATAGAGACCACTTGCTCTTGAACTATTTTGTTCTGATCAGCCAATCAGCCAGGTACAGGTGCATCAGCATGCCCTCTTGCTGCAGGGCAGCTGCCACTGCCACCACCACTTTTGTGAATGTTGAGGGGCTGTGGCCAGGCTGAAGGGCAACACTCAAAACTGAAATGGCCCCATGGATACCACAAACTGCAGGAAGCACCGGTGGTCCACGCAAATTGGAATGTGGAGGTAAGCCTCCGACAGGTCCTGGGACTTTAGGTACTCGCCTGCATGCGATGACCGATCACGGCATTTCCATGTGGAAACCCAGCATGTGCAAAGACTGGTTCATGTAATTTAGGTCTAAGATGGAGCAAAAGAACCCTTTCTTCTTGGGGATGACAAAATGTACAGAGTACCGACAGGATTGGTGTTAATCTGTGGGTACCGGGCACACCGCCCTCATATGTAGCAAATTGCCCAGCATTGATCACACCGCAGCCCTCTGTGCAGGGGACTTGCATGGGAAAACCACAAGGCCTCAAAAATGGGCCATGCCAGTTCCAACCCGTAGCCTTCCCTGATGACCTCGAGTACCCATTTGTCCTTGGTGATGTGATCCCAAGCAGTGGCGAAGAACTGGAGCCTCCCTCTGATCTCGACAAACTCTTGGGCCCACCTCACCTCATTGGGGTTTCTTAGCAGATCCTGAGGAAGGAGCAAAATAACCTCTGCCCATTCCTTGACCCTGAAAGGAGGGATCACCTCTGGATGTGTAACGACCCCTCTGGAAAGGTGCAAAATGGGTCACATGGAATCTGTGGAAATCCTGAACCTGACCCCTAGAAGCCGAGGTGGACTTAGCCCGCATCAGCCTATCCTCTGGGAAGCGGGACCTCTTGGTGTCCCCCCCAGGTCTTTGACCAGCTTTTCCAAGGCCTCCCCAAAGAGGAATCTGCCCTTGAACAGCAAACAAGGGAAACGCACCTTGGAGGACATGGCCACCGACCAGTTCCGCAACCAAAGCAAGCAGCAAGCTGCCACTACTGACACCATTCCCTTGGGTACTGTCCGGACTTGATCATAAAAGACGTCAGCTAGGTATGCTGCACTGAACTCCAACATGGCCACTTCAGAGACAGTCCGCTTCTCCGGGAGACACTGTGCACAGCACAAGCAGGTGCTTGCTACATACACCCCACAAATGGACATCTGAAGGGCCAGCATATTGGCCTCAAAAGCCTGTTTAAACAGTTTCCAGTTGATGGTCCTGTTGGATCTGGAGCACTGTCCTCCCTTCCTTGCACAGCAATGGTGGTCTTTTAGGTCACTGCCATAACCAGGGCATCCACCTTGGGGAGCCTCAATATCACCTCCTCCTCCAGAGCCAGAGGGTAGAGACGGGATAACATCCCCCCACAGATTAGCCTTTGGAAGCTCCCACTCTGCATCAATCATCTGCTTAATAGCCTTGTGGGTGAAAAAATTCTTGCGGAGTCCTGATGCCCTGAAGCAGGGGGTCTTCCATGGCCAATTCCTCTGATGCAGTCCCGGCCTTAATATTCAAAGCCCCCGGAGAGTGGGAGATGAGTGCAGGATGCTCCTCCTTGTGAAACGGCCTAACCACCGAGGGTTCATCGGGCGTGGAATGGTTCTTGACGTCCACCTCAGTCCCATAGGATTCCTCCCAATCCCCAGGATCCTCTTTCTGCCAAGTCCTCCGAGGTTACGGATGCCAGGGACTGGAAGTCAGCAGGGTGCTTCGCGGGAGACTGCAATCTCTTAGCCAGAGGCGGCCTTTCCTGCTCCCCAGAGGCTGAAAGGTCCAACAACCTTGGACCCGAAGGCCCAGCAGCTCTAGGCAATGTTTGTATAGCTGCCCCCATGCCCTGTTTCAAGCAAAATGCTTGGTGGAGCAGGAGCACAAACATGAATTGGGGCAAAAAAAGGCAAGGCCAAATCATCCAAGGCCTGTTCAGGGGCTCACCGATGCTTCTTCTGTTTCTTAGCCACAGCTGTGGCTGAAAGCTGCTGCCCCTACTCCTTTCCTGCTTCTCCGTGGCCCAAAATGGATGATTTTCCTGCCACCACTGGAGCACGCAGAGGAGCGGGGGCCTTGGAAGTAGAGGAGTTGGGCTGCTCCTCCGACGCTGTTGCCAACTGTGATGCGCCCAGGGCCTGCTCTGTCATCTTGCTCTCTTCCGAGCACAAACTGCAGAAACTGGCCAGGGAGACTGATCCCCTGCACATGCCACAAGCCATGCACATGGGTTTGCCAGAGGGCATATGTCAGCAAAAAATTACTGCTGGAGCAAAGATCAAACCGAATTGCGCAGTGAAGCATACATCACATGCTGGAGTGCACACAACAAGGCAGGAAACTAGTTCACCGCAGAGGGAGGGACTCTGGGCACCCGAGTGTTCACCTCACTGTCACCGAGGCAGTCACCGATCTGGGAGAGCTCACAGCACTCGAGGAACCTGGGAGGGAAACCAAAACAGAGTCCACTGGAATTAAAAGCAACACCGCTCCCCAAAAGTATAAAACCTTAGAGGGTTTTTTTTTTTTGTTTGTTTGTTTTTTTTACACACACACAATTTTAGCAGAGGCTAAGCAGGTTCCTTGGACTTTGCCTAGAGCTCCCTTACCCTTTGAGCCCTAAGCCTAAGCTCCACAACTCACAATAGTACTAATGGACACTGCCAATCAGGAAGGAGAGCCCACCGTACAGTCCAAATGCACAGCTGTGTCCACCATCTGCTAGAGACTGAGCAATACTTATCAGCTTGGTGATGCGCAGCACCCTTAGTAGGTGACATCATGCTGTGTCTCTACCTGCTGGTTGGTGGACACAATCCATGCATTTAGTCTCGACTGAAGGTATGATATCAAACTGGAAATTCAAAACAGACACGATGATGAAATCAAAATAGCTCTCCAGCCTCTTTCTCCTCCTCCTCCCTCCACTTGTTTAAAGCAGGAAGGCTGCAGCATTAGTAGCGGCAACATCAGCAGCAGTCAGCACATTGTCCTTTGTGCCAGTGTGCAGTGTGTGCTTACAGACCTCAATATTCAGCATGGGTTTCCAGTATAACAGGAAACTTACCCAGGAGGGGCAAGGACCTATGAATGTTCACTGGCTCACAGGTCACATACTGATACAAGTAGTGGCAATCACCAAAGTGAAAGTCAAGAGAGATGGGGAAATGGCCATGTTTCTGTGACCCCCATCCACTAACGATGTGACCCCATTTGGAGTCCAGATTTTAAGTTTGGGAACCACTGCTCTAAGCCAAGCTGTATTTAATTGCATCATCAAAACCATCTTACTGCACATATAACACAAGCTGTTTCTGAATTCAGCCCCTGAAGATAGTGTGCCGAGGAAGTTCTCCCGCTTCTGCAGTTTTTCCTTAACATATGATGATACACAGACTAAGTTCCTCCTATCTGAGTGAGACTATGATGCTTAACGATTCAAACTTCTGATACTTCTACTCCTATATCTGTATGTTTCAACCAGGGCTGGCCTGACCATTAGACAAACTGGGCTGTCACCTAAGGTGATAGGTTTCGAGGGGGGGGGGGGCGGCGGCAGCAGCACATGGCCGGGCCCTTCCACTAGGAGAGCAAGGCAGCTGCCTAGAACAGCTGGCCCAGGTGGGTGACGGCAGCAGCATGGGTGGGCAGCAGCCGCCGATTACGTTTGGGGGGGATGCGAGCAGCGGCAGTATTTCCAAAAGTGGTGGCAAAAGCCACAGCTTTTAGAAATAGTGCTGCTGCCTGCCTCCCCCTTCCTAGACTGAATCGGCAGCAGCTGGAGGGGGGGGGGGGGGGGAGGGTAGCTGCGAGGTCAGGAGTTCTGTCTAGGGTGGCAGAAACCCTTCGGACAGCCTTGGGAGGGCATGATGGCAAAGAATAGGGCATTCAGAAATTAACACTAGATTCTGACAGCAAGGGCGGAGATTTACCTAGGGTGTCAACATCTTGAACCAACTCTGGGGTCGGCCAAAGTTCCAACGAAGTGCATGGTGTATATCAGAGGTACTCAAATCCAGTCCTGGAGGGCCGCAAACCAGTCAGGTTTTCGGGATATCCCTAATGAATATGCATGAGATATATTTGCATGCACTGCCTCCATTGTATTTGAATCTCTCTCATGCATATTCATTAGGGATATCCTGAAAATCTGACTGGTTTGCAGCCCTCCAGGACTGGATTTGAGTAGCTCTGGTGTATATTTAATATGGCATTTAACTTTAATCTTAATAAAGCCCTCATCAATGAGGGCTACCACCTCTCTCTGATCCTCTTCCATCTAAGTTCATTAAGAACCCATTATTAGGCATCTTCCCCTTAGACTCACATTTCATAGGAAGAACGTTCTAAAAGCCAGGGATGGCTCTCATATCCAAGTCCCATAGGATGGAATCCGCTGCCTTCAAAAAATACTGTTAACAGATAAGCAGCTTTGCTTTGTCATCGTAAAAAGCCAGTAAACCCTCTGTACTTGGAACCGTCTGATATCACCTACATGTGTGATGATTTGATCCTGCTTATCTTAAGAAAGTACTTTCACAAAAACAAAAATATATCAATTTTATGTGAATATACATGGTGCCAAACTACAGCTGTGCATGCTATGTAACCTCAGTTGTGACGGTAATCACTCTTACAACATTTAAAAAGAGTGCCCGTCAGCCAAGTTATGGAACTCATTTTTCAAAATTTCTATGAGGATTCAAATTTTCATAAAATATGCTATTTGGAAGAAAGACTTACCCTGCTAAAATATATTATTCCTTAGAGGAATTCATCTGAAAATAGTTCCTTACTATGCTTTGGTAATTTGCTACACCTACTAAGATTGGAGTAATTTAACTCGGATTAACTTCACCAGAGGAATTTCTAATATAGTCAGGTATGAAAAAATGTGTAGTTAAGACACTATTTACTAGGTGTTTTAAGTCGGGGTTACAGAGGTTTCCTGCTTGGACTCCACTATAGAAATTAGTATTTAATTTCCATGGTAACAGAGGCTGCTTTCACCGCAGACAAGATAGTTGAAGTTTTCCACAAGAACAGAATCCAGGTAAGGATTTCTGGGTTAAACGGAATATTCTGATGTGGCAGTACACTGCTATACTTTGCTTTTCCATACCAAGAGAAAGATGCAGACAAGAGATCCATTTCATACCCTATTAATTTCAATACCACAACAACTTCTCCTGGAACTAAGCTATTCATTATGATTCCAGCAAACTGAATATTCTTTCCAAGATAACTTTAAATGGGATATTCTCCTTGTCTGGTTTGGGGCTTTTTAGATCAGTAATACCTGTGTGACAAGGTCAACCTTTTTATTCAGAGTGCCAATAGTAGATCCTTTTAACAATTTAATTAGAAGATCCACCAAAAACACATCCATATACTTTTCCAAGTTCCAAAGAACCTCTGTTTTCAAATGTGACAATTTCTTACTCAGGGAGAAGTATTCAGAAGCTATATATTTTCAGTACAAAATTGGCACTGCCTGGGTATCTCAGGTTTATACACTAACTGCATTAACATTTGAACTATGATTTTGAGTTCAACTTTTTTTTCAAAAGAATTTCATGATTATTAATTTTCCCTAATCAAAAGTAGGTAAAGCATAGCTACTCACCTGTAACAGGTGATCTCCGGGAACACCAGGAATTTAGTCTTCACATATGGGTATCGTCGGTACCGACGGAGCCTGCGCGGTAACGCTCCCCAGCATCCAATAGGAAAGCTTTTGGGAGCATCCCACAGTGCCTGCCTGCCTTTCCCAACTGTTCCTTCTCCAGTTGAGTTTATAGCTGAGATATAGTTTGTGAAGACTAAATACCTGCTGTTCCCGGAGATCACCTGTTACAGGTGAGTAACTATGCTATCTCCAGGAACAAGCAGGAATGTAGTCTTCACATATGGGGGACTCCCTAGCTGCAGATGCCAGGGAGAAACCCCAGAAGCTGTGTGCCCTTGTGAAAGGGCTCCACTTCCCCCCATGGACCTCTGGCATCCTACCAGGGATGGTGGGTAGGAGTTGATTAAGTATAGAACAGGTGCTGAAGAACAGCCTGAACAAACAAGGCATCCCTGCGGGAGTCCTTGTCTAAGCAGTAATGGGCTGTGAAGGTATGAACCGAGGCCCAAGTAGCTGCTCGACAGATGTCGTCGATAGACACAGAGTGAAGATGAGTCATAGAGGCTGCCATGGCCCTCACATTGTGAGCTGTGACATGGCCTGCCAAAGGAAGGTTTTTACTCTCATAAGAAAATGAAATACACTGTGCAATCCAGTTGGACAGTGTTCTCTTGGAGACTGGAAGTCCCAAATGACTAGGATCAAAAGCAACAAAAAGTTGAGAGGACTTTCTATGTTGCTGAGTTCTTTGCAAGTAAAAAGCTAAAGCTCTTTTACAATCCAAATTATGAAGATTCCTTTCTGCATTTGAGGTGTGAGGCCATGGGAAGAATACAGGAAGGTAAACCGCTTGGTTTAAATGAAAAGGTGACACCACCTTTGGCATAAAGTGTGGATGAGTCCTAAGGACTACCTTATGATGGAACCTTATATATGGAGAATCAGCCACCAATGCTTGCAATTCACTGATGCGACGTGCTGATGTGATTGCAATAAGAAAGATGACCTTCCAGGAAAGGAATTTCAAAAAGGTAGTAGCTAACGGTTCAAAAGTCAGCTTCATGAGCTGCCCAAGAAGCAGATATATGTCCAATGCCACCGGTGGTGGCTTAATGGGAGGCTTAGTTAAAAGAAGGCCTCTCATAAATCTCGCTTTGAGAGGATGAGAGGAAATAGGTTGTCCATTCAGAGGCCTGAAAGTAGTTGCAATAGCAATCAAATGAACTCTCACTGAATTGGTCTTAAGCCTTGTATTAGACAAATGAAGGAGATACTCTAGTAATGATTCCAGAGGTATCGCAAGAGGGTCAAGACGCTTCTGCGAGCACCATATGGCAAACCTTTTCCACTTGAAAGCATAAGAGTGTCTTGTTGAAGGTTTCCTGGAAGCAAAAAGGATATCCTTTACCTGCTGAGAAAGGTTAAGACCATGAAGTTCAAGGCTTTCAGCAACTAGGCCCTGAGATGCAGAGACTGGGGATTGGGATGCCACAGCATCCCATCCTCCTGAGACATTAGATCTGGAGCAGATCGCAACTCCACAGACGGAGCTTGAGAGAGATGTAGAAGCAGAGGGTACCACACTTGCCGTGGCGAATGTGGAGCTATGATAATCATATGGCCTCTGTCTCTTTGAAGCTTGAACAGGGTTTTGGGAATTAGGGGAATGGGTAGAAAGGCATACAGGAAGTCCTGACCCCAAATGGAGGAGGAAAGCATCCTTGGCCTGACAACCCTGAGCCGGAATTCTGGAACAGAACCGGGGAAGTTTGGCATTAAGCGGACTTGCGAAGAGGTCTATGTCTGGGGTACCCCAAATTTGAAACATCTTTGCCACCTGGTCTACATGGAGAGACCATTTGTGTGGAAGCAGAACTCGACTGAGTCTGTCTGCCCAAGAGTTTTGAATGCCTGGAAGATACACCGGAAGGAGATGAATCTGATGCTCTCTGGTGAGGGCCCATAGTCGCAAAGCTTCGCTGCAGAGCGACAGAGAGCCTGTTCCGCCCTGCTTGTTCACAAAGAACATGGCTACCTGATTGTCCGTTTGAACTAGGGCTGTCTTCTAGCTGAGCTGGGTGTGGAATACTCGAAGAGCAAGGAAGATTGCTCTGAGTTCCAGGAGATTGATGTGTAGATAGGTCTCCTGTGGAGTCCAGGTACCCTGGGTAGAGAGGCCTTGCAGGTGAGCTCCCCAACCCACCTGTGAGGCATCTGTTGTCAGAGTGGCTTGGGGTGGGGGTTGGGGACCCAACCAATAGGTTTTGGGGTGACTGCCACCATTGGAGGGACAAAATAAGACGATCTGTGTTTGTTATTTTGTCTGACAGGCAACCTGATGCCTGAGTCCATTGAGTGGATAAAGTCCAATAGACTGCCCTCATATGGAAGCGAGCATAAGGAACCACAGGCACGGTGGATGCCATGTGGCCTAGCAACTGTAACATTTCCCGAGCAGTTGGGTGAGGCTCTAGCACTGCTTGGGAAGCTAACTGCACCATGCGAAGGCAGCAGGGCTGTGGAAGATAGGCCCTTGTCTGTCTGATATCCAGCAGAGCTCCTATAAACTCTAGAGACTGAGTGGGAGCTAGATTGGATTTTGGGAAGTTTATGACAAGTCCCAAATACTGAAGGATACGCATTCTGCGAGATACAGAAATCCTGGCCTCTGGCTCTGACAGGGCTTGAATGAGCCAGTCGTCTAAGTAAGGGAAGACGAATATTCCCAGGGTGCGAAGAAATGCTGCCATCACAGACATGCATTTTGTAAACACCCTTGGTGCCGAGGCCAGGCCAAAAGGAAGAACTCTGTATTGGTAGTGCTTCCCTTGAAATAGAAAGCAAAGAAACTTTTGGTGAGTTGGATGGATGAGAACATGAGTGTGCACATCCTTGAGATCTAGAGAACAAAGCCAATCCTGACTTTGAAGGTACGGCAGCAGAGTTCCCAGAAAAATCATTTTGAACTTCTCTTTGAATAGGAATTTGTTCAAATTGATGAGGTCCTAAATGGGTCTGTCCCCTCCTGTTTTCTTTGGGATAAGGAAATAGGGGGAGTAGAACCCTGCACCCTGTTGGGGAATGGGTACCTCTTCTATTACCCCTTGGGCAAGAAGCAAAGTGACCTCTTAAGAACATAACATAAGATATGCCATACTGGGTCAGACCAAGGTCCATCAAGCCCAGTATCCTGTTTCCAACAGTGGCCAATCTAGGTCATATGTACCTAGCAGTATCCCCAAAAGACACAGGTTCCACGATGCTTGTATTGGGTCAAGCATTGATATCCTGGGTCCCTTCTTAATAATGGTTTATGGAGCTTTCCTCCAGGAACTTGTACAAACCTTTTTTAAACCCAGCTACACTAAGAGCTCTTACTACATCCTCCGGTAACAAATTCCAGAGTTTGATTACACCTTGAGTGAAAAAATATTTTCTCTGGTCTTAGATAGTTTACCCTGTAGCTTCATTACATGGCCCCTAGTCTTTCTATATTCTAATAGCGTAAACAATTGATCTACGTTTACCCGTTCCACTCCATTCATTAATTTATAGACCTCTATCATATCTCCCCTCAGCCGTCTCTTTTCCAGGTTGAAGAGCCCTAACCTTTGTAGCCTCTTTTCATAGGAGTAGCCTTCCATCCCCTTTACCATTTTGGTGGCTCTTCTCTGTACCTTTTCTAATAACGCTATATCCTTTTTAAGATACGGCGACCAGAATTGCACACAATATTCAAGGTGAAGTCGTACAATGGAACGATACAGAGGCATTATAATATCCTTTGTTTTATTTTCCATTCCTTTCCTTGATACCTAGCATTCTATTTGCTTTCTTGGCCGCCGCTGCACACTGGGCGGAGGGTTTTTAACATGTTATCCACAATGACTCCTAAATCTTTTTCCTGGGTGGTGGTTCCCAATGTGGAACCTTGCATCGTGTAACCATAGTGTGGGTTGTTCTTTCCTAAGTGCATAACTTTGCACTTGTCCACATTAAATTTCATCTGCCATTTGGATCCCAGTATTCCAATTTATCCAGATCCTCCTGCAGTTTTCCACAGTCCTCTTGGGTTTTAACAACTTTAAACAGTTTTGTGTTGTCTGTAAATTTGATAACCTCACTAGTTATTCCCTTTTCCAGGTTATTTATGAATATGTCAAAAAGTAGCAGATCCAGTACAGATCCCTGGGGTACTCCACTATTCACCTTTTTCCATTGGGAAAATTGGCCATTTAGAGCCATGTTGGCTGTCTCCAATTAGGCCATGACTATCTACATGCTGTGTAATTTTGTTCTTTATGATGGTTTCTACCATTTGCCCCAGTACTGATGTCAGGCTCACTGGTCTGTAATTTCCAGGATCACCCCGGAACCCTTTTTAAAAATTGGCGTTACACTGGCGATCCTCCAATCTTCAGGTATTACAGATGATTGTAATGAAAGTTCACAGATTACTAATAGCAGGTCTGCAATCTCATATTTCAGTTTTCAACACTCTTGGATGTATTACCTTCTGGTCCAGGTGATTTGCTACTATTCAGTTTATCAAATAGTTGTAATACATCTTCCCGGTGTAGCGATATTTCTCTCAATTCCTCTGCAGTATCACCTTTAAATAACACTTCAGTCTTGGGTAACATCCCTACATCTTCCTCAGTAAAGACTGAAGCAAAGAATTCATTCAGTCTCTCCACTATAGCCTTGTCTCCTTTTACTGACCCTTTTACCCCTCTATCATCTAATGGTCCAATTGACTCTCACAGGCCTTTTGCAACGAATGTACTTGAAAAAGTCTTTATTTCGTGTTTTTGCTTCCGTAGCAAGTTCCTTCTCAAATTCTCGCTTTGCCTGCCTTATCAATGCTTTGCATTTAACTTGCCAGTGCTTGTGCTGTTTCCAGTTTTCGTCGTTTGGCTCTTTTTTCCATTTCCTGAAAGATGCTTTTTTGGCAGCAACAGCCTCTCTGACCTCACCTTTAAACCATGCTGGCAGCTTTTTGGACTTTCTTCCACTCTTCTTAATGCGTGGAATACAGCTGGTCTGGGCTTCCAGGATAGTATTTTTAAACACCCAAGCTTGATGTAAGTCTTTAACCTTTGCAACTGCTCCTTTTAGTTTTTTCTTAACTATATTCCTCATTTTATCATAGTCTCCCTTTCGGAAGTTAAAAGGTAGTACTGTGGAGTTCTTTACTATCCCTCCTCCACTAATTAAATCAAACACGATCATGCTATGATCACTATTGCCAAGTGGTCCCAACACCCTTATTTCTTGCACCAGATCTGGTGTTCCACTAAGGACTAGGTCCAGTATGGCTTCCTCTCTGGTCGGTTCATGAACCAGCTGCTCCAAGAAGCAGTCATTTATTTCATCTAGAAACTTTATCTCCCCAGCATGTCCTCCCGTGACACTGACCCAGTCGATACCGGGGTAATGGAAATCACCCATTACTACTACTCTGCTGTAACTTTTGTTAGCTTCCTTGATCTCTTTAAGCATTTCATCAGCTATTTGTTCATTCTGGCCAGGCGGTCGATAGTACACCCCCACTCCCATCACCTTCCCCTTCATACATGGAATTTCAATCCATAGAGATTCTACAGCAAATTTTGTTTCCTGCAAAATTTTAATCCTTTCTGACTCAATGCCCTGTCTAACAGAGCGCAACCCCTCCTCCAATTTGATCAGTTCTATCATTACGATATAGTTTGTATCCAGGTATCACAGTGTCCCACTGGTTATCCTCCTTCCACCATGTCTCTGAGATTGCAATCATATCTAACCTCTCATTTAGTGCTATATATTCTAACTCTTCCATCAACTTCTAGCATTTGCATACAAGCATTTCAGAGACTGTATTTTATTAATATTAATCTGGCTATTGGTAGGCATGGGTAATTTGGAATCTTTACGCTCTGTCTGCACCATACTCAAGGGCATTTGGGCTACTTTACTCTTTTTGGGAACCTCACTGCTTTCGGTAGTATCCTTCAAGGATACATTCTTCCGAACCATGAGCTCTTGGGCGACTGTCGGCTTTCCCGTATTCTCTAGTTTAAAAGCTTCTCTATCTCCTTTTTAAAGGTTAATGCCAGCAGTCTGGTTCCATCCTGGTTAAGGTGAAGCCCATCCCTTCGGAAGAGCCCCTCCTTTCCCCAGAATGTTCCCCAGTTCCTAACAAATCCAAAACCCTCATCTTTACACCATTGTCTCATCCACGCATTGAGACTCCGGAGCTCTGCCTGCCTTTTGGGTCCTGCACGTGGAACAGGAATCATTTCGGAGAACACTACCCTGGAAGTTCTGGATTTCAACTTCCTACCTAAAAGCTTAAATTTAGCCTCCAGAACTTCCCTACCATATTTTCCTATGTCACTGGTACCGACATGTACCAAGACAGCAGACTCCTCCCCAGCACTATCTAAGATCCTATCTAGGTGGTGCGTGAGGTCCACTACCTTCGCACCAGGCAGGCATGTTACCAGGCGATCCTCACATCCACCAGCCACCCAGCTATCTACATGCCTAATGATCGAATCACCAACTGTAACAGCTGTCCTAACCCTCCCCTCATGGGCACATGGCCCTGGAGAAACGTCCTCGGTGCGAGAGGATTTTACATCACCTGGAGGACAGGTCCTAGTTACAGGATCATGTCCTGCCACACCAGGGTGATGCTCTCCTGTCACGTGACCTCTCTCCTCCATGGCAACAGGGATGCTGCCAGACTGGAGGTGGGACTTCAAGACTATATCCCTGTAGGTCTTGTCCATGTACTTCCAGGTCTGCTACTCTAGCCTCTAGAGAATAGACTTGTTCCCTGAGAGCAAAGTGCTCCTTGCACTTAGCGCATACGTAAGACCTCTCACCAACTGGGAGAAAATCATACATGTGACACTCAATGCAAAAGACTGGAAAGCCCCCATCTCGCTGCTGGACTGTTGTCTGCATCTTAGTTTAAAGCTTGTGTTTAGGTCTTAAAATTCTGCATTCACTAAGTCGGTGTAGGTGCTTATACTAATAAAAGTGTATCTAATACCTCTAATATACCTCTTGACCTAACTGGGCATTGAGAGAGGTCTGAGAATTGAACTGTCTTACCCTTGTAAGAGGGGGCATGTGAGGAAGTGAAACTTGTATCCCTCTCTTACAATGGATAGAGTCCAACTTTCTGCTGTTATCTGCTGCCATCTGGGGGCAAAATGACATAACCTTCCTGGGATGGTGGAGGGTTCTGGGCCATTTAGGGCCAGGAAGGCAAAGTTCTCTAATCAGGAGTCAAAGTCCCTATGGAGGCTGAGTCTGCTGAGCAGGTTGAGGCTTAGCAGCTTTTGATTTTCTTTGCCTAGGCTGTTGCTGCTGTCCCTTTTGGGCAGACTGACCTACACGATGTCCCTGTTGGGTATAGGAGGGGTAAAACTACTTCTTACTGAAGAATGGTTTCTTGTAGGATTTTTTCCTTGCAGGATCAGCTGTAGATTTAGACAATCTATCCAGGGTGATATTGTCAGCATCTATCTCATTAGCTTTTTCCTGCCAATTCTTGCCAAAGAGATTCTCTCCTGTGCAAGGAATATTCCCCAGTTTGTCCTGTACCCAAAGTTCCAAGTCAGATACCTGGAGCCAGGGAATCCTACGTGCACCTATGGCAATAGCAGAGGTTCTGCTTATGCACTCAAAGCAGTCAAAGGCTGCACGATTTACAAACTTGGAAACATCTTGAGCATGTTTGACAAGTGCAAGGTAATCCTGCCTCTTATGAGGAAGGAGAGGGCTCATAAGCTCTAAAACTCCGGTGATCTCCTTAAGGAACATTCCCATATATAATATATAGGAACTGATCCTGGCAGAAAGCATGGAAGCCTGGAAGGTTTGATGTCCAAAGGCGTCAAGAGTCCTACACTCACATCCTGGAGGATTAGATGCATGTCTTTTTGCACTCTAGATCCTTCTCATAGCTGATTCCACCACCATGGAATGGTGTGGTAGCTGAGTTTTTTGAAAACCAGGACAAGGAGGAACTCGATACATGGTGTCGAGCCTTTGAGAGTGAGGAGAAGTGGTTAGAGGTGTTTCCCACATCCTTAACATGAGATCATGCAGGATCTCATGAATAGGTAAAGTAACTGCCTCCTTAGGAGCTTTAGGGTATTGCAGGATTTCCAATTCCTTTGCCCTAGGCTCTTTTTCAGGAGCCACTGTGATGGAAAGACCTTGAGCCACATTTCGGATAAAATCCTGAAAGGACATATCCTCTAGATGAGACATCCTACATTGAGGAGAAGAATCCTCGGGAAGAAGTACTCTGGTATCGGCAGAGCTTTCAGAGTCTTCAGACTCATCCGAGGATTCAAAGTATCTCCAATCCGGGTGATTGTGCAAGGCACGATACCAGTACCGATCAAAGTCGGTGTCGGAGGGGTCTGGTACCGACTTGTCGATACCGGATGGGTAAGTGTGACTCGGTCCCAGTAGAATACCTGCCGATGTCGAAGCAGTCGGTACCGGTACCGATTGAATTGTCTGAAGCAGTTTCAAGGGCATTGAGGCCGTGAGAAGAGCCGCCAGACTGCATTCAATAGCCAAGAATCTCTGGTCTATCGATGCTGCCGATGCTTGGGTATCGGTACTGTATGAAGCAACCAGTACCCCAGAGCATGGCACCAGTAGTTCTGCCGAGGTTGAGGCCTCGAGAACATCCTGGAGCCCCGTTAGTGCTTTGGAAGCCGAAGCCTCCCGCCAGGGAAATTTTGCCGGTACAAGTCCCTCAAGGGCAATGCCAGAGGCATATCGATGCTTGGAAGGAGATTTACCCTTTAAGGACCGGCCAGATTTATGTTTAGTTACCTGAGATCCATGGGAGGAAGATGAAGCCCTGGAAGACGTCGATGCCACAGACGCTGCATTGGAGGGAAAAAGGGTGCTAAGTTTAGCAGCTCGGTTTTGCCGACCCCTCTTCGACATCATTCCACAGGCAACACACTGAAATAGAGTGGTCAGGACCTAAATATTTGAGGCACCACTCATGGGTGTCGGTGACGGAGATGGTACCGCCACACTTAGAACACTTTTTAGAACTTGCAGCGGGTTTTTCCATGTTAGAGGGAAAACTGGGCCTAGTGCTCAAAATGGCACGTGGCACCTGCAAGAAAAAGTAGCTGGAAGACATTCCAGAAGAAAGGGGGGGGGGGTTTTGGGGGGTTTTTTAGAAAAGGAAAGAAGAAACCGGCGGTACCGGTGTAGCGTTGAAGGAAGGCAGACGCGACCACAAAAAAGAAGAACAAACAGGGATATTTTCTGCAGTGACAGGATGTGCGACCTGTCGGCTCCGCGGAAAACAAAGAACTGGAGAGGGACAGTTGGGAAAGGTGGGAAGGCAGCACGCAGGCGCTGTGGGATGCTCCCAAAAGCTTTCCTATTGGACGCTGGGGAGCGTTCCCGCGCAGGCTCCGTCGGTACCCATATATGTGAAGACTACATTCCTGCTTTTTCCTAGTGATACATATTGCAGCAAAACTGGAGCTTGGACTGATGCCCATGTTTAATCATTTTCTAACATAAGGGACCTCTAACCAAAAAGTGTATTGCTTTCAACATGTATGCTCTGTTTTTTGTGTATGTAACCATATATATAGCAGAGAGAAATACAGAATGGATCCTTAACAATGAAATGCATAGGACATGAATTAATTTGTTAGCACCACATGTTCAATTTCAAGGGGGATTTTTTTGGGCAGCTTTGTTGAAACAGCAATTTGAAAAGAACATCGAAAGAGCAGTTACTCTACCTGAATATAACTCACCTTTAACTGCTAGTGGAAAGGCATGAGCTAAATACAAATGGGCCGATGCAGAAAACTAGCGGGCCTTTACGCACAGATAACACCACTTTTAAGCACAATTACTGCCACTGCCAAATGTAGAAAAGAGACGGATGCATGCGTAAACAAAAAAACTAGTGCGCAATTAATGCCAAGAGTATTTAAATTTATTTAAACTATAGGCAAATGAGCTGCACAAAACAAAATGGTATGCTAATATTGGCTGCCCCCGATGCAGAGAAACACGTAAAGCAGGGGTTGGCAATTCCGGCCCTTGTGCACCATAATCCAGCCTGGTTTTCATGATGTCCCTAATGAATATTCATGAGATATATTTGCATCCACTGCCTTCCATTGTATGGAAATAGGTCCATGAATATTCATTAGGGACATCATGAAAACCAGGCTGGATTGTGGTGCATGAGGGCCGGAATTGCCCACCCCTAACGTAGAGGATTCCGCAACCAGCCTTATTTATTTATTTGTTTGTTGTTCTTATATACCTCACTCTTAAAAATCAGCACTGTTTACATATAACAGGGATTGTGCAAAATAAAGCACTTACATTGAACAGGGTAGATTAACTTGGAATTCAACTGATGATAAAGCCAATATCGCTACCTCTGATCTTCAGGTGGCTTAAACATCTAGCATCTGCCCTTGACAGTATTTTGATGGCATCAGGCGCTTTCCCCAATGCTTGGATCATCTGAGGGGAAATGTCAAAGATGATCAGGGAAAGCCCCCGATGCCATCAAAATACGGTCGTGGGCTGGTGCCTCCAAAAGAAAGCAAATCCCTGGTGGTCCAGTATCCCTAATCCCCCCATCCCCACTCAACTAAAAAGAAACCTGGTGGCCCAGCAGCTCCACACCTCCCATCCCCCTCCTGGTACCTTTAAAAAAAAGCGGGAGTGCTGCTCATATTCTTCTGCTCCTGCGCCATCTTGAAAAATGGTGGTGCCTGGCTCCACATGGTGCACCACAGCTGAATATTCATCAGGCACTGCAACAATGCAGTGCAAAGGCAGTAGGTCTTCCCAACCTGTAGGAATGTCTTCCATGGCCGGTCTTAGACTGGTCTAGGAGGATTCAAGGAAATTATTAGGTATGACTAAAATTTCTCCTTCCTTATCCTGCTAGATGAGTGGAATGTATCCAAGCAGTCAGAGCCCAGGGTGAGAGGAAAATGACACTCTGGCCAGAACAGCCTTGCCAAAGGCACCATCGGCAATTATTCCCTCATGCAACCTGTAGTGCTTCACAAGGATACTTAGAGGGGGACCAGGTAGCCGTTTTACAGGTGTCTTTCAGAGACAAGGCAGACTCAGCCTAGAGGCAGCCTGTGATCTAGTGGACTGCACCCAGATCCCCTCCAATACCTATTTCTTGGTCAAAAGGTATGCTGAACCAATGGCCTCTGATACAGCTGGAAACCAAGACTTGGACACTGGCTGTCCTTTTCTCAGATCACTGAAGAACAAAAAATGGTCTGACCAATGAAAGGAGTTAGTCACCTCTAGGTAACTGAGCAATAACATATGTCAGACTCAGAGGAATCTAACCAAAGGTTCTCCTATGAAAAAGACAGGGCAGCCATCTGATTAAGGTAAAAAGGAGAGATCACCTTTGGAGTTAGGAAGTACTGTTAGCAAAGTGATTGAAGCAGCTGAGATGACCAAAAAGGGTTCATGGCAAGGCAGGGCATGCAAAACCAAGACGGGTCTGGTGGAAGAAATAGCCACAAGAACCACCACCTTCAGTATCACATCTTGAAGGAAGCCTTATGCATTTCTTTGTGTCACAGTTGCAGCTCTCCATTTAAAAAAAAATCATTCAACAATCAGGTTGGTCAATTGGTAGTACATACTGTATGTAGTCTTGAAGTTCTACCAAAAGGGACTGCTACTGCTGGAAAGAAATCTGCACTTGTAAATATTTCTTTACTTCTGGAAAATTCTCTATATCTTGGGGAAAAGGGAATCCTTTGGGTTAAAGTTGATATCTGTGTATTAAAATCCAGTGTATTTGCTAACTCCCTCAGGGCTCAGTAGCCCCAGAGAGCTTTTAGCTTAAATTTAAACCTCAGTCAACAGCTCCAAAGAACTTTTAATTTAAATCAAATTAGAGCATAGCTTCACATAAAATGAAAAGGGTAAAGAAATAAATTATTTATAGAGACCTTTACAAAGAGGTCTTCCAGTTAGGGGGCAAAAGACGTGTGAAACTGTTTTAAATGGGTGTTAAAAACAAGTGACAGGTCAAAGGGGCAATTTGAAAGGCTTCCTCTGGCAAACCAAGGGCTGTGTGAATCACCAAGAAACTTATTCAGAGATTACCTTAGCAGAACAGGTGTGGGCACTGTGCAGCAATCTAGTTTTTACTAGGTGTTCTTTCTCTTCTACTCACCCCAGGCATAATCTTAGCTTTATAGGCTCTTAAACCTATTAAAGGGAAGGACATAGTCAAATTCACTTCAGGTTCAGCTGATCACCCTCACCAGGAATAGATCGATTAATCTTGAGATGAACTAAGTCCCTTAACCATATTAGGTACAGTTGTATCAGCACAAGTATCCATAGAAACTAAGTAAATAGACAAAACTAGCTAAACAAAACCTTAAAACAAAGATGCAGACAGCAGTCCAACAGCAAGATGGGGGCTATCCAGTCTTTTGCATTGAGTGTTGCATGTGTGATTTTCTCCCATCTGATGGAGGGGTCTTATATGTGCACTTTACTCTCAGCGAATGAGTCTGATCTCTAGAGGCTAAAGTGGCAGACTTGGAGAACATAAGAAAGAGGTATAGACAAGACCTACAGTGACATAGTACTGAAGTCCCACCTCCAGTCTGGCAGCCTCTCAGTTGCCATGGAGGAAAGAGGTCCCATGAAAGGATAGCATCACTTTGGTGTGGCAGGAAGCGATCCTGTAATTAGAATCTGCCCCCCCCCAATGATGTAAAATGCTCTCACACCAATGAGGTTTCTCCAGGGCCATGTTTCAATGACAGAAGGGTTAGGACAGCCGTTATAGTGATTTGATCTTTAGGCATGTGGAGAGCTGGTGGATATGAGGATTGCCTGGTAACATGCCTGCCTGATGCGAAGGTAGTGGAGGACCTCACACTCCATCTAGACAAGATTTTAGATCAGTGGTTCTCAACCCAGTCCTCTGGGATCCCTTAGGCCAGTCAGGTTATCAAGATATCAACAATAAATATGCACGAGATAGATCTGCATGCATTGCTTTCATTGTATGCAAATCTCTCATATGCATATTCATTGTGGATACCCTGAACACCCAACTGGACTGGGGGTCCCAGAGGACTGGGTTGAGAACTACTGATGTAGACAGTCCATTTATGGGAGAAAGCCAACATGGATTTGGCCAAGGAAAGTCATGTATTACTAATCTGTTATATATTTTTTGAAGGTGTTAAACAGGTAGACAAAGGTGAGCCAATTGATATAGAGTATCTGGATTTTCAGAAAGCCTTTAACAAGGTACCTCATGAGAGACTCTTGGCAAAATTAAAAAGTCATGGGATAGGAAGCAATGTACTATTCTGGATCAGGAACTGGTTAAAAGATAGAAAGCAGAGGGTAGGGCTAAATGGCCAATTTTCTCAATGAAGAAAGTTGAATAGTGGAGTACCTGTGGTGGGCCCACTGCTTTAACATTTATAAATGACCTGGAAATGGGAATAACTAGTGGAGTGATCAAATCTTCAGATGACAAAAAATTATTCAAAGTTGTTAAAACACAAGAGGATCGTGAAAAATTGCAAGAGGACCTTGATAAATTGGAAGACTGGACATTCAAATGGCAGATGAAATTTAATGTGGACACATGCAAAGTTAAACAAAGGAGCGAGCAGGATAAGAGGTCACTGGCACTTTATTAATGAACAACCCCAACGCGTTTCGGCAGGTGCCTTCATCAGGGGGCTAAAAGGACTGCAAACCAAATAAAAACATATAACAGAACATCAATAAATACATACTAAAATAATAAATATAATAATAAATATAAACATCCATATACGATCACAAGTAAAAAAATTGTACTTGCACGTTGTACTTCTAGTCATGCATTAAAGGAAGCGCATAAACAATGTGTGACCAATAGTACAATAGAAATTGCTGAAAAGAACAATAAATACGTTAAAATATAAAACTGCATATAGTTCCACATTAAGAAGTAGTAAAAGACAGAGGAAAATGGGAGACCCAGACCGAAAACCAACATACTATAAAGGTGTATATGTATAGTATAACAATAACATCTACAATGTAACATCAAAAAGTAATAAAAGAAAATAAAAACCAATAAATATGTAAAACTAAAAACAAAATGTTTAAATACATCATTATGAAATACAATCAAAAAATATATCACAAAAATAAAACCAAAACCATAAAAACATTGGTAGATAAAACAATAAAAATTAAAATAGTTATTAATGAAGAAT
Source organism: Ichthyophis bannanicus (assembly GCA_033557465.1). Taxonomy (NCBI): domain Eukaryota; kingdom Metazoa; phylum Chordata; class Amphibia; order Gymnophiona; family Ichthyophiidae; genus Ichthyophis; species Ichthyophis bannanicus. The sequence goes on from CM066034.1 coordinate 743,628,123, forward strand.
GAAAACCACTAGGTATAAAAACCTTTGAACAACTATACAATAAAATTACTAGGTAATACATTTTTGTTGTGTAAGAAATGCCAGTGCATAAAGCTGTAGCATAAGGACAAATTATGACATACTGAAAATAAATAACATAAATGCAAGAAGGTGTGCCAGCAGAAGAAAGGAGGTGATAGTGCCTCTGCGTAAGTCTTTGGTACGACCTCATTTGGAGTACTGTGTGCAATTCTGGAGACCGCACTTTCAAAAGGATATAAACAGGATGGAGTCAGTACAGAGGGTGGCTACTAAAATGGTTAGTGGTCTTCATTATAAAACATATGAGGACTTAAGGTTCTTAATATGTATACCTTAGAGTAAAGGTGGGATAGAGGTGATATGACAGATATTAAATACCTCCATGGCATAAATGCACAGGAGGAAAGCCTCTGATGCTATCAAAATATTGTCGGGCTGGTGCCCTTGACAGAAAGCAACTCCCTGGTGGCCCAGCAGCCCCGATCCCCCCACCCCCCCCCCCCAAAGTAAAAATAATCCCTGATGGCCCAGCAGCCCTGATACCCCCCCCCCCCCACTGCTCCCACCCCTAACACCCAACCTTCAGAAACTAATGGGAGCACTGCCCACACGCTACTGCTCCTGCCCAGCCATCTTGAAAAATGGCAGTGCCTAGCCCCACGCAGTGCATACTGGGATGCACCTGGTAGGCCTTAAATGGCATCTGACCCTTCCTGATGCATCCCAGGATGCACTGCATGGGGTCAGGCGTTGTCATTTTTCAAGATGGGGCAAGAATGGGAGCAGGAGGTTCGGGCTGCTGGGCCACTATGGATTATTTTACTTGGTCAGGTGGGGGAGGGGTGGAATCGGGTCACTGGGCCACCAGGGATTATTTTACTTGGGCAGGTGGAGGGGGGTTGATCAGGGACTGGGCCTACCTGGGATTATTTTACTTGGGCAGGTGGGGGCAATCAGGAGCCGCTGGGCCACCAGGGATTTGCTTTCTCTCGGGGGCAGCAGCACCCGACAGCATTTCAATGGCATCAGCAGCTTTCCATGATGCCTGGATTATCTGAGGGAAGTAAGATCCAGGCATCGGGGAAAGCCCCCGATGCCATCAAAATACTGGTGGGGAGCACGCGCTAGATGTTTATGCCACCTCAGATCCAGGAATACAGATACCGGCACTACGGCCGATTGTGAATTTCGCTATGCATTTCTCTACATTGGACACAGCCAATATTTGCATAACAGTTTATTATGTGCAGCTCATTTGCCTATAATTTAAGTACATTTAACTACTCTTGGGGTTTATTGTGCACTAGTCTTTCCTTTGCTGTTTACGTCTCTTTTCTGAATTTAGCAGTAGCAGTAAGTGTACATAAATGTGGCGTTATTTGTGCTTAAAAGGCCGTGCTAGCTTTCTGCATCAGCCTGCGGGTTTGATAAGGGCAGGCAAGCTACAGTGGGAAGTACTCTGTGAAACCACATAGCACTGCTATAAATTTTAGATCCTGGTTTATCAACAAAATAGGTCGATAGGACCTTACTAATTCTGCATCCTTCCCAGGGTTTGGTATCAGGACAATATGGGCTTGATTGAGGCATTCCCTTAAAAATGTTTCCTATTTAAGATGAATTGAAACTTTCTTTAGAGAGGGCCTGCCACAAAATCTTCCAAAATTTTATAAAATTCTCCCTCCCCCAGAGTCCAACAAAGCCCAGGAGTTTTCATCAGTCTAGACTTCTTGATGTCTGCCCCTCTTTCAGACCCAGTTATTGACTGGTTGAACATTTCCAACACTTCGTCATTCAAGAGCGGAAGTTTTAAGTTTTGAAAAAAATAGGTTCTCTCCTTCCTAGGTGTACAGTAATTTAAAATATATAACAAGAGAGATCCCACGTGATGCGTGAGTGAGCAGGACGGATTCTTGCTTGCTCCGGGGCTGCCCTGAGCAATATTCTGCATTTATTAATCCTAACCCAAAAAAAAACTATCTTGCACGACTGCCGACTCTGCCATCTGGAAAGTAGATGAAGCGGGGCCTGAGAGCGGGCGGAGATATGCCAAACCCGCTGAAAAAAGATAAGGAAAAGCCGGGCAAACCGGGGGCCTCAGCTACAGCAATGGCGATGCCGGCCTCCCCTAGTGCGCTGAGCACGGATTCGATGGCGGAAGACTTAGCCAGAGAAGTGGCGAGCCTACTGGAGCCAAAGTTTGATCAAGTAATGAAAAAACTGGACACTTTAGGAGACTCCCTCGCAGAAATGGGCAGGCGAGTGGAGGAGCTAGAACATCGAGTTTCCAGCGTGGAAGAGGGCAAGGGGCAAATGGAGAGAGAATTAACTGAGCAGAGGAAGCAAATAGAGACTCTTCGGTCCAAACTGGATGATCTGGAAAACAGATCCAGAAGAAACAATTTACGAATTGTTGGAATACCAGAGAGACAAACAGATCATATGCTGCTACCACTCTTGGAGGAATGGCTGCCTAAGGAGCTGGGCCTCGCTTCCCTGGTGGGGCAATTGAAAATTGAGCGAGTGCACCGACTTGGCCGGAGGCGGGAAGAGCAACAGAGGCCGCGGGTAGTGATTCTCCGAGTCCTCAATTTTCACCATAAGGTGCAACTGTTACGAGCCTATAGAGAGAAGGGCGAGCTCAAATGGGAGAATCAAAAACTTTTAATGTTTCAAGACTATTCAGTATTGGTGACAGAACAGAGGAAAGCGTATTCCTTGGTTTGCGCGACGCTGTTCAAACGGAAAATCTGCTTCACGTTAGCTTTTCCAGCAACATTGCGAGTTTGGCACCAGGGGAAAAGCATTGTTCTCTCGACCCCGACGGAAGCGCAACGCTTTTTGGACGAGAGGAGAGGAGAATCTGACAGCGCGGGAGAGGAGCAGAAAAGCGATCAGCGCTGAAAGTATAATGCTGACAGCAGAGACTATTTGTATTGTTATGAGGACGGCAGGCAAGCCGAGATGATGTCAAGCAGGACTCAGATATAAGATCCTATGGGATCTAGTGAGAGGGAGCAAAAACTTGGTATAGTTGTGTGAGTGATTATAGTTGGCTTGTATATCTATGTGTGTGTGACTATGAGCGTAACTACAGCTCTGGGTAGAGATCACATAGCGAAACGGGTGGAACTTGAGCAAGGCTGGGGGCAGCCCTGTTGCACGTTACATGTTGGGATCTCATTCTCAGCAGGGGAGGCTGAGTTTCATTGTTGATGTGTTTTAAGGGGATGGGTGGGGGAGGGGTGTGGGGGGGAGGGGCAAGGGAGCATTATCCACGACCAGTTTACTTTTCCACCTTATGTGCTACAAGGGTTGTTCAGAGAGATCGAGGGGGGTGGTTTGCCAGGGAGTGTTAATTTGTTCGGGGCCGAGACTGGGCGGCCTGGAACAACAACTAATGCAGTAGATTCTGCACGGAGTGCCGTGGCCATCTTTAAACGCTGTGCATTCTGATTTAAGAATAACCACGTGGAACGTGGGTGGGATAGGCACACCTGTAAAGCGGACGAAAATCCTGCAGGCTTTAAAGAAAGGAAGGGCACAAGTTGCCCTGCTGCAAGAAACCCATTTAACACAACGGGAACACGGTAAATTAAAAACAGACTGGGTAGGGCAGGTTTTTTCAGCCTCCTCAGGGGGAAGGAAAAGAGGAGTGGCAGTTTTGATCCAGGGAGGGATCCCGGTAGAGGTTCTCAGCGAGGACTCTGACCCTCAGGGGCGATTTCTTTTTCTGCATGCCAGAATTGCTGGGGAGGAAATGTTCTTGGGAAATATTTATGCCCCTTATAATTATGACCATAACTTCTTTAAATTGATCTTGCAGAAGATCATGGGGGCACCTAAGATTCCATTAATACTTGCGGGGGATTTCAACTGCCCACATGATCCCGTACTCGATAGGTCGCAGGGTTTGAGGAAAGGAGGAGGAGGAGGGGGGAACTGGGAAAATAAAGGAGTGGGTTATTTATGTCAATGGGGAGGTTTGTGGGATGTGTGGAGAACTTTGCATGAGCAGGAAAAAGACTATACGCACCTCTCGAGGACGCATCAATCTTGGTCCAGAATTGATTATATCTTAATTTCCAGGGACCTCTTTGATAAGGTGCTGCGCACAGAGATCGAGCCAATAGTTATTTCCGATCATGCTAAGGTATTCCTAGACCTAAAAGGGCAGTCCCCATCCAGAGGCAGATGGGCCTTCCCAAGGCATATGTGGAAAAATGAGAAGTTTCGCCACTATTTAGCCCAAAAATGGGAGGAATATCTGAGTCTGAATGAGTCCCCGGACTTGTCAGTGTCGACTTTCTGGGAGGCCGGAAAGGCCGTTCTCTGGGGCCACATTATAGCATATGTAGTGAAGGAGAGGAAGCGTGTTAATACCACCATTCTAGAGCTAACCCGGGATCTCAAGGAGGCCAAGCGAGCTGCTCTAGCGCGCAAAGACAGACTGGAAATCTATTTGCAGAAGCAGAAAGCTCTCAATGCCGCGTTGCAGGAAAGGGCGGTATATTCCGCACAATATTATCGACATCAGCTGTTTCGATATGGGGACCGGACGGGGAAGCTTCTGGCGCGATTGGTAAAAGAACGCGGGGGTGTCCAGAGTGTAACGATTATCAGGGATCAGGCTGGGATACGGCAACGTGATCCAGAGAAAATTTTGCAAGTGTTTGGGCAGTATTATCAAGATCTATATACCCCTGAAAACGAGAATAGGGTCCAGCAGCGGGATTTCTTGCGGGCTGTCCAGCTCCCAAAACTTACGGAAGAGGCTTTGCAAGAACGAATGCGCATATTACTGGGGAGGAGGTGCAGAGGGTCATTGCACAGGGGAAGCCGTATAAGGCCCCTGGGCCTGATGGATATGGCGCGGAATTTTACAAAATTTTATCGGCTTCGATTACCCCTACACTGATGGCTCTCTATGAGGAGGCGAGAGAAGTGGGATTTTTTCCCGAGGGATATGCGGACGGCAGGGATAACCATAATCCCAAAAGTGGGAAGGGATCCGGAGAATCCAGCCTCTTATAGGCCCATCTCCTTAATTAACTATGATATGAAGCTTCTTGCTTCGATCCTGGCAGGGCGACTGCAAAAGGTTTTGCCTGGACTGGTAGGGAGCCATCAATCAGGATTTGTCAGAGGCAGGGATGCCTTTACAAACATCACGAGAGTCTTGCTGGGAATGGAACGATGCTTGCTGCAAAATACTCCTTTGCTACTGGTTAGCCTGGATGCCGAAAAGGCGTTCGATAGAGTATCTTGGGATTATATGTTTGAGGTGTTAGCTCAGTTTGGATTTACGGGCGCATTTTTGGCATGGGTGACAGCGTTATATATGGATCCGTTGGCCTGTGTCGTTAGTGGCGGTAGGGTCTCCCAGCCCTTTTCTCTGAGGCGAGGCACGAGACAGGGTTGTCCCCTGTCCCCCTTACTATTTGTGCTGCAATTAGAGCCTTTACTTCGGAGGCTTATCCAGGAGCAGCAGGTGGAAGGGATAGAGTGGGAGGGCGGAGGTATTAAACTCAGTGCTTTTGCAGATGACATGCTGTTATGTTTGTGCAACCCAAGGGACTCCTTACCAGCGGCCTTGCAGCTCATGGAGGTGTTCAGCTCCTTTTCGGGGCTGCGTATTAATCAAGATAAATCTTTGGCCTTAGATGTGGGGGGATGAGTCAAAGATAATTGGCAGGGCACCTTTTCTTTGGTTTGGGCCCAGAGTAGCTTGAGGTACCTAGGCGTTCATATACCGGAACATACGGCACGATTGTATGAGATAAACGTTAAAATCTTGCTTGATAAAACCATTGCTAGGTTGCAGAAGTGGAGAGATCTCCCATTGTCGCTTATGGGGCGTGTGGCTCTGCTGAAAATGGTGGAGCTTCCTAGGTGGATATATGTGTTACGCCACCTCCCAATATGGGTGGCGCGGAAAGACATGCGGCTGCTGCGGAATCACATTGGGCTGTTTCTATGGAGAGGTAGACGATCTCGCATAGCATTTTCGGTACTTATGAAAGCCAGGGAGGAGGGGGGATAGGTCTACCATCTTTACGCCAGTACAACTTGGCCTGTTTGCTCAGGCCTCTGGTGGATCTTATAGGGAACACTGGTAACATCCTTCCATTGGAATTACTAGATGGGCTGTCAGCGCCATATCATCCGGTTTATTTATTACATGTGCCCGGAGGGATTTTACTGGAGTCTTGGAAAGCATCGGTATACCTGAGGGCAATGAGGCAAATCTGGAGGATACTGTGTCAGCAGAAAGGTGTAAATTGGAAATGTACGGATTGCCTCCCATTAGCGAGGAATAAGGATTTTGCTCCAGGCTTGCAGAACCTGACTTCTAAGAGCTGGGGGAACAAGGGAATTGAATGTATTGGTCACTTACTAATGGCAGATGGTAGTGAATTGGACTCTTTTCAATCACTGGCAAGGCGATATAATTTGGAACATAATTCCTTTTTCTTCTATTTGCAAGTGCGTCATTATGTGAGGGGCCTTCAACAGCGATGGGGATTGCTGATAGGTCAGGGGGCTATATGGGAGTTTTTTGTATCGATGGAAGGGGGTGTCTCAGCATGGGCTGTCCGACAGGAGCTTTGGCCGGGAGGGGATGGAGGGGCTTTAGAGAGGCTGGCGCAGCGATGGGTTGCTGATGGGATACCGCAGATGACAGGGCGTCTGCTGCAGGAGGCATTCTCCAAAGTCGAAAATATCTCGGAATCGGTACGCCTCCAAGAACTACAATATAAATTTTTATGGAGAGCATATGTTCCCAATGTTTGGGCTGCCAAGATGGGACTGGTCTCGACTGATATATGTACGCTCTGCGCAGCAGAGCATAGGACTTTGCTCCATCGCTTCTGGCACTGTTCCAAGATTCGGAGTTTCTGGCATGAAGTGGAGCGCAAACTGATAGGTTGGCGGTCTGTGGGTAGTGATTTTTCCCTTCAGTGGTGTCTGTTTGGGGTCCCTGCAGGGGAGGGGGTGGTGGGGAAGCAGTCTAGACAGCTGTATGAAAAGGGATTCATCATAGCGAAACACTGTATTCTGCGGCATTGGTTAGAAGGGCATCCCCTGGGAATTACTGAATGGGAGACCCAAATGAGAGACTTGTACTGTATGGAGTTGAAAACAGCTAACATGCTGGGGCCGAAGCGGGTTGAGGTGGTCGCGCAGATTTGGGAGGGGGTGGGAGTTTTCCCTGGATAACTGGTTTGGGTAGGTTCCCTGGAGGATAGGACGATAGGTTGTGACCCCCGGGTTAGGAGATCTCATCCAGCGCCTTCGGAGTGGGAGAGCTAGGAGCCAAGATTGGGGCAGGTAAGCTGGTCATAGGGAGGAGGGGGGCAGGGAAAAGGGGTGGGGGTGGGGGGGGTGTGGAAGAGAAGAGAAGTGCAGCGGAGGACTGGACATACACCTTAGAAGCCTGGAACGGAGTGGGAGGAACTCGCTCTCCATATCCGTAGAAAGTGGGCAGTCCCTGAACACAGCTTTGTATCGAGAGTGAGTGTCATAGTAGTACAATTTTTGCTGTTATAGGTACCTTCCCAATGGAATCCATTGTTATTTCCCGCCCCAACTGTTTTTTGGGGCTGTTGTGGAAATGTTGGGGTTATTGTTGTTGCTGCTGTTGTTACCTTTAACGAATGTCTCTAACACATGTCATGGTACGGTACAGATCGCACTGTCCTTCAGCTGGATGAAGGGGAGGGTGAACGGTATATCTGTATGCTAGAATGTAATTTAAGAATAATGTATTCCAGGCACATTGTATGGTGGACGCACTAACATCATAATGTTGGTCTCATCTCTGCTGCATCATATCTGTTGTTCTGTTTAGTAATAATAATAATAAAAAGCACTTTCATAAAATATATAACAAATGCTTGCACAACTTCTGCTGCTTGATGTTATTTCTTTGTTTTAATTTTGCTAATGTATTGCTTATTCTTGGGAATTCTTATTAGATTAGCTAATAGCCTCTTATTAAAAATGATTGTGTCTTTGTCCTCTGCTCCAATAAAGCATTAATTTGTTTTTTTTCCCAAGGTTATAAGTTATTCTTTTTCCTTTATTTACAAAGTATTAAAATGTTTGTCTTCATTCGCTATCTGTTTTGTTAGCTTCATAAACTGTATATCCCTTTCCTTTTTTCATGGCTAGTGTAAGAATTTCACCTCCCATAACAGCCTTGGCAACATCCCAGAAAATTACATTAGTATGAGAAGGGTCATTACTAGTTTTATAATTTTGCCATGCTGTCATAAAATGTGTGTTACTATGTTATGTTAAAACTTGTGAAAAGAACCCATTGTCATATACATCGGGAGCATAAATGCTTTTAATTGTTTTTCCATAAAACTCCCCTATTATCAGAATATAAGGTCCATTAGAATCTGAATTAATTTTATGGGATGACCATGTTACCCTCTTCTCAGTAACTCAGCCACTCCCCATTGAAAAACATGAAATGATTATGCCACTATGTCTCCTACCTATGCTCTCTACAGCTTCATATGTTCATTTAGGTTAAGATGTGTCATCTGCAATCGTGCAATGTTAACTTTTATGTCAAAGTATGCTAATATTTTTGTTCTCTTAAAGGGAAATTCCATCCAAATTCAGGGTTGAAATTTTAAAACAGTGGTCATTATACACCCATATTCCAGACTCCCAACTCTCCCCCCCCCCATCCATATCATAAACCCAAGAGCCACCCAGCTAAACTCCCAGGAAATATGCATCAGAAATCCCCAAAAAATTATTACCCATTCTTTTCTGAACACCATGGAATCCACTTTACCCTCTACCCACCACATACATCTTTTACCCATTGCCTCACACTCACACCTCCATCTCTCATTCCTCACAGACTCACTCGCACACATTTTCCCACCACTTCCTCTCCATCCTTCCACACACACCCTTTTGATAAGATACCATCTGATTACCCATAACAAAACACCCTTCCCTCCCCTTCTTCCCCAATACAATCCAAATTCATTCTGCAATAAGAGCATAAAAAAACAAATCTAGACATTTTTCATTTGCCTCCATAAGAGAAAAGGAGGATAAGGAAAACAAAAGATAAAAATAAAGTAAGCTTTCAAACATGACCAGGCTATTTGCCAATAATTCTTATCACAAACATTAACCCCAGCCACATACTCACTACCAGGGTCCATCCCTTTTCTTTCTCATGCTTTTTCCCCTGGTTAATCTCTTCACACAATCTATTAGACAGCGGTTGAATCACTCACATCTCCATAGTCAGACTTTTTCAGTTACAAGCATAAACTGCCTCGTTCAAGTGGTAATTCCCGAGACAATTATAGCTTCCACAATGAAGAGAATTGAACACACTCTCGCCAGACTCAGCAACACAAAAGATTCAATATAATCTTTAGATTACCTACTTCCAACTTGTCCATCTGCTGACCACCACAAGGCATCTAAAGTCACAAGCCCATTGACATATTTTATAGAAAACTGCTTCTTCTGTGTCTCTGTATCCAGCCAAAGTTAACTCTTTAGCAGATATATTTCTCAGTCTCTGACCAGAAACCTTTTCTTCTGAATCCCTGTGGTCAGCCAACGTCCAATCTTTGACAAAAGTATTTCCCTTTGAAAGGACAGTTCTCCCATTCTATGCAAGATCTACTGTACTGTTTTAAAGAAATGTGACATCAGAATTTGATTCTCACTCTCCACATTGAAAACCGTAGTTCCCAGGTACTCTGTGCATCTGCCTTGTCTATTTCCTCCAGTTTCTGCATAAACTATTGCAAGTCCTCCAGTTTTATAAACACCTTGGTGGAATTTTTATAGAAAAAAAAAACTTTCACCATGGCCAGGTAATGCAAGCTAAAACTTATACCCCTATTCAAAAGCTGAGAGCGGTAGAGTATCATCATTCTGCAGCATGCCACAATTTGCGCTGAAAAAAAGCTCAAATAAAAATAGTTTAACTCTTTGCTATTTCAGGGACTTCACATTTTTTATAGACTCATCAGCGTAGTCCTGTCTGCAAAGTTGAGAACATGTGCAATCATAGGCTGCATTTTTTTAATTTGTTTCATGTGACAGACCTAAGGTATGTGTGAAGAACCATTATGCAGCCCTAGAAGTGGAGGAGGTGAAGGTGAAAGGGAAGAACCAGAGCTTATACACTCCAAAGTTGCTGAATCAGTAACCACAAGGAAGTGAAGGGTAGTGGTGGTTGGTGATTCTCTTCTGAAGGGTACTGAGGCATCCATCTACCAACCAGACTGGTATGCTGTCTGCCAGATGCCAAAATCCGAGATGTTATGGAGAGTTTGCAGAGACTCAGCAAGCCCCCTGACTATTATCAGATGTTGCTCATCATGTCAGAACAAATGATACTGCCAGGTATCCCTCTGAGCAAATCAAAAGTGACTTCATGGCTCTGGGACAAAAGGTGAAGTAGATAGGTGCACAGGTGGTGTTATCTTCTATACTCCCTGTTTGAGGGTAAAGGCCAAGGCAGAGAAGCTTACATCCTGGAGATAAATGCATGGCGTCATCGAGGGCATTTTGGCTTCCTGGACTATGGGTTGAAGAGCAGGGATAGCATCCATCTGTCCAAGAAGGGTAGACATGTCTTCAGTAGCAGATTGGCTAACCTACTGAAGAGGGCTTTAAACTAGATTAGTTGGGGATGGGTGAAGAAAGCCCCCAGGTAAGTATAACATTAAATACCTTTATGAAAATGGGTAAAAGGAGCAACATATGGAAAGCGGTGTGTATAAATGCCTGTAGCATGGGAAATAAAATCCCAGATGTTGAGGCTTTAATGGGAGAGGCTGACTTGGATTTAGTGGTGGTAACAGACATTGTTCACAGACAACCATGACTGGGATATAACTATACCAGGCTATGTTTTATTCAGCAAGGACAAGGTAGAAGAAGGGGAAGAGGGCACTATATGTAAACAATTTTAAAGCTATGGAAATACAGGGCTTGAAAGGGAGAGAGGAGGCACTGTGGGTTAAATTAGAAAGAGGAAAAGAGAAATATATTTGCATTGGCGTGATATACAGACCTCCCTCACAGAGAGAAGAGGTGGATGGTGATTTAACAGAAGACATACTCAGCAATGCCAGGAAAGGGGAAGTGCTACTGATGGGGGATTTCAATATGCCAGATGTTGAATGGCACATCCCTGCTGCAGTATCATTGAGAAGTAAGGATATCCAGGATTCTCTACATGGAGAACTATTCAGGCAACTGGTAACAAAACCCACACATGAAGGGGCCATACTGAATGTGGTGCTTAACAATGGTAAAAGTGTTTCGGATATTATAGTAGGAGATCATCTCGCATTCAGTAATCACCAGATGGTGTCCTTCAGTACTAGGACTAGGGTTGAAAAATTCCATTCAAAAGCGAGGATCTTGGACTTTAAGAAAACTGTCAAGATGGGCCAATTCCTCAAGGTGTCGTTAGCAGGATGGGAACAGCTGGAGGATGTAGAAAAACAGTGGGCAAAACTGAAAGGGGATATTTTAAGGGCAACCAACCTGTTTGTTAAAATGGTACATAAAGGTAAAAGGAGAAGGAAACCACTAGTTTTCAAAAGAGGTAGCTGAAAAGGTGAAGAAAAAAGGGGAGGTCTTCATGAAATACAAGAGATCAGAGAGAGAAAGACAGGCATCTATATTTGGAAAAACCTAAAGAAGCTAGCAAAATAGTCAGAAAAGCAAAGATTCAAAAAGAGGAGGAAATAGTCAATGCAATAAAATGGGGGATAAGACATTTTTCAGATATGTTAGTGAGAAGAGGAAGGATAAAAGTGGTATTGTCAGACTCAAGGGTGAAGGGGAGGAATATGCAGAAACTGATGAGGATAAAACAGAATTGCTTAACAAATATTTCTGTTCTGTGTTCACAGATGAAGAACCAGGAGCAGAACCTCAGAAACACCCACAAACAGGAACAGAAGTGAGGGGTATCTTGAACAATTTGCAGAAGACTGTTTGTGAGGAACTATCTAAACTTAAAGTAGACAAAGCAATGAGACTAGATGGAATACACCCAAGAATATTGAAGGACCTTGAGGACGTTCTAGCAGCTCCACTTACCGACTTTTTCAATACCTCTTTGGAGTCGGGAGTGGTGCCAGAAAACTGGAGAGAAGCACATGTGATCCCTTTACACAAAAGCAGAAGGATGTGGTTGAAAACTACAGGCCGGTTAGTCTAACCTCTGTGGCAAGTAAATTATTGGAAGCGTTGCTGAAAGAGAAAATAGTGAGGTTTCTGGAGTCCAACAGATTACCGGATCAGAGGCAGCATGGATTCACCAGAGGCAGGTCTTGTCAGACAAATCTGATTGATTTCTTTGACTGGGTAACCAGGGAGTTGGACCAAGGGACAGCCTCGAAATAGTGGTAGATGCGTGGAATAGTCTCCCAGTGGCGGTGGTGAAGGACAGTATCTGAATTCCAAGAAAGCATGGGACAAACACAGAGGATCTCTAAAGGAAAAAAAAAGGGACTGTTAAGAACATAAGATATGCCATACTGGGTCAGACCAAGGTCCATCAAGCCCAGTATCCTGTTTCCAACAGTGGCCAATCTAGGTCATATGTACCTAGCAGTATCCCCAAAAGACAAAGGTTCCACAATGCTTGTATTGGGTCAAACATTGATATCCTGGGTCCCTTTTTAATAATGGTTTATGGACCTTTCCTCCAGGAACTTGTCCAAACCTTTTTTAAACCCATTTACACTAACAGACTTTACTACATCCTCCGGTAACAAATTCCAGAGTTTGATTACACGTTGAGTGAAAAAATATTTTCTCTTATTTGTCTTAAATAGTTTACCCTGTAGCTTCATTGCATGTCCCCTAGTCTTTCTATATTCTGATAGCGTAAACAATTGATCTACGTTTACCTGTTCCACTCCATTCATTAATTTATAGACCTCTATCATATCTCCCCTCAGCCGTCTCTTTTCCAGGTTGAAGAGTCCTAACCTTTGTAGCCTCTCTTCATAGGAGTAGCCTTCCATCCCCTTTACCATTTTGGTGGCTCTTTTCTGTACCTTTTCTAATAACGCTATATCCTTTTTAAGATATTGCGACCAGAATTGCACACAATATTCAAGGTGCGGTCGTACCATGGAACGATACAGAGGCATTATAATATCCTTTGTTTTATTTTCCATTCCTTTCCTTATGATACCTAGCATTCTATTTGCTTTCTTGGCCGCCGCTGCACACTGGGCGGAGGGTTTTAACATGTAATCCACGATGACTCCTAAATCTTTTTCCTGGGTGGTGGTTCCCAATGTGGAACCTTGCATCGTGTAACCATAGTGTGGGTTGTTCTTTCCTAGGTACACAACTTTGCACTTGTCCACATTAAATGTTGTAGTTGTTGATATGGAAGGGCAGACTAGATAGGCCATGTGATCTTTTTCTGCCATCATGTTTCTATGCATTCACACTTGATAAACTTCAATCCAGCCCCCAGCCCCAAAAGCTCTGTTAACTGTCACAAAATTCTATGAACTCCAGATTGCTCACAGACTCAAATTCTCACAACATTAATGTTGTTCCTGTGGCTTCTATTTTCTTGATCATCAAAACGGTCCCCCGTCCCCCCCAACTGCGTCTCCTGTTGTCTCAGCAACTTGATCTGTGCTCTCAAATCTTCCATCGCCATTTCACTTTTCATTTCCTGTCAGCTTGTTGGCTTGAGAGGTCAATGTTTTACGCATATCATTCAAAGTGGATGGTAGTTGTGTCATCTTGTCCTCTAGCACAGCCATGACACACAGTGTCAAATGCTTAGCCACCTCTTCGGACATAAGCACAGGCTGTTCTGAGTCCATGGGTGGCTTATCTAGCTCCATCAAAATGCGCTCCACTCTCACTATATGTGACGTGTTACACCTTACACACTGCATCACTATCTGATCAAATTCATTGCTCTATTGCAGATTTCTATGCATATTTTAGAGGTGGAAGGGACAGCTCATTTGAGCAGAGTCCACTAAATAGCTGTTCATCAAGTCACTTCTGTCTTGTTTTAATGTATTTTTTATAATATCTTGTATGTTCTAACTTTGTACATCATTTTGAGTGAATTATACATTAATCCCCTTCCCGAGTCCTGATATCTATGGTTCTCAACCAAGTCCTCTGGGACCTCCAGGCCAGTCAGGTTTTCAGGATATCCACAATGAATATGCATGAGATAGATTAGCATGCATCACTTCCATTCTATGCAGATTTATCTCATGTATATTCATTGTGGTGAAAACCCGATTGCCATTGGAGTCCCAGAGGACTGGGTTGAAAACCACTGTTGTATAATAAAGAAAGTAGACTAGTGTTACCAAGCTGTTCTATTACGATTGTGTTGAAATACTGCATTTCTAATAAAAGTTTGGGGGATGTTTTCCTACTGTTCATAATTTAATAATCAGATTGCAATATACTACTGGCTTCTGTTGTCCAAGATAAAAAAAAATATATGTGCTCTATATATTTGTCGATACAAATTTTAGATTTTTTTTTTGTGTTTATAAAGACAGAATAATTTATATAAAAGACCACCATCATGATTTAATCAGTTCAAGTGCTTTGGTGCAATAATTTGTCTTTTTTATAAATACACATTCTTTTTTATTTAAATGTTCGATATATTAATGTAAATTGTTTTGCCATTCTTATATTTATAATTACCAATGTTATCTATATTTTGGGCATGCTTTACATATATTTTGCTGCAATATTTATTATGCTTTCTGCATGGTAGTGACACTGTCAGACTGATTTATGACTAGTATATTTTTTATATGAATTCCACTTCTAATTATTCAGCAGTAGTATTTTCTTATCGTTAGAAAGCTATTCATTGTTTGTTTTTGTATCCTTTTCGATTATATAATTTATACCCACAAGGCAGGTATCAGCTGAAATATGGCCATGTTGAATTTTTGTTTGCTGTCAAATTCTTAATTACACTTTCATCTCTTGATTTTTTAATTTTGTGTTTGCTTGGCTGTGTGAGGGGAATGAACCTTCTTTCTGCTGCTGTATGTGAACAATGTACAAAGGCGTGAAGACTTTGGCAAAGCACTGCACAAGCTAGCAACCACATTATTCCATTAGAATCCATCACCTGTGTCCAGAGAAATAGATAGTTTTATTCAAGCTATGATCTTCCCTTACCCTATATATTTAAATTAAGGTTTACTGACTGACTTGAGTCATGTCACTGCAGAAGAATGTGCTTTGCACTAACAAAACAAAGAAACGAGCCTTTTTTTTTATTTATTTATTTATTTATTTTTCTTATATACCGCACTCTTTAGCATCAGCGCGGTTTACATGGAACCATAATTAACAATAACAGTTTTACATAGAACAGGGAAGAAAAACTTGGATAACTTAGGGAGAAATGCACAAAATTATTTACATATATAACAATGAGTTTTGTGAATATCTTATGATAAATCTATGGATATGCATTAGGACTAGAGGATGGGTGTGTCTATGGTGTATTAGGATTGATTTGGTAGTATTGTATAAATAAGTGGTGCTTGAGTGCTTTCCTGAATTGCATGAGATCAGAGATTGATCGGATTTCTGGAGGCAGTGTATTTGGATATTTAATCTTGAGGTCATATGATAAGGATTTTCAAGTACCACATTAAATGGAGATAATAAGTAGGAGAAAGCATAGTTACTTACCTGTAACAGGTGATCTCTGGGAACAGCAGGAATAAGTCTTCACATATGGGTACGTCGGTACCGACGGAGCCTGCGCGGGAACGCTCCCGTGTCTAAAAAGAAAGCTTTTGGGAGCATCCCACATGCATGCGCGCTGCCTTCCCATCCATTCACTTCCCTCTCATCAGTTGGGTTTGTAGCTGAGACCGAAGGAGGGAAGTAGACAAATTAGAGATAGAGAGAGACACACAACTCCTAGGGGAGGTGGGTGGGTTGTGAAGACTTATTCCTGCTGTTCCCAGAGATCACCTGTTACAGGTAAGTAACTGTGCTATCTCCAGGAACAAGTAGGAATGAGTCTTCACATATGGGGACTCCCAAGCTAGAGATGCCTAGAGGAGGTCCCAGCATGTTGCAAATCTAATCGATGGGCCATGCTATTTCCCAGAACCTCAGGCATCCAAGGGATGGAGAGTAGGAGTTGAACTAAAAAGGGTGTGCTGTGGAACAGCTTGACTAAACAAGGCGTCTAAGAGGGGAGTCCTTGTGTAGATCATAAATGTTAGTAAATATTGGATTTCAATTTTCTAATGTGGACCTTAGTCAAAAGTATTGCAAAAGTATTTGTTGAGGCTAATATGGGTCTGGTGCTAAGAGCCAGTACATTATCCTCAAAGAAAATACCTTACTGTGAAGTAGAGGAAAAATATTTTTGCAATACAGGCAGAGGTCAGAAGCCTAAATGGCTAGAACTAATCCCAGAAGAAAAAACTGGGGGAGTTTAATGGGGTTGGACTTTGGATGAGAAGCTAAAGCTTCTGTAGGCCAAAGTTTGAAGCTCTTTGTCCTTGAAGCAGAAAAAGGCTCTAGGAAAGAGGAAATAAATCTGACTGGTTTGCAGAAAAAGGATGGGTCTTTAAGACCCCTCTATCCAAATGAAAGAAAGAAACATTTGTAGTAGGCGGTGTAGCCTCCAATTTCTTGAAGATCAGTAATGTCTTCCCTAAGTGATGTCACTTAGGATGATGACTTTACATAGAGAGCTTCAGATGTAACGTAACCGGAGAGGTTACAGTAAAAGAAGGTAGTTTCTAATTACCATAAAAATTGGTTGTCCATTTTCTGGGCAGCAGCAGAATGGGATAGTGTTGACGGCAGAGGATCACATTTTTGTGACAACGGCAACACCAAACTTAAACTGTGCGGAACAAAGGCCCAGCAATCTACTTCTGTATCTTGCCATGAAAACCCAATGGATAGTTACAACAAAACAAATTATGCTATGGTGCTGGAAGATGAGACCCCCAGGTCGGAAGGCACTCAACTAGCTACTGGGGAAGAGCTGAAGACTTTTCAGAGTAAAGCCAGCATTTATGATGTGGTTGGATCAAAGCCCTCGGGAAGTCTGACTGCTGATGTAGCTGCACATGAAATGAGTCAGAAGTTGTAAAAATGTCTTACATATTGTAACATGGAACGTACGAAGCATGAACCAAGGGAAGTTGGAGGTGGTCAAGAATGAAATGGAACGTATACAACTTGATCTGTTGGGTGTCAGTGAACTGAAATGGACTGGCATCGGGCACTTTGCATCAGATGATCACATGGTCTACTATGCTGGAAATGAAAGACAAAGAAGAAATGGTGTTGCATTTATAATAAAGAAGAAACTTGCAAGAACTGTAATGAAATACAATGCAGTCAGCGAACGCCTAATCTCTATTCGCCTACGAGGATTGCCTATCAACATAACTATAATTCAAATATATGCCCCAACAACAGCTGCAGAAGAGAATGAAATTGAAGAGTTCTATGAACAAGTACAAGCTGAAATTGACAGAACATGCAAACAGGATATCCTGATAGTCATGGGTGACTGGAATGCAAAAGTTAGCAACAAAGAAGAAGGCAAAGTAGTTGGAAAATATAGACTTGGCAACAGAAATGAAGCTGAAGAAAGACTGATAGAATTCTGCAAGACCAATGATCTATTCATCTCAAACACCTTCTTCCAGCAACACAAGCGGCGACTGTACACATGGACTTCACCCAATGGATTGTATAAAAATCAAATTGACTACATCTGTGGAAGTCAACGATAGAAAAGCTCTGTATCATCAACAAAGACAAAACCTGCAGCTGACTGTGGTACAGATCATCAACTACTAGTATGCAAACTCAAGCTAAAGTTGAAAAAGAGCAAACCACTCATGAATGCAGCAAAATATGACCTTGAGAATATACCACTGGAATTTAAAGACTGCCTGCAAAATCGATTTGCTGCTTTAGATACAAATGACAGAGCTCCGGAAGAGTTATGGAATGACATTAAGAAGGTTGTGTTTGAAGAAAGTGAGAAGTCTCTATAAAAGGTGAAAAAGCAAAAACGGCCAAAATGGATGACGGAAGAAACTCTGAAAATTGCCCAGAAACGCAGAGAAGCTAAAGCCAGAGGAGAAAGAAAGACAATCGCAGAACTCAACAGAGATTTCCAACGTGCAGCAAGACAGGACAAGGAAAAGTACTACAATGACACTTGCAAGGAAATAGAAGCAGAAACTATTAGAGGAAGAACAAGATCGGCTTTCCTGAAGCTACGAGAGTTAAAGAAAAAGTTCCAGCCTCGAACTGGAATGTTAAAAGATGCTCAAGGATCTATGTTGAATGATGCTGAGAAGATCAAGAAAAGGTGGAAGGAATATACAGAGTTTTTATATGATAAAGATCAAGTGGACCAACAGCCGTTTCAACCTGTACCTTATGATCGGGAACCATTGGTGATGAAAGAAGAAGTTGAAGCAGCATTGAAAGCCTTATCAAAGAACAAAGCACCAGGCATTGATAGCATTCCTATAGAAGTATTGCAGCAATCTGATGCAGCTGTTACCATACTTACAAGGCTCTGCCAAGAAATATGGAAGACAACATCATGGCCAACTGACTGGAAAAGATCTGTGTTTATACCAATACTAAAGAAAGGTGATCCAACTGACTCTGGAAATTATCGAACAATCGCTCTGATCCCACATGCCAGCAAGATTCTACTGAAGATTATTCAAAAGAGACTACAACCATACCTGGAACAAGAACTACCTGAAGTGCAAGCAGGGTTCAGGAAAGGGCGAGAAACAAGAGACGACATTGCAGATGTGAGATGGATCCTTGAAAAGACTAAAGAATACCAAAAGGATATCTATTTGTGCTTTATCGACTATAGCAAGGCTTTTGACTATGTAAACCATGAGAAACTCTGGGCCACATTAAGAAGAATGGGTATACCAGAACACTTGATCGTTCTCTAGTGCAATCTGTACATTGATCAAGAAGCAACAGTTCGAACGGAACAAGGAGAAACAGAATGGTTTAAAATAAGCAAAGGTGTAAGACAAGGCTGCATACTTTCCCCCTACCTGTTTAATTTATATGCAGAACAAATCATCAGAGAAGCAGGATTGTATGAAGACAACAGAGGTGTGAAGATTGGTGGAAGACTCATCAACAATCTTCGCTATGCTGATGATACTACATTACTGGCTGAAAGTGAAGATGATCTGAAACATTTGCTTCTCACAATCAAAGAACATAGTCTCAAAATAGGCCTGCACCTTAAAGTAAAGAAGACAAAGATCATGACATCTGGCATAATCAACAGGTTCATCGTTGAAGGAGAAGAAATTGAAATTGTGAACAACTTTAACCTACTTGGATCAACTATCAATAAAGAAGCAACAAGCAGTCAAGAAATCAAACGACGCATTGCTCTTGGCAGAATGGCTATGAAAGACCTAGATAAGATTCTCAAGAGCAGAGATGTCTCTCTCCATACAAAGATTTGACTTGTTCAAGCCATGGTATTTTCAACAACATCATATGGATGTGAAAGCTGGACAGTGAAAAAGATAGACAGGAAGAAAATTGATGCCTTCAAATTATGGTGCTGGCAACGAATACTGTGTATACCATGGACTGCCCGAAGAACAAACCAGTCGGTACTAGAGGAGATCAAACCCAAGCTTTCTTTAGAAGCTCAGATGACAAGACTTCGACTTTCATACTTTGGACACATCATGCGAAGAGAGATCATTAGAGAAAGATGACATGCTTGGCAAGATAGAAGGTCAACGCAAAAGAGGAAGGCCAGCAATGAGATGGATCGATACAATAACAGCAGCTACAGGTACCAGTCTGTCAACAATGAGCCGCCTGACTGAAGACCGAACACAATTTAGGATAGCTATCCAGAGGGTCGCCATGAGTCGACTCCGACTCGACGGCACTTAACATTATATATATATATATATATATATATATATATATATATATATATATGAAAAGAGAGACTCAATAACAAGAAGGGGTAAGACCTACTTGAGAATATGGATAGAGAACCCCTTACTGGTTACACGTGGAGAAACCATGAAGAAGGTTACATGGAAACCAGTGAAATGTTCCTAGTCAGAAGGATAGGTCTAGATTTCTTTAAAAATTCTAGACTTTGAATAACCAAAAATGGAGATCTATGTGAAGGGGTGCAGAGAAATCCTTAGTCTTAAGACAACAAGTCTGGATCCTTTTATAACTTCAGTGTGGAGAAAAAGACGCAATAAAAGGGAATACCATATTTGCCAGTCTATGAGGACAATATGAGTATAATGTGTTCTTTGTTCAGCATAAGCTCCAATGAAGTACAGCACAGTTACTTACCTGTAACAGGTGATCTCTGGGAACAGCAGGAATTAGTCCTCACTTATGGGTACGTCGGAACCGACGGAGCCTGCGCGGGAAAGCTCCCCAACTTCCCAGGAAGGAAGCTTTTGGGGCCTCCCACTGCACATGCGCGCTGCCTTCCCGCCTTCCTGACCAGCTCTCCTCAGTTCGAGTTCATAGCTGAGACAATAGAGAGAGGAAAGGAAGATAGATAGAAGATACAACTCCTAGGGGAGGTGGGTGGGTTGTGAGGACTAATTCCTGCTGTTCCCAGAGATCACCTGTTACAGGTAAGTAACTGTGCTATCTCCAGGAACAAGCAGGAATAAGTCCTCACTTATGGGGGCTCCCTAGCTAAGATGCCTGGGAGATCCCAAGGGTTCGCCATCTTCGTATGGATCTCAGGCATCCATCCTGGGAAGGTGGGCAGGAGTTGTTCAAGTATGGAACAGGTGTTTGAGGACAGCCTGATCAAACAAGGCATCCCGGCGGGAGTCCTTGTCCAAGCAGTAATGGGCTGTGAAGGTATGAACAGAGGCCCATGTGGCGGCTCGACAGATCTGATCTATGGATACAGAGTGAAGATGAGCCATAGAAGTGGCCATGGCTCTCACATTGTGAACTGTGACATGGCCTTCCAGAGAAATATTTTTACTCTGGTAAGCAAAGGAAATACACTGAGCAATCCAATTGGAAAGTGTACGTTTGGAGACTGGAAGTCCCAAATGAGAAGGATCAAAAGCCACGAAAAGCTGGGAAGACTTTCGATGTGGCTGAGTCCTGTTGAGGTAAAAGGCAAGAGCTCTTTTACAATCTAAAGTATGAAGGTTCCTCTCTGCACTGGATGCATGAGGAGCTGGAAAAAAGACAGGTAGATATACCTCTTGATTAAGATGAAAAGGCGAGACCACTTTGGGCATAAAGTGGGGATTCGTCCTAAGGACCACCTTATCATGATGAAACCTGGTATAAGGTGGATGAGCCACTAAGGCCTGTAGTTCACTGATGCAGCGAGCCGAAGTGACTGCAATAAGGAAAAGGACCTTCCAGGAAAGAAATTTCAAGGAGGTAGAAACCAATGGTTCAAAAGGTGGCTTCATAAGCTGACCCAGAACTAGGTTCAAGTCCCATGCTACCGGAGGAGGTCGGATGGGAGGCTTAGTTAGAGTCAGGCCTCTCATGAACCTTGCAACAAGCGGATGAGAGGAGACAGGTTGTCCATTTATAGGTTTTAAGGATGCTGCAATAGCACTCAAATGGACTCTTACTGAATTCGTCTTAAGGCCTGCATTAGAAAGATGCAGGAGATAGTCTAGTAGAGAATTCAAAGGAAGTGCTAGAGGGTCAAGACCCTGTTGAGCACACCAAATGGAAAAGCGTTTCCATTTGAAAGCATAGGAACGCCTCGTGGAGGGTTTCCTAGAGGCATGAAGGATATCTTTCACTGGTTGAGAAAGATTGAAGTCATGAAGGCTTAGGCCTTCAGTAACCAAGCTCGGAGGTGTAGGGACTTGGGGTTTGGGTGCCACAAAGTCCCCTCTTCCTGAGACAGAAGGTCTGGCGCAGCTCCCAGGTCCAGAGAGGGTCCCTGGGAGAGATGCAGAAGTAGAGGGAACCACACTTGGCGTGGCCAGCGTGGAGCTATGAGGATCATCGATCCGTGATCTCTCTGGAGTTTGAACAGAGTCTTGGGAATCAAAGGAATGGGTGGAAAGGCATATAGGAATTCCTGACCCCAATGCAGGAGAAAGGCGTCGTTGGCCTGAGCCCCCTGACACGGATTCCTGGAACAGAACCGGGGAAGTTTGGCATTCCACGGACTTGCAAAGAGGTCTATGTCCGGGGTTCCCCATTCCTGAAAGATTCTGCGTATCTGGTCCATATGTAGGGACCATTCGTGTGGAAGCAGAACTCGACTGAGTCTGTCTGCCCGAGAGTTTTGAACCCCTGGAAGATAGACTGCCAGAAGATGAATTTGATGCTCTCTGGCGAAGGCCCATAATCTGAGAGCTTCGTTACAAAGCGACAGAGAGCCTGTCCCTCCTTGTTTGTTTATGTAGAACATGGCTACCTGATTGTCTGTCTGGACTAGGACGGTCAGGTTGACTAGGAGGGTATGGAAGACTGAGGGCAAAGAAGATTGCTCGCAGTTCCAGGAGGTTGATGTGAAGGGTGGTCTCTTGGGGAGACCAAGTACCCTGAGTGGAGAGGTGTTGAAGATGGGCTCCCCACCCTGTTTGGGAGGCATCTGTTGTGAGGGTTGCTTGGGGCAACAAAGGTTGGAAGGGGGTCCCCAACAACAGATTCTTGGTGGACATCCACCATTGGAGGGACCAAAACAGACGCTTTGAGGTGAGTATTTGGTCGGAGAGCGCTCCTGATGCTTGAGTCCACTGAGTGGCCAAGGTCCATTGAGCTGCTCTCATATGAAGACGAGCGTAGGGCACCACGTGTACCGTGGAGGCCATGTGGCCCAGAAGTCGTAGCATTTCTCTGGCTGTCAAGTGACTGCTGGATTGAGCTTGGGAGGCCAAGCACATCAGTCGTTGGCCCCGGACTTGAGGTAGATAGGCCCTTGCAGTGGCGGTGTCCAACTGGGCCCCTATGAATTCCAGAGACTGAGTAGGGGTAAGCTGAGACTTGGGAAGGTTTACCACCAGTCCCAGATACTGCAGAATGTGCCTGGTGCGGTCCAGGGAAATCTGGGCCTGTGACTGAGATGGAGCTCGGATGAGTCAGTCGTCCAGATATGGGAATACAAAAATTCCCAGACCTCTTAGAAATGCAGCCACCACTGCCATGCATTTGGTGAACACTCTTGGAGCAGAGGCCAGACCGAAGGGAAGTACTCTGTACTGGAAATGTTCTCCCTGAAACAGAAATCTTAGATATTTTCTGTGGGATGGGTGGATGAGTATATGTGTGTACGCATCCTTGAGATCTAGAGAACAAAGCCAATCCTGACTCTGAAGGTATGGAAGGAGAATGCCTAGAGAAAGCATTTTGAATTTCTCCTTGTACAGAAATTTGTTCAATTCTCTCAGATCTAGGATAGGTCTGAATCCCCCTGTCTTCTTTGGTATGAGAAAATAAGGGGAGTAGAATCCTGTCCCTTGTTGAAGAAGAGGAACCTCTTCTATTGCCCCTTGGGCAAGGAGAGAAGAGATTTCCTGACCCAACAGGTCCAGGAGAGATGGGGGAGAATTGAAGTGCCTCACCATGGTATGTGGAGGAAGGTTGGAAAAATAAAGTTTGTAGCCCTCTCTGATGATAGAGAGGGTCCAGTGCTCTGATGTAATTTGCCCCCATCTGGGAGCAAAGTGAGCTAACCTTCCGAGAATGGTGAGGGGCTCTGGTTGTTCTAGAGCCAGAAATGTTAAGTTCTCTAGGGGCAAGTCAAAACCCCTGAGGGGGTTGAGCCTGCTGAGGAGTGGCAGACGCTGCAGGCTTTGACCTTGCCTGTTTAGGTTGCTGACGTTTAGCAGCAAAGCGAGGCTGAGAAGATTGCTGGCCAGTATTTGTGGAAAATCTGGCCTTCTTGTAGTAAGGCCTCTTGAAAGACTTTTTCTTGGCAGGAGTAGAGGTAGACTTAGAAAGTCTATCCAATGTAGTATTTTCTGCGTCCATTTGAGTGGCTTTAATTTGCCAGTCTTTACCAAATAAGTTCTCACCTGTACAGGGCAGATTCCGTAAGCCATCCAGGACCCAGGGTTCTAGGTCAGAGGCCTGGAGCCAAGCAAGTCGTCGGGCTGCAATGGCAATGCCCGAAGCTCTACCGGCACCTTCAAAGGAATCAAAGGCTGCTCTGTTGGAGAACTTAGAAACATCTAGAAGCTGTTTCACTATAGAAATAAACTCCTCCTTTCTATCCTCCGGGATAAAGGGGGCAAAATGCCGTACCTTTAGGGCAAGTTCCCTGAGAAACATGCCCATATACAGACTGTAAGAATTAATCCTGGCTATAAGCATACTAGCCTGGAAAGTTTTTCTGCCAAAAGAGTCTAGGGTCTTACATTCTCGCCCTGGAGGGGTAGAAGAATGCCTTTTGGTGCTCTTAATCTTTTTCAGCGCAGACTTCACCACAATGGAATGGTGAGGCAGCTGAGTCTTTTGAAACCCAGGAGAAGGAGGGACCCGGTACATGGTGTCCAACCTACGAGAGTAAGGAGACAACGTTAGAGGAGCCTCCCATAAGTCCATCAAGTGTTCTTGAAGGATTTCATGGATAGGCAGGGTGACTGCCTCTTTAGGAACCTTAGGGTATCCTAAAATATCCAATTTCTTTGACCTAGGTTCTTTTTCAGAGGATGTGGTAATAGAAAGTCCTTTAGCTAGCCCTATAATGAAGTCTTGAAAGGACAAATCCTCTGGTGGAGACATTCTCCTCTTTGGGGAAGAAGGGTCTTCATGAAGAACTATAGACAGCTCATCAGAGTCCTCAGAGGAGTCAAAATCCTCAGAAGAATCAGAGTATTCTCTATTTGCTTCCAACGCACGATACGCATACCGATCGGTATCGACATCGGGCGTACCGGGTATGGGATCGGTATCGGGTGAAAACCCGGATCCGGCATGCGGAACCGATCTGTGTTTGGAAGTCGATGGTCTCGGTTCCGGTATGGGAGACGATGCCGGAACAGGACCCGGTACCGCTGAACGCGGTACCGAGGGCGTCGCAGCTTTAATAAAAGCCAGCATGGCCTGCTGCATGGTCTGAACAGTATTGCTCATAGACGCCACTGCTGCCTGGATGTCGGTACCGGTATGGGCCGGTACCCCAGAGCAGTCTAACAGGTGATCAGTCGAGGCCGTGCCATCGATGTCAACCTGTAACCCCATAGATGGTGCTTTGGAAGCCAGAGCTTCCCACCGGGGTTGTTTGGCTGGGGCAGGATCCTCAGATTCAAAAGTGAGAGCCTCTCGATGCTTTGAAGGAGATTTGCTCTTTGAGGACCTGCCCGAAGGAGGTTTGGTTACCTGAAATCCATCCGGAGAGGAAGACCTGGATGACTGTGATGCTGGATTATCTGAAGCAAACAGCACATGGAATTTGTTGGCCCGGTTCTGCAAACCACGTTTAGACATCTGGGAGCAGGATGGGCAGTCCGGAATGGAGTGGTCAGGTCCCAAACATTTAAGACACCATTCATGGGTGTCTGTGACAGAAATAACAGCACTACACTTGGTACACTTCTTAAAACCAGGGGCTGGTTTCTCCATGAGGAGAATTTGTGTAGGCCTGAGGCCTAACCGAAGTCACCAAGTTGTGCAAAGATAAAGATTTTTTTTTTTTTAAAGAAAAGAAAAGAGAGACCGGCGGTACCGGTTTCGGTATGGGGAAGGCAGGTACGCGGTCTAAAGAAACAAACTAAAACAATAATTTCTTCAGCCGTGACAGGAACACGACCTGCTGGCTCCGCGGAAAAAGAGAAACTGAGGAGAGCTGGTCAGGAAGGCGGGAAGGCAGCGCGCATGTGCAGTGGGAGGCCCCAAAAGCTTCCTTCCTGGGAAGCTGGGGAGCTTTCCCGCGCAGGCTCCGTCGGTTCCGACGTACCCATAAGTGAGGACTTATTCCTGCTTGTTCCTGGAGATTGGGAATTAGAAGGAATGCACTAGACAAGGACCGACTGCAGTGAAAAGAAATGCATCCCTGTTGGAAGAGTTCCACTGGAGATGTGGAACAACTCAGGGAATTAAGCAATTCTTTATGCTTTCACGTGATCTAAGCCCTGGTTCATTTTCCCTAAAAGGAAATTTTAAGGAAGATGGTAAGAGTAGGAAAAAACCGGTCATGTGGGAGCATGACTGGGCAAAGCCTTTTAACCATCTGGAAGTTACCCACCAGGAATGGCTCTGACGCTCTCTGCAAAGACCCATAGTTGCAGAGCTTTTTGTAGAATTGCAGAGAGCACATTGTAGGTTGCTTAGGTGAGATCTGGCTGTTTAATTACAGTGTGTAACCTAATCTATTCTGTGGGAGCCAAAGAATTGAAGATGGCTAAGAATAGTAGACAGGCTGGTTGCCTGCAACAATAAATTGTCCAAGTAGGTTTTGGAACCTCTCTTGGAATTATCTGTTGTTAAGGCAGCAGTCCTATAGATTGGAAAAAGATCGACAGACATAATTAGAAGTGATAAAACTCAATTATGGTCTGATAAGCTGTCTTAAAAGAAATATTTGAAAAGATTGCAGAGGGGAGAAACTCTGTATGGAAATCACTTACTGGAGTAGGTATTGAAGACAATCCTATGGCTTAAAAGGTAAGCCCTCCAGTCAAATAGTATCACTTTTAGAGTGAAAGTCTCGACTAAGAGGGATAGAAAGTAATACAGAGTTGGTAAGACTTACAATTTGGTAAGTCTCTGAAAAAGGTAAAGCTCCCCTGCAGTCAAAAGTATGAGATATCCTCGTACAGGACAACTGTCAAGGTGAAGGGCATAGCATACCTTGTAATTAGTTGTAACTCCTCTGTTTACTTTAAAAGGAGAGGAGAAACCTGTTACCTGTAGAGCAGGGGTCTCAAACTCAAATTGCTTTGAGGGCCAAATGAGGACTTGTAGAGTAACCCGGGGGCCGCACAAGACGCAGGCCTCATTTGCATAAGGGCATCATTTGCATAAATATTTGCATAATGTTACCATACACTAACTTTTAGTAAACATGCCTCTTAATGAGTGTATGGATAAAGAAAGACTAAAAGATTTCTACATTACTATAAACCAGTGCCAACCGCCAGGCACATTAGGAACTACTAGAAACACTGCCCATTTAGAACCCATAGCAAACCTGCCGTGTCCTAACAGCACTACCAGGACTCACAGAGCACCATACCCTAACTATCAAAAGGCAACACTGCAAATATTAAATCAACACATTTCAGAGAATAACAATACATGACCTACTCGGGAAAGAGAACAAGTGGCAATGTCAAATAGGAATTACATAAACAGAATACCTCAGCTCAGTTACACATGCAGAACATACACCATCACCAAACAAGGAATCACAATTTAGAAACAGGAAGACAATTAAACTGGGAACCCCAAAAGCCAAACTTAGTATGTACAACACTGTAGAAATAAAACTATACATTGATTTCCTCTTGTATTAAATAAAGTGCAGACGTTAAAGATGCACATTTCCAAGCGCTGACATATTTCAGTTAATAAATTCAAAATAAAGAGATATTTTTCTACCTTTTGTGCATTTTTTTTTCAGTTGCAATTGTTCCAGTCACTTTCTTCTGGTTTCTTTGTGTCTTCTGCTAACTCTCCATCGTCTGCTGTCCATTTCTCCTTTCTTCTTTCCTAGTTTTTTTCCATTCTCTCTACATCTGCTTTAACATACTAATCATT
Organism: Ichthyophis bannanicus; assembly: GCA_033557465.1. Taxonomy (NCBI): domain Eukaryota; kingdom Metazoa; phylum Chordata; class Amphibia; order Gymnophiona; family Ichthyophiidae; genus Ichthyophis; species Ichthyophis bannanicus. Next base: position 743,655,924 of record CM066034.1, read on the forward strand.
CTCCTTTTGCTCTTTCCTCATTCCTATTTCATCCACTCAAATTTTACCCCTCCATCCTCAATCCCCACTTACTCTCCCAATAACCGGCCAATTGTAGATTTTTCTTCCCTCCCACACAAAATATATTTCCCCTCTCCATTTCACTCTCCCAGCCCCATCCCATTCTAATCGTCCCCCAACATCAACTCCCTTCTAGCTCCTGCCCAACCCAGCATCCGCTCCCTTCTAGTCCCCGCATCATCAGCCCATTTCCAGTCCTAGCTCCCTCCCCTCACAGCCCATTTCCTTTCCAAGCCCCCCTCCCCATCAGCCCATTTCCATTCCAAGCCCCCTTCCACTCAGCCCATTACCATTCCAAGACCCTGTCCCCATCAGCTATTTGCAGTTCAAGCTCCCCCTTCTACTCGGCCCATTTCCAGTCATAGCACCCCCCCCCAGTCCATTACCAGTTCTAGCCCCCCCCCTAGCCCATTATCGGTCCTAAGCCCCCCAACAGCCCACTTCCAGGCCTAACCCTTCCATCGCCCCATCTTCATTCTTAGCCCCCCCATAACCCCATTTTCAGTCTTAGGCCCCCAGTCAGACCACCTCCAGTCCTAACCCCCATCTGTCCATTACCAGTCCTAACCCCCATCACCCCATTTTCAGTACTACCCCCCCCCCCAGCCCACATCAAGTCCTGCTCCCCCCCCCACATCAAGTCCTGCTCCCCCCATCAAGTCCTGCTCCCCCCACCACAATTCCTTCACCCCCCCCCGCCACACATACAGTCCCGCCCCCCCCCCCACCAATTCCTGCTCCCCCCCCCCATCAAGTCCTGCTCCCTCCCCCCCCCCCCCGGGAAAATTAAACTTTAAAAAAAACCCGGCTTCTGCTGCTGCTGCCGCCGCTGCCGTGGCCGGCAATAGCAGCAATATCGCAAGTCCCGCGGGCTCCCCCCCACCCGGCAGATCCCTTCCTGCTTGCCTGCCAGTTCTCCGCTTCGGCTTTCAGAGCCGCGAAGGGAGAACTTCTCCCTCGGGACTCTGTTAAGCCCGCTGGGGCAGATGGGAAATTACCCATCTGCCCCGGCGAGCTTAACAGAGTCGCGAGGGAGAGCTTCTCCCTTCGCGGCTCTGAAAGCCGAAGCGGAGAACTGGCAGCATTGGCAGGCAAGCAGGAAGGGATCTGCCGGGTGGGGGGGAGCCCGCGGGACTTGCGATATTGCTGCTATTGCCGGCCACGGCAGCGACGGCAGCAGCAGCAGAAGCCGGGTTTTTTTTTTTCCCCCCAATGCTTCGCGGGCCGCACAAGGGTCTCTTGCGGGCTGCATGCGGCCCGCGGGCCGCGTGTTTGAGACCCCTGCTGTAGAGCATGATTATCCTTAATAGCTCTACGAGCTAAAAGAATGGATTGCTCTTGGCAAGAGATTCATGCCTAAAGTGGAGGATTGAGCCAGTGTATCACTGACCTCTCAGTAAGGATGAGAAGAACTGTAAATGCTTCAGTTGTTAAGAAGTAGCGGTTCTGAAGCTCAACAGGAAAAATAGATTTAATGAATAAAATATCAGAAACCCTGCGACTGCTGAGTTTGCTGAGCCTGTTATTTATTTATTTATTTATTTACAGTCTCTTATATACCGCACTATTCATCATCAGCGCGGTTCACATGGAACAAAATGCTCAGTACATTCAACACGTATGAGTTTACAGGTAACAGGGCATAAATAACTTGGATAACCGGGGTAACTATATACAAGACATACTACATGGAATCATATGCACAGAGGTTTCATAGGAAATCACCAGTCCACTATAGGATTGAGTATCAAACTTGGTGTGATGTTGAAGTACCATAAATTTATCTGGGACTGGTATAGTGGGTGATATTGAGCTCTAGGTGATGCCATTGGGTTCTATAAGGTACTTGTTGAAGAGGTGGCATTTTAGGGCTTTCCTAAACTGTGTTAGGCTTTGGTTTTCTTAGCCTGGTATGATGTTGCCCTTCTTTGGAAACATCTGCATGATGGGTAGAAGCTGAATAAAACGTTTTCCCTTTAGGGCAATAAAGTTTGTTAGGAGATTTTTTACTAGCTGGGATAGAGGAAAGTTTTGACAATCCTCTGAAAGCAACAATATCAGTGTTTAACTGATCAGCTTGGAATAAAGCATCCTTGTTAAAGAGATTTTCACCAGTACAAGGAGTATTTTCCAGCCTTTCTTGTCCCATTTGTCCAAGTCTGAAGCTTGGAGCCAGGCCATGTGTCGTGCTCCTATGGCTATAGCAGATGTTCTGCTAATAGACTCAAAACAGTCTAGGGAAGCACGATTAAGGAATTTGGAGACATTTTGAGCATGACTGACTAATATGAAAAAGTCTGCTCTTTTATGTTCTTGAAGAAAAGGGTTCAAAAACTAAGTTCTTTGTGACCTCTTCAAGAGATAATCCCATATAGAAAATATATGAGATAATTCTTGCTGAAAGCATGGATGCCTGGAAGCATCGACGTCCAAAGGCATCTAAAGTCCTAGACTCACGACCTGGCGGATAAGAAGAGTGCTTCTTTGCACTCTTAATACGTCTCATTGCTGATTCTACAACAATAGAATGATGAGGAAGTTGAGTCTTTTGAAAACCTGGAGAAGGTGGCACCTTGTACATAGTGTCAAGTGTCTTAGAATGTGGGGATACCGTTAAAGGAGTTTCCCACATTCTTAATAGTAGATCTCGTAAGATCTGATACAAAGAAAGCATGATCACCTCCTTTGGAATCCAGGGGACTTGCAGGGTCTCTGAATCCCCTGGTAGAGATTCTTTACCAGGTATAGAAATGGCAAGTAACTTTGCCATATCAAGCAGAAAAGCTTGAAAAGAAATCTCCCCTGAGGAGGACCCTCTAAATTGAGGGGTAAAGGCTAGATTTGTTGAAAATTCAGCCTTGGTACCGATGGATTCATCCCAGTCATTGGGATCGGAAGACTTGAAAGAATGAAGCATCGGATTTTCCTTAAAGCGATGTCCTCCATGCTAGAGATCGATTCCAGGCTCGGCATCTAAGAAAGTGAGTGTCGAAGCAAGCATGGACGGTACCGACACCAATGCCAATGTCGATACCGGTACTGAAGCCGATACCGATACTCGAGGAACGGTCTGCAGCAACTCTAGTGGTACCGAAGTAGCCGAGAGCGCTAGACTGCGTTCATCGGTGAGGAGTGTTTCATCCATCACCATAGCCGATGCCGGGGTGTCGGTACCGCTCGAAGCGGCCACAACCACCGAGCATGGCCCAGGTATGTTCATCGAGGTAAGAACCCCGGGAACAACCTGAAGCCCCGTTAATGCTTTGGAGCCCGAAGAATCCCGGCAGGGCTTTATTGCCAAAATGTCCTCGAGGGCAAGGCCAGAGCCATCTCGATGCTGAGGAGGAGATCTATCACTCGAGGACTGGCTAGTCTTTACAGACTTTTGCTTGGTTACCTGATCCTGTGAAAAAGAAGATATTCTAGCTGGTGACATCGAGTGCGATGTGAACCAGGTATCGAGTTGTGCTCGATCCTGAAGACTTCTTCTGTTTGAGCTCCAGCAGGAGACACACTCCAGTGGGCAATGGTCAGGACCTAAACATTTTAGACACCATGAGTGTCTGAAAATATATCTGTACCGCCACACTTTGAGCATTTCTTAAGGATAGTGGCTGGCTTTTCCATAATGGAAGGATAGAGGCCTAGTGTCCTAGAAACCATCAGGCACTAAAGAGGAAAAATTTCTAAAGAAGAGAAGAAATTCTTTAGTAAAAAGAAAGAAAAGCACCGGCGGTACCGGTGGCGTCGAGGGAAGGCAGACGCGACCACAAAAAACTAAGAATAAAAAGAAGAATTTTCTGCGGTGACAGGAAAGCACAGTTACTTACCTGTAACAGGTGATCTCTGGGAACAGCAGGAATAAGTCTTCACATATGGGTACGTCGGTACCGACAGAGCCTGCGAGGGAACGCTCCCCAGCTTCCCAAAAAGGAAAGCTTTTGGGAGCATCCCACAGCGCCTGCATGCTGCCTTTCCGCCTTTCCTAACCAGCTCTCCTCAGTTTGAGTTTAAAGCTGAGACAATAGAGAGAGAGAGGAAAGGAAAGATAGAAAAAGAGATACAACTCCTAGGGGAGGTGGGAGGGTTGTGAAGACTTATTCCTGCTGTTCCCAGAGATCACCTGTTACAGGTAAGTAACTGTGCTATCTCCAGGAACAAGCAGGAATGAGTCTTCACATATGGGGACTCCCTAGCTAAGATGCCTGGGAGATCCCCAAGGATATGAGACCCTGGGAAGGGGTCTACTTCCTCCTATGGATCTCAGACATCCATCCAGGGAAGGAGGGTAGGAGTTGTTTAAGAATGGAACAGGTGTTTGAGTGCAGCCTGACCAAACAAGGCATCCCGGCGGGCGTCCTTGTCCAAGCAGTAATGGGCTGTGAAGGTATGATCCGAGGCCCAGGTGGCTGCTCGACAGATCTGGTCGATGGACACAGAATTTAGATGAGCCATAGAAGTGGCCATGGCCCTCACATTATGAGCTGTGACATGGCTCTCCAGAGAAAGGTTCTTACTCTGGTAGGCGAAAGAAATACACTGAGCAATCCAATTGGACAGTGTTCTCTTAGAGACTGGAAGTCCCAAATGAGAAGGATCAAAAGCAACAAAAAGCTGGGAAGACTTTCTATGTTGCTGTGTCCTTTGTAAGTAAAAAGCTAGAGCTCTTTTACAATCCAGAGTATTTAGAGTCTTCTCTGCATTGGATGCATGAGGAGCTGGAAAAAAGACAGGTAAATATACCTCTTGATTAAGATGAAAAGGTGAGACCACTTTAGGCATAAAGTGTGGATTTGTCCTAAGGACTACCTTATCATGATGGAACCTTGTATAAGGTGGATTAGCCACTAATGCCTGCAGTTCACTGATGCAGCGAGCTGAACTAACTGCAATGAGGAAAATAACCTTCCAGGAAAGAAACTTCAAGGAGGTAGTGGCTAAGGGTTCAAAAGGTGGCTGCATAAGCTGACCAAGAACCAAATTTAAGTCCCATGCCACCGGAGGAGGCCTAATGGGAGGTTTAGTTAAAGTTAGGCCTCTCATGAATCTTGCAATGAGAGGATGAGAAGAAATAGGTTGTCCATTGATGGGCTTAAGAGATGCTGCAATAGCACTCAAATGGACTCTTACTGAATTTGTTTTAAGGCCTGCATTAGAAAGATGCAGGAGATAGTCTAACAGAGAATTTAAAGGTAGTGCTAGAGGGTCAAGACCCTTTTCAGCACACCAAATGGAAAACCTCTTCCACCAAATGGAAAACCTCTTCCATATTTAGTCCAATCATGTTTAATGTATTTAGCAAAATTGTACCTAGTTAATTAATGTTTCATGTATTTAGCAAAATTGTACCTAGTTAATTAATGTTTCATGTAAAACAGACCTGTTAATCTGTTCATTCCTTGTTCACTGTAAACCGCACCTGATCTGTGGAAGGTAGCGGTATATAAGCAACTGTTAAATAAATAAATAAATAAAAGCAAGCATAAGAACGTCTGGTGGAAGGTTTTCTGGAAGCATGGAGGATATCCTTCACTTGTTGAGAAAGATTCCAGTCTTGAAGGTCTAGGCCTTCAGTAACCAAGCTCTGAGGTGTAGGGACTTGGGGTCTGGGTGCCACAAAGTCCCTTCCTCCTGGGACAGAAGGTCTGGAGCAGCTCCCAAGTCCAGGGAGGGGGCTTGGGAGAGATGTAGAAGTAGAGGGTACCACACTTGGCGTGGCCAGCGTGGAGCTATGAGGATCATAGATCCCTGATCCCTCTGGAGTTTGAACAGAGTCTTGGGAATCAAGGGAATGGGTGGAAATGCATACAGGAAGCCCTGACCCCAATGAAGGAGGAAGGCATCCTTGGCCTGAACTCCCTGACACGGAATTCTGGAACAGAACCGGGGAAGTTTGGCATTCCACGGACTTGCAAAGAGGTCTATGTCCGGGGTTCCCCATTCTTGGAAGATTCTGAGTACCTGATCCATGTGCAGGGACTATTCGTGTGGAAGCAGGACTCAACTGAGTCTGTCTGCCCAAGAGTTTTGGACTCCTGGGAGGTATACTGCCAGGAGATGGATTTGAAGCTCTCTGGCGAAGGCCCACAATCTTAAAGCTTCGTTGCAAAGCGACAGAGAGCCAGTTCCTCCTTGCTTGTTTATGTAAAACATGGCTACTTGATTGTCCGTATGAATGAGGACTGTCTTGTAGCTGAGGAGGTTATGAAAGACCTTGAGAGCTAGAAAAACTGCTCGAAGCTCCAAATGGTTGATATGAAGAGAGGTCTCCAGTGGGGACCAAGTGCCTTGAGTGGAGAGGTCCTGTAGATGGGCTCCCCAACCTGTTTGGGAGGCATTTGTTGTGAGGGTTGCTTGGGGCAACAACTGTTGGAAGGGGGACCTCAGCAACAAATTTTGAGTGGACATCCACCACTGGAGAGACCAAAAGAGACGTTTGGTGGTTGCTATTTGGTCTGAGAGAGCTCCTGAAGCTTGAGTCCACTGGGTGGACAAAGTCCATTGAGCTGCTCTCATGTATAGGCGAGCATGCACTGTGGAAGCCATGTGGCCTAGCAGTTGTAGCATCTCCCGGGCAGTTAAGTGGCTCTTTGACTGAATCTGGGAGGCTAACTGCACTAGATGTTGGCAACGGGCCTGGGGAAGGTAGTCCCTTGCAGTAGTGGTATCCAACCAGGCCCCTATGAATTCTAGGGACTGAGTAGGGGTGAGCTGTGACTTTGGGAGGTTTACCACAAGTCCCAGATACTGCAGAATGCGCCTTGTGCGGTTCAGGGAAATCTGGGCCTCTGACTGAGATGGAGCTCGGATGAGCCAGTCGTCCAGGTATGGGAAGACAAATATTCCCAGAGTGCGTAGAAATGCAGCCACTATTGCCATGCATTTGGTGAACACTCTTGGAGCAGAGGCCAGACCGAAAGGAAGGACTCTGTATTGGTAATGTTTTCCTTGGAAAAGAAACCGTAGGAATCTTCTGTGAGAGGGATGGATGAGGACATGTGTGTACGCATCCTTGAGATCTAGAGAACAAAGCCAATCCTGACTTTGAAGGTATGGAAGGAGAGTGCCCAGAGAAAGCATCTTGAACTTCTCCTTGCATAGAAATTTGTTCAATTCTCTGAGATCTAAGATGGGTCTGTATCCCCCTGTCTTCTTTGGGATGAGAAAATAGGGAGAGTAGAACCCTGACCCTTGATGAAGAAGAGGAACTTCTTCTATTGCCCCTTGGGCAAGAAGGGTAGCTACCTCTTGACCTAGAAGGTCGAGAAGAGATGAGGGAGAATTGAAATGTCTCACCATAGTGTGGGGAGGAAGGTCTGAGAAATGAAGCTTGTAGCCCTCTTTTATGATGGAGAGGGTCCACTGCTCTGATGTTATTTGCTCCCATCTGGGAGCAAAATGAGCTAACCTTCCTGGAATGGCGAGAGGCTCTGGCTGCTTTAGAGCCAGAAAGGCTAAGTTCTCTTGCATCAAGTCAAAAACCCTGAGGAGGTTGGGCCTGCTGAGTTGCAGCATCCCCTGTAGGCTTAGGCTTGGCCTGTTTAGGTTGCTGACACTTAGTGGTAAAGCGACCTGTAGAAGATTGTTGGCCAGAAGTAGAAGGGAATCTGCCCTTTTTAAAGAAAGACTTTTTAAAAGGCTTTTTCTTGGCAGGAATGGAGGTTGACTCTGAAAGTCTATCCAGAGCAGAGTTTTCTGCATCCATTTGAGTGGCTTTTATTTGCCATTCTTTACCAAATAGGTTTTCACCTGTACAGGGAAGATTTCCTAAGCCATCTTGAACCCAGGGTTCTAAATCAGAAGCCTGGAGCCAAGCAATCCTGCGAGGAGCTATGGCAATGCCTGAGGCTCTGCTGGCACCTTCAAAGGAGTTAAAAGCTGCCCTGTTGGAAAACTTTGAAATGTCTTGAGTATGCTTAAGCCAAATGAGGAATTCCTCCCTTTTATCCTCTGGAAGAAAAGGGAGGAAAGTGTGCAGTTTTTGTGCAACTTCTTTTAGAAACATACCCATGTAAAGGCTATATGAGTTGATTCTGGCAATAAGCATACTGGCTTGGAAGAATTTCCTACCAAAAGCATCCAAGGTCCTGCATTCTCTTCCTGGAGGAGCAGAAGAGTGTCTCTTTGTACTCTTTATCCTCTTCATAGCTGACTGCACCACAATGGAATGGTGAGGAAGCTGAGTTTTCTGAAATCCAGGACGAGGGACACGATACATAGTGTCCAATCTGCGAGAATGAGGAGAGACAGTGAGAGGAGTCTCCCATAGATCAATCATGTGTTCATAAAGAATCTCATGAATTGGTAAGGTGACTGCCTCTTTAGGAGCCTTAGAATAGCCTAAAATATCCAATTTTTTAGCTCTAGGCTCTGATTCAGAAGTTACTGAAATAGAAAGTCCTTTAGCTACTTCTCTTATGAAGTCTTGAAAGGACAAGTCCTCTGGAGGAGACATTCTTCTTTTTGGAGAAGAAGGCTCTTCAGGAAGGGCTATGGATACTTCAGGAGACTCGTCTGATGTGTCAGAATCATCAGAGGAATCAAAGTATCGCCTGTCAGGATGCTCCTCCAATGCTCGATACGTGTATCGAGCAGTATCGACATTGGGCGTCCCCGGTACCGGATCGGTACCGATAAGCAGCCCTGGACAAGGAACCGCTGTAGCCGGTATCCTGGTCGATGTAGTCGGTACCGGTATCGGCGCTGGTGCCGGTACCGGAGCCGATACCGACAACGGAGTTTGTTTCGGTACCAGCGTCGTCGCAGCTTGAATGAAGGCCATAATAGCCTGCTGCATGGACAGAACATTGTGATCCATCGACGCCATGAATGCCTGGAAGTCGATACGGGGAGATTGTGCCGGTACCCCAGAGCATTCTAACAGGTGATCGGTCGAGGCCGTGCAATCGATGTCAACCTGTAACCCCATAGGAGGAGCTTTGAAAGCCGGAGCTTCCCGCCGGGGTTGTTTTGCTGGAGCAGGGTCCTCGAGGGCAAGCCCAGAGGCATCTCGATGCTTAGAGGGAGATCTACCCTTCGAGGACCTGCTAGGTTTATGTTTGGTCACCTGAGATCCATCAGGAGAAGAAGACCTGGAAGATGTCGATGCTACCGACGCTGCATCAGCGGGAAACAGCACATGGAGCTTAGCTGCTCGGTTCTGTAAACCCCGTTTAGACATTAGAGAGCAGAACGGACAATCCGGAATGGAGTGTTCAGGACCCAAACATTTAAGATACCATTCATGGGTATCTGTAACAGAAATAGTACCGCTACACTTAGTGCATTTTTTGAAACCGGAGGCTGGTTTTTCCATGAGGGAAATTTTCTTGTAGGTCCTGAGGCCCAAGAGGAAAAATACACTAAGTGAAGAAAAAAAAAGATTTTTTTTTTTTTTTTTTTTTTAAGAAAGAAGAGAAAAAGACCAGCGGTACCGGTCCGGAGTCGGGGAAGGCAGACACGTGACCAAAGAAATAAAATAAAATAAAGAACTTCTTCAGTGGTGACAGGGCTCGACCTGCTGGCTCTGCGGCAAAGAAGAACTGAGGAGAGCTGGTTAGGAAAGGCGGGAAGGCAGCGCGCAGGCGCTGTGGGATGCTCCCAAAAGCTTTCCTTTTTGGGAAGCTGGGGAGCATTCCCGCGCAGGCTCCGTCGGTACCAACGTACCCATATGTGAAGACTCATTCCTGCTTGTTCCTGGAGATACAAACAAAAATATGAACCTTATTTTTAAGGCTCCTAAAAAGGAAATACATGATTTATGTGTGTTTAACATTACACTTCATTGGATTTTCAATTCCCTAGCAATTCCAAAGTAAACATAGCACATATGGTACTAGGAATCATTTCTCTGCAAATTTAACTTACAGTGAAAAAAGCAAAAAAGAGATTTCTAGTTTGAGCCAGATTTGTTCCTGATTGGAATTTTAAAAAAAACGAAAAAAAAAACCAATGACTTAATTGAACCTCTAACTAATGAAGCAGAAAATCAAAATGGCCGAACAATAATTTAAATGGGCATGCAAGTTATGTTGTTCCAAAGTAGTCCTGGTTTATAGACAAACTAATCCATCATTTACAAGTATTAGTTCAAAATTCAAAGTCTGCATCTGGAATACTTATTTCTACATATTTTAAATATAGTTTCTATGTTATCCAAGCAAGTTCATTATAAACAAAGTGTCAGTCATTGCTGACAATCTAATAAAAAAGTACTATTTGTGACTTACTTTCAAGAATTATGCCCCTAACAGCAGGTGAGCATGGAATGAGTTTAAATGTTGCCAGATTATACAGATTACACAGAACACTACAACAGGGATGTTTGTATACAATTTTGCTAAGAGCTATAAGGTAGTTAGGTGGAAGGGAGGAAGATGTGTTTGCAGAGGGATGAGAAAATTGAGAACAAAAAAACACAATGCCTTTAAAAATGGAAGGGGAGGAGTGGCCTAGTGGTTAGGACATAGTACCTCAGCCTGGAGGGTCAAGGGTTCAAGTCCAACCTGTGTACAGCAATCTCAGGCCAGCGGGACTGGGGTTTCTAGTCCTATAGGCACTCCTTGTGGCCTTGGGCAAGACACGTAACCCTCCATTGTGAGCCCTTTGGGGACAAGGGAATGTATCCAGTATCTGTTTGCAGTGATTACATGACATAATGTAAACCGCTCTGATTGAAGGATAAAGCGGTATAGAAAAGTGGCTAAATAAATAAATATCTGGTAATAGGTGAATTTGTTTGAAAAGGACATATGTATTAAAGCACGGGTTCCCAAACTGTGGGTCACAAACAGGCTGCTCCCCAACCCTTTGGACCTCCACTGTGTCCAGTAGTGGTAGTCAGCATGGGGTCTGTGACTCATGAATATTCACAGGTCTTGCCCCTTCCTGTGCGGGCTTCCTATGTAGAGCGCCATTGTTCTTTGGATAAGTACGAGGAGGAAGTGGATGAGGGAGGAAAGGTCTGCTATTTTGCTTTAAAATTTAGTGTGATCACAGATAATGATTAAACGATAAAATGGGGTCATATTGGATAAATGTTTGGGAACCACTTTACTAACCCATAGGGCACATTGTTTGGTTGCTACTGTAAGATCATTGATGCAGTGCTCTGCAAATGGCACCTTGCTCTTCTGTGATATATGGTTTATGGTTTAATAAAAATTTGATATACCAGAGCAGTTTTATTTACTTATTTAAAAAACTTTTATACCGCAGCACTCCCAATTACTCATTGGATCAGTACAGTTTGCAAAAACATCATTAATCAATTACAGTAAAATTACTCACAACCAGCTCTTAAGTTTCTTTCGGAACACTGAAACCGATTTAATTTCCTTCAGACTTTTCAACTCGGCTGCTTTATATGGAATGGTGTACCTAAATCTTTTTACTCATAATCCCCCAATACATAGCAGAAAAATGGACCAGGACAAATCATAAAAAAATTTATAACACCAGTAAAGAGTAGTTACTCACCTGTAACAGGTGTTCTCCAGGAGCAGCAGGAATCAGTACTCACATATGGGTGTCATCGACGCCGATGAAGCACCAGCGGAGCATTTCCCCAGCTTTCTATGAAAGCCTTTGGGAATGCAGGCACGCATGCGTGGTTCCCTTCCCGCCTAAAGGTGCCATCTTACCTCAGTCAAATGACATAGCTAAGAACAGCACACAAAAATGAAAAATAAACTATGTACAACTGCAACTCCAAGGGGAGGAGGGAGGGTTGTGAGGACCGATTCCTGCTGCTGCTGCTGGAGAACACCTGTTACAGGTGAGTAACTACTCTTTCTCCAGGACCAAGCAGGAAGTCAGTCCTTACATATGGGTGACTTCCTAGCTCTGGGCTACCAAGGAACCCAGGCTGAACAAGAGGACTCCCTCTAGTCCCAGCTGCAAAGAAAGTCTTTTCACTGACACAACCTCCACCGGTAGCCCAACAGAGGGCAGGAGTTTCCTAAACCTCAAAGAGATTCCAAAGTACTGCCTGGCCAAAAGCACTGTCCCTACGGGACTCCCTCTCCAGATAGTAATGGGCTTGAAGACCAACTTGCAGCCCTGCAGATGTCTACCAAGGGCACAGAGCGGAGATGAGCCACTGAGGCAGCCATTGCCCTGACACGGTGGGCCGTGACCCGACCCTGCAAAGGAAGGTCAGCCGCCCTATAAGCCCAGGTGATACAGTCAGCAACCCAGATGGACAAGGTACGCTTGGACACAGCCAACCCCAACTTATTAGGGTCAAAAGATACGAAGAGCTGAGTAGCCCTTCTATGCCCCTGCGTACAGTCAAGATAGAAGGATAAGGCCCTCCTACAGTCCAGGGTATGCAGAACTGCTTCAGCCTGGCTTGCATGAGGCCTAGGGAAGAATGTTGGAAGAACCACCTCTTGATTAAGGTGTGTGATAAGGAAGCTTATCATAGTTCAGGAGGGAGCTATAAAAGAGGTGAATTGGCTCTGAACAAGCAACCTGTCTTTGCTGGTAGAAATACTAAAACAGAATGTTTTCATAAAAGACTACCAGTCCCATAATGCACCAGGTTTCAAACAGCCTCTAGAAGGGCTGAAGTGGGGAAACGTGTGTTCAATCAGGAGAGCTATGAGGTAATCCCCAATCACTCATTTCCAAGGGCAGGGCTTGATTCAGCACAGCTGGGCTGTGCTAGGGTGGAGTGTCCCTCTAAGCACGTTAAAAGTAAAACATATTCTGCACAGAGGGAGATCAAGGAGAGCAGAGGGAGCCAGGAGAGCAGACAGAGCCAGCAGCAGCAACGTGGAAGGAAGAAGAGAAAGACATCTTGGAGGTCTAAAGAAGGAGCCCACAGCAGTACGTGTGTTGGGAGTCATTCCAGAGGCAAGCATACTCCATTGGACTGGAGGAAGCCAGAGGAGTGGGGTTATAGAGCCAGGAATTCCCAGACAGCACCTTTGAAGGAGACGGCTGCATATGGAAGGGGCCCTAAGACCGGTGCAAGGAGGTATGTGAAGAGAGACCCAGTGTCCAGGGATCTTGATTGGAAGGCTGGACATAAAAGCTGGACTACTTACTGGCCAGGATACCTGGAGAGGAAGCCTAACAGCAAAGGAAGCTCAGGTATGAACTTTGATCTATGCCCTAGCTCTTCTCCAGGAAGACAGCAGGGAAACAAATATTATCCTGAGAGTAAACAATTGAGGAATTCCTCTGAGCCAGACCCTGATATTGATTCCATGATATCTGAGGAAGAAGGAGATATATTAAATGATCAGAATGAATACATGGATTGCTCTCTGTCTAGACTGCTGTTATAAAATACTTTCTCAATAATACAAAAACCACCAAAAGGAACTATAATTTGTTCTTTTATCTACCCAGAAAAGTCTGCAAGAAAGCTTTAGAGTAGGATTGAGCCACGTAGAGAAAGTGAACCAGCAAAGGGGTTTGCAGCTGGCTAATTGGTGATAATTGAGCCAAGCACAAGTGCACGTGAGCACTGAAAGGAAACTTTTCTTTTTGTGTGTGTAAATAGAAGAAAGTTATTCTTGATAAAGAACAATTTTTGTTACTTTTGGGTTTTGTTTTTGCTTTTGGAGCAATGCTAAGAAAGTTATTAGCATGAGCCATCAAAAAGACCTTTTCTGTTTCCCATCAAGGTCTTATTTGATTTTTGCTTAAGAAGTTCAGTTACCTTATTTCATGTTTTGTTTTCCTGAATGCAATACTGAAAGCAAGTGTCCTTTTTGTGTTACCAAGTAAATCCGTGTGGGAGAATTAACCCCATGAATAAAATCCATTTTTCTTTGCTTACATTCGTGCATCACAACTCATTATTTTGTGAACGGCTGATTCTGGTATAAGTGAACTACATTCCCCACAATCCTTTGCAAGTCATAATAATATTTTTGCCTCTGCTAAGACTGTGGCCATTCACGACCAGCGCCCCCGTTTACAGGTGGAAGGAGACGACAACTTTGTGGAGGAACTTTGGATGAGTCCTAAGGACTACCCTGTTCCTACAGAAGCGAGTGTAAGGCCTATCACAGACCAGCCTGAAGCTCACTCACTCGCCTGGCCGAGGTAAGGGCTACCAAGAAGAGTGTCTTCCAGGACAGGAAGCGGAGAGGGCAAGTAGCCATCGGCTCAAAGGGTGGGCGAGTCAGCTGCTGCAAGACCACATTCAACTCCCACTCAGAAGCAGGACGACGGATTGGAGGCTTGAGCAAAAGCAAGCCCCTGAGAAAGCGGGACACCAAGGGATGAACCGACAGAGAATGTCCTTCCAGCAGTGAGTGGTGAGCTGCTAGAGCTGAGAGGTGGACCTGAACAGAATTGGACTTAAGTCCCTGATTGGACAAGTGCAGTAAGTACTGAAGCACTACTGGCACAGTACAAGAGAAAGGATCCTCTGTACGTAGCTGACACCACACAGAAAACCTTTTCCATTTGAGAGCATAGGTTTTCCTAGTGGACTGTTTCCTAGAGGCTAGGACAACCTCCTCAACTTCCTGAGGCAGGCCCCAGGGAGCCAAAACTACCCTTGCAGCCTCCAGGCCTTCAAATTGAGAGCTTTGAGATTGGGGTGCAGAAGGGAACCCTGCTCCTGTGAGAGAAGGTCGGATTGCAACCCCAGAGGCAGTGGGGGGATCTACCGCCAGTTGAAGTAGAAGTGGAAACCAAGGCTGTCTTGGCCAACTGGGAGCCACCAGCAGGACCGAGGCCTTGTCCTGAAGAATCTTGAAGAGAGTTCGGGCCACCAAGGGCGTGGGAGGAAACGCATACAGGAGGCCCTGAGACCAGGGAATCAGAAAAGCATCCGCTGCTATCTTCAGAGGATGCAGTTGCCTGGAGCAGAACTTTGGCAGTTGCTTGTTCAGTGGACTGGCAAAGAGATCTATCAAAGGGAGACCCCATTTTAGGAAGATCTTCTGAACTACTAAAGGATGCAGCTGCCACTTGTGGGGCTGTAGAATCCTGTTCAACCTGTCGGCCAGGTAGTTGTCCTGGCCTGGAAGGTACACAGCCTTGAGGAGCATGTTGTGCTTGAGGGCAAATGAACAAAGGTCCTGAGTCTCCCGATAGAGGAGTCTGGACCCAGTCCCGCCCTGTTTATTCACATAAAACATGGCTACTTGATTGTCTGTCTGAAGCAGGACAGAATGATGAGCCAGAGTAGGAGAGAAAGCTTTGACTGCTAATCGAATAGCTCTGAGTTCGAGGAGATTGATCTGCTGTGCAGCCTCCCAAGGAGACCACAGGCCCTGGGTGCACTTGTTCAAACAATGAGCTTCCCAGCCCTGCAGGGAGGCGTCTGTGGTCAGTACTACCATGTACCCAGGAGTTTGAAAGGGCACCCCTTTTAGTAGATTGGGTGGGTGCAACCACCAGCTGAGGGAGTTCAGAAATTGTCTGGACACCCTTATCTTGTCCCTGAGGCTGCCTGTGGCCTGGGACCACTGAATCCGAAGGCACCACTGTGCAGGCCTCATATGGAGCCTGGCATTGGGGGTCACATGTACTGTCGAAGCCATGTGGCCAAGACGCCTCAGGCAGAGTCCGGCGGAGACCAGTGACCTGTTGAGAAACTGGTTTGCTAAGGCTATCAGTCTTTGTGCTCTGTCTTCTGGCAAGAAAGCCTTTGCCAGCAGAGAGTCCAACCTTGCTCCTATAAACTCCAAGTTCTGGGAGGGGAGCAAAGTGGACTTTGCGAAGTTTATTACAAACCCCAGGCTTTGAAGAAGAGCAATAGTTGTGAGGGTGGTTTGTCTGGCCTCCTGGCACGTCTGACCCCTGATGAGCCAGTCGTCCAGATAGGGGAAGACAAAGATTCCCTGATTTCTCAGGTAGGCCTCCACCACTGCCAGGCATTTGGTAAAGACCCTGGGAGCGGAGGTGAGGCCAAAAGGCAGTACTCTGTACTGATAATGGTTTCCTCCCACAATGAACCTGATGTATTTTCTGTGGTCTGGATGAATAAGGATGTGAGTGCACGCATCCTTTAGATCTAAGGAGCATAGCCAATCTCCCTGCTGGAGGTAGGGCAGAAGGGTTCCAAGAGTAAGCATCTTGAACTTTTCTTTCTCTAGGAACTTGTTGAGGTTCCTGAGGTTCAGAATGGGTCGAAGGCCACCTGTTCTTTTAGGCACCAGGAAATACCTGGAGTAGAATCCGTGACCTTGCAAGTGGGGAGGCACAGGCTCCACCGCCCTGTCCACCAACAGACTTTGAAGCTCTTGAAGGAGAAGGTCTGTGTGCAGGGGAGGCCTTGGAGGCTCCCCTGGGAAGTATGGCGAAGGCAGTTGGTGAAAATGCAGTGCATAGCCCCTGTGGACTATGTTCAACACCCAACTGTCCCCAGTGATGTGGGGCCACTGGTGGGCAAAGAGGGCGAGGCGACCTCCTGTGCAGGGTTGGGAGAGCAGGGATGGAAAGGCTATGCTCAAGGAGTCAAAAACTCCCACCCTGCTGAGTGGGAGCAGGGGCCTGAGGCTTGGGGGTCCTCTGCCTATGGGGCCCATTACACTGCCCCTTGGCTTGCTGACCCTGGGGGGAAGCTTGGGCAGCCTGATACTGAGGGTACTGTTTGTAGGCAGTGCCCTTCCTCGGGTAAAAGGGCTTCTTACCCGAGGCCTTCTTCTTGTGAGAAGGGGCAGAGGTCTTCCAAGACAGCCTTGTCCTTGTAAGGTGCTCAGTCTCGAGCTGTGCGGCCTTCTCGGCCATGGGCTTGCCAAAAAGGTTTTCACCTCGGCAAGGGACATCGACCAACTTGTCCTGAACCCACGGCTCGAGGTCCGATGACTGCAGCCAGGCCTGGCGTCGAGCTGTGATGCCAGCTGCCGCAACTCGGGCCGAAGCCTCGAAGCCATCGTAGGCAGCGCGGGACAAACTTCGAGCAGTCCCGAATCCCCGAGGACAAGGACTTGAATCTCTGCAAGGGTTCCCCGGAGAGACCAGCAGAGAACCCGGCCAACTCCTTGGCCAGGTCCCGCAAGTACATGCCCATGTACAGCTGGTAAGACTGGACACGGTAAGCAAGCATTGAGCCCTGGAAGCACTTTCTACCGACACCATCAAGGTTCTGGGCCTCCCTGCCAGGGGGCACCGCGGAGTGCATCTTCTGACTCTTCAGGCAATGCATGGCCGATTCCACAACCATGGAATGGTGTGGTAGCTGCACCTTCTGAAAGCCAGGGCTCTTCCGGAGTCGATAAATGGAATCGACTCGCTTGCTTAGAACCGGCGCCGAGGCCGGTGCCTCCCACATCCGGAAGATGAGCCGTTCCAGCATTGGAGGAACCGGAACAGTAAAGGCCTCCTTCGGAGGAGAGTCGTACTGCAGGGCCTCGAGTTCCTCAGCTCGAGGATCTTCCTCGGGGTCCCCCGGGATAGCCAACGTGGTGGCCATATCCCGGACAAACTCCGAGAACCGGGTATCCTCTGGAGGGTATCTACTCCGGGGCTCAGACTGCGGTGAGTCAGACGGGACGCACCGAGTCTTGAATGTGTCGGGGGGCTCCTCATCCTCCGTCTCCCAGGCGGACTCGTCCGAGGAGGAGTCAGGATCCGACCCCGCGGGGCCCTGGAGCACCCACCCCGACGCCGGAGGCACCGGCGTCGACGCCCTCGGTCCCAAATGGTAGGTCGAGGGGGACCGCGACCGAGGTCGACTTCGAGCCATGATCGACTCGAGTATCGGCTCGGTCTCCGGGATCGACTTCGACGTCGATGTCCCGGTGGTCGGGGCAGATGCGCCAGACAGGCTGGCCATCAGTGCCCGCTGCTGCTCCATGAAGGCAGACAATCTGCTCTCCAAGGCTGTCATCCTGAGACTCAGCTCGGGAGACGCAGCAGCAGCCACCAACTCAGGCCCCGGTGGCGCCAGGCCCGACGTCGGCTCTCTGGGAGGAGAGTCCTCATAAGAACATAAGAACATAAGAACATGAGATATGCCATACTGGGTCAGACCAAGGTCCATCAAGCCCAGTATCCTGTTTCCAACAGTGGCCAATCTAGGTCACAAGTACCTAGCAGTTTCCCCAAAAGACACAGGTTCCACAATGCTTGTACTGGGTCAAGCATTGATATCCTGGGTCCCTTCTTAATAATGGTTTATGGACCTGTCCTCCAGGAACTTGTCCAAACCTTTTTTAAACCCAGCTACACTAACAGCCTTTACTACATCCTCCGGTAACAAATTCCAGAGTTTGATTACACGTTGAGTGAAAAAATATTTTCTTTTATTAGTCTTAAATAGTTTACTCTGTAGCTTTATTGCATGTCCCCTAGTCTTTCTATATTCTGATAAGCTAAACAATCGATCTACGTTTACCCGTTCCACTCCGTTCATTAATTTATAAACTTCTATCATATCTCCCCTCAGCCGTCTCTTTTCCAGGTTAAAGAGCCCTAACCTTTTTAGCCTTTCTTCATAGGAGTATCCTTCCATGCCCTTTACCATTTTGGTGGCTCTTCTCTGAACCTTTTCTAAAAGCGCTATATCCTTTTTAAGATACGGCGACCAGAATTGCACACAATATTCAAGGTGCGGTCTCACCATGGAACGATATAGAGGCATTATAATATCTTTTGTTTTATTTTCCATTCCTTTCCTTATCATACCTAGCATTCTATTTGCTCTCTTGGCCGCCGCTGCACACTGGGCCGAGGGTTTTAACATGGCATCCACAATGACGCCTAAATCTTTTTCCTGGGTGGTGGTTCCTAATGTGGAACCTTGCATCGTGTAACCATAGTTTGGGTTGTTCTTCCCTAGGTGC
This sequence comes from Ichthyophis bannanicus, assembly GCA_033557465.1. NCBI lineage: Eukaryota > Metazoa > Chordata > Amphibia > Gymnophiona > Ichthyophiidae > Ichthyophis > Ichthyophis bannanicus. The sequence goes on from CM066034.1 coordinate 743,674,742, forward strand.
ATAACCTTGCACTTGTCCACATTAAATTTCATCTGCCATTTTGATGCCCAGTCTTCTAATTTATCAAGATCCTCTTGCAATTTTCCACAATCCTCTTGGGTTTTAACAACTTTAGTTTTGTGTCATCTGCAAATTTGATAACCTCACTCATTATTCCACTTTCCAGGTCATTTATGAATATGTCAAAAAGCAGCGGACCCAGCACAGATCCCTGGGGTACACCACTATTCACCTTTCTCCATTGGGAAAATTGGCCATTTAGCCCTACCCTCTGCTTTCTATCTTTTAACCAGTTCCTGATCCACAATAGTACACTGCCTCCTATCCCATGACTCTCTAGTCTTGCCAAAAGTCTCTGATGAGGGATCCTTGAGGATCACAGGGCTTACGTGTCCAGCAGACTCTGGCTCCACGCGAGGAACCTTTGCAGGATTCTCTTGTTCCACGGGCCCGGGGCGACGGTCGGGGGTCTTAGAACTGGCCCTCGAGGAGCCAGGGACCTCCTCCTCCGACGCCCTCACGAGCCGCTTCTTCCTCTTGCGTTCCCGGTCGGGGGACCCCCTGTCCGAGGAACTTCGACGGCGCTCGGGATCTGAATCCCGAGATGTCGAGGCCTCAGACGAGGTCCGGGCCCGGCCGGAGGCCGAGTCCAAGAAAAGCCTTTTTTTCTGCTGCTGGCGACTTCGGAGTGCCTTGGAAGACATCTTCCCACATGGTCCACACGTCTTAGGGTCGTGATCAGGACCGAGGCACCGAAGGCAGCAGTCGTGTGTGTCAGTGAGACATTAACTTCTTACACCGATCACTCTTCTTGAAACCGCTGGAAGCCATCGGGGAAAAAAAAAGAGTCCCTGCGAGGTCAAAGGACCGGCCTTCCAGGGAAAAATCAAAGAAGGGCACAAACGCCAGCCACGAAGGGCAAAAACCGAAAAAGAAGAATCGGGCTCGATACCGGTGTACCGAACCCGGCGGGAGGGGAACCGGCGTCAAACCGGGAAGAAAAAAAATAGCGAAAATCGCCGAAAAATCAAACTTTTATCCGGGATGACAGGACACACGTCCGGTGGGCTTCTCGGAAAAAGAGAGACTGAGGTAAGTTGGCACCTTTAGGTGGGAAGGGAACCGCGCATGCGTGCCTGCATTCCCAAAGGCTTTCATAGAAAGCTGGGGAAATGCTCCGCTGGGGCTTCATCGGCGTCGATGACACCCTTATGTGAGGGCTGACTTCCTGCTTGGTCCTGGAGAAAATATTAAACACATACGTTCAGATATCTTAAGCCAATGTAACACTGCAAATAAAGGAGAAAATCACATTTCCTAGCAACAAATTAGCCTCGCCACTGTATTCTTGCAAAGTTGAAACCTTTTCATCTGTCGTTGAAAACAATTTAACAGAATTATATTACAATAATCAAGAAAGTTCAACATTGCGCTCAGCCCCAACAACCACAATAGTTGCAGCACAAAGTATAGATGCAGCCTATGGACTTTCCGCATCTTAAAAAATGACTTCGAAACAATCAAGCTAATGCATGCTTTCACAGTAAGATCATCCAAAAATACCCCCAATACACAAAGCACAGATTCCCTTTTAATATTCAGTTTCTCTATTGCTTCCAGTAATGGTTCAGAAAGTGACTGCACTAACTAAATAGCTGTGTAAGACCTGTACTAAATACTAAACAATCACTGCTCTTATACCACAATATCTTCTCACACAATCTGCAACTCATCAATTACTCATAGCTATCCAATTCTTCAGGCAAAAATGACCTCAGGATGGCTCATAACCTACATATAGTGAAAATCACTATAGGGAACAGCTGACGCTCACATCATTGGTCATAAGCCTACCATACATTCCCAACCAATACACATCCAAACTTTTATTAACACCCCACCTCACCACCCTCTAGGTGTGAGTGCTAATAGTCTCTCCACATCCAACCCCCTCCCCCCCAATAGGAAGACTACCTCTGATCTTCCATACCTTATTCTGAGAAAAAAAAAAACGGCAATTTTAAATGCTCCCCCAACACTGTAGACACCTTAAATAACTGCTGTTGCTATGGTGCCTGCATAATTAACTGTTCATTATACTTTTTTGAGCTTGCCAAGTCAGTCCTTTATATCTACAACAACTATACTTCCACAAGGATTTATGCTCTTCACTGGCAGATCAACGCTATTTAAATTTTAATCTCTTACATTCCCTTTTTAGCACCCTAAGATCTTGTGAATACCAAGGGGCTTCCCAAATACCCTGCACTTTCTGTTTAAAAACTACTGGGGCCATCTCTTCTAATAGCTCACGCGAGGCTGCAACCCAATCTACTAGAGAATTACCTGACTCCTGTTGCAGTTACAAGGGAAGGGAGGAGTGGCCTAGTGGTTGAGACAAGTTACCTCAGGCCAGAAGGTCGGGGGTTCAAATCCCACTAGAGCAGGGGTGGGCAATTCTGGTCCTGGAGGGCCGCAGGCCAGTCAGGTTTTCATGTTGTCCCTAATGAATATTCATGAGATCTATTTGCATCCACTGCCTTCCATTGAATATTCATTAGGGACATCATGAAAACCTCTCTATTGCTTCCAGGTTTTCACTAGAGGACAGCAACCGTGGGCCGGAAGGACTAGGGTTTCTAGTCCCACAGGTGCTCCTTGTGGTCTTGGGCAAGCCACTTAACCCTCCATTGCCCATGTTCCCTGTAAAATAGTTATCTCCAAGTTATAATGCCCTGTTCAATGTAATTTCAGTTTGTTCAATGTAAAACCACCTTGATATCATGAAAGGCGGTATATAAGAAATGTTAAATAAATAATAAAATAAACAAAACCCCCCTTTCCTCCATCTTCTCCCACAACACCTCTGGGGCTATGAGTTTACACATGCCCTATTATTCTGGCCGAGAGTCAGGATACCCACTAAACAGAGGTATCTGAAGCGTAAATTCAATCAAATAATAATCTGACCATATCACAGGTATTGTTCCCACATTGGTGAGTGAATAAAATGGAACAGACTTTAAAAAATATGCATACTGATCTAAATGACAGCCTGAGAAATGACTTGATGGAAACATCAAATAAGAAAAAGCTAAGGAATTTAAAAATGCCAAATACTCCTGAGAGAGTTATCAGATAAAGGCTCTAAATACATAGTCCATGATCTTAAGTCCATATAAATGTCCTGGACCATAGTCCAAGGGCTAGGGCAGCGATGGCGAACCTATGGCACGCGTGCCAGCTGTGGCACGCGAAGGCCTTGCAGCTGGCACGCGGGAAGGTCGCACATTAAAAAAAAAAAAAAAGCTGCCCGCTGCCGCCGCCGCGGCGGCATGGAGTGTCCCGCGGGGCTCCCTCTGCCCGGCGGGACTCTCCCGGCGCTGCTCAGCCCCTCTCTGCCGGCTTGCAGAGACGCGAAGGGAGAGTCTCCCTCGCGTCTCTGTTAAGCCCGCAGGAGCTGATGGGAAATTTCCCATCTGCCCCTGCGGGCTTAAGAGAGACGCGAGGGAGACTCTCTCTCCCTTCGCGTCTCTGCAAGCCGGCAGAGAGGGGCTGAGCAGCGCCGGGAGAGTCCCGCCGGGCAGAGGGAGCCCCGCGGGACACTCCATGCCGCCGCGGCGGCAGCGGGCAGCTTTTTTTTTTTTTTATTGCCATGAGCCGAGGGAGGGGGGTTAAGACTGGCAATGGGCTAGGGAGGGAGAGAGGGGGGTTAAGACTGGCAATGGGCTAGGGAGGGAGAGAGGGGGGTTAAGACTGGCAATGGGCTAGGGAGGGAGGGAGGGAGGGAGGGGGTTAAGACTGGCAATGGGCTAGGGAGGGAGGGAGGTTAAGACTGGCAATGGGCTAGGGAGGGAGGGGGGTTGAGACTGGCAATGGGCTAGGGAGGGAGGGAGGGAGGGAGGGGGTTGAGACTGGCAATGGGCTAGGGAGGGAGGGGGGTTGAGACTGGCAATGGGCTAGGGAGTGAGGGAGGGGGTTGAGACTGGCAATGGTCTAGGGAGGGAGGGAGGGAGGTTAAGACTGGCAATGGGCTAGGGAGGGAGGATAAGACTGGCAATGGGCTAGGGAGGGAGGATAAGACTGGCAATGGGCTAGGGAGGGGGGGAGGGGGGTTGAGACTGGCAATGGGCTAGGGAGGGAGGGGGGTTGAGACTGGCAATGGGCTAGGGAGGGAGGGAGGGAGGGGGGTTGAGACTGGCAATGGGCTAGGGAGGGGGGGTTAAGACTGGCAGTGGGCTGGGGAGGGGGGTTAAGACGCAGTGGGCTATGGGGGGGAGTTAAGACTAGCAATGGGCTGTGGGCTGATGAGGGCTGGCAATGGGCTATGAGCTGATGAGGGCTGTCTGGAAATGGGGTGATGGGGGGGTTAGGACTGGTAATGGGCTATGGTGGGGTTAAGACTGGTAGTGGGCTGATGGGGGGGGTTACGACTGGAAATGGGCTATGGGGGGCTTAAGACTGGTAGTGGGCTGATGGGGGTGTAGGACTGATAATGGGTTATGGGGGGGGCTAGGACAGGACATGGGCTGATGGGGAGGGGTTAGGACTTGAGGTGGGCTGATGTGGTTAGGACTGGTAATGGGCTGTGGGCTGATGGGGGGGTTTAGGACTGGCAATGGGCTATGGGGGGCTGACTGGAAATGGGCTGATGGGGGGTTAGGACTGGTAAAGGGTTATAGGGGGGGGCTTAAACTGAAAATGGGGTGATGGGGGTTAGGACTGGAAGTTGATTGACGGGGGGCTAGGACTGGTAATGGGTTGGGGTGTTGCTAGGACTGGAAATGGGCTGAGTGGAAGGGGAGGCTTGAACTGCAAATAGCTGATGGGGAGGGGGCTTGGAATGGAAATGGGCTGTGAGGGAAGGGAGCTAGGACTGAAAATGGGCTGATGGAAAAGCTAGGATAGGACTGGAAATGGGCTGTTGGGGGGAGCTAAGATTGGAAATGGGCTGTGGTGGGGGCTTGAATTGAAATGGACTCATGGAGGGGCTAGAACTGGAAGTAGGCTCATGGGGGGCTTGGACTGGAATTGGGCTGAGTGGAGGGGAGCTATGATTTGACATGGGCTGATGGTGGGGCTAGGAAATGAGTAGAAATGGGCTGATGGGGGGGCTAGGATTGAAAATGAGCTGATGAAGGGACTAGAAGGGAATGGATGCTGGGTGAGACTGGAACTAGAAGGGAGCTGATGTTGGGGGAGGATTAGAATGGGATGGGGCTGGGAGAGTAAAATGGAGAGGGGAAAAATATTTTGTGTAGGAGGGATGAAAAATCTACAATTGGCCAGGTATTGGGAGAGTAATTGGGGATTGAGGATGGAGGGGTAAAATTTGTGTGGATGAAATAGGAATGAGGAAAGAGCAAAAGGAGAAAGATTAGTATGTTAAAGCAGATGTAGAGAGAGAGAGAATGGAAAAAAAACTAGAAGAGAGAAGAAAGGACAAATGGACAGCAGACGATGGAGAGTTAGCAGAAAACATGAAGAAACTAGAAGAAGGTGGCTGGACCAATTGCAACTGAAAAAAAAATGCACAAAAGGTAGAAAGATATCTCTTTATTTTGAATTTATTAACTGGAATATGTCAGCTCTGGGAAATGTGCATCATTAACATCTGCGCTTTGTTTGGTACAAGAGGAAATTCCTATTTGACGTTGCCACTTGTTCTCTTTCCCCAGTATTCTCTGAAATGTATTGGTTTAATATTTGCAGTGTTGCCTTTTGATAGGTAGGGTATGGTGCTTTGTGAGTCCTGGTAATGCTGTCAGGATACGGCGGGTTTGCTATGGGTTCTAAATGGGCAGCGTTTGTAGTAGTTCCTAATGTGCCTGGCGGTTGGCACTGGATTATAGTAATGTAGAAATCTTTTAGTCTTTCTTTATCCATACACTCATTAAGAGACATGTTTACTAAAAGTTAGTGTATGGTAACATTATGCAAATATTTATGCAAATAAGACCACTTATGCAAATGACGTGCTGGCACTTTGAGGAAATTCTTTGGTTTTGTGCGGCAGTTTGGGCACTCGGGCTCAAAAAGGTTAGCCATCACTGGGCTAGGGGGATGGTAAACTAAAATAAAAGTGGACCTTTCCCCTCATTCCCCTAAACAGACCTTACAGCGTAATGTTTCTAAGTCCAGGGAAAAGATGGTATCTACCAATTTAATATAATAAAGCACAGTTACTTACCTGTAACAGGTGATCTCTGGGAACAGCAGGAATAAGTCTTCACATACGGGTACGTCGGTACCGACGGAGCCTGCGCGGGAATGCTCCCCAGCGTCCAATCAGAAAGCTTTTGGGAGCATCCCTCAGCGCCTGCGTGCTGCCTTCCCGCCTTTCCAAATGTCTCTCCTCAGTTGAGTTTCATAGCTGAGACAAAGAGAGAGAAAGAGGAAAGGAAAGATAGATATAAAAATACAACTCCTAGGGGAGGTGGGTGGGTTGTGAAGACTTATTCCTGCTGTTCCCAGAGATCACCTGTTACAGGTAAGTAACTGTGCTATCTCCAGGAACAAGCAGGAATGAGTCTTCACATAAGGGGACTCCCAAGCTAAGATGCCTGGAGCCATAACATGTTGAAGATTGAAAACATGCTACATCTCATATGGCCAGGCATCCTGAGGATGGAGGGTAGGAGTTGCATAGAGAGGAGCTGCAGAAAAATCAGCTAACCTAAGAAAGGACTACCCTCAAGGAGTCCATGTATGTATGATCATTATCAAAAGATATATTGAAATGAACAATCACCATAATAATGAAATGAATAATCACCATATAATGCTCACCTACTGGATTGCAGGAAATAGAGAGGCTGATGGAGTCTACTGGGGATCCAGAAGAATAATGTCCAAGGTGACCTCACTGGAGTGAAGGTGGAGGTCAACATCTGGAAGTGAGAGGTGACCCCAGGATTCAATTAGGATAACAAACACGGCAGGCTTCAGTGGGAAGCTGAAAACTCTTTTGGCTACAGAAGTATTCAGAGGTAGGAGCAAAAGAGGAAGACTGACCGATCTGGGCAAACAGACCTAGTCCTTGAGGGAGGAAAGGGTATGAGAAGAACCCCATACTCCCAAGAAAGGACAGATGTTTGAGGAATTGAATCTGAAATCCACTGAAGATCCACCATGTCTTTCCTAACTGGTGAGAGGTAGGAAGACATTGGGTCATGGAGCTTCAGGGATACGTAAACCTAGGATACGGTAGGGCTGTCAGTTCCACAGCAGTGGTTGTGTGCAAAATATTCGAAACATACTGTGGAACAGTATGAAGCTGTGCAAGCCCACTGTCAGAAACATACAGGAAGGTAAAAACCTTTATGAGTATAGACAGTCAGGAGAGAAGTATGGAAATACATATCTACTTATAATAAGTATCTGGACAGATACACACATATATGAAGAGATATGTGCATATATATATATATATATATATATATAGATAGATAGATATAGATATAGATATATCTATATACCCGTATATATCTATAATAATATCTGAAGGGCATAGCATATGCACACTTAGCTGACAGACAGATACATCTACAGAGATGTATATAGATATATATAGATATAGATATATATACCTGAATATATGGGTCTAAAGATAGATGCCTGCAGTGAGCAGACAGAGCTATGCATATCAGGACATTCGCATGGAGATGTGAAGGGAAAAGATTCATCTAAGAACAAGGAGGTGAAACCTACTTGAGAAGATATATAGAGAATCTATTCCCCCAGAGATGATGGTAAAGGAATGCTATCCAGTGAATTACCAGGATGGCTACGTGAAAAAACAGAGGATAATATCAGTCTGTAAACAGCAAGTCCGGAGTCCTGTGGAACTCCAGTATGGTAAAAGGACAGAAACGCATAGGATAAGATACCAGGTTGACCTACGTGAGGGACAAAGGAGGTATCATGCGTTTTTCAGATTAATATGTGCTGTCCTTGAAGTGATAGGATACCATGAGGACAAGCTGCAACAAAAAAAAAAAAAAAAAAAAAAAAAAAAAAAAAGAGTATATTCCCTAAGGAATGGGAGAACTCTAAGATTTTCACGTGGAGAAGGCGTATGTCCTTTTCCCTCTTTTTTTTTTTTTTTTTTTTAAAAGAAGATAGCAGGGTATGAAGAACCCTCAGTCATAGGGGATGACTGAGGAAGCATTTTTCAACCATGATGGATAGCCATTAGAGAAAAACTCTATGCTCTCTAGCAAGGGCCCATAGTGGAAAGCTTCTCAGTAGGATTGCAGAGAGCATTATGCAGGAGAACTGGGATGTAGAACTGGCTGATGGAGAAAAACTGACAGCCACGTCCACTACGTTGCCAAATCCAGAGATTGGAGATGGCAAGGGTAGAAGATAGTGTAAGAAGCCTGTAGTGAAAAGATTATCCAAGAAAGATGTAGAAAACTTTCTTGGAATCACTACTAAGGCCAGACAGGAGTGGTGGAAGACAGACTGGGACTTGTGGAAAAGTACCAGTAGTCAAGCACTGGACTCCTGCATGGGCAGCTACTGAATAGGACAACAGAGAGAGTCAGTCTGTGTCAAACAGAGAGAACAGACTGAACAAAGAGAGCAAGCTGTCTCTGTCTGCAGAGCTGCCTAGATAAAGAAGGGAGTTTACTCAGGAGAAGAAACTCTACAGTGAAAAGACAGAAAAGTCTTTCAATGGTATGGTACCACTCTTACAGGGGAAACCCTGGCGAAGAGGGTAGAGAGAAGCTGAAGAAGGACTTACCACATGGTAAGTCCCTGGAAGGAAAAATTCATGCTGGTACAGAGAAACTATCATGTGATAGTTGCTAACCTCTCTTCTAGTCAGGAAGAGATGGAAAACTCTGTAACTTATAGACATGAATAGCCTGACAGTTCAGCATAGTGAAGAGTAACTGGATTTCCTGAGAATAGGAATCCCTGAGCAGAGTTTTGAATGGAAAAACAGTGAAAAACTTCTGCTGAAAAGAATTAACTGTAGTTATAAAAAGATTAATCAGAAACCTATGGTTACTGTGGTTATTCAGCCTGGCTAGAGTTTGGATTCTTCAGACCAGGGCGAGACTTCCCCTGCTTGGGAACATCCGAATGATGGGCAGGAGAAGAGAAAAACCTTTTTCTTTTAGGGAAAGAAGGTTTGGCAGGGCATTTCCTACCTGCTGAGGAAGGAGAGGGCTTAGGATGGCCCTCAGAAACAGGAAAGTCAGTGGAGCAATGAGCAACCTGACGTAAGGACTCCATATTGAAGAGATTTTCTCCAGTACAAGGAGTATTACTCAGTCTTTGTTGTGCCCATCTACTCAAGTCTGAAGCTTGGAGCCAGGCTTTACGACATGCTCCTATGGCTATAGCAGAAGTTCTGCTAACAGACTCAAAAGAGTCTAGGGAAGCACGAGAAAGAAACCAAGAGATATTTTGGCTATGACTAAGAAGTAAGGAATAGTCTGCAGCCTTGGGTTCTGATAGAAAAGGAGACAAAAGAGATAATTTCTTTGTGATCTCCTGAAGGGATAGACTCATAGAAAATATAGGAGAGAATCCTTGTTGCCAGCATAGATGTTTGGAAGGTTTGACGTCCAAAGGCATCCAGTGTTCTAGATGCACGCCCTGGCGGGAAAGAAGAATGTTTTTTCTTGCTTTTTACCTTCCTCATTGCTGATTCCACTACAATGGAATGATGGGGAAGTTGAGGCTTTTGAAATCCTGGAGAGGGGGGCACCTGATACAGAAGATCAGTTGCTGTAGGAGGTGAAGAAACCCTTAAAGGTTTTACCCATACCCTCAGAAGAAGATTCTGCAAAGAGTGATGTAAAGGAAGCATTATAACTTCCTTTTATGCAGAAAAATCCTGAGAAGACTCATAGCCAGGGATAGGAATATTAAGGAAGGTTGCCATGTCAAGGAGAAATTTCTGAAAGGAAGGATCTCCGATGGGAACCATCCCTGGACAGGTTAGACCTGAAAAGGAAGCCTGGGCACCGGAGGATGTACCTGTCCGGTGCAGCACAGGATTTGTAATGGATGGATACTGGAACTGGCAATTATTTTATTTATTTAGTTTTATTTATATCCCGCTTTTCACTGGGTCAAAGCGGTCAATTGGGGGATACATTTAACATGAGGGGATATGAGACACACACACTAATACATACAGGGAACATGGGCATTGGAGGGTTAAGTGGCTTGCCCAAGACCACAAGGAGTGCCTATAGGACTAGAAATCCCAATCCCTCCGGCCTGAGATTGCTGTCCCCAGGTGGGACTTGAACCCCCGACCCTCTGGCCTGAAGTACCTTGTCCTAACCACTAGACCACGCCTCCCTGTATGAGTTGAGACAGTCAGTAGTGCATCATCCATGCCAGGTATTGACTACAGACTAGGTATAGAAAGGAGCGATCCGAGTGAACCAAGCATGGAAGGAGCTGGTCCCGATGATACTGCCGGTACCGACATTGATACCGATACTGGTAGCTGTGCGGGAATCGCCGAAGCAGTCAGCGGAGGCTGCTCAAACGGTATCGAGGAAACTCGAAAGTGTCGGTGGATATCCTCGGTACCGCGCATCCGGAATCGGTGCATGTCGGTTCCGAGACGCGTCGGTACCCAGTCTTCCAGACTAGATATCGATTCTAGACTTGGCATCGAAGGAAGCGAATCCATCGATGCATATCTAGATGGTACCAGCGTCAGGGATCGTATCGATGGAGCTGTCGATACCGGAAAATCAATCTGGGTATCGATCGGTCCCGAAGGCACCGAGTACACCAGATGATGATCCCTAGTGAGGAGTGGATCGCTCCACACCAGTGCCGATGCCGGGTTATCGGTACCACTCGAAGCGGATGCCACCCCCGTGCATGGTACAGGTATGTTCTGTGAGGGGTGAGCCCCAGGAACAACCTGAAACCCCTGAAATGCTTTGGAGCCCGAAGACTCCCGCTGGGGTTTTAATGCCAATGGGTTCTTGAGGGCAAGGCCGGGGCCATCAGCATGCTTAGCATGAGACATACCACTCAAGGATTGGCTAGTCTTAACAGACTGTTTGTGGGTTACCTGATCCTGTAGAGAAGAAATGGCCGGTGCCCTGACACAGGGAGGGTAAACGGTATCGAGGGAAACTCGAAATAGAGAATCTCTTCTCACAGCATTGAAGCCTGACGGTTCAGGGGAAAAAGGGTCAAGACCCAAACAGGTTAGACACCAGTTATTGGAGTCTAAACAGAAAACTGTATTTCCACAGTGAAGGCACTTCTTAGGAGAAGGCGGCTCCATGATGGAGAGGCCTTATAGGCCCAAAAATTTTAAGACAAAAACTGAGGGAACTGTCCCTCAGTGAGAAAAAGAAATGCAAAAAACTCAACCGGCGGTACCGGTGGCGGCGGGAAAACAGCCGCGACCACAAGAAAATTGTTATGTGATGTTGTTATATTGTGAACCACGCTGATTCTGAATAGAGCGGTATATAAGAGCCTGTAATAAATAAATAAATAAATAAATAAAATAAGAAAACAAGAATTAAAGAAAAATGTTTCTGCGGTGAGAGGAAGACGTCCTGCCAGCTCCGCGGAAAAACGAAAACTGAGGAGAGACAGTTGGAAAGGCAGGAAGGCAGCACGTAGGCGCTGAGGGATGCTCCCAAAAGCTTTCTGATTGGACGCTGAGGAGCATTCCCGCGCAGGCTCCGTCAGTACCAATGTACCCGTATGTGAAGACTCATTCCTGCTTGTTCCTGGAGATAATGCTTTATACAATAAAAGCAAACTACTCCCTACACGCCCAAGCTAGATTTTTTTTTCTTAGAAGGAAAAGGAACCAAGGATTTGTATGGGAATGGACTTGTATCCCGATCCAAAAAATGTATAGCACTCGTGCGACACATTCTCAAAAATCATTTTTCTTCAATTACCAACTTGACTACTTTAGCTGGGTTAAAAAACAAAACTGCCTTGGTTTCTGTGTCAGCCTGCAGCGCAAACCTTTTCATTTACATATTCTACAAGTATATCTCGCTTTCTGATTTATTTTGGAAGAGATCGTTATTTCATGATTCTATTTCTGTCTTTGGTTTGCTTTGGTAAATATCTGTATTTTTCTTTGTGATGTGTTTCTCGTTCATGAGGAGTAAAACAAAAGGTTTGGTTCAAGTATATTTTCGTCTGCTTTTATTATGAACTTAGTATATTACACTACATGGCTCAGTACCCACTATTTCATTAAGAGTTAACCCAATCACACTACATCGGATACAAGTCCTTTGAACCTTATAAGTTTTCTACGGACTGGAGCACATGTCTAAGCAGCAAGAATCTCCATCTACCCGACACTGACTCGCGGTTCATCTCCTATAGGTTTTAAGCAACTGCAGGGTAGAAAAGGCAGCCCAGGTTACACAAGTATGGTTGTTTCATTCAAAATGACAATGCATTTAACAGAAAATATTTTTGAAAAGCCTTTGTGGAGTAAATAATTAAATGCAGTGAGAAATCTGGACTTTACTAGCCTTGATATGTGCTGTCTGATTAGTGACTAATGTCAAAGGATCTCCAGTCTTACACTTCATTTTGGCTATAGCATAACTGCTTACTTATAACAGAGGTCTCCATAGACAGCAAGGGAATGCAGTAACACTTGATGGTGAAGTCTGGCGGACTGATTCAGTGTGCGGAGTGCTCTCCTAGCTTTGAAACATTTTTTTTAAACACAGTTCTGAGCATGCCCAGGTTTTTCCTGTACCTCCTGACACTCTCAGGTGAACACAGTTGTTTCTAAGCTTTAAGAAGTTTCGATAGAACAAAAATAAGGGGAGTGCTAGAGGGTGGGAAAGTGCAGCTTCATTCCCCTACTTCAAATAAGTAACTACGCTTCCTCCATGGACAACCAGGAGATATGCAGGCACACTTAATAGTGAGTCCAGAGCAGAGGCTCACTGAAGAAGGTATAAACTGACGAAGGCAAACAGACAAACATCTGGGAAGTGGATAGATGATTACAGTGCAAAAATGTTGCAGAGAACTGACTGTCCAAATGCAGTATCTGAAGAGTATGAATAATTAAGGCAATAATGCTTGGCAAAAGTGTGAATTGTTGACCATGTGGTAACATCACATATCTCAGGTATGGAGAAAGAGTGCAGGTTAGCTGTTGTGAAGGCTTTTGCTCCAAGATGATTGGAAGAGGCTACCAGGCATAGTGTGATCCTAAGCATGATATGTAAGCTCAATTTAGTCAGACATGGAGTGAAGAGAGTTAATTTAAATGCTGGAAAGCCTGGATTGTTCAGATTAAAGGACACAAAATGCTGAAAGGACTTATGACAGTTGTGCAACATGAAGATAGTATAACTGTTTTCAGTCAGTCCAGGAAGTGCATTCTCATTTCAGCATCTGATGAATCAGGCTTTGGGGATAAAACAGGCAAAACTATTGACTTATTCAAAAGGAAGGCAGAAATACTTGTACTCATCTTTAGGCAATAACTTAGGATGAGTACAAACAATAACTTTGGTTAAAAAAAACATGTATATAGTGGGATGTGCCTCAATGCTTGGAGATCACTGATGCAACATGCTGAGATTATAGTAATAAGAAAAAAACATTTTTTTCAGAATAGATGTTTATGGGATACTTGGGCTAAAGGGTGAAAGGGCTAAGAGGACGACATTAAGAAACCCAAGCCAGCATTAACGCCCGAAGTGTTGGATTAGGGTTTGCTAGATACCACATGAAATTTGCTATAGAGGGGTGATATGAGAGGTTTTCTATCAAATTGTCATAATAGGCCAAAACTGAAACAAGGTGTGTGTGTACCGAGGACATCATTAATCTATTATTTATTATTTAACAGTGATATGAGGTACGTAAGGAAATCAGCAGATGACAGAAGAAAGACTGAAGATAGTGATCAGATCAGTGAGAAAAATTAGACTATTTAAAAGCATAGGATCTTTTGGCAGAATTCTCAGATGCCAAAATACATCAGCTCTCAAAATATCTCTATATTCTGCCATAGGCTATGGTGGTAGAGGTCCTATAGGCTTTCAGCAGAGTACTGACTGCCATGCTCAAGGCACTTTGCTACAGTCTACCCCTCTAAAAGACCCAGCCATAAGTGAAAAGGGAGCAGAGTCTTCCATTAACAGAGGTCCTTGACAAAGGAGGCCCTTTTTTTAAAATTAGAAGTTGCAAAATAGAAGTTTGACCATAGAGATAAAGAAAATCCAATTATGCACTAAAGGAAAAATGAAAGGATACATAATAAAACAATATGACCAATATAAGGGAAAAGTCCACCTTAGAGAGAGAGCAAGTAACAAATACAAAAGTAAATCAAATCATGAAATCTAATGGAAAAACATTCACTCTAAGTTCCCAAATCACACAGTAGACCTAATATCCACCCCAAACCCCTAATACCTCAGACCATGATCATTAATAAATTTTTCCAGATGTGTCAGATCCATACAATTTTTCGCCTGAAGCACAAACACTTATAGGGGAATTTCAAGAAAAAAACCCCACCATCAGCAGATGGGCCCGAGTGGCCCAAGCGATATCCAGAAGAGCACTTGACTAAAAAATATGAATCTTTCTTAGGAAAATATGCCTTTAGAACAGATTTCTCTTAAAGCAGTGAAAGTCACCAGAAAGAGAGCTCCAGATAGAATTGTGTCAGAGTCCTCAAAGAGCTCCGTTAAATTAGCTACAGAAGATACTACTAAACTATCAAGAACATCCTCTTGGTCATTCACCTTCCTGACTGAGGAATATAATAAATATTCGAAAGTTAGACTCAGAGAGCACAAGAATCTCCATCAGGTATTTCCTCAATAATATCTCTGCTAACAAAAGCTACATTGTTGGAAAGTTCAGAAACTCAAGATTATTTGTCCATGAGATATTGTACTTGTTCATAATGAGTTAGAGGCATCGGAAACTGTCTTTCACATGGGTAGCTCCAGCAGCATGGAAAGATTAACATTGCTGTCCCATTTTCTCCGAAGATTGCTCTATATTAGTAATCCGTTTATCCACTTGCTGGAACTACTCTACTCATTGATTAGAAAGCTTGCAAATCTCAGACACTGTCTCCTTAAGCAGGGACTCTATCCTTGTAACCACATTCCAAATGTCCAACAGTATAATTTCCTTAGAAGCAACAAGTGCTGATACATCCTGCAAAACAGGGGCTGACAACTTTAGGCAAAAGCAGCCACAGACTCAGTACCCAAAGATTGCAAAAGATTCCCAGGCATAACAAGAGAAAAAAAGATAGAGAGCCCAGGCTGTGAAGGTGGTGGTCTGTTGGGAGAACTTAATAAAGCTCCATCTAGTAAAGAGTTACTGCAGCACCAGAGTTCAATTCTTAAAGGGGACCACAGACTAAATGCTTGTCCATGGGGCCCTTTCACCTGCAGCGTTGAAGCAGAACTTGAAGGATTCTTCCCCTTCCTTTTCCCCCTTAGGCATAATAAAAGTAATACGCACAGGAAGAATAAGAACACAAGAACATAAGATATGCCATACTGGGTCAGACCAAGGTCCATCAAGCCCAGTATTCTGTTTCCAACAGTGGCCAATCTAGGTCATATGTACCTAGCAGTTTCCCCAAGAGACACAAGTTCCACAATGCTTGTACTGGGTCAAGCATTGATATCTTCGGTCACTTCTTAATAATGGTTTATGGACCTTTCCTCCAGGAACTTGTCCAAACCTTTTTTAAACCCAGCTACACTAACAGCCTTTACTACATCCTCCGGTAACAAATTCCAGAGTTTGATTACACGTTGAGTGAAAAAATATTTTCTTTTATTAGTCTTAAAGAGTTTACCCTGTAGCTTCACTGCATGTCCCCTAGTCTTTCTATATTCTGATAACGTAAACAATCGATCTACGTTTACCCGTTCCACTCCGTTCATTAATTTATAGACTTCTATCATATCTCCCCTCAGACGTCTCTTTTCCAGGTTAAAGAGCCCTAACCTTTTTAGCTTTTCCTCATAGGAGTATCCTTCCATCCCCTTTACCATTTTGGTGGCTCTTCTCTGAACCTTTTCTAAAATCGCTATATCCTTTTTAAGATACGGCGACCAGAATTGCACACAATATTCAAGGTGCGGTCTCACCATGGAACGATATAGAGGCATTATAATAACTTTTGTTTTATTTTCCATTCCTTTCCTTATCATACCTAGCATTCTATTTGCTCTCTTGGCTGCCGCTGCACACTGGGCCGAGGATTTTAACATGGTATCCACAATGACACCTAAATCTTTTTCCTGGGTGGTGGTTCCTAATGTGGAACCTTGCATCGTGTAACCATAGTTTGGGTTGTTCTTCCCTAGGTGCATAACCTTGCACTTGTCCACATTAAATTTCATCTGCCATTTTGATGCCCAGTCTTCCAATTTATCAAGATCCTCTTGCAATTTTTCACAATCCTCTGGGTTTTAACAACTTTAAATAGTTTTGTGTCATCTGCAAATTTGATAACCTCACTCGTTATTCCACTTTCCAGGTCATTTATGAATATGTCAAAAAGCAGCGGACCCAGCACAGATCCCTGGGGTATACCACTATTCACCTTTCTCCATTGGGAAGATTGGCCATTTAGCCCTACCCTCTGCTTTCTATCTTTTAACCAGTTCCTGATCCACAATAGTACACTGCCTCCTATCCCATGACTCTTTAGTTTTGCCAAAAGTCTCTGATGAGGGACCTTGTCAAAGGCTTTCTGAAAGTCCAGATACACAATATCAACCGACTCACCTTTGTCTACCTGTTTATTCACTCCTTCAAAAAAACATAACAGATTAGTAAGACAAGATCTTCCCTGTCTAAAGCCATGTTGGCTGTCTCCCATTAGGTCATGACTATCTACATGCTGAGTAATTTTATTCTTTATGATGGTTTCTACCATTTTTCCCGGTACTGACGTCAAGCTCACTGGTCTGTAGTTTCCTGGATCACCCCTGGAACCCTTTTTAAAAATTGGTGTTACATTGGCGATCCTCCAATCTTCAGGTATTAGAGATGATTTTAATGATAGTTCACAGATTACTAATAGCAGGTCTGCAATCTCATATTTCAGTTCTTTCAACACCCTTGGATGTATACCATCCGGCCCAGGTGATTTGCTACTCTTCAGTTTATCTAATAGTTGTAAGACATCTTCCCGATGTATCGATATTTCCTTCAATTCTTCCGCACCTTTAAATACCACTTCAGTCATGGGTAACATCCTTACATCTTCCTCAGTAAAGACTGAAGCAAAGAATTCATTCAGTCTCTCCGCTATCGCCTTGTCGCCTCTTAGTGCTCCTTTAACCCCTTTATCATCTAATGGACCAACTGACTTTCTCAAAGGTTTTTTGCTACGAATGTACTTGAAAAGGTCTTTATTTCGTGTTTTTGCTTCCGCAGCAAGCTTCTTCTCAAATTCTCTCTTTGCCTGCCTTATCAATGCCTTGCATTTGACTTGCCAGTGCTTGTGCTGTTTCCAGGTTTCGTCATTTGGCTCTTTTTTCCATTTCCTGAAAGATGCTTTTTTGGAAACAGCCTCTCTGACCTCACCTTTAAACCATGCTGGCAGTTTTTTGGACTTCCTTCCACTTTTCTTAAAGCATGGAATACAGCTTCCAAGATAGTATTTTTCAACAGCATCCAAGCTTGATGTACGTCTTTAACATTTGCAACTGCTCCTTTTAGTTTTTTCTTAACTGTTTTCCTCATTTTATCATAGTCTCCCTTTCGAAAGTTAAAGGGTAGTACTGTGGATTTCCTTACTATCCCTCCTCCACTAATTAAATCAAAGGCGATCATGCTATGATCACTATTGCCAAGTGGCCCCAATACCCTTATCTCTTGCACTAGATCTGGTGTTCCACTAAGGACTAGGTCTAATATGGCTTCCCCTCTGGTCGGTTCATGAACCAGCTGCTCCAAGAAGCAGTCATTTATTTCATCTATGAACTTTATCTCCCTAGCATGTCCTGCTGTGACACTGACCCAGTCGATGCCGGGGTAATTGAAATCACCCATTATTATTACTGCACTGTAACATTTGCTAGCTTCCTTGATTTCTTTGAGCATTTCATCATCCATTTGTTCATTCTGGCCAGGCGGACGATAGTACACCCCCACTGCCATCGCCGTCCCCTTTTTACATGGAATTTCAATCCATAGAGATTCTACAGCAAATTTTGTTTCTTGCAAAACTTTAATCTTTTCTGACTCAATGCCCTCTCTAACAGAGCGCAACCCCTCCACCAATTTGATCAGCTCTATCATTACGATATATTTTGTACCCAGGTATCACAGTGTCCCACTGGTTGTCCTCCTTCCACCATGTCTGATATTCCAATCATATCTAACCTCTCGTTTAGTGCTATATATTCTAACTCTCCCATCTTGTTTTTTAGACTTCTAGCATTTGCATACAAGCATTTTAGAGAATGTATTTTATTCATATTAATTTGGCTATTGGTAGACATGGGTAATTTGGGATCTTTAAGATCTGTCTGCTCCATACTCGAGGGCATTTGGGCTACTTTACTCTTTTTTGGAACCTCTCTGATTTTTGTAGTATCCTTCAAGGATACATTCTTCCGAACCATGCGCTCTTGGGCGACTGTCGGCTTTCCCCTATTATCTAGTTTAAAAGCTGCTCTATCTCCTTTTTAAAGGTTAATGCCAGCAGCCTGGTTCCATCCCGGTTAAGGTGAAGCCCATCCCTTCGGAAGAGCCCCTCCTTTCCCCAGAATGTTCCCCAGTTCCTAACAAATCCAAACCCCTCATCTCTGCACCATTGTCTCATCCACGCATTGAGACTCCGGAGCTCTGCCTGCCTTTTGGGTCCTGCGCGTGGAACGGGAAGCATTTCGGAGAATGCTACCCTGGAAGTTCTGGATTTCAACTTCCTACCTAAAAGCCTAAATTTAGCTTCAAGAACCTCCCTACCACATTTTCCTATGTCATTGGTACCGACATGTACCAAGACAGCAGACTCCTCCCCAGCACTATCTAAGACCTTATCTAGGTGGCGCGTGAGGTCTGCTACCTTCGCACCAGGCAGGCATGTTACCAGGCGATCCTCACGTCCACCAGCCACCCAGCTATCTACATGCCTAATGATCGAATCACCAACTATAACTGCTGTCCTAACCCTTACCTCATGGGCACTTGGCCCTGGAGAAACCTCCTCAGTGCGAGAGGGGTTTACATCACCTGGAGGACAGGTCCTAGTTACAGGATCACTTCCTGCCACACCAGGGTGATGCTCTCCTGTCACCTGACCTCTCCCCTCCATGGCAACAGGGATGCTGCCAGACTGGAGGTGGGACTTCAGGACTATATCCCTGTAGGTCTCGTCTATGTACCTCTCTGTCTGTCTTATGTTTTCCAAGTCTGCTACTTTAGCCTCTAGAGAACGGACTTGTTCCCTGAGAGCAAAGAGCTCCTTGCACCTAGTGCACACGTAAGACCTCTCACCAGCTGGGAGAAAATCATACATGTGACACTCAATGCAAAAGACTGGAAAGCCCACATCCCGCTGCTGGACTGCTGTCTGCATCTTAGTTTTAAGTTTGTGTTTAGATCTTTAAGTTCTTTACGTACTAAAGGGTGCTATGGATATTTATACCACTAAAACTGAATTCCAAACTCCCATCCACAAAGTACTACAAAGGGGCATAATCTGTCTCTTAAGGCACACTCATGGGAACACACTCACAGCTGCGTTCTGTGATGGGGCCTTGCTTTTAAAGGCCCAAAAGCTGCAGCAATGTCGTCACCATTTTGCCACCGGCAAGCAGGGCCCAGACAGCCAATCCGATCACATAGGTAAGGAGAATGTCCATGACCTCAGGACCTCTAAACACTGCTCCCTCCAAAAGCAGGCCCTTCTCGTGGAAGTCAGAGCAGAGGTCCCATCAGTAGATCCATCAGATCCGCCTACTATGGCCTGCACAGCCAGTCCGGGGCAACCTGAATCACTAGGCCTTGATACATTTAAATCCTGTGGACCCAGTGGCTTACCAGAGGCCATGGAAAAATGTAGCGCATCCTCTTCTTGATGCAGGGCACTTATGGATCTTTGTGGCGATCAAAGCAGCTGCTTACCTTCACATTGTTGCCAACTGGCTACAGGAGAACAATCTATCCATCAACATAAAGAAAACCGAAGCCCTTATAGTGACAAAAGAACCTGACTTCAAACCACCTACCCACCTCAACATGGGAACCACGCAAATCCAAATCCAGCCCCAAATAAGGTATCTAGGCGTTATCATTGACCAGGCTCTCACCTTTAAACAACAAATCAACAAAACCGCTGGGACGATATTCCACAAAGCTAAAACTGTTCAACGCCTCCGACCCCTCCTAGAACCTCACGACTTCAGGACAGTAATGCAAGCTGTAACACTCCCTCATCTGGATATCTGCAACATAATCTACCATGGACTCCCCGCCTCACACACCAACCCCCTCCGAACTGCCTTAAATACTACAGCAAGAATTATTCAGAATGCAAAAAAACGGGATCACATCACCCCAATCCTAAGAGACCTCCACTTCCTTCCAATTCCAGCAAGGATCAAGTACAAAGCTATCCTACTCATCCACAAGACTATCCACCAAACACGGAACACCTCACTCCACCCCCTACTGCCTCGCCCATTCCACAACAGATCAACCAGACAATCCTCCAATAACTCCATCATCGTCCCCCACAAAAGAACCAAATCCACACAACGGACCTGCAACAGAGCCTTCGAACTTTATGCTCCATCCCTCTGGAACTCTCTACCAAACCACTTCAGGAACAACGCTGACATCACATCATTCAAGAAACAGCTGAAAACAATCCTATTCCGTGAACATCTTTGAACAGAAATACCACCCTATCCGCATGATCTAATACTCAGATGCAGCAGAAATGTACATGTCTATGTCCACCCAAATCATTAATTGTTGCCCCTGGTGATGGCCCCACCATGTAAAATATTGCCCCCCCCTTATGTTATATGTTACACCGCTTTGACCCGGTGAAAAGCGGTATATAAATGCAGTTAAATAAATAAATAAATAAATTGTTGCATATGGCCATGAGATCAAATACTGCAGACCCCCACCTCCTCACTATGAGTTGGAATACATGGGGACTTAGCTCCCACTCTTTCGGATCCACTGTGTTCTGACTTAGAAAGTCAATCTGAATGTTGTTCACACCCGCTATGTGTACTGCTGGTAAAGCCACCAGATGTTCCTCTGCCTAGAGCAGTCACCTCTAGCATCACCCCAGCATGCCAGGTACCTTCCTGTTTGATGACATAGGTCACTGCATTGTTGGAAAAGACTGGCCTGCTCTGCCCTCCAATAAGGGCTAAAAGCCCTTCAAGGCCAATCAGAAGATGGATGGTGGCACTTAAGGCTGAGGTCATAGCTTGAGGATCATTGCCCATGACCAACCAATTCATCCATGCACTCCTTGTGCTCACTGACTTTTCAGCCTAGCTCTGCAATCTTCTTTCCCTCTGACGATACTGCCACACTCAGTTTTTACTGAAGTAGCTTCTGTTTTCAAGTCCATGAACCAACCTCGCAGTTCAGTCCTTCCCATCTTCAAAAGCATCACTGCTCCCGGCTCCAACCTCTCCTCAATTTCATCCTCCTCCATATCAGAGCTCCTCGATCCTCTGGCCACCATTTTGCTTTCCCTGCCGTGCTCGTGCTTGGAACTCGAGTAAACTTACTCCTTTAAATCTGCCACTGTCCTTCTGGTCAACACACCAGGCAATCCACGTTCCTCCTGCCAACTTATTTATTGAGCTGCCATATGCCCTGAGAGCTGGAAAAATTACAGATTAGTGGGGATCCTTGTGGAGCTAACAGCCTAAACCACCATGCAGGAAGGTGAGATCGCTTCCTCCTGAATCGGGTTTAAAGTGGCAGGCAAAAAAGTCAGTGTCAGCTGGAGAGAGAGCATCTGAATCTGGCATCTGCATCGTTTAAAAAGAGACAGTTCATCTGAGAGAGTGACAGGAGGCATGGGAAGAGCACCCGCTCATGCTCAGTACTATTTCCCCCCCCCCCCCCTCAATAAAAGTGCTCTCCAAAGGTAGGAGAGAACTCCACACACTGGATCAGTCCACCAGACTTAACCATTAAATGTGCCCGTATCTCCACTGCTTGTCCATGGAGAACATTTGAAACACCAACACTCTGGAGTTTATAATTTGATGCAAATGAACCAATGACTGTGCATTGGTTCTTGTTTCATTTAGCCTCAAATACACAAACACTGTCTCTCATAAGACATCCATTTTCTTTGTATCCATAAACTGTGTTTTCTCAAAAGGCATCTCTTTATGCATTCTATTAACACTACAAAGCAATAGCCTTACCTTCTGAAAAAAATCTTCCCCACTTTTTCCTCTGCCTTCAGCAGCAGCTATAAATGAAACAATAATCATATTATTCACAGCATCTAGTATAAAACAGTGTCCAACATTAAAAATCTAGTTTCAATATCTGTATCAGCTTTTGTATAATTTTTAAATGAATTCTATATTTATATAAAATAAGGCAATTTAAAATCTCATGCATTTCCTCAGTTGAGAGAACTGATGGTCACTGCTTACATAAGCCTGTAAGGATTTCACATTAGTACTACTGCTATTTTGTACAGCACTACAAGGCATATGCAGAGTTGTACATATACATGTAATGACAGTCTCTGCTCAGAGCTCAATCTAATCACAAATGAGGCCATGTGAATGACAGCAACCCTAAAGAGACAAAGTCATCAACAGCTGCACTTACATAGCAGTGGTTTCGCAGGACATGACATCTCTAATTTGTGAAAAATGCAAGTACTTTTTTCACATCTAAAAGAAAACACAGGTGACATTATTAATTCTAGCACTATCAATTTGGCATAAAAATGGAATCCCACTTTTAAGCTTAAATGTGAAAATCAATTGATCACCTGTAAAATTTAACAAGAAAAAAAGAATATTCCATAGGAAGAAGGAATCTCTGTCATCACTCACTAGCAATACTTAAGTGCCCGAAGTGGAATCCACTCAGAAAACATTTAAGTTGCTGGCTCCAGATAGAGGGTTACTGTTGAACCAAGTTAGGAGGTGGGTTTAAAAATAGGGGGCAAAAACAGTAGTTTTGCATGAAGATTCTCTGTATTATCACTATAAAAACCAGTTCTGAACAAACACAAAACCCAAAAGAATGAGGAAACCCAGGGCCTGGGTCACTGGAAGTCAGCATTGACTCAACGGCACAAAAGCACACACAAAGGAGGGGGGGAGAGAGTGTTTTAATATATTTGCATTAAGAAAAAACAGAAATTAATTATTTTTGTCCTGGAGGCTTCCTGACTCATTTGGAGCTCCAGCTAAAATCTGTTTCCACCAAACAGGTCTGCAAAGTAGAGCCATATTTTTTAATTTGAAGGTCAAAATTAATACTTTAAGCCAAACTCTAGCCTATGCAGTTAATTCAGCTAACATTATGGAAACTGTAATTTCCCCAAAAGAAACCCTAACTCTAATGAATACAAATCCTAATGCTAGATTGCTAATGGGTTGGATAGACTATATTTGCAACTTTGGGGGTGGAGGGGGGGGGAGGTGGAGGCAGAATGAAAAGCCCTCTTTTTATTCATTCTTTTTTTTAAATTAAGTTCAGTCACTGTAGAGTCCTCCATTAAGATCACGGGTTTCTCTAGAATATGGTAAAAATGTGTTCTTGATTCAGGCAATATACATTATAACCATTTGATGGATGGGATTCCCTCATTCCCAGAAAAAAAACATGCTACCACTGCAGTGCTCCCAGCCCCAGCCAGTCCAAGTGAGAGAAGTATGATCTGGGGAATCAAAACAAGATCTCTTGTATGGCAACATTCAGCTCTGCTACTGGACTATCAGATGAGGCAAATGGTTGTTGTAAAAAGTGCCATTTTACTTATCAGATAATGTCCTTTCCTTGAGTCCTGCTAGACCAGTCCAGACAAGTGAGTTGTGTTACCCTGCCAGCAGACTGGTGGAGACAGAAATCAATGAAATGCCCAGGTTTCAATGACATCACTCCAATACCTCAGCCACCAGAGGTCTCATATGCATCTGTTCCAAAGCATATGGGAGAACATAGCAAGCCTCACACAATCTCAGCATGGGCAACAATGAGTAATGAAACAGTAGAGAACTATGTACAGGAAGAGCCTAAACAGAAGGCCTTCAGAAAATGAACCAGCAGAGCCAAGTATATAAACCTATAGTGGACGCCAGGGTACTGCCATAGAACAGAGCCAAAATAGTTCCAGGGGCAGGCCCCGGACTGGTCCAGCAGGACCCAAGGGAAGGACAAGAAGTAGTAGTAGTAGTAGTAGTAGACAGCGGCTCACAAAACCTTAGAGCCAAAGGCTGCATCCAACCGAGCATGGACATCCAAGCAGTAATGCTTGGCGAAAGTTGAAAGTGATTCCCACACTGATGACCGACAAATGTCTGCAGAGCCTACCAAACTCTGCTCCGCACATGAGGACGCTTGCACTCTGGTAGAAAGGGCATACAAGACTTCTGGAGCCGAACGATTCCACAACAGATATGCCGCGACAATGGCCTCCTTAATCCAGCACCACAAAGTAGACAGCCACTGCATTGCCTTGTATGGCCCAGCAAATAGCACAAAAATGGTCTGACTTACGAAAGGAATTCGTAACCTCCAAGTTTCAGAGCAGCGCTCTACAGACATCCACAAGGTGAAGATCCTTATCCTTCCTCTGACACTGCTTCTTAGAAGAGGGGGGCAGGCAGACCACCTGGTTCACATGAAAAGGAAAAGTCACCTTAGCCAAGAAGGCAGGCGCAAGCTGATGGAAACAACCTCCTTTGAACAAGACAGATAAGGATCTCGGCAAGAAAGCATACAGCCCAGAAATCTCGTGGAACAAATCATGACCAAGAAAATAGTCTTGAGCTCCAAATCCTTCAAAGTAGTGCATGCACTTCAATGGCTCAAAGGGCTCTGAAAACAGGGCCCTGAACACTAGACCCAGATCGGGACCACGAATCAAAGGGAAGAACGCAGATGCCAAACCCCCAGAAGGCGGCACAAAACATCCGGGTGTAAGACTAGTGACTTACCAGCACTGGACCTCTGAAACAGACTAAAGCTGCCACCTGAATCTTCAGAGAGCTAAGAGAAAGGACCCTATTCCAGACCTTAGTGCAGACCTTAGACCCTATTCCAGACCTTAGAAAGATAAGCAGGTATGGCATACCTTGGCCACCTCAGAGACCAGCTGCCATGTGTTGCACCATCGCTAAAAAAGGCACCAAACCCGCATGTATGACAGGCTTGTCAACCTCCTTGGGGCCCTGAGCAGAGTAGCCGGAGAGTAGCCCTTATGCGCTAGCCGTCTCCTTTCAAGAGCCAAGCCTTGAGAAGGGAGGATGGGTCTTCCAGGTTGATCGGTCCCTGATATAATGAGCTCTGAGACAGAGGCAAATGAAGAGGTAATGCTTGCAGGACTTACATCAGATCTACAAACCACCCTCTCCTTGGCCAATCTGGTGGTGCTCTATATAGAAAATACCACACTCCACTTGGGGCCCACAGAGGAAACACATACAGCAGATATAGATGTGGCCAGGACTGAGCCTTGGTGTCAATGCCCTCTGAATCAGTCTCCATGCAGCAACTGAAGTGGCCCATTTTAGCACTGGAATGGATTTACATCAGATCTATCTTTCTGCGACGCCATCAGCACAGAATCAACTGAAATGCCTCCTGACTCAACTCCCACTCTCCTGGATCCAGAGTGTCAGCTGAGAAAGTGTTTCACATTGTCCACCCCAGCAATGTGTTGAGCCAACAAGGCTAGGAGCTTCTTCGCCGCCCAGGCAGCCATCTCCAGGGCCACTCCTGAACGCCTCATGCTGCCTTGTCGACAGACATAAGCCATTGCTGTGGTTTGTCTGAGAAGACTCAAACTGCCCGTCCTTCAACTAGGGGACAGAAATTCAAAAAGGACAGTCTGATGGCCCTCAACGCCTCTCAGCAGTTTCAATGGCCCTGGGCCATTTGCACTTGGCAATGGGCTCCCCAGCCTGAGAGACTGGCATCCATTCTCAGAAGGATCCATGAAAACGTCCAGTGGCATGCCCTTCCTCAAATGACAGGCTGTTGCTACCACTGCAGGCTGGCCTTCACCATCAACAGGAGTGGAAACCTGACCTCTCGGGGATCAATGAATCAGACGGAGTGGAAGAGTAGAGTCCAGAAGCTGGATATGAAACACCTCACTTCCCACAGAGCAAATAATGCTTCCTTGAAGGAACATTAAGGCAAGTATCACAACAGCACACACATGGCCACTGTGGCCTGAAAGGCGCACGTTAATGGTGCTTACACAACAATGCACATAAGAAAATAAGATATGCCATCCTGGGTCAGACCAAGGTCCATCAAGCCCAGTATTCTGTTTCAAACAGTGGCCAATGGAGGTCACAAGCATGTACCTAGCAGTTTCCCCAAAAGGCACAGGTTCCACAATGTTTGTATTGGGGCAAGCAGTGGATATTCTGGGTTCCTTTTATAATGGTTTATGGACCTTTCCTACAGGAACTTTTCCAAATCTTTTTTAAACCCTGCTACATTAACAGCTTTTACTACATCCTCCGGTAGCAAATTCCAGAGTTTGATTACACGTTGAATGAAAAAATATTTTCTCTTATTAGTCTTAAATAGGTTACCCTGTAGCTTCATTGCATGCTCCCTAGTCTTTCCATATTTTGATGGCATAAACAATCAATCTACATTTAATCGTTCCACTCCATTCATTAATTTATAGACCTCTGTCATATCTCCCCTCCTCCTTCTCTTTTCCAGGTTGAAGAACCCTAACCTTTTTAGCCTCTCCTCATAGGGGTATCCTTCCATCCCCTTTAACATTTTGGCAGTTCTTTTTTGTACCTTTTCTAATAATGCTATATGCTTTCTAAGATACGATGACTAGAATTGCAAACAATATTCAAGGTGTGGTTGCACCATGGAACAATATAGAGGCATTATAATATTTATTTATTTATTTGACATGTTTTGTATACCGCCTTTGTTTTATTCTCCATTCCTTTCCTTATGATACTTAGCATACTATTTGCTTTCTTGGCCACCACTGCACACTGGGCAGAGGGTTTTAACATGTTATCCACGATGCCTAAATCTTTTTCCTGGGTGGTGGTTCCTAATGTGGAACCTTGCATCGTGTAACCATAGTTTGGATTTTTCTTTCCTAGGTGCATAACTTTGAACTTGTCCACATTAAATTTCATCTGCCATTTGGATGCCCAGTCTTCCAATTTATCAAGATCCTCTTGCAATTTTCCACAATCCTCATGGGTTTGAACAACTTTAAATAGTTTTGTCTCATCTGCAAATATGATAACCTCACTCGTTATTCCCATTTCCAGGTCATTTATGAGTATGTTAAAAAGCAGCAGACCCAGCACAGATCCCTGGGGTACTCCACTATTCACCTTTATCCATTGGGAAAATTGGCCATTTAGCCCTACCCTCTGCTTTCTATCTTTTAACCAGTTCCTGATCCAGAACAGTACACTGCCTCCTATCCCATGACACTTTAATTTTGCCGAAAAACTCTCATGAGGGACCTTGTCAAAGGCTTTCTAAAAATCCAGATACACTATATCAATGACTCACCTTTGTCTACCTGTTTATTCACGCCTTCAAAAAAACATTAGTAAGACATCTTCCTTGGCTAAAGCCATGTTGGCTGTCTCCCATTAAGCTGGATCACCCCTGGAATCCTTTTTAAAAATTGGCGTTACATTGGCCATCCTCCAATCTTCAGGTATTAGAGATGATTTTAATGACAGTTCACAGATTCCTAATAGTAGGTCTGCAATCTTATCTTTCAGTTATTTCAACACCCTTGAATGTATACCATCCGGTCCAGGTGATTTGCTACTCTTCAGTTTATCAAATAATTGTAATACATCTTCCCGGTGTACCGATATTTTTTTCAATTCTTCCACAGTATCTCCTTTAAATACCATTTCAGTCATGGGTAACATTCCTACATCTTCCTCAGTAAAGACTGAAGCAAAGAATTCATTCAGTTTCTCCGCTATGGCCTTGTCCCCTCTTAGTGCCCCCTTTTACTCCTCTATCATCTAATGGTTCAACTGACTCTCACAGGTTTTTTTTGCTATGAATGTACTTGAAAAGCACAGTTACTTACCTGTAACAGATGATCTCTGGGAACAGCAGGAATAAGTCTTCACATATGGGTACGTCAGTACCGACGGAGTCTGCGTGGGAACGCTTCCCAGCGTCCAATCAAAGAGCTTTTGGAAACATCCCACCATGCCTGCATGCTGCCTTCCCGCCTTTCCCAACTGCCTCTCCTCAGTTAAGTTTTAAAGCTGAGACAAAGAGAGAGAGAGAGGAAAGGAAAGATAGAGATACAACTCCTAGGGGAGGTGGGTGGGTTGTGAAGACTTATTCCTGCTGTTCCCAGAGATCACCTGTTACAGGTAAGTAACTGTGCTATCTCCAGGAACAAGCAGGAATGAGTCTTCACATATGGGAACTCCCAAGCTAAGATGCCTGGAGTCCCAGCATGTTATAGATTGGAATATGCTATACCTAATAACACCAGGCATCCTGAGGATGGAGGGTAGGAGTTGAAGAAAGAAAGATGCTATGGAACAGCTAACCTAGCATAGGACTGCAGAGAAGGAGTCCATGTGTGGATGATGATTGTCAATGATATTGCAAAGGATAGTGCAAAATGGACCTCCCCTGACAGGATTTCGTAGAAGTATGGAGGTTTATGGATCTACTGGGAAACCCAGTAGAGGAACCGTGAAGAGGACCTCACTGTAAGTGAAGGTAATAAACCTGTAGGAAAACAGTGGAGGTCAGAATTCTGAAAGGTAATAGGTAACCCCAGGAGGAAAAACTGGGGTAGAACAAAAACGGTGGGTCTTCAGCGGAAGGCTGTATGATAAAAACCCAACTCTTTTGGTGGCAGACTGGCTCACTCTTAGAAGCAAAAAGAGAAAGGCTAACCGATTTGAATAAACAGGCACAGTCCTTGTGGGGAGAAAGGGTATGGGAACCCCTTGTATCCCAAAAAGAGAGGACAAATGCCTGAGGCGTTAAAGCCTGTGATTAACTGAAGATCCACAATGTCTCCCCTAACTGGGGTAAGCTAGGAGAGATATTAGGCACGGAGAGCTTCAGAGGGACCTAAACCATTAGGTTATGGTATAAAAATTGTTGACTACCACAGGAGTGGCTGTGTGCGTAGAATCCCAAACCTGCTGGATAGCATAGGTATGGGTAAAGCCCCTCTGTCAGAAACATATAGCTATATGAGCATAGACAGTCAGATAGATAAGTAAGTGGAGACATATCTATCTATAATGAAATATCTCGACATATACATATATATATAGATAGATAGATAGAGATATAGATAGATAGATATAGATATATAGATAGAGATAGAGATATAAGAATATATCTATAGTGAGATATGGAAGGGCATGAAATATACACAAAAGATAAATATGAATATGTAGGCCTAAATATGGGTGTCTGCAATTAAACAGACAGATATATGCCTACAGCATGGTATTCACATAGGATATGTGGAGAGAAAAGATTCATCTAACAAGGAGGTGGAACCTACTTGAGAAAACATATAGAGAATCTATTCATCCTGGTCATGATCTGCAGAATGCTAGTCAGTGCACAAGAACCAGGATTGTTACATGAAAAACCAAGGATAATGTCAATGTGCAGCCAGCAAGTCCCGAGTCTTCCAGGACTCTAGCATGGTAAGTAGATAGAAGACGCCTAGAGATGGGATACCATGTTGACCTGCTTAAGGGCAAAGGTATCATGCGTTCTTTCCATGAGGACGAGCATATCCCCGATTGGGAATACTATGGACCAAAGGAGGGAACTGGCAACTTCTTGAGTCTTCACGTAAGAGAAGGCCTATGTCCTTTATATCGAAAAAGGAGATAGAAAAGAAAGGGAGACCCTTCTAGTCATGGGAGACTTGACTGAAAAGCCTTTTCTAACCAGCTAGGATAGCTGTTGGAGAAAAAAAAAACCATGCTCTCTAGGCAAGGGCCCATAGTGGAAAGCTTCTCTGTAGATTGCAGAGAGCATGTTGCAGGAGAATAAGGGGAGAGAACTGGCTGGTAGAGAGCCAGTATCTCAGTCAACTATGCTGCCAAACTCAGGGAAAGAAGATGGCAGAATAGAAGATAATCTAGAAAGCTTATAGTGAGATGATCTCCAAGAGAGATGAAGTACTGACTTGGAGCCCACTACGAAGACTAGACAGAATGTTAGTGGAGGAAAATCTGGTAGTTTGTGGATAAGAACCAGTGGTCCAAACATTAAAGCTCCTGCATGGGCAGCTGTTGGCAAGACAGCAGAAGAATCTTACTGTTCAAAAACAGAAAGAACAGACAGAACAGGAGTAGGAACTCCGGACATGTCTGATAAGCTGCCCTAAGCAAGATTAAAATAGAGGAGGTAACTCAGAGAGGAAAACTCCGCACTGGAAAGTGAGAAAACTAGAGAGGCTGAAGAGAAAGCCTCCTAGTAAGTAATTCCGCTCTTACAGAGGAAAAATTTGGTAAGAGAGTGAAGAGAATGGAGCTGAAGAAAGGAAAATATACATGCTGGCACAGGGACTATCATCTGATAGTGGTTAGACCTCTTTCCCTAGCAGGAAAAAAGAGGAGAAACCTGTGACTTATAGGCGTGAACAACCTGACAGCTCATAGAAAAAGTGGATATCTTTTGGAAAGAGATCCCTGTGTAGGGGTTAGAATAATGCGGTGGATTGCCTCTATTGAGAAGAAGCAACTGTAGATTCTAACCCCAAGAGTCACAAGCATCTGATGATGAATGATCAGAAACCCTGCAGGTGCTGGGTTTGCTGAGCCTGGTGAGAGGTTAGATTCTTTATATCAGGACGATGCTTTCCCTGTTGGGGAACATCTGTATGATGGGCAAGTGATGAATAAAACCTTCTCCTGTGGGAAGAAAGTTTGGTAGGACATTTCCTACGTACTGGGACAGAGGAAGGGGTAGAATAACCCCTAGGAGCAGGTAAATCAGTGGACAACCGAGTAACCTGACGTAAAGACTCCTTGTTGAAAAGATTTTCTCCAGTGCAAAGAGTATGTCCCAGCCATTGTTGTGCCCATTTGTCCAAGTCTGAAGCTTGGAGCCAGGCTCTACACCGTGCCCCTATAGCTATAGCAGAAGTCCTGCTAACAGACTCAAAAGAGTCTAGGGAAGCACGAGAAAGAAACCAAGAGATATTCTGGATATGCTTAAGCAGTGAGGAATAGTCTGTACTCCTGGAATTTGAAAGGAAAGGAGACAAAAGATGTAATTGCTTTGTGACCTCCTCAAGAGAAAGACTCATATAAAATATATCTGAGAGAATTCTTGCAGAAAGCATAGATGTCTGGAAGGTTTGACGTCCAAAGTCATCTAGTGTTTTAGACTCACGACCTGGCAGATAGGAAGAGTGCTTTTTCTTACTCTTTACCCGTCTCATTACTGATTCCACTACTAGGGAATGATGAGGAAGTTGAGTCTTTTGAAACCCTGGAGAGGGAGGCACCTGATATAACAGATCAGTTGCCCTGGGAGATGGGGGTACCCGGAAAGTTGTTTCCCACAATCCTAGAAGGAGATCCTGCAAGGAATGATGCAAAGGAAGCATTATGTTCCCCTTTGCTTTAGTAGAAAGAGAGCCTTGTGCAGGATCATGTCCTGGGATAGGAATGGCAAGAGATCTTGCTATATCCCAGAGGAAACTCTGAAAAGAGGGATCCCTAACAGGAATCTCTCTTGGACAGGTTAGATTCAAAGCGCTAGCCTGAGCATCCACAGAGGTATCCAAATATATAGGAATAGAAGATCCTGCACAGTGCAGTGCGGAATGCTTAAGGGATGGTTGCTGGTACTGGGTATCATGAGCAGCAACCGTCCTTACTACAGTGTCCATGCCAGGTATCGACTCCAAGCTTGGTATAGAATGGAGCGATCCTGTTGAAAAAAGCATGGTAGGAGTTGGCCTCGATGCTACTGTGGATACCGGTACCGATGTCGGAGTCATCATCGGTGACAGTTCAATCGGTACCGAGGTGACTGAACCCATCCGGCCACTATCCCCGGTACCGAAGCACCGGGATCGATCGATCGATGTCAGTATCAAAAGCTATTGGTACCGAGTCCTCTAGACTAGAGATCGATTCCAAACTCGGCATCGAGGGCAGAGAGCCTGATAAGCAAAGCCTGGAAGGCACCGACCGCAAAGGTAATGAGGTCGTCGGTACCGATTTCGGTACCATGTCTGACACCGGTGAAGGGAGGTCAACCAGTGGCAACTCAATCGGCCTCAAGGGAACCAAGAGTTGTGGATCCGAATCATCGGAACCGAGCCTTCGGTACCGCCGGGAGCCGGTACCAAGGCGAGTCGGTACCCAGTCCTCCAGACTGGAGATCGATTCCAGACTCGGCATCGAAGGAAGAGAGTCTATCAATGCACGTCTGGAGGGTACCGACGGCAGTGGTAGTATCGGTGCTAGTACCGATAATGGAAAGTCAGTCTGGGGTGTATCCACCGGTCCCGAAGGTACCGAGGACGCCAGATGACGATCCCTGGTGAGAAGTGTTCCATCCAATACCAGTGCCGATGCCGGGGTATCGGTACCGCTCGAAGCGGATGCCACCACCGGACACGGCTGAGGTATGTTCTGAAGGGGGGTGAACCCCAGGAACAACCTGAAACCGCTTATTTGCTTTGGAGACCGAAGACTCCCGCCGGGGTTTTGAAGCCAGTGGGCCCTCGAGGGCATGGCTGAAGCCGTCTTCATGCAGTGCATGAGACCTACCACTCGAGGACTGGCTAGGACTGTTTGTGGGTTACCTGATCTTGTGTGGAAGAAGGGGACGGTGCCCTTAAGTTAGGGGGCAACCGTGTATCGAGGGAATCTCGATGTTGAAAACCTCTTCTCACCAAACTGTTGTCAGGACCCAAGCAGGTTAGACACCGACTTTGAGGGTCTAAAAATAAAGTTGTACCGCCACAGTGTGAACATTTCTTGGAGAAAGTGCCTGGAGGTTCCATGAAGGAAAAAGAAGAGGCCTAAAAGGCCTAAGAGACCATGGGACACTATGAAGAAAAATATCCTGTGGAAAAGGAAAACGTTTTTCAGGAAAAGAAAAACAAAACACCGGCGGTACCGGTGGCGTCGGGAAGACAGCCACGACCACAAGAAAACTAAAAAATAAAAACAAGAATTTTCTGCGGTGACAGGAAGACGTCCTGCCGGCTCCGCGGAAAAACGAAAAATGAGGAGAGGCAGTTGGGAAAGGCGGGAAGGCAGCATGCAGGCCTGGTGGGATGCTTCCAAAAGCTCTTTGATTGGACGCTGGGAAGCGTTCCAGCGCAGACTCCGTCGGTACCGACGTACCCATATGTGAAGACTCATTCCTGCTTGTTCCTGGAGATAAGTCTTTATTATGCATTTTTGCTTCCAAAGCAAGCTTCTCAAATTCTCTCTTCCCTGCCTTATCAATGCCTTGCATCTAACTTGCCAGTGCTTGTGTGGTTTCCAGTCTGTCATTTGGCTCCTTTTTCCATTTCCTGAAAGATGCTTTTTTGGCAACAGCCTCTCTGACCTTACCTTTAAACCCATGCTGGCAATTTTTTGGACTTCCTTCCACTTTTCTTAAAGCGTGGAATACAACTGGTCAGGGCTTCCAAGATAGTATTTTTAAACACTCAAGCTTGGTGTAAATCTTTAACCTTTGCAACTGCTCCTTTGAGTTTTTTCTTAACTATTTTTCTCATTTTCTCATAGTCTCCCTTTTGAAAGTTAAAAGGTAGTACTGTGGATTTCTTTACCTTCCTTCCTTCATTTATTAAATGAAACGCGATCATGCTATGATCACTATTGCCAAGTGGCCCCAACACCCTTATCTCTTGCACCGGATCTTGTGTTCCACTAAGGACTAGATCCAAAATGGCTTCCCCTCTGGTTGGGTCCTGAACCAGCTGCTCCAAGAAGCATCATTTATTTCATCTAGAAACTTTATTTCCCTAGCATATCGTGCCATAACACTGACCCAGTCGATACCGAGGTAATTTAAATCATCCACTATTATTACTGTGTGGTAACTTTTGTTAGCTTCCCTGATTTCTTTGATCATTTCATCATCCATTAGCTCATTCTGGCCAGGCGGTCGATAGTACACTCCTCCCACTGCCATCGCCTTCCCTTCTTTACATGACATTTCAATACACAGAGATTCTACAGTGAATTTTGTTTCCTGCAATACGATACAGTTTGTACCCAGGTATCACAGTGTCCCACTGGTTGTCCTCCTTCCACCATGTGTCTGAGATAACAATCATATCTAACCTCTTATTTAGTGCTATACATTCTAACTCTCCCATCTTATTTTTTAGACTTCTAGCATTTGCATACAAGCATTTTATAGGCTGCATTTTATTCATATTAATCTGGCTGTCGGTAGGCAGGGGTAATTTGGAGTCTTTAAGCTCTGTCTGGTCTGTACTCATTTGGGCTACTTTTGTCATTATTGGAACCTCTCTACTGATATGCCCTAACTTCAATCTTTTGCTAGTATCCTTCAAGGATACATTGTTCCGAACCATGTGCTCTTGGGCAACTGTTGGCTTTCCCCTGTTATCTAGTATAAAAGCTGCTCTCTCTCCTTTTTAAAGGTTAATGCCAGCAGCCTGGTTCTGTACTGGTTAAGGTGGAGCCCATCCCTTCGGAAGAGCCCCTCCTTTTCCCAGAATGTTCCCCAGTTTTTAACAAATCCAAAACCCTCATCCTTGCACCACTATCTAATCCACGCATTGAGACTCCAGAGCTCTGCCTGCTTTTTGGGTCCTGCACGTGGAATGGGAAGCATTTCGGAGAATGCTACCCTGGAAATTCTAGATTTCAACTTCCTATCTAAAAGCCTAAATTTAGCCTCCAGAACCTCCCACACTTTCCTGTGTCATTGGTACCAACATGTACCAAGACAGCAGACTCCTCCCCAGCACTAAGACTTTGTCTAAGTGGCATGTGAGGTCTGCTACCTTCACACCAAGCAGGCACATTACCAGGCAATCCTCACATCCACCAGCCACCCAGCTATCTACATGTCTAATGATTGAATCACTAACTATAGCGGCTGTCCTAACCCTTCCCTCGAGGGCACATGGCCAAGGAGAAACCTCCTCAGTGCGAGAGGGTTTTACATCACCTGGAGGACAGGTCCTAGCTACAGGATCACTTTGTACCACACCAGGGTGATGCTCTCCTGTTACGTGACCTCTCTCCTCCATGGCAAAAGGGATGATGCCAGACTAGAGGTGGGACTTCAGTACTACATCCCTGTAGGCCTCTTCTATGTACCTCTCTGTCTTCCTTATGTCCTCCAAGTCTGCTACTCTAGCCTCCAGAGATCATACTCGTTCCCCGAGTGAAAGAGCTCCTTGCATCTAGTGCACACATAAGACCCTTCACCAACTGGGAGAAAATCATGTATGTAACACTATGCAAAAGACTGGAAAGCCCCTATCTCGCTGCTGGACTGCTGTCTGCATCTTAGTTTTAAGGTTGTGTTTAGGTATTTAAGTTCTTTACTTACTAAGGGTTGCTAGGAATACTTATACTAATAAAACTATACCTAATATGTTTAATGTATTTTTGTTCTCCTGAAGCTTAATTAACCTCAGGTCCTTAAGGAATGCCTGATGAGAATAAACAGCTGCACCTGAGAATGAATATGGCACCTCCTTTCCTTTAGAAGATAAAAGCACCTTTAAAGCTATGATTATCCCAGGGGTGGGTGGGTGTCAGGGAGGGAGCAAGGGAGGGAAAGACGACTTATTAAAAACTGGCTGTTACACAGTACCCTGTCCTGTCCTGTCCTAAGGTAATCTGACTAATTTCCTGGGTGATTCACACAACCCTTGCTTGGATTGAGGGAGTCTTGGGTTCTAAATTTAACAAGAAAGCTCTCTGCTGAGTTTTAAACTTAAACTGAAAGCTACTTGTTGAGTTTTTAATATAACTAAAAGCTATTTGCTGATACTAAGCCCTGACTGATTTATCAAATACACTGGATTCACAGATTAATCAGCTTTAATCTAAAGAATTCATTTTTCACCAAGACTTAGTACAATTCCCAGAAGCGAACACCTACAATTGCAGATCTCTCTCCAGAAGTAGCAGTCCCTTTTTGCCATTACGGGCACTTAGCTAGGAACACATATTGGAGCCGCTCACGCAGAATGCACACATGGAAGTCATCACTGCATTCATTTACAGTTTTTGGGAATAAATATTGGGAAAATTACAAAAGGTGATTAGTTTTGCGCAAACCATGACAGTAATGAACCTCACTTCTAAGCCAGGGTATGTGGCGTATGATCTCAGTCTCTCAAAATTACTGCCACTGCTCTTTGTTGTACTTGCATCATGTCAAAGCTTCCTTCTCTACGCGTAAATTAAGAAGAATTTCTAAAGAATTCTGATAATCAAGCCTGTGGCACCCAACACAATGGGAATGAACCATCTTTCTGCCACATTTTCTTGGTCTTTGACTGCATTTCTTGGTACTTGAAGACCTTGTCCCTTTCAACATGATTCACAGAATAGTTGCTTGGGATAGACACCTCTATAATCAATGCCATTCTGTGTTCTTCTCCTTTATCACTATGTCCGCTTCCTTGCATCCAGCGTTTTATTGGTCGGACAGAGTATCCCAGGCAATAACGCATTCATTCTCTAATCCTCTTAGGATCATGATCACAGTGCTTTTTGGGCACAGTGATGTTGTAGAGTTTAGCGAGTTTGCAATGGGTGTGCCTTTGTGTATGATCATTTCCAGCCATCAAAAGTTCACAACCAGCTGAAGCAAGTCACTGCTTCCAGCTCTTTCTTACAGAAGTGACATGTCTGTCTTACCAGTTTTCTCAATGCTCACTGTAAACCATCTCATCCATAATCTGCTGTTCTGGGCTGCCATTATCACTCTTTCATACACTAAGACAGACAAGCTGCTGAAAACCTTTTATTTTTTTGTCGACATCTGGACTTTTATGGTCAAAAGATCCAGTTCTTTTCTGGTGTTTCCCAGGCCACTCAGGCCTATAGGAAGGAATTTCTGGCCCCTAAGTCCAAGACAATTGACTTGGGTGCCTCTTTCTGAGATATCCTTGTCGTCATCTTGTGATACTAAGTCAAAAGGTATATTTTTTGTAATTCAACTCAGTTGATTTCTTTGCTGCTAAAAAGTGTAAGTAATTTGATATGGTTTAATCTTGTCAATGGGACGTTTGGATAGCTCTGGTGTTTTTGTGGCTCAAGAAGTGGGAGTTGTTTATACTATTTCCTAATTGCCTTTTTTCTTTTTCAATCTTCTCTTTTTTCGCAAGACATGGACTTTTAAGCTTCTAATTTTGAACATAAGAACATAAGATATGCCATACTCTGTCAGACCAAGGGTCCATCAAGCCAAACATCCTGTTTCCAACAGTATCCAATCCAGGTCACAAGTACCTGTCAGGTTCCCAAAAAGCATAGTTACTCACCCGTAACAGGTGATCTCCGTGAACAGCAGGAATTAAGTCTTCACATATGGGTATCGTCGGTACCGACAGAGCCTGTGCGGGAACGCTCCCCACTGTCCAAAAAGAAAGCTTTTGGGAGCATCCCACAGCGCATGCATGCTGCCTTACCATCTCACTGCCTCTCTCACTTCAGTTGAGTTTAAAGCTGAGCCAAGGAGAGAGACAGAGAGAGAGATAGAGAGAGAGAGAACTCCTAGAGGAGGTGGGTGGTTTGTGAAGACTTAATTCCTGCTCCTCCCGGAGATCACCTGTTACAGGTGAGTAACTACGCTATCTCCAGGAACAAGCAGGAATGTAGTCTTCACATATGGGGACTCCCCAGCTGAAAGATGCCGGAGGAATGACCCCAGCGAGCTGTGAACCCGTGTGAACAGGGTCATACTTCCTCCCATGGATCCCTGGCATCCTACCGGGATGGAGGGTAGGAGTTGCATTAAGTCTGAAAGAGATGCTGTAGGATAGCCTGGCCAAATGAGGCACCCCGACGAGAGTCCTTGTCCAGAAAGTAGTGGGCTGTGAAGGTATGTACTGAAGCCCAAGTAGCCGCTCTACAGATATCATCTATAGACACAGAGCAGAGATTAGCAACCGAGGCTGCCATTGCTCTGACATTATGAGCTGTAACATGGCCCTCGAGGGAAAGAACTTTACTATCATAACTGAAGGATATGCAGGGTTCGTTTGGAAACTGGAAGTCCCAAATGACTAGAATCAAAAGCAACAAAGTTGAGAAGACTTATGTTGTTCAGGTCTTTGAAGGTAAAAGGCTAAAGCTCTTTTACAATCTAAGGTATGAAGGTTCCCTTCTGCACTGGAGGCATGAGGCCTAGGGAAGAATACAGGAAGGTAAACCGACTGGTTTAAATGAAAAGACAAAACCACCTTTGGCATAAAGTGTGCATGAGTCCTGAGGACTACTTTATCATGGTGGAACCTTGTATAAGGAGGGTCAGCCACTAAAGCTTGCAGTTCACTAATGCGTCTAGAAGTTATTGCAATTAGGAAAATAACCTTCCAGGAAAGCATACTTACTCACCTGTAACAGGTGATCTCCGGGAACAACAGGAATTTAGTCTTCACATATGGGTATCGTCAGTACCGACGGAGCCTGCGTGGGAACGCTCCCCAGAGTCCAATAGGAAAGCTTTTGGGAGCATCCCACAGCACCTGCGTGCTGCCTTCCCACCTTTCCCAACTGTCCCTCTCCAGTTGAGTTTATAGCTGAGACAGAGAGAGAGAGGGAAAGAGGGAAGGAGGGAAAGAGAGAGATAGAGAGAAACAACTCCTAGGAGAGGTGGGTGGGTTGTGAAGACTAAATTCCTGCTGTTCCCGGAGATCATCTGTTACAGGTGAGTAACTATGCTATCTCCAGGAACAAGCAGAAATGTAGTCTTCACATATGGGGACTCCCTAGCTTCAGATGCCAGGGAGAAACCCCAGATGTGTGCCCCTGCGAAAGGGCTCCACTTCCCCCCATGGATCTCTGGCATCCTACCAGGGATGGTGGGTAGGAGTTGATTAAGTATGGAACAGGTGTTGAACAGCCTGACCAAACAAGGCATCCCGGCGGGAGTCCTCGTCTAAGCAGTAATGGGCTGTGAAGGTATGAACCGAGGCCCAAGTAGCTTCTCGACAGACGTCGTCAATAGACACAGAATGAAGATGAGCCATAGAGGCTGCCATGGCCCTCACATTGTGAGCTGTGATATGGCCTTCCAAAGGAAAGTTTTTACACTCATAGACAAAAGAAATACACTGTGCAATCCAGTAGGACAGTGTTCTCTTGGAGACTGGAAGTCCCAAATGACTAGGGATCAAAAGCAACAAAAGGTTGAGAGGACTTTCTAGGTTGCTAAGTTCTTTGCAAGTAAAAAGCTAAAGCTCTTGTACAATCCAAAGTATGAAGATATCTTTCTGCATTTGAGGCGTGAGGCCGTG
Organism: Ichthyophis bannanicus; assembly: GCA_033557465.1. NCBI lineage: Eukaryota > Metazoa > Chordata > Amphibia > Gymnophiona > Ichthyophiidae > Ichthyophis > Ichthyophis bannanicus. The sequence goes on from CM066034.1 coordinate 743,714,430, forward strand.
GGAAGAAAACAGGAAGGTAAACCGCTTGGTTTAAATGAAAAGGAGACACCACCTTTGGCATAAAGTGTGAATGAGTCCTAAGGACAACCTTATCATGATGGAACCTTATATAAGGAGGATCAGCCACCAATGCTTGCAATTCTCTGATGCGACGTGCTGATGTGATTGCAATAAGAAAGATGACCTTCCAGGAAAGGAATTTCAAATAGGTAGTAGCTAATGGTTCAAAAGGCAGCTTCATGAGCTGCCCAAGAACCCGATTTAAGTCCCATGCCACCGGTGGTGGCTTAATGGGAGGCTTAGTTAAAAGAAGGCCTCTCATAAATCTCGCTATGAGAGGATGAGAGGAAATAGGTTGTCCATTCAGAGGCTTGAAAGAAGCTGCAATAGCACTCAAATGAACTCTCACTGAATTAGTCTTAAGCCCTGTATTAGACAAATGAAGGAGATACTCCAGTAATGATTCCAGAGGTATCGCAAGAGGGTCAAGACCCTTCTGCAAGCACCATAAGGCAAACCTTTTCCACTTGAAAGCATAAGAGCGCCTTGTGGAAAGTTTCCTGGAAGCATAAAGGATATCCTTTACCTGCTGAGAAAGGTTAAGACCATGAGGTTCTAGGCTTTCAGCAACCAGGCCCTGAGATGCAGAGACTGGGGATTGGAATGCCACAGAATCCCATCCTCCTGAGACAGGAGACCTGGAGCAGATCCCAACTCCAGAGACGGAGCTTGAGAGAGATGTAGAAGCAGAGGGTACCACACTTGTCATGGCCAATGTGGAGCTATGAGAATTATATGGCCTGTGTCTCTCTGAAGCTTGAACAGAGTTTTGGGAATTAGGGAAATGGGTGGAAAGGCATACAGGAAGTTCTGACCCCAATGGAGGAGGAAAGCATCCCTGGCCTGAACCCCCTGAGCCGGAATTCTGGAACAGAACCGGAGAAGTTTGGCATTCAGCGGACTTGCAAAGAGGTCTATGTCCGGGGTTCCCCAAATTTTAAAAATTTTTGCCACCTGGTCTACATGGAGAGACCATTCGTGTGGAAGCAGAACTCGACTGAGTCTGTCTGCCCAAGAGTTTTGAATGCCTGGAAGATACACCACAAGGAGATGAATCTGATGGTCTCTGGCGAGGGCCCATAGTTGCAAAGCTTCATTGCAGAGCGACAGAGAGCCTGTTCCACCCTGCTTGTTCACATAGAACATGGCTACCTGATAGTCTGTTTGAACTAGGACTGTCTTGTAGCTGAGCTGGGTGTGGAATACTCTAAGAGCAAGGAAGATTGCTCTGAGTTCCAGGAGACTGATGTGTAGATAAGTCTCTTGTGGAGTCCAAGTACCCTGGGTAGAGAGGCCTTGCAGGTGAGCTCCCCAACCCACCTGTGAGGCATCTGTCATCAGAGTGGCTTGGGGTGGGGGTTGTTGGAAAGGGGAACCCACCAAAATGTTTTGGGGTGACTGCCACCATTGGAGGGACAAAATAAGATCATCTGTGTTTGTTATTTTGTCTGACAGGCAACCTGATGCCTGAGTCCATTGAGTGGATAAAGTCCACTGGGCTGCCCTCATATGGAGGGGAGCATACGGAACCACATGCACGATGGATGCCATGTGACCTAGCAATTGTAACATTTCCCGAGCAGTGAGATGAGGCTCTAGCACTGCTTGGGAAGCTAACTGCACCATGCGAAGGCAGCGGGGCTGTGGAAGATAGGCCCTTGTCTGTCTGGTATCCAGCAGAGCTCCTATAAACTCTAGAGACTGAGTGGGAGCTAGGTTGGATTTTGGGAAGTTTATGACAAGTCCCAAATACTGAAGGATACGCATTGTGCGAGATAGAGAAATCCTGGCCTCTGGCTCTGACAGGGCTTGAATGAGCCAGTCTAAGTAAAGGAAGACGAATATTCCTAGGGTGCGAAGAAATGCTGCCACCACAGCCATGCATTTTGTAAACACCCTTGGTGCCGAGGCCAGTCCAAAAGGAAGAACTCTGTATTGGTAGTGCTTCCCTTGAAATAGAAAGCGAAGAAACTTTCGGTGAGTTGGATGGATGAGAACATGAGTGTACACATCCTTGAGATCTAGAGAACAAAGCCAATGCTGATTCAGAAGGTATGGCAGTAGAGTTCCCAGAGAAATCATTTTGAACTTCTTTGAACAGGAATTTGGTTCAATTCTCAGAGGTCCAAAATTGGTCTGTGTCCTCCTGTTTTCTTTGGGATAAGGAAATAGGGAGAGTAGAACCCTGTACCCTGTTTGGGAATGGGCACCTCTTCTATTGCCCCTTGAGCAAGAAGCAAAGTGACCTCTTGACCTAACTGGGCGTAGAGAGAGGTCTGAGAATTGAACTGTCTTACCATTGTAGAAGGGGGCATGCTGAGGAAGTGAAGCTTGTATCCCTCTTTTGCAATGGACAGAGTCCAGCGTTCTGCTGTTATCTGCTCCCATCTGGGGGCAAAATGACATAACCTTCCTGGAATGGTGGAGGGTTCTGGGCTGTTCAGGGCCAGGAAGACAAAGTTCTCTAGATAGGAGTCAAAGCCCCTGTGGAGGCTGAGTCTGCTGAGCAGGTTGAGGCTCAGCAGCTTTTGCTGCTGTCTCTTTTGGGCAGACTGACCTACACGATGTCCCTGTTGGGTATAGGAGGGGTAAAACTTCTTAATGAAGAATGTTTTCTTGTAGGATTTTTTCCTTGCAGGATCAGCTGTAGATTTAGACAATCTATCCAGGGTGATATTGTCAGCATCTATCTCATTAGCTTTTTCCTGCCAATTCTTGCCAAAGAGATTCTCTCCTGTGCAAGGAATATTCCCCAGTTTGTCCTGTACCCAAAGTTCTAAGTCAGATGCCTGGATCCAGGCAATCCTACATGCACCTATGGCAATAGCAGAGGTTCTGCTTATGCACTCAAAGCAGTCAAAGGCTGCATGATTTACAAACTTGGAAACATCCTGAGCATGTTTGACAAGTGCAAGGTAATCCTGTCTCTTATCAGGAAGGAGAGGGGGCTCATAAGCTCTAAATCTCCGGTGACCGCCTTAAGGAACATTCCCCTATATAATATATAGGAACTGATCCTGGCAGAAAGCATGGAAGCCTCGAAAGTTCAACGTCCAAAGGCGTCAAGACTCCTACACTCACATCCTGGAGGATTAGATGCATGTTTTTTTGCACTCTTGATCCTTCTCATAGCTGATTCCACCACCCATGGAATGGTGTGGTAGCTGAGTTTTTTAAAATCCAAGACAAGGAGGAACTCAATACATGGTGTCGAGCCTTCAGGAGTGAGAAGTGGTTAGAGGTGTTTCCCACATCCTTAACATGAGATCATGCAAGATCTCATGAATAGGTAAAGTAGCTGCCTCCTTGGGAGCTTTAGGGTATTGCAGGATTTCCAATTCCTTTGCCCCAGTCTCTTTTTCAGGAGCCACTGTGATGGAAAGACCTCGAGCCACATCTCGGATAAAATCCTGAAAGGACATATCCTCTGGAGGAGACATCCTACATTGAGGAGAATAATCATCCTCAGGAAGAAGTACCGCCACACTTAGAACACTTTTTAAAACCCGAAGCAGGTTTTTCCATGTTAGAGGGAAAATTGGGCCTAGTGCCCAAAATGGCGCGTAGCACCTGAAGGAATAAGTAGCTGGAAGAAATTCCATAAGTTTTTGGGGGGTTTTTTAGAAAAGGAAAGAAGAAACCGGCGGTACCGGTGGAGCGTCGAAGGAAGGCAGACGCGACCACAAAAAAGAAGAATAAACTGGAATATTTTCTGCGGTGACAGGATGTGCGACCTATCGGCTCTGCGGAAAATGAAGAACTGGAGAGGGACAGTTAGGAAAGGCGGGAAGGCAGCACGCAGGCGCTGTGGGATGCTCCCAAAAGCTTTCCTATTGGACGCTGGGGAGCGTTCCCGCGCAGGCTCCATCGGTACCGACGATACCCATATGTGAAGACTACATTCTTGCTTGTTCCTGGGGACAGGCAGATTCCATGCTTCTTATCCTGGGATAAGCAGTGGATTTCCCTGGTCTTCTTTAATAATTATTAAGCATTTATAAAGCACTACCAAGCGTTTGCAGCACTGTGAGCTTACAATCTAGAATGGTTTATGGCCTTTCCCAAACTTTTTTTAAACCCAACTACACTAACAGCTTTTATTACATCCTCTGGTAATGAATTCTAGAGTTTGATTATGCATTGAGTGAAAAAATATTTCCTCCTTTTAGACTTAAAATGGGCTACATTGTGACTTCATTGAGTGCCCCTCCTAGTCTACTTTTTCAAAGTGTAAATAATCAATCTGTTTACCATTCCATTCCGCTCATTTTATAGACCTATCATATCTGTCCTTTGCCATCTTTTTTTCCAAGTTGAGGAGCCCTAATCTTTTAAGTCTTTCCTCACAGGAGTATCCTTCCATCCCTTTTATTTTGGCGACTTCACTGTCCCTTTTCTAATTCAGCTAAATCCTTTTTAAGATGTGGCACTCAGAATTTCACACAATATTCAAGGTGCAGTCGCATCATGGAGTGATACAGAGGCATAATATCCTTGGCTTTAATCTCCATTCCTTTTCTTGTGATTCCCAGCATTCTAATTCTTTTTTGTCCATCGCTGCACACTGGGCAGAGGATTTTTAATATATTATCCATGGTAACATCTACATCCTTTTCCTGGGTAGTGGTTCCTAATGTGGAAACCTGGGAAGCTTGGATTGTTCTTTCCTAAGTGCATAACTTTGCACTTCTCCACATTCAATTTTATCTGCCATTTGGATGCCTAGTCTTCCGATTTCTCAAAGTCCTCTTGCAATTTTTCACAGTTCTCTTGTGTTGACTTCAAATAATTACGTCATCTGCAAATATGATCACCTCACTCATTATTCCCATTTCCATGTCATTAATGAACATGTTAAAAGGAAACAGGATCAGCACAGATCGCTGGGGTACTCCACTACTCAACTTTCTCCACTGAGGAAATTAGCCATTTAGCCCTACTCTTTTTTCTGTCTTTTAACCAGTTCCTAATCCACAATAGTAAACTGCCTCTTATCCCATGATTTTGATATGTTGCCTAAGTATTGTGCCTTTTGTTGACACTTATTTCAATTGACTATCATTTGGATGTAAGTTTCAAAATACCCAACATCACCCCACCATCAACACTAACTTAACATATCAAAATCAAAACTGAAGCAAAATACCTAGGAGTAACAGACCAACAGCTGAACTTCCAATCACACAAAGAGAACCACCACCACAGGCTACCACAAGCTAAGAACACAAACATCTCCACTCCCTGCTCAACCCTGAATTATTTCGAACTGTCTGCCCAGCCATAATTGCACCTGTGCTGGATTACTGTACCATCATCTACCATGGCTTCCCAAAAAAGTATCCTCCACCTGCTACAGATGGCCCAGAATACAGCAGCACTAAATCTTTGGTGCTACCCGCCAATCCCACATCACTCCCATACTAATACTGTTACATTGGCTTCCTATCACTGACAATCAAATACAAAGCCCTGGATTTGAAAAGGGTCAGAGAAGGCTCCTGACACACAGACTCTGGTAGTTTGTTCCAGGCATAAGGTGCACACAAGTCCGGGAGGTCCAGCTGTCAATTAAGGCTTTTTTTTTTTTTTTTTTTTTTTTTAAATTTGAAGCTGCTTTATTAGAATCAGAGTGCCAATTGCCTTCTATTGAAACCAATGGGGAAAACACAAAGCACTTAGAAAAAAGAAAAATTGCAAAAGAAATTTGAAAAATACAGATCCTGTAAATGTGGACAGCACAAGGGAAGAGGGGCCCAGACCCAATCTACTGACGCCTTCCTCCTGCACGTCTTTGGACCCATCACGGGCTTGTACCTCATTGGAAATCATGTTGGACGCAGGACAGCAGTCAGCTAAACAAGACCTGGGTGAACCTGCAATCTGAGCCACTTCACAACAGTGTGGTCAACAGGGCTGGCCCATCCATTGAGCAAGAATGTTGTTGGCACAGGGCCCTGCGCTTCAGAGGCCTCGAGCCAGCAACATCCTGCACGTTGTCAGCTCACCTCTTTTAGCAGCTCGCTGCTCCCGGTAGGCTCAGCAATAGCTTGTTACAGCCGCCGAAGTGAAAGGCGTTGTTTCCTTCACTTCGGTAAATGTATTGTAATGAAGATCGCAGGCACGCTGAGAGCCAGGACACAGGAAATGTCCTTTGACCTCCGGCACACCAGCGATCCTCATTACAATACAGCTGCCGAAGTGAAGGAAACACCACTCTTCACTTCGGCGGCGGTAAGGAGCTGTTGCTGAGCCTTCGGGAGCCGCGAGCCGCTAAAGGAGGTGAGCCGGGGCTTCTAAAGCCTGCCACGGGGCTCTTCGGGAAGGGGAGGAGAGGAGGGGGGGGGGTGCTTGGGCTTGAAATGGGCCGAGTCGGGGAAGGGGGCTAAGATTCCAAATAGGCTGAGTGTAGGGGCCTAAAATTGGAAATGGGCCGGGGGGGGCTAGTAATGGAAATGAGCTGGGGGGGGGGTGGCTAGGACTGCAAATGAACTGATGGGGAGGACTAGGAATGGAAATGGGCTTTTGGGGGGGTAGGATTGGAAATGGACTGATGTGGTTCTGGAATAGGATTGGAAACGTCCAATGGGGGGGGGGGGCGGCTAGTTTTAGACATGGCTGATGGAGGCTAGGATTGCAAATGAGCTGATGGGGGCAGCTAGGACTGGAAATGAGCTGATGGAGGGTGGCTAGGACTGGAAATGAGCTGAAGCTCCCCCACACTCGGCCCAATTTCCAGTCCAAGCCCCCCCATCAGCTCACTGGAATAGGATTGGAATTGGTTTATGGGGGGGGGGGGCTAGTATTGAAAATGCTGATGAGGGGCTAGGATTGCAAATGGGCTGATGGAGAAGATTGGACTGGAAATAGGCTGAGGGGGGGGCTAGGACAGGAAATGGGCTGATGCAGGGGGGTGGGAGAATGCAATTAGAAGGGAGCAGATGCTGAATGGGGCTGGAACTAAAGGGAGTTAATTTTGGGGGAGGACGAAGGGGATGGGGCTGGGGGAATGAGGATGGAGGGGGGAAAGATTTTGTGTGGGAGGGAAGGAAAATCTACAAGTTGCTGGGTATTGGCAGAGTAAGTGGGGATTGAGGATGGAAGGGTGAAATTTCAGTGGATGATAAAGGAATAAAAAAAATTGGGGAAAGAGCAAAAGGGGAAAGATCAGTATGTTAAAGTAGATGTAGAAGATAGAATGGAAAAAATCTAGGAGAGAAGAAAAGACAAATGGACAGCAGACATGGAGAATTAGCAGAAGACAGAAGAAACCAGAAGAAAGTGACTGGAGCAATTGCAAATGAAAAATAAAATGCCCAAACAAAAGGTAGAAAAATACTTTATTTTGAATTTATTAACTGGAATATGTCAGCTCTGGGAAATGTGTATCACTAACGTCTTTGCATTTTTGTTTAGTACAAAAGGAAATTAATTTATAGTGTTGTACATTCCAAGTTTGGTTTTAGGGGGTTCCCAATTTAATTATTGTCTTCCGATTTCTAAATTGTGATTCCTTGTTCTTTGTTTGGTGACGGTCTATGTTCTGCATGTGTAACCAAGCTGAGTATTGTATTCTTGTAGTTTCTGTTTGACAGTGCCACTTGTTCTTTCGCCAGTAGGACATGTATTGGTGTTCTCTGAGATGTATTGATTTAATATTTGTAGTATTGCCTTTTTAATAGGTAGGATTTGGTGCTTTGTGAGTCCTGGTAGTGCTGTTATGATATGGCGGGTTTGCTATGGGTTCTAAATGGTCAGTATTTATAATGCTTCCTAATTTGCCTGGTGGTTGGCACTGGAGTATAGTAATGTAAAAATCTAGCAATCTTTCTTTATCCAGACACTTATTAAGAGGCATGTTAACATTATGCTATTTATGCAAATGAGGTTTCTTATGCAAATGAGGCCCTGCAATGAGCCTCCATACATGGCCCCACACCCCCCTTGGGCCGCCTCTGGTGGTCAAGAATCTGGCTTTTCTGCACTGCTATACAAGTCCACACACCTTGCCACCTGCTAGAGGCGTAAACTACTAGCTTCTCTCAGGGCTACACCAGAGGATATACCAAGTGATAAAATCAAATTGCTCAAGTCTACTTCCACCTACTGGCAAGGGAATATAACCCACTGGTCTGGAATGATCTAGCAGGATGATCAGGAATTACTACATTTTGTATGGTGCCTTGTTTTGCAGCCATTTTGGAGAGATGCTAAAGCTGAGATAGAGGTAATGGGTCGTGAGTTTCCAGGAGTTTTCATTTTATACTTTTGGCCATGAGACGTAAAGGTGGAAAGTATTACAGAAATGGTAAATGCAAGCAGGCAGGCAAGCTGTATTGACAAACTGGGCTCAGGCAAATCCTCCAACCAAGGCCAACTTGCTTCAAGCAATGTATGATGGAAGAGACGAAGAAATTGTGGGCTAAGAGGAATGGCAAAGGGAAGAGAGTAGGGTGAAGTGCATACCAGTTCTTGCTGGCTTAAACACATCAAAATAGGATATAGGGAGCATGTGTTGAATTGGATGTGAATTGACAAAGTACATGACTTGGACAACAGTAAGAATCAGTCCCCCTGTAGTTGGAATGTTATTTTGGTATTGTTTACTTGTATCCCAAAATAGTGGTAAAAAAAAGAAGAAATTTAAAGCAAGCATAGAAAAAATTGGCACATTAAAAGTAAGGCCATTGCTATGATTGGCATTAGAAATCATTAGTTCTTGCATCTCATGGGCCTTGATTGTGAATTGTATGGGGTTTTTCATCAATAATATCTAAAAATTAAAAAAATTATTTTTCCCTTTAGAAAAATTATTAAAAATGAAAAACTTCATGACAGGACAGCTCTGTTTTCGCATCTGTTTGACAAAGAAGAAAAAAACAAAGCACAACTGAGGTGGGCACTGCCCATGAGAAGGCCCACATGTTTGATATTTTACTAGTTTTGAGCTCTGGGAGTTCTCTCTCAGCTTTGGAGGATGTCACTCACTTTTCTATGCCACCCATCCTGCTCGCCAATGGAAAATGTTTTGAATCTCAGTAAACCAGAGAATACAAAAACACACCATACTAGAAGCACTAATCCATTCATAGTTCAAGCCACATTTTGAAAGCGGACCTAAATTCTGTATTACTTTGTATAACATTACCTAGTTTGAGCTGACTGGGCATTTAAATGATCTAAACTCAAAGCACTTTTGCAGTCTGTAATTTTACATTGAGGGAAAGACTAAAAAAATGATTAACTCAACTTTCATAATACCCAGAAATTCTTGCTTCCCCCTTATATCCCATATTCAGGAACAAGAATGTCAAGCCACTTATGTTTATTTAAAAAGATATTTCAACACCAGCATTAAGCAAAACCTACAGCACAAGTTCTAAAAGTGCATGCTAAGCACTGCATTTCAGACTAAACTGAAATTCATTCTAATTTCTTCTGTTACAATATTTTTTCTATTTCCATGAAATGTAAGACTACAAATTTTCTGTCCAACAAAAACAACCAACAGTTGTAACAGGTGCTAACTATGATGGCGATAGGTGGTTAGTTCACCTAATTGTATAAACAAGAAACTGAATTCCTCCTAGATCACATGCAAAGCAAATCTGAATTAGTTCTTTGAAAATCCTTGCAGTGTACATTAGCCTATCTGCCTTTACAACATACTGTAGAGTCTAAGTTAAAAGCACATTTTTAGTTCACCTAATTGCTTCTGAGAATTTATATTATGCACATTTCCCTTAGATAGCACCTTTTGGGGAAGGTCTATCCATGTATGCACTTTTATTGGCAGATGCACCACCAGATGCACAGGCACAAGAAAAAGGAGGGGTAGCTGTTGGAGATGGTAGGAGTCCCCAGCTCCCACTGGCACAAGAGAAACGACAGTGGCTGAAGTCAGTGGAAGCCCCCAATTTCTGCCAATTTAGGAAGAGGAGGGAGTGGCAGTCAGAGTTGGCAGCCACCAGCTCCTGCAGACTATAGACCTGGCATCACTGAAGGAAGGGGTGGGGCATAAGGCAAGGGGAAGGTTTAAAGAAGTGAAAGGGATGGGATAAGAACAGCAGAGCAAAAGGGAAGGGGAGGGGTTATAAAGGGGGAGGGGTTAAAGAAGAGAGGGGGAGGGGCTAGGAGAGTTAAAACGTGAGAGGGTAGAGAAAGCAGGGAGAGTGTGAAAGGGGGGTGGCAGGGAAAGTATGGACAGGGAGCAAATACCTGAGGACAGGAAGCAGTACACCCCCGACACAGCCTTCAAGACACATGCACATCCTCCTCTCATCCCTCACAGATAAATAGTTAAAATCTGCCCATGGAAATAAACAAACCAGTCACACACTCATCCCTCACATACATCAGCCACTACCCACACTATGCTCACCTGCTTAGACATACCACACACACATATACTGCCCTATTGAGAGTGTTTACTATGGCTCTTTCCACACACAGAGATGCCCGAATCTGCAAATGAAGCGAAGGGAAAACGCTGTCATTTTGTCACACTATGTGTGCACCTCTCAACTTACTTTCAGAGTCTCCTACATGCATAAGTAGAACTGATAAATTAAAAATTGCACGCTCTGCTGGGACAAGAAAATATCTATTATACCTGAATGTAGCTCACCTTGCGCTACTACTGAAATGGTGCAAGCTAAATTCAAGTCACCTTCCCAAAGATTACCTAAAAAAGCTCAAAGCAAGGGAATATACACAAATTATTCAGAACTAGCACATGAAAGAACCTAAGACAGCATAATACACTCAGAAAAGTATAAATAAAAATGTACAGTAAATACAAATACAAAATAAAATCCAGAAAGTAATCAGGAAGCTATGATTATAAAATAAGGCAATTGAAGTAAAATATAACCAGTTCTTCAAAGCCTATTTGTATATTCAAATTTAAAAAAGGCACAGAAGGGGAGTAACACAGGCCCTGGCCCCACCAAAGTTTTGTCCTCAGACAGCAGCCGCAATCATGGCAGATTCCATCTGTCTGCTGTGAGAGATCGGATCCCCGAAGGCATGGTAGAAGACTGCTGCAATCATAGCAGAGATTCCGATCTGTCAACAGGAGATCCCTGTGGGCAGATAGTCTTTGCTGCAATTGCAGCAGCTGTCCCCTCCTGCCTGCGTAGATCCAGTCTCCTGCAAGCAGACAGGAATCTTCAACAAGTACAGCCGTCCCCTTCACTTCTACCTGTGAGATACAAGATCCCTATGGGCAGAACAGGAGGGAAAGGTCATGGGGACTAGCAGATGGAGTTAAGGCAGAGCTAGAGGCAGTGTCAAGACAGTTTGATTCCCCCCCCCCCCCCTACATCAGAGGTGTTCCGCATCCCCTGACCTGAACAGAATGTCAGGTGCAACTCTACCATGGAAAGGAACTTATAGGGGTACCGAAATCTCATGGAGAAAGTCTGGTGAGCGAAAGCAGCTTTAAAAGTGCTGCCAGTATTGCAGTAGATGTGTATGAATAATTGTGAGACTGTCAAGGCTGTATTTTTCAAGTGGAAACTAGATAGATGGCCAATCCTAATTTCTTATGTGTTGCTTGCTGACTCCTGCTAATAGAAACATAGAAAAATGACGACAGAAAAAGACCACATAGCCTGTCTGGTGTGTCCTTCCATAACATGAACTACAATAGTCCCCTGTTTTCCTTTAGAGATCCTCTGTATTTTTCCCATGCTTTTCTGAATTCAGATACTGTCCTCATCTCTGCAACCTCCAGTAGGAGACTATTCCATGGATCCACCACTCTTTCCATAAAGAAATATTTCTGCATATCACTCCTGAGTCTATCCCCTTTCACCCTCATCCCATGTCCCCTTCAAAGCAGAACTTGCTATTAATTTAGGCATCATTGTGGATAACATGTTAAAACCCTCCGCCCAGTGTGCAGCGGCGGCCAAGAGAGCAAATAGAATGCTAGGTATCATAAGGAAAGGAATGGAAAATAAAACAAAAGATACTATAATGCCTCTATATCGTTTCATGGTGAGACCGCACCTTGAATATTGTGTGCAATTCTGGTCGTCGTATCTTAAAAAGGATATAGCGATATTAGAAAAGGTTCAGAGAAGAGCCACCAAAATGGTAAAGGGGATGGAAGGATACTCCTATGAGGAAGGATACTCCTATGAAGAAAGGCTAAAAAGGTTAGGGCTCTTTAACATGGAAAAGAGCCGGCTGAGGGGAGATATGATAGAAGTCTATAAATTAATGAACGGAGTGGAACGGGTAAACGTAGATCGATTGTTTACATTATCAGAATATAGAAAGACTAGGGGACATGCAATGAAGCTACAAGGTAAACTATTTAAGACTAATAAAAGAAAATATTTTTTTCACTCAACGTGTAATCAAACTCTGGAATTTGTTACCGGAGGATGTAGTAAAGGCTGTTAGTGTAGCTGGGTTTAAAAAAGGTTTGGACAAGTTCCTGGAGGAAAGGTCCATAAACCATTATTAAGAAGGGACCCAGGATATCAATGCTTGAACCAATACAAGCATTGTGGAACCTGTGTCTTTTGGGGAAACTGCTAGGTACATATGACCTAGATTGGCCACTGTTGGAAACAGGATACTGGGCTTGATGGACCTTGGTCTGACCCAGTATGGCATATCTTATGTTCTTATAGTAAGCTTATATTTGTAGAAATGCTCTTCATACTTAGGCCAGGTCACTTATGTTGGTAAAATAGACATGCAAAGTACATTGTTAAGGTTTATATCCTGTAAAGAACGACAAAACAAAAGTTCATTCTCACAGGAAGTTTGTTATGACTAAGACCATCACCAATATCACAGGTCTGCGACTAAAAAGCTGTTTGATTATTTTCAACTAATTTCCATGTATTTTGGTGTGCTGAAAACAAATAAAATATTGAAAAAACTCCTAGACGTCATGATTTGCCACAACATGCAAAATTGTCTTCAAATTTATCAATTTTTTTCAAATTACTATTAATTCAAATTACTATTAATTAATTCACATAAGTACATTTAAGATATAAAATGCCAAAAAAACCTTAAAGGGGTTGTCCGAGTTATGTAAAAAAAAATATAGCACCGTAAATCTGATGGTCAGCAATATATACATAAGCTAAGCAAGTTTTAAGACAGTGCTTCTAATGGTAGAAGGGGTTAATCTTTCCTGAAGAATCCAGTGGGAGGGAGACACAGGGCAGATAGCAGCAGCTCCGGTCAGTGCAGGGGGGCGTGGCCAGCACTGTGACATCTCGTGTACAGACACAGAGCTGCTCTCTCCTGCATGCCATACTTGTGCACGATCATCAGGTTCTTGGTTCTAGGCTGTTCACACTTTTTCATCGCAATTCGTGTTAGCTCGTCATTCTTCAACCATTATGTTATGGCTCCACAAAAGTGTATTAATTCGCTAGACAGTTTGTGTTTCATCTGTGGTGAATATACAGTGTTGAAGCAACAGCAGAATATTACAGACTTTGTGAAAAAAGTATACTTTGCATACTTTGGACTAAAAATTGGAGATCAAGATAAAGTCTGGGCACCTCATAAAGTGTGCAAACGGTGTGTTGAGGACCTCTGAAACTGGTTCAAGGGTAAGAAAAAATCTTTCCGTTATGGGATTTCTATGGTACGGCGAGAGCAAAAGAACCATAGTGACGACTGTTACTTTTGTTCATGCGATGTGAAAGGGTTTAATTCCAAATGGAAACATTCCATTTCATACCCCAATCTTCACTCGGCAATTCGTCCCATCCCCCATGGCACAGATATACCAGTACACAAGCCCCCTGCTACCTTGGAAGAGATACCTAGCTCCGATGAAGGTGAAGTCATACCTGAACCAGATGACGAATCAAGTTCTGACTTTGAAGATGATACAAGACCAAAATTGTTTTCTCAGGAGGAGATGAATGATTTGGTAAGAGACTTGAATCTTCCCAAAGATGCCGCTGAGTTACTCGGATCAAGGCTGAAAAGCAGGAATTTATTGTTGCCGGAGTGTCATCTTCATGGTTCAGACATCGTGAAAAGGAGTTCGTTCCTTACTTCGCCTAGGAAGACAAGTTGGTTTATTGCATCGATGTCGAAGGTCTGATGGGTCAATTTAAAATCCAATATGATTCAGAGCAATGGCGTCTTTTTATAGATTCTTCAAAAAGAAGTCTCAAAGCAGTTTTACTCCACAACGGTTTTTACACTTCCATACATGTAGGTCATTCTGTACACTTGAAGGAAACCTACGAGAACTTGGAATTGGTTCTTCGTAAATTTAAATATGAAGACCATGGTTGGCAAGTGTGTGGGGACTTGAAGGTCTTGTGCATGCTGCTCGGGCAACAGGCTGGGTATACCAAATATCCTTGCTTTGTGTGTCTATGGGACAGCTGAGACTGACAAAATCACTAGACAAAGAAGAGTTGGCAGCCGAGGGTGCTAACAGTCGGTGAAAAAAATGTCCTTCGAGAAACTTTGGTACCTTCCCATAAAGTTCTTCTACCACCTCTCCACATAAAATTGAGATTGATGAAGCAATTCGTAAAATCACTTCCAAGAGATGGAGAATGCTTCAAATACTTGGTCACCAAGTTTCCAGGCCTGTCGGAGGCAAAATTGAAGGAAGGTGTGTTCGTCGGACCGGACATTAGAAGGCTTATAGTTGATCAAGAGTTTGTCAATACCATGACGGATCCTCAAAAAGAAGGGTGGATTGCATTTAAAGTCGTCGTACAGAAATTTTTAGGCAATAACAAAGATCCTCACTACAAAAAGATCGGACGAATGCTGAAAGCATTTCAAGCTTTAGGATGCCTGATAAGTTTGAAAGTGCATTTCCTCCAGTCCCACCTTGACTACTTTCCTGAAAATTTGAGAGCTGTGAGTGAGGAACAAGGTGAACGATTCCACCAAGACATTAAAGAGATGGAAAGGAGATACCAGGGGAAATGGAGCATTACAATGATGGCAGACTACTGTTGTATGCTTCAGAGAGACATTCCAGATGCTACTCACAAACGTAAATGTACCAAGAGGAGCCTCACAAGGAAGAAGAATCGAGTTTAGTGTGTGTAGGTGAGCTCATTTCAGTTCAAAAAAGGATTTTCATGAAAATATTGTAATAAAACTTTAATTTTATAAGTTTATTTCCATTTATTTTGAGGTATTGCCTTATTTAACATAGTTACCTAAATTGTCAGGAAACGTGATGTCCTATGACAAAATGGAGGTCATTTTCGGATTCAGCGCACCAAAAAACATTACATGGAATAACCAAAACAGCTCTCGAAAAAATTTTTTTTGCAGACCTTTGTATATTTATTTATTTAAAAGGATTTACAGCCTGCACAATGACCGAGGCGGATAACAAAAAGCACACACAATTTATCATAACAAACCAATGAATTCATACAAAATAAATTAAATACAAGTAAAAAATAAAATAAATCAATTTAATCTAAACAAAACCAAACTACGGAGACTACTGTTTGAGAACACAAGCTGGATCAGTTATACCATAAACATGACTGATAGGCAGGTGAAGTGCTTGAGGCAAACAAACCCAAAAAAGATTTGCCGGAATAAGTAAGATTTTAACCTTCGCCGAAAGACCATCAGTTCTGCTTCAACACAACTCATTAGGGAGAGAATTCCAAATAGATGGAGCACTCAAAGAAAATTCTTCTACGTAGTGACTGAAAATTAATCTTTTTCAAGGAAGGAAAAACTAATAATTGTGCATCCTGAGACCATAAAATCTGAGGACAATAAGCTTTAAGTTGATAAACTGACAGGAGCCATGTTATGCAAGAATTTAAAAATATTCATAATCACTTTATACAAAACTTGAAATCTAAAAAGGAAGCCAATGGAAAACAAATAACTGTTGCATAATATCATCAGAACATTTGCATCCAATTAGAAGATGAGCAGCAGCATTTTGGACTGATTGCAAAGGAGACATAATAGCTTTTGAAAGGCCTAGAAAAAGATTATTGCAATAGTCCAAAGGTGAAAGGACTAAAGTCTTAACACAGGGCGTAAATTACTACTAGATAAATATGGTTTTAGTCTTAGTGTGTTACAGAACTTGGGGTGCAGAGTTTAATATACTGACATTCTGTCCATTCCTGCATAGAATTCAGTTCCACATGGAGAGCTGTTGAATGCTGCTATCAAACAATTGCAGTGGTAGTTTTACAGGGTGGCTAAAACTAGAACTGGTGACTGTCGAAGACAGTGGAACTATTGGAGAGACTGTAATGCATAGTGGGGGATTAGGGCATAGGGTTGTTGATTCATCCCAGATTGACCACAGACTAATCCAGTCCTGGCTTTACCCTACTGCATGCATAGAGTTGTAGTAGTTTGTCCAGTTATTTTGCACTGCTCCTTTTAGTTTTTTTAACATTTTATTTATTTATTTAGACAGTTTTGTATACCACCTTATCCTTCAATCAAAGTGGTCACAACACAATTGGGGGATACATTTAACAAGAGGGGATATGAGACACATACACTAATACTTACAGGGAACATGGGCAATGGAAGGTTAAATTTTGCTCATTTTATCATAGTCTCCCTTTTGAAAGTTAAATGCTAGTGCCATGGATTTCCTTGGTGTCTTCCCCCCATTTATTAAATCAAATATAATCATGTTATGATCACTATTGCCAAGTGGCCACACCACCACTACCTCTCACACCAGATCCTGCATTCTACTAAGGATTAGGTCTAAAATAACTTCCCCTTGTGTCAGTTAATGAACCAACTGCTCCATGAAGCAGTCATTTATTTCATCTAGAAACTATCTCCCTAGCATGTTCTGATGCGACATTCACCCAGTCAATATTGGGGTAATTGAAATTATCTTCTCATATTTCTGTTAGCATTTCACCATCCGTCTGCTCATTCCAGCCAGGCGGATGGTAGTTTACAGCCACTGCAATTCGCTTCTTTTTTACATGAAATTTCTATCCATAGAGATTATATAGAATATTTTGTTTCTTGCAGAACTTTTATCCTGTTTGACTCAATGCTCTTTAACATAACGTCACCCCTCCACCAATTTTATCTATCCTGTCATTGCAACAATTGTATCCAGGAATCACATTGTCCCATTGGTGGTTCTTCCACCAGGTCTCAGATGTCAATTATATCTAACCTTTCATTCAGTGCTATATATTCTAACTCTGCATCTTATTTTTTAAACTTCTGGTATTTGCATACCAGCATTGCAAAGTTTGTTTGTTCATATTAACGATCTTCTTAACTGACAGGGGTATCTGGACTCTCTCAATTCTATTCTTTACTTAAAGGCACCTGAATTACTTTTACCTTTACTGGAACCTCTCTATAGGAATGTCTTAATTCCCTGTTTTGCTAGCATCCCTCAAAGATACATCATTCCGAACCTTGTGCTCTTGGGCAACTGTCAGCTTTCCCCCATTATCTAGTATAAAAGCTGTTCTCTCCCTATTTTTTATTTTACATTTAGAATTTTTATTAAAGTTTTATAAGAAAATAAGACAAAAAAATAAAATAAATTACAATACAATGCAAACCAGTCGAGAACCATAGATATACAATACGGTCCATCTAAACTAACAGGAAGCAATCCTAACTTCAACTTCATTATACTCATACAACACTACATAGTCACTAACCAAACTGCCCCCCCCCCCCGTTCCCCCCTACCCAACCTCCCCGCACATTCAATACAAGCGTGGGGACCTGACTAATCTACGAACCCTCCCCCCCACCCATCCTCCCCCCCTTCTTCCTCGCCCATCCCCCCTATATTTCTCCAAAACCCAGCTTCCACTCCACACTCACCCAGCAACCTAACTACCCTCCCCATTTGCGGGCATCCTGCTCCCAACCCCCCTCCCCTTCCAACCCTCCAGCCAGCTCCAGACCTTCTTCCAATAGGCCACATTTTTCCCCCCCATCCCCTGCCGCAGCTCCGTTAACTTCCACATCAGGCTCACCTCAGCCACTCTGCGCACAAAACCTGCCAACTGGGGGATGCTCTTCCCTCCCCAGTGCTGGGCAATCTCACATCTAGCAGCGGCTATACAATGATGCAGGACCCCCTCCTCCCTTCGCGAGGGACCTTCATCGAGTTGATGCAGCAGGCAGGCCTCCGGTTTCCCTTGAAGTTTCTGCCCAGTCATACCGTGGATCGCCTCCCAGACTTGCTCCCAATAACACTGTAGCCTGTCACACTTCCACCACATGTGCATCCAGTCCCCTCGTGCAGCACATCCCCGCCAGCATAAATCATCCCGTCCCTTCCCTGCCTTAAAACGACGCACTGGAGTCCAGTACCATCGATATAAAACTTTGTAGGCGTTTTCCTTAATTTGGGCCGCTATTGACACAGAAACAATCTTCTGTATGAGCTTCTCCCAGCACTCCATACGCCAACACACCCCCAAGTCCTCCTCCCATTGCAGCATATATCGGAGCTTGCACTCTCCTGTCCCCAGCAAACCCTTGTAAATTCTGGACAAAACCCCCTTTTTCCCACCCTGGCTATTGCATATCGCCTCAAACCACCCCCTGTTATCCCAGAGATCCTTCCATACCTTAAGTTGGTGCAAAAAATTCCTCAACTGTATGTACGCAAAGTGGTCACTTTCTTTTAGCTTATATAGGTCCCTAAGGCCTTCAAACCGGTGAATCCCCTGGGGGTGGATAACCTGTTGGACATGCGTTAAGCTGGATCTGGCCCACCTACGCAAAACCTGCTCGTCGGGGCCCTGACCCCGCTCAAAGCATGCCTCGATAGTCATCCCCTGTATATAACCCTTATCGGGAACAAGTTGAGATTTGTTATGTTTCCAGATTCGCAAACTGTTCGCAACCATAGGACTCAAGGCGGACAGGTCCAGTCCCCTATACCCCCGCCAAATCGCTCTTTCAAGGTCCAATCCCCCGACCGACTCATACTCCATTTGGACCCAGGATTTGGGTGTTTCCCGGTGCCACTCATACACCACTGAGTTGCGCTGCCTCATTATATTTGCGTATGTTAGGAACCCCCAACCCCCCCTCCCCTCTGGACCGTTGCAAAACCTGCATGGCTACCCTTGGGCGCTTCTGCACCCAGATAAACCGATTGACCAACCGCTGTATCCTCTTTAAACTATGTGGGGGGACCCGTATGGGAAGCGTCTGGAATAAAAACAGCAGTCGGGGCACCAGCATCATTTTCACCGTTGCTATGCGTCCAAACCAGGAGAGGTATCCCCGTCCCCACCCCTCCAGCCAGTCCTCTATCTTCCCCAGCACCCTCTTATAATTCAGGTCGTACAGCTCACCAATTTTATTGCTAATCCAGATTCCTAGGTACCGGATACTCCCCCGGGCCCACTTAAAGGGGTACTTTTTGGCCAGGGTGTTGGCTAGCCCATTAGGAACCGTCAGGTTCAATATTTCCGATTTCGTCTGGTTAATCGTAAACCCCGAAACTTTACCATATTCTTCCAGCTCCCACTGCACGATAGGCAGGCTCACCCGGGGTCTTACTAAACTTAGGATAATATCATCCGCAAACAATGAAATTTTATAAGCCCTCCTCCCCGCTGTAATTCCCAAGATATCCGCCCTGTCTCTTATCCGCTGCGCCAAAGGTTCCATGGCTAGGGCGAACAGCAGTGGGGACAGGGGGCAGCCCTGCCGCGTTCCCCGCCCCTGATCAAAAAAATCTGAGTGGGCCCCATTGACCCGCACACATGCCTTGGGATGCGCATATAGCACCTTTACCCACACTAGAAAGTCACCCCCCAACCCCACCTTCTCCAGCACCTGAAAGAGAAACGGCCATGACACTTGATCGAAAGCCTTTTCCGCATCCAGTGAGAGCAGGAGCGCCTCCTCCCCTCCCTCTTGGTCAGTCATGCCCAGTTTGGGCAAAGCTATAGAGGCCAGATATTCTGCCCCCCTCCCAGCTGGGTGCAATTCTTTTGCTTTATACAACTCCCGATAATAATCCCGGAAAGCCTCCCGAATTTCCCCATCCTTAGTAACCAGTTCCCCTCCCCCCCGTCGAACCCCGATGACATGGGAACGAAGTTTCTGTTGCTTCAGCCTCTGGGCTAAGTATCTCCCAGCCTTGTTCCCCCCCTCAAATACCTCCTGCCACATAAGCTGCATCTGGTATCTTATCTTTTCCGCCTGCAACTCGTTCAGTTGTGCTCTCGCCGCTAGAACCTGCCCCCTGTAGGCTCCATCACGCCCAGACCCATCTAATTCTTCCAATTCCAATAACCGTTCCCTGAGGAGGCGCTCTTTCTCCTCCCTTTCTCTCTTCTTCCGCGCCCATTTGATTAATATTCCTCTTACCACCGCCTTATACCCATCCCAAATACCCCCCCAAGTGACCTCCCCATTATCATTAAATTGAAAATACTCCCGCGTACCTTTCTCCACTTCAGCTTGTAAATGCCTTTCCTCTAAGAGGGATTCATTGAGTCTCCAGAACCTGTTCCCCTTCCCTTCGTCTGCCACGTGCAGCCAGACCACCACCGGGGCATGATCGGACCAAGTAATGGACTCCATGTCCGCCTCCTTTATTTTCCCCCCTGCCTCTTTGGACACCCATATAGCATCAATGCGGGAGTAAGACCCATGCACTGGCGAATAATAAGAAAACTGTCT
The DNA here is from genome assembly GCA_033557465.1 of Ichthyophis bannanicus. Classification (NCBI taxonomy): domain Eukaryota; kingdom Metazoa; phylum Chordata; class Amphibia; order Gymnophiona; family Ichthyophiidae; genus Ichthyophis; species Ichthyophis bannanicus. The sequence goes on from CM066034.1 coordinate 743,735,142, forward strand.
CCGCCCTGGGTGGTGCAACCGCCACGCATCGACCAAGCAATGCTGTGTCACAAAGTGGCGATATCGCTTACGGTCCCCCCCTCTTGCCCTCCCGTGGCCCGGTAGCATCTCGGGTGGGGTTCCATGTTAGATTAAAATCGCCCCTGCAAATCAGGGTACCTTCCCCCAATTTCCCCATGTCCCCATTTAAGTTTGTCCAGAATTCACTCTGCCCCCCAGTGGGTGCATACACATTCACTACACAGTACCAGACATTCCCCATTTTCACCCGTACCATCACATACCTCCCCCCTTTATCTCTTACTACAGTCTGCACTTGGAGCTTTGATCGTGTTGCAAAGAGTATAGCGACCCCTCCCTTCTTCTTCTCCAGGATATTAGAAGCATGAATACAGACCCCATATCCTCTATGCTTAACCAGGTATTCGGTGGCCCTTGTCAAGTGTGTTTCTTGGAGCAGGACTATGTCTGCCTTCTAGCGAGAAAGCTCTGAGTAGAGTTGTTGTCGTTTAAAAGGTGAGTTAAGCCCCTTAACATTGAGTGTAACTATTTTAATCTCACCCGTTCTGCCACTCCCCCTATCCCTTATCCGCTTCCTAACCCCCCCCACCCCTCCCCCCCTCCCCCCCACCCCTCCCCCCTCTCCTTAAGAGAGACACGTCTTCCAAACTGGTGACCTGTTAACGGGCCTTGCCTGCTTCCTCCACCTTACCCCCCTATCGCAGCACTACCCCCTTACTTCCTTGCCCCATATCTGCTCACCCCCCTACTAACCTCCCACCGCCCTCCTCCCCACCACTCAAGCCCCTCCCCCCATCCTCCAGTAATACAGAGTTACCCTGGCATAAAGGCCCCCCTGAATCATCAATACTCAGCCCCAGTCCATGGTTTCAGCTTGCGTCCAGCTCCCCAGCCGGCAGTCTTGGGCTTTCTCTATTCAGCCTCGCCGCCCTCCTCCCGGCTGCGGGGACGCAATGCCATCTCTGCATGTTCCTCTGCGCATTTGTAGGTTTTGCAGACGCGGTCAACTCTTCTGCTGGGGGTCTCCCCCCTTCTGGTATGTTAGGTAGCCCAAAGTCTCTGAGGACAGTCCAAGCCTCCTCACTGGTTTGCACTCTCCTTGACTTCCCCCCTGCAGGTGACAAGCAACCCGAAGGGAAACAGCCACTTGTAGCGAATGTTCTCTTTTCTCAAGTACGCTGTCACCGCCTTCAGACTGCGCTGGCGCTGCAGCGTTCCCGCCGAGAGGTCTTGAAATAACTCCAGAGGATGTTCCTCCCACGTAATCTGTCGTACTTTCCTCGCCGCTTGCAACAATCTTTCTTTTATCTTGAATGAACGTAGACAGACCACTATGTCTCTAGGTTTATTATCTCGTATTGGTCCCAAGCCCCTGTGGGCTCGCTCGATTTGGGTTGAGTCCATCAGTATCTCATCTTGTAAGTCCGCAGCCACCAGCAAAGATTTGAATACCCTCAGCAAAACATCTTCACAGTTACGGTACTGAGGCTCCTCTGGAATCCTCCGGATCCTTAAGTTACATCGTCGGGATCTGTCTTCCAGGTCCTCCAGCTTCATCTGCCGGTCCACCTGGTTCTGTTGGAAAGTCTCCCAGCGCTGCTGGAGGTCCACCATTTCCTCTCCTTGTTGTTCCAGCTGGAGCTCCATCTCCTCCACTCTATTGCCAATGTCCACAATATCTTGCCGCAGTGACTGTATTGACTCTAAGTTCATGCTTCACTCCACTTATTTCGGTTTTAATCTCATCTTTCATGTCAATGAGCCAGGCTTTTAATTGGGACAGATCTCCCAATCCAGCTCCGATATCCGGCTCCTCTCCCTGGTCTTTGAGGTCTCCTGCCTGCGTTCGACTCTTTCTCCCCCTCTTTTCCACTTTTGGCTGTTGCGTACGGGGAGCGAAAGTCCGCCAGTTTTTTTCCTTGCCGCTACAGCCCCCTTAGTTTTCTCCATGCTTATGTGGGGGGCCTTGGTCTTCCCTGGAGTCTCGATCTTGTGAAGGCGACCGCTGCCTGGCTGTGCCCCCAGGATTGCCACACACAGTCCACTCTGCTGGGCTAGCGCTGTGGATCGGGAGCCGCGCCTTCCGCCAGCAGACTCCCCGCAGTCCCTTCACCGTGATCCCTTGCCAGGGTCTGCTTCTTCACAGAACCGCTCACCTCGGTATTAGCTCACTCCGCACGCGGCTGCCACCCTGGTCTGCCTCCTGAGACCTCAGACTCTGCGGCGTTCTGTCCCGCCGCCCTCTGGCTCTGCACTCCGGGCTGCTCTCTTGCTTGTCTCCCCGGGGTGGGGTGTGTGTTCCTGGCTTCTCTGGATCTCTGCTGACCTCCTCTCACTGACACTTGCACTGCTGTAAGCGGCTCTAAGCACTTGCCTCTTCTCTGGGGTCAGACTTGGCCTCGGGCCCTGCAGCGGCCACCGACTGCCTCCGTCTGCTAGTGCGGTGTCCCGCCTCCTCTCCGACGTTGGGGCTTTACCTCTGCTCCCGGCAGCTTCCCAGTGCTCGATTCTTCACCTACTCCCTAGTCGGGAGGGACAGCTTCCAGCGGCGTCGGGTCTTCCAAACGCCTGGTCTCCGGGTCTCTACCGCTCTGCCAGGCAGGCCGCCACTGTACCGCTCTCTCTACCGCCGGGTTTGCTCACCACACGGTCAGCAAGGCCTCTCTCGCCGCTCACCAGCACTTCGCGCTCCGGTTCCTCAACGCGGCCGCTGACTTCGCCGCAAAAGCAGGACGGCTCAGGGCTCTTCACCTGCATTACCCCTACTTGGGGCGCGCAAATTCCCACATTTCAGGGGTATTAAATCCCCTATTTGCACAGGCTTTGGCGGCGCCGAGTGTTCACGCCGCCATCAGCCCTGTTGACGTCACCGCTTCTCTCCCTATTTTAAAGGTTAATGCCAGCAGCCTGGTTCCACCATGGTTAATGTTGAGCCCATCCTTTTGGAAAAGCCCTTCTCAAGGATGTTGCCCAGTTCCTCGCAAATCGAAAACCCATCTTCCCTGCAACATTATCTCATTCACACATTGAGACTCCAGAACTCTGCCTGCCTCTTAGGTCCTGCATGTAGAACAGGAAGCATTTCTGAGAAAGATGCCCTGGGATTTCTGGATTTCAACTGTCTACCTAAGCATCTAAATTTGGCTTCCAGACCATCCCCCCTCCCACACTTTCCTATTCTCATTGGTACAAACATGTACCAAGACAGCAAGCTCCTCCACAGCACTATCCAGAACCTTATCTAGGTGGCACATGAAATCAGTCACCTTCCCACCAGGCAGGCAAGTTACCAGGCAATCCTCACAGTCACCAGCCATTCAGCTATCTGCATGCCTAATGATTAACTCATGAACTTAACTGCTGTCCTAACCCTTCCCCTCATGGGCACAAGAATCTTGAGACACACCCTTGGTGAAAGAGGATATTCCATCACCTGGAGGACAGGTCCTAGCTACAAGACTTCCTGCCACACCAAGATGATTCTCTCCTTTAAAGTGATTTCTGTTCTCTATGGCAGCAGAGAGCCTGCCAGACTGGAAGTAGGACTTCCCTATTATACCCCAGAAAGTCTCCTCATACCTTTGTCTGCCTCAGCTCCTCCAAGTCTATTACTGCAGCCTGCAGAGATCGGACCCATTCTGACAGAGCAAGAAACTCTTTGCACCCAGTGCACACAAGACCTCTCACTAACTGGGAGATAATCATACAGCAGACAGTGCAAGACTATAGTCCCCCATCTCACTGCTGGACTGTTGTCTTCAGTTTAGTTATGATGTTTTGTTTAGCTATTTAAAGTTGCTCAGTTACTTAAGCTTCTAGGGGAATGGGGGATCCTTGAACAAATACAAATATACTGAATAAATTTAAGGGACTTTGTTTAATGTTCACCTCAAAATGACCTGCAAGGACTTAGACGTAATCTATTCTCAAAGCCTAATATCTTGCTGATGAAGTAGATATCCAATTAAACATGAAGTGAAAAACTTCCCTCCTTTCCTCTGAACTGCTTTAAGAGCCTATAAATCAAAAATTGTGCTTGAAGTGGGTGGGAGCTGGGAAATAAACTGAAAGTTTGCCCATTGCACTAGGCTCCGACTTAACACAGAATTGTATAAGAGACACAGATCTTATCTTAACTCAAATTCCCTTTTCCCCATGATTCTGAGAATTTCCCAGCAGATAAATACTAACAGGTACAGATTCCTTCCTAGCAGTAGCTCTCCAAGTCAAAATTTGATCATGTTCTGATCGTTACTGGCAAGTGGGCCCAACATTATTACCTCTTGCACCAAACTCTGTGTTCCACTAAGGATTAGGTCCAAAACAGCCCCCCTCATCAGTTCCTCTACTAGCTGCTACATGAAGCAGTTACTTATTTCATCTAGGAAATGTACTTCCTTAGCATATTCAGATTTAACATTTATCCAGAACATACTGGGGTAATGGAAATCACACATTACTGCATTGCCAAATTTATTAGCTCCGCTAATTTCTGCTAACATGTCACTATCTATCCTTTTCAAAGTGTGTTTTTTATTTATGTTTATCACCACTTAGTAATTGGCATAGATACTTTGTGATCTTAACTCTGTTTGCACTTTACTTAGAAGCACCTGGGCAACTTTTGCTTTTACTGCAACCTATCTTTCCTATTTTGATAGTACCTTTCAAAGATACGTCATTCTGAACCATGCACTCAAGTAGTAATCTTTCTCCCAGGTTTTAGTTTAAAATCTGTGGTCTCTCCCTTCCTGGTTAGCTCCAGCAGACTGGTTCCACCTTGGCTAAGGGGGAACCCATCTTTTCGGGATAGGCGCTCTGTTCCCCAAAATGTTGCTCAGTTCCTAATCAATCTAAATCCCTGTTCTTGAACCATCATCTCATCCATGCATTGACACTCCAGAACTCTGGAGAAGAATTTAAGAATGCTATGCTGAAAGTTCTGGATTTCAATTTTTTACCTAAAAGCCTAATTTGGCTTCCAGACCTCCCTCTCAAACTTTCCTATGTCACTGGTATCCACATGTAACAAGATAGCCAGCTCCTCCCAGCACTATCAAATTCTATCTAGGTGACACATGAGGTTTGCCATCTCTGCAGCAGACAGGCAAGTTACCAGGCAATCTCATGCTCACCAGCCACCCAGTGATCTACATACCTAATTGAATTCCCAACTACAGCAACCATCCTAACTCTTCTCCTCTTGGGCACATGCCCCTGGAGAGAGCACCTTTGTGTGAGAGGATACTGTATCACTTGGAGGACAGATCTGGCTACAAGATCATGCCGCCCTACCATACCAAGATCATGTTCTCTTTCATGTGAGCTTTCTCCTCCATGGCAGCACAGAAGCTGTCACTGAAGGTCTCCTCTATATAATTGTGTCTTAGTTCCAAGTCTGCTACTCTAGCCTCTGGAGATTAGACTCATTCCTTGAAAACTAGAAGCTCTTTACAGAGTGCACATATGACCGCTCAACTTGGAGATAACCATACATGTGGCCCACAGTGCAAAAGACTGGTTAGTCCCCATCTTATTACTCTAGCCTTATCTCCTCGTCAGCTCTACTTGACTCTCCATTCCCTTTCTGCAACTCATTCCTCCTCTATATCTTCCCCTGTTACCCTGGACCCTACTGTTCTCACCACCTTCTTCTCCGAGAAAGTTCACGCTCTATGCCTACCCTTTCCCTCCTGTCCCCCCCCCTTTTCCATCCCTCTCTTCTTCCATTTCCCCTCCATGCCTGCAATCTCCTCCAGACTCCTCCCTGATGCACACTTGGAACTCCTACCTTGTTACCACCACTGAAATCTACAAGACCCTCAGTTCATCCCACAAGACTACCTGTCCTGACCTCATCCCCTCCCACTGGTTACTAGAACTCTCCATTGCTCTTCTTCTGCATCTGCTCTGCATGGTCAACTCAAGTTTTTCTTCTGGCTCTTTCCCAGTTGTCTGGAAACATGCGATTGTTTGTCCTATCTTGAAGTAGTCCTCCCTGGACCCCTCTCTCCACCCACACTTTCATCCAGTTTCTAACCTCCCCTTCCTATCAAAGATACTGAAAAATATGGTCTTTTCACATCTACTCGCCTTGACTCCAACTCTGCTCTACATCCCCACCAATCTGGATTCAGAACCGGTCATAGTACAGAAACCAGTCTCCTCTCCCTTCTGAATGAACTTCATCTGGCACATGAACAAGGGGCTTCTCTTGCAGTATCTCTAGATCTCTCATCAGCATTCAACCTTGTTGATCATTTCAAGCTTGGGTGTTGTTTAAAAATAATATCTTGGAAGCCCAGACCAGCTGTATTCCACCCTTTAAGAAAAGTGGAAGTCCAAAAAACTGCCAGCATGGTTTAAAGGTGAGGTCAGAGGCTGTTGACAATAAAGCATTTTCATGAAATGGAAAAAAAGCCAAATAACGAAAACTCGAAACAGCACAAGCATTGGCAAGTTAAATGCAAGGCATTGATAAGGCAGGCAAAGAGAATTTGAGAAGAAGCTTGCTGTGGAAGTAAAAATGTGTAAAAGACTTTTTCAAGTACATTCATAGCAAAAAACCTGTGAGAGAGGGGACAAGGCCATAGCGGAGAGAGTGAATGAATTCTTTGCTTCAGTCTTTACCGAGGAAGATGTACGGATGTTACCCATGACTGAAGGGGTATTTAAAGGTGATACTGAGGAAGAATTAAAAGAAATATTGATACACCGTGAAGATGTATTACAACTTTCAGTTAAACTGAAGAGTAGCAAATCATCTGGACCAGATGGTAAACAAACCCAGTCAAAAAACGTGGATAACACAGGAAGAATACTTTTATTAAACCACTTTCAGCCAATGGCCCAACAAAGGCCGTGTTTCGCTATATCTTCATCAGGGGCTACGTTTGGCTAAAAATATAACATATAAAACCATATTAAATATAAAAACATAAATTTTAACACAATTAAAAAATAAATTTAAAAACATCTTTAAAAGTAAACAAAGCACCATAAGCAAACAAAGTATACATATAAATCCATTAAAACATAAATGAAATTATAAATATGTAAACAATGTATGTAAAGGTGATTTCACATAAAAACAAAGTAAATAAGCTTTTACAGGAATATCGATTTTCCTTGTATTGCGCTTCTTCTTTCCCCCCTTTTTTAGCGCTGAGTAATACAAGATATAAATAAATAAACAAATAATTATGTAACGTTTATTTTATGTATCTAAAAAGTTCTTTTTACAGCCTTGTCGGTTTTTCATCTATTAGAGTATTTAATATTAAATTATGTTTTTTAAATTATAGGATATTTAGTAACAGCAGTACGTCCTAATTTGTTTTTATGTGAAATCACCTTTACATACATTGTTTACATATTTATAATTTCATTTATGTTTTAATGGATTTATATGTATACTTTGTTTGCTTATGGTGCTTTGTTTACTTTTAAAAGATGTTTTTAATTTATTTTTTAATTATTGTGTTAAAATTTATTTGATTTTATATTCAATATGATTTTATATGTTATATTTTTAGCCAAACTTAGCCCCTGATGAAGATATAGTGAAACACGGCCTGTGTCGGGCCATTCGCTGAAAGTGGTTTAATAAAAGTAGTCTTCCTGTGTTATACACGTTTTTTGACTGGGTTTGTTCAGTGCACATGGATTCGTGCTTTTGTGTTGGCCAGAAGGTATACATCCAAGGGTGTTGGGTGTTGAAAGAACTGAAATATGATATTGCAGACCTGCTATTAGAAATACATGATCATTAAAATCATCTGTAATACCTGAAAATTGGCGTTCCAGGGGTGATCCAGGAAACTACAGACCAGTGAGATTGATGTCAGTACTTGGAAAAATGTGGAAACCATTATAAAGAACAAAATTACTCAACATGTACATATTCATGGCTTAATGGGAGACAGCCAACATGGCTTTAGACAAGGAAGATCTTGTCTTACTAATCTGTTATGTTTTTCTGAAGGTGTGAATAAACAGGTAGGCAAAGGTGAGTCGGTTGATATAGTGTATCTGGACTTTCAGAAAGCCTTTGACAAGGTCCCTCATCAGAGAAATTTGGCAAAACTAAAAAGTCATGGAATAGGAGGCAGTGTACTATTGCAGATCAGGAACTGGTTAAAAGACAAAGTAGAGGGTAGGGCTAAATGGCCAATTTTTTCAATGGAGAAAGGTGAATAGTGGAGTACCCCAGGGATCTGTGCTGGGTCCGCTGCTTGCCATTCATAAATGACCTGGAAATATGAATGAGTAAGGTTATCAAATTTGCAGATGAGACAAAATATTTAAAGTTGTTAAAACCCATGAGGATTGTGGAAAATTGCAAGAGGATCTTAATAAATTGGAAGACTGGGTATCCAAAGGCAAATGAAATTTAATATAGACAACTGCAAAGTTATGCACCTAGGAAAGATCAACCCAAACTATGGTTACACGATGCAAGGTTCCACATTAGGAACCACTACCCAGAAAAAGGATTTAGGCATCATCATGGATAACATGTTAAAACCCGCCACCCAGTGTGCAGCGGCGGCCAAGAGAGCAAAGACTGGGCGACGGGTAACATAAGGAAAGGAATGGAAAATAAAATAAAGGATATTATAATGCCTCTGTATCGTTCCATGGTACGACTGCACCTTGAATAGTGTGTACAATTCTGGTCGCGGCATCTTAAAAAGGATATAGCATTATTAGAAAAGGTACAGAGAAGAGCCACCAAAATGGTAAAAGGGATGGAAGGATACCCCTATGAAGAGAGGCTAAAGATTATAGCTCTTCAACCTGGAAAAGAAACGGCTGAGGGGAGATATGATAGAGGTCTATAAATTAATGAATGGAGTGGAACGGGTAAACTTAGATAGTCTTTCCATATTCTGATGACGTAAACAAAGACATGCAATGAAGCTACAGGGTAACCTAGTTAAGACTAATAAGAGAAAATATTTTTCCATTCAATGTGTAATCCAACTCTGGAATTTGTTACCGGAGGACGTAGTAAAAGCTGCTAGTGTAGCTGGGTTTAAAAAAGGTTTGGACAAGTTACTGGAGGAAAGGTCCATAAACCCGGGATATCACTGCTTGACCCAATACAAGCATTGTGGAACCTGTGTCTTTTGGGGAAACTGCTAGGTACTTATGACATAGATTGGCCACTGTTGGAAACAGGATACTGGGCTTGATGGACCTTGGTCTGACCAAGTATGGCATATAGCATAGTTACTCACCTGTAACAGGTGATCTCCGGGAACAGCAGGAATTTAGTCCTCACATATGCGTATCATCGGTACCGACGAAGCCTGCGCGGGAACGCTCCCCAGCATCCAATTAGTAAGCTTTTGGGAGCATCCCACAGCACCTGCGTGCTGCCTTCCCGCCTTTCCCAACTGCCTCTCTCCAGTTGAGTTTTAAAGCTGAGACAGAGAGAGAGAGGGAGGGAAAGGGAAAGAGATAGAGAGATACAACTCCTAGGGGAGGTGGGTGGGTTGTGAGGACGAAACTCCTGCTGTTCCCGGAGATCACCTGTTACAGGTGAGTAACTATGCTATCTCCAGGAACAAGCAGGAATGTAGTCATCACATATGGGGACTCCCTAGCTTTAGATGCCAGGGAGAGACCCCAGACGTTGTGCATCCCTGAGAAGGACTCCACTTCCCCCCCATGGATCTCTGGCATCCAACAGGGATGGCGGGTAGGAGTTGATTAGGTATGGAACAGGTGTTGAAGAACAGCCTGACCAAACAAGGCATTCTGGCAGGAGTCCTTGTCCAAGCAGTAAGGGGCTGTGAAGGAATGAACCGAGGCCCAGGTGGCTGCTCGACAGATGTCACCGATAGACACAGAGTGCAGATGAGCCATTGAAGCTGCCATGGCTCTCACATTGTGAGCTGTGACATGGCCCTCCAAAGGAAGATTCTTACTCTGATAGGCAAAGGAAATACATTGAGCAATCCAGATAGATAGTGTTATCTTGGAGACTGGCAGTCCCAAATGAGAAGGATCAAAAGCAACAAAGAGTTGAGAGGACTTTCTATGTTGCTCTGTTCTTTGTAGGTAAAAGGCTAAAGCTCTTTTACAGTCCAAAGTATGAAGGTTCCTTTCTGCATTTGATGCATGAGGCCTTGGAAAGAACACAGGTAGGTAGACCGCTTGGTTTAGATGAAAAGGCGAGACCACCTTTGGCATAAAGTGTGGATGAGTCCTAAGGACTAACTTGTCATAATGAAACCTTGTACGAATATAAGGTGGATCAGTTACTAGCGCTTACAACTCACTGATGCGACGTGCTGATGTGATTGCAATGAGAAAGATGACCTTCCAAGAAAGGAATTTCAAGGAGGTAGTAGCTAAGGGTTCGAAAGGTGGCTTCATGAGCTGACCAAGAACCAAATTTAAGTCCCATGCCACAGGAGGTGGCTTAGTGGGAGGCTTAGTAAGCAGAAGGCCTCTCATAAATCTTGATATAAGAGGATGGGAGGAAATAGGCTGTCCATTTAGAGGCTTGAAGGAAGCTGTAATATCACTCAAATGGACCCTCACTGAGTTAGTCTTAAGTCCTGCATTGGATAAATGAAGGAGGTACTCCAGTAATGATTCCAGAGGTACGGCAATGGGGTTAAAACCCTTCTGCGAACATATGGTAAACCTTTTCCACTTGAAAGCATAAGAGCATCTTGTGGAAGGCTTCCTGGAAGCATAAACGATATCCTTTATTTGCTGAGGGAGGTTAAGATCATGGAGATCTTGGCCTTCAGCAACCAAGCCCTCAGATGCAGAGACTGGGGACTGGGATGCAATAACATTCCGTCCTCCTGAGATAGGAGATCTGGAGCAGACCCTAACTCCAGGGAGGGAGCTTGAGAGAGATGTAGAAGCAGAGGGTACCACACTTGCTGTGGCCAATGTGGAGCTATGAGAATCATGCGGCCTCTGTCTCTCTGAAGCTTGAACAGGGTTTTTGGAATTAGGGGGAATGGGTGGAAAGGCGTACAGGAAGTCTTGACCCCAGTAAAGGAGGAAAGCATCCCTGTCCTGAGCCCCCTGAGCCGGAATTCTGGAACAGAACTGCGGAAGTTTGTCATTCCACAGACTTGCAAAGAGGTCTATGTCCGGGGTTCCCCAAATTTGAAAAATCTTGGCCACCTGGTCTGCATGCAGAGACCACTCGTGTGGAAGCAGAACTCGACAGAGTCTGTCTGCCCAAGAGTTTTGTATGCCTAGAAGATAAACTGCCAGGAGATGAATCTGATGCTCTTTGGCGAGGGCCCATAGTCGCAAAGCTTCATTGCAAAGCGACAGAGAGCCTGTCCCCACCTGCTTGTTCACATAGAACATGGCTACTTGATTGTCCGTATGAATGAGGACTGTCTTGTAGCTGAGCAGGGTGTGGAACACTCGAAGAGCAAGGAAGATTGCTCTAAGCTCCAAGAGATTGATGTGTAGATGAGTCTCCTGTGGAAACCAGGTGCCTTGGGTGGAGAGGTCTTGCAGATGAGCTCCCCAACCCATCGGAGAAGCATCTGTTGAGAGTTGCCTGGGGTAAGGGTTGTTGAAAAGGGGACCCCAGCAGCAGGTTTTGAGTGGACTTCCACCACTGGAGGGACAAAATAAGGCGACCTGTGTTTGTCTGACAGGCATCCTGATGCCTGGGTCCATTGAGTGGATAAAGTCTACTGGGCTGCCCTCATATGAAGGCGAGCATAGGGAACCACATGCACAGTAGATGCCATGTGGTCTAGCAGTTGTAGCATTTCTCGGGCAGTGAGATGAGGCTTTAGCACTGCCTGAGAAGCTAACTGCACCATGGGAAGGCAACGGCCCTGGGGGAGATAGGCCCTTGCCTTTCTGGTATCCAGCAAAGCTCCTATGAACTCTAAAGACTGAATGGGAGTTAGACTGGATTTTGGGATGTTTATTACCAGACCCAAATACTGAAGGATACGCATTGTGCAGGATAGAGAAGTCCTGGCCTGCGACTCTGTTGGGGCTCGAATGAGCCAGTCGTCTAAGTAGGGGAAGACGAATATCCCTAGAGTGCAGAGAAATGCTGCTACCACAGCCATGCATTTCGTGAACACCCTTGGTGCTAAGGCCAGGCCGAATGGAAGCACCCTGTATTGGCAGTGCTTTTCTTGAAAAAGGAACTGAAGGAACTTACTGTGAGTTGGATGGATGAGGACATGGGTGTACGCATCCTTGAGATCTAGAGAACAAAGCCAATCCTGACTCTGAAGGTATGGTAGCAGAGTTCCAAGAGAAATCATCTTGAATTTCTCTTTGACAAGGAATTTGTTCAATTCCCTGAGGTCCAAGATAGGTCTGTATCCCCCTGTTTTCTTTGGATAAGGAAATAGGGGGAGTAAAACCCCGTACCCTGCTGATGGATGGGTACTACTCTATTGCCCCTTGGGCAAGAAGCATAGTGACCTCCTGACCTAACAGGTTGATGAGAGAGGTCGGAGAATTGAACTGCCTTATCATTGTGGGAGGGGGCATGCTTGAAAAATGAAACTTGTACCCCTCTTATGATGGAGTGTCCAATGCTCTGCTGTTATTTGCCCCCATCTGTGGGCAAAGTGACACAACCTTCCTGGAATGGTGGAAGGCTCTGGTCCAATGAGAGCCAGGAAGGCTAAGTTCTGTAACTGAAAGTCAAAGGCCTTTTGGAGGCTGCGACTGCTGGGACAGCTGAGGCTTAGCAGTCTTTGCTTTTCTTTGTTTGGGTGGTTGCTGACCTTTCCTGACAAGCTGACCTGCAGGACATCCCTCCTGAGAATAAGCAGGATAATACTTTTTCTTTTTAAAACAAAATGGTTTCTTAAAAGATTTCTTTCTTGCAGGATAAGCTGTGGACTTGGACAATCTATCCAAGGTGGAGTTGTCAGCATCCAATTCATTGGCCTTTTCCTGCCAATCTTTAGCAAACAGGTTCTCACCAGTACAAGGAATATTTCCCAGTTTATCTTGTACCCAGAGCTCCAGATCAGATGCCTGGAGCCAAGCAATTCTACGTGCACCTATGGCAATGACAGAGGTTCTGCTTATGCACTCAAAGCAGTCAAAAGCTACATGGTTGACAAATTTAGAAACATCTTGGGCATGTTTGATCAACGTGAGAAAATCCTGTCTTCTATCCTCAGGAAGAAGAGGACTCAAAGCCTCTAAATCATCTGTGACTTCCTTCAGGAACATTCCCATATATAAACTATAGGAACTGATCATGGCAGAAAGCATGGAAGCTTGGAAGACACGACGTCCAAAAGCTTCCAAAGTTCTGCACTCACGTCCTGGAGGATTAGAGGCATACCTCTTTGCACTCTTGATCCTCCTCATAGCTGATTCCACTACAATAGAGTGGTGAGGAAGCTGTTTTCTCGAAACCAGGACAAGGAGGAACTCGATACAGAGTATCCAGTCTACGAGAATGAGGAGAAGTGGTAAGAGGTGTCTCCCACATTCTTAACATGAGATCATGCAAGATCTCATGGATAGGCAAGGTAGCTGCCTCCTTAGGAGTCTTAGGATATTGTAAAATTACCAACTCCTTTGCTCTGGGCTCTGTTTCAGGTGCCACAGTAATGGACAGACCTCGAGCCACCTCCCTGATGAAATCCTGAAAGGAAATGTCCTCTGGAGGAGACATCCTACGTTTAGGGGAGGAAGGCTCCTCTGGGAGAAGTATTCCTGCATTGACAGAACTGTCAGAATCCTCAGATTCCTCTGAGGACTCGAAGTACCTTCTATCAGGATGCTCTTGAAGAGCCCGATACCTGTACCGACCGAAGTCGGTACCGGGAGTAATCGGTACCGGAGTATTGGTACCGGAAGGCATCGGATGACTGGGTGCTGGCAATGCGGATACCGATGTCGATGCTATCGGTACCGGTACCAATACCGATGCCTGAGTCTGTGCCAGTACCGGTTGAAAAGTCTGACGCGGTTCCGAGGGCGTCGATGCCGCAAGGAGAGCCGCCAGACTGCACTCAATAGTCAGGACTCTCTAGTCTATTGACGCTGCCGATGCCTGGATGTTGGTACCGGAGAAGACCGCCGGTACCTCAGAGCATGTCACCAGTAGTTCTGCCGAGGTCGAGGCCTCAAGAACATCCTGGAACCCCGATAATGCTTTGGAAGCCGAAGCCGAAGCCTCCCGCCAGGGCAATTTTGCCGGTATGGAACCCTCAAGGGCAATGCCAGAGGCATCTCGATGCTTAGAAGGAGATCTACCCTTTGAGGACCGGCTGGACTTATGTTTAGTTACCTGAGATCCACGAGAGGAAGACGAAGCCCTGGAAGACGTCGATGCCACCGAAGCTGCATCAGAGGGAAACAGGGTACTGAGCTTGGCAGCTCAGTTCTGTCGACCTCTCTTGGACATCATGGCACAGGCCATACACTCCAAGATGGAATGGTCAGGACCTAAACATTTCAGACACCACTCATGGGTGTCGGTGACGGAGATGGTACCGCCACACTTGGTGCACTTTTTAAAACCCGAGGAGGTTTTTTCCATTATATAAGAATTCTTGGGCCTAAGGCCCAAAATGGCACGTACACCTGGAAAAAATGGGTAAGTACTAAGGAATTTTTTTTTTTTCTAAAGAAAAGAAAAAGAAATAAAGAAAACCTGGCGGTACCGGTAAAGCGTCGAGGAAGGCAGACGCGACCACAAAAAAGAAAGAAAATTTTCTGCGGTGACAGGAACACGACCTGCTGGCTCCACGGAAAACGAAGAACTGGAGAGAGGCAGTTGGGAAAGGCGGGAAGGCAGCACGCAAGTGCTGTGGGATGCTCCCAAAAGCTTTCTAATTGGACACTGGGCAGCGTTCCCACACAGGCTCCGTCAGTACCGACGATACCCATATGTGATGACTACATTCCTGCTTGTTCCTGGAGATCTTATGTTCTTTCTCATCTCCACGACTATGGGGTGCAGGGGACTGTGCACCAGTAGTTTAAGTCTTCTCTCCTCCGGCTCCTTCTCTGTTCAAGTTGGTCCCTCCGCCTCCCCACTACTCCCTTCCCATGTGGAGTCCCCCAGGGTTCTGTACTGGTACCTCATCTCTAATCTCTTTCTTGCCCCTCTCACCTTAGTCATCCAGCAGTCTGGGCTATCGGTGTACTACTATGCCGATAACATTATTTTGTTATTCCGTACCAGTCCTCTCCTCTCCAATCTTAACCCCTGAATGACTGCCTTGTCCACATTTCTTCGTGGCTGTACTCTAATTACTTGCACCTCAATCCTTCCAAATCGGCTGCCATATGGTTCACCTTTGGTGCACCTTGACCTTCAGTAGCCCCCATTTTGTCTGACACTTGCATACCCCTCACTTCAACTCTTTGGAACCTTGGCATCACTCTAGACTCTTCCCTCTCCTTCCATCAGCACATCACCTCACTTCTGCACTGTTCCATTTGTCACGCTCTGCCAATTATGGGCAGTTCAATCATTTCTCCCTGTGTCCTCCTTGACCACACACGTAGTGTCACTTCTCCTGTCCCATCTCGACTATTGTAATGTCATCCTAACACGTTTACCCAAATATGAGCTTCATCGTTTACAGTTACTCCAAAATACAGCCGCCCAACTCCTCAACCACTCCTCGTGCACAGATCACTTATCTCCCCTTCTTATTCATTTACACTGGCTTCCTCTCAGATTCTGGTTTCTGTACAACATACTTATTACAGTACACAGAGTAATCCACACTGGCATTCCACAATACCTTGCAGACTTCATTCACATGCCTAACGGGGGGTCCCCAGGCCCTACACTCAATCCACAATGATTGTCTAGTTCTCCCATCTCATACTCATGCACGCTTTCAGCTAACCTGTCACTCTGCATGCTTTTTCCTCAAACCAGCACTCAAACTCACTTTCCACTACACTCCATTCCAAACATTCTTTCCAAAAATTCAAAAGAATGCTAAAGACCTATTTCTTCAACCTCGCCTAACCCCTGACCTGGTTACATGCCCCTCCTAACCTCTCTGTTTTCCTCTGTATGTCTATTCTCTCTGTGTGCCCTGTCCTCTCCACTTTCCTATCTGGTAATTTGGCATTCCTTTCTAATTTAACCGCAGCCCATTTATTGTAAACCACTCTGATGCCTCTGCATGGACAGTCAATCAAATGTCAAAATAAAGATAAAGATCTCGTTGTTGCAGTGCTGTCTGCATTTTAGTATTGCTGAATTCTTTAGTTATTTGAAGTTGATGAAGAATTATGGAGACTTTGTATTAGTTAAAATCTCAAATATTAGTCAAAGTCCCTTAAGCTTATTAACGACCCAAGCTCCTTCCGTCCAATATCAAGCCTCACATTCGTAACCAAGATAATTGAAAAAATAGTGCAGCATCAACTACAGGACCACAGACACCTACGCCCTGTTGGACCCCCACCATTATGGTTTTAAACAAAATCACAGTGTGGAAACATTTATATCACTCATGGACACCCTTGTAACAGGCATAGACAATATCTTTATGGCTTCATCTTATGCTTCATAGATATTGTGGGCTTCTGTTTGCCCCCCCCCCCTCACCAGCAACCTGCAGGGCTCTTGGAGTCACAGAAATCCGCACTCAAAGCAATGAGAAGGGAATCTAAGAGACAGCAATAAAATACCACACACTTCTATATAGATACACCAAAGCTTTGCGGAAAGAAACAAATAGAAACAAGTTCTCTTTGTTTAACTATTAGCTATGGTTTACTTTATTTATAAGGCTCTTTTGGAGGATACAGCATAAATTCACTTTATTATTCTACGTCAAGTATTACGTATTCATCACATCATAGGTCAATTTCTAATCAGCATAGGTCAGTATGAGGAGACATACATGTATTCCAAGACATAACTGTTTACTGCTGACTGCTTGATATCTAGTAACCCTGAGACTGAAAGGCTAGAGGACAGCCTGCCCCTTTTCTTATTTACAGGACTTGTACCTCTTCACCTACTTAGTAAGCAAATATATGAAGTTTATTTCTAAGCAAAGTTCTGAACAAAATTAACTCTTTCTCAGGTTTTCTTAGACAGTCTGGTTGTGTACACCACCCTGTACAGACAAGCTTACTTTCAGTCCCTCCTCTGATTCTGTAAAGAATCATTCTCAAAGTAAGGAAACTCAGACATTGCCATTGAAGTGGAATTAAAACTAGTTTCTGGGTCAATCTGTAACATCATTGTAGGGGTCAGTGATTCCACTGATTTCTTACAGCAAGCTGATAGTACACAGAGAATTAATGCTCCTAAAATGAGAATCCCCAAAATGCCAAGCAATGATGCTAATAAGCCTTGCAAAGGCCTGGATAATGAATTCCAAAATGAAGAAACAGAATCAAATAGAGCTGAAAAAGAACTTACATAACTATCACTTGAAACAAAAGTACGGTTTCTAACTTTATCCAATAGGCCTTTTACTATTTTTCCATTATTATCAAGCATACTACAACAAAAACCAACTATTACTCCACACACACCATTTTCCTTTGCTAGGAGATAGTCTAAAGCCATTCGGTTCTGGGCTGCATAAGCTGACACTTTGTTTACTGCACCTTGCAAGACACTAATTGCCTCAGTAAGGTCTAAGGCTGTAAGTTCAACAACTGCCTGTAGTCGCATAATCTGTGTGCCATATTCTCTAGTGCAGCGATGGCGAACCTATGGCACGCGTGCCAGCTGTGGCACACGAAGGCCTTGCAGCTGGCACGCGGGAAGGTCCGCAAAAAAAGAAAAAGCTGGCTCTGACTGCTGCCGCGGACGCGGCAAGGGCAGAATGCAGCGTCCCGCGGGGCCCCCTCCGCCCGCTAAGCCCCTCTGCAAGAGCTTTCAGATTCGCGAGGGAGAGCGTCTCCCTCGCGTCTCTGTTAAGCCCGCAGGGGCTAATGGGAAATTTCCCATCAGCCCCTTTAGACGCGAGGGACTGATGGGAAATTTCCCATTAGCCCCTGCGGGCTTAACAGAGACGCGAGGGAGATGCTCTCCCTCGCGAATCTGAAAGCCCTTGCAGAGGGGCTTAGCGGGCGGAGGGGGCCCCGCGGGACATTGCAATCTGCCGCGGCAGCAGCCAGAGCCTGCTTTTTTTTAAAATTTGCCAGAGGGGGGGGGGGGTTAGGACTGCTAATGGGCTAGGGGGGGTTAGGACTGCTAATAGGGAGGGAGAGAGGGGGGGGTTAGGACTGCTAATGGGCAGGGGGGGTTTAGGACTGCTAATGGGCAGGGGGGGGTTAGGACTGCTAATGGGCAGGGGGGGGTTAGGACTGCTAATGGGCAGGGAGGGAGGGAGGGAGGGGGGGGGTTAGGACTGCTAATGGGCAGGGAGGGGGGGGTTAGGACTGCTAATGGGCAGGGAGGGGGGGTTAGGACTGCTAATGGGCAGGGAGGGAGGGAGGGGGGGTTAGGACTGCTAATGGGCAGGGAGGGAGGAGGGGGGTTAGGACTGCTAATGGGCAGGGAGGGGGGGTTAGGACTGCTAATGGGCAGGGAGGGAAGGGGGGGTTAGGACTGCTAATGGGCAGGGAGGGGGGGGTTAGGACTGCTAATGGGCAGGGAGGGGGAGTAGGACTGCTAATGGGCAGGGAGGGAGGCAGGGAGGGGGGGTTAGGACTGCTAATGGGCAGGGGGGGTTAGGACTGCTAATGGGCAGGGAGGCAGGGAGGGAGGCAGGGAGGGGGGGGGGTTAGGACTGCTAATGGGCAGGGGGGGTTAGGACTGCTAATGGGCAGGGAGGGAGGCAGGGAGGGGGGGTTAGGACTGCTAATGGGCAGGGAGGGGGGGTTAGGACTGCTAATGGGCAGGGAGGAGGGGGGGTTAGGACTGCTAATGGGCTGGGGGCTGATGGGGGCTGTCTGGAAATGGGGTGATGGGGGTTAGGACTGGTAATGGGTTATAGGGGGGGCTTAAACTGAAAATGGGGTGATGGGGGTTTAGGGCTGGAAGTGGGTTGATGGGGGGGGGGGCTAGGACTGGTATTGGGTTGGGGGGTTGCTAGGACTGGAAATGGGCTGATGGGGGGCTAGGACTGGAAATGGGCTGATGCAGGGACTAGAAGGGAATGGATGCTGGGTGAGGCTGGAACTAGAAGGGAGCTGATGTTGGGGGAGGATTAGAATGGGATGGGGCTGGGAGAGTAAAATGGAGAGGGGAAAAATATTTGGTGTGGGAGGGATAAAAAATCTACAATTGGCCGGGTATTGGGAGAGTAAGTGGGGATTGAGGATGGAGGGGTAAAATTTGAGTGGATGAAATAGGAATGAGGAAAGAGCAAAAGGAGAAAGATTAGTATGTTAAAGCGGATGTAGAGAGAGAGAATGGAAAAAAAAACTAGAAGAGAGAAGAAAGGACAAATGGACAGCAGATGATGGAGAGTTAGCAGAAAACATGAAGAAACCAGAAGAAAGTGGCTGGAGCAATTGCAACTGTGTAACTGAGCTGAGGTATTCTGTTTATGTAATTCCTTTTTGACATTGCCACTTGTTCTCTTTCCCCAGTAGGTCATGTATTGTTATTGTCTGAAATGTATTGGTTTAATATTTGCAGTGTTGCCTTTTGATAGGTATGGTGTGGTGCTTTGTGAGTCCTGGTAGTGCTGTTAGGATACGGCGGGTTTGCTATTGGTTCTAAATGGGCAGTGTTTGTAGTAGTTCCTAATGTGCCTGGCGGTTGGCACTGGATTATAGTAATGTAGAAATCTTTTAGTCTGTCTTTATCCATACACTCATTAAGAGACATGTTTACTAAAAGTTAGTGTATGTTAGCATTATGCAAATATTTATGCAAATTGACGTGCTGGCACTTTGAGGAAATTCTTTGGTTTTGTGCGGCAGTTTGGGCACTCGGGCTCAAAAAGGTTAGCCATCACTGCTCTAGTGGGTGCTATAGCTCCAAGTGTTGAAAGCCACACAGTACCTGTGAATGCATCTATTTGAGATTTAGTTAAAGGTTTTGTAGTGTCTACCAGTTGTTGAGCAGCCTCTATGGCCTTATCCTGTGAAGAAACATCCCTTTTTCTTCTAACAGAATTGTTCAGGGTTGATAATAAAGTAATGTTCTGGTAAGGTACAAATCGCCACGGGGTATCTAATTGGGCTATATAACAAGTACCTGACCAACCTCTGGGAAGCTCTGTATATGCAAACGTACCGCACACAAAATAATCTCCTTCTAAAGTCACTAAGCCATCTTCCCAGACTGTCAAATTCTGAGGACAAGATATTCTGGATACAATTATTCAAAGCCCACTGAGTCATGGCCATTTCATTAAGCCCTCCAGACAAATTACGTTTCCAGGGATAATACCCTAGTAAAGGGAAACTCCAGCTAGGT
The DNA here is from genome assembly GCA_033557465.1 of Ichthyophis bannanicus. Classification (NCBI taxonomy): domain Eukaryota; kingdom Metazoa; phylum Chordata; class Amphibia; order Gymnophiona; family Ichthyophiidae; genus Ichthyophis; species Ichthyophis bannanicus. The sequence goes on from CM066034.1 coordinate 743,755,513, forward strand.
ATGCCTAGGTCTGAACTAGAGGCATTCAAAGGGTAGCCAGAACTATTATATTGTAATAATTCATAATCATGCACCTGGTTCCCTTGAAGTGACACTAATTGTACCACTGAAATATAAGAGTTTCCTACAAGGGATTTCTTATACCAGATAGAAGAATTCTGCAGCATTACTATTCTACAAACATTTCATGGAATATCCCCTACCTTTCTTCCCTTACCCTGAGCCATAAAACATATTGGAGGATGTTGCAGAAGCATAGGACTAACTATTCTAGGTTCTGGGCCTGTATGAGACCATTGTACAGAAGTTAGATTAAAGGCTATGTCACGAAACTCCTCAAAGGTCTTAGGCCTAACCCTAGGTAGAAATCCGTGCTGAGTAGCTGTCACTGATGGAAGACACACTGCACAATCTGATAAATAGAAATGTTTTGTCACTGAGTGTACCTGTGACTTTTGGTGGGAGGCGGTATTTGGTGCCGTGCCGGTCTGCAGATTTCTTCATTCCTGGCAAGGGTGGAAGGTGTTTGTGAGTATTGTATGGTGACAGCAATGGGTAATCTGTTAGGTAAACGAGAGTTATCTCAGTTGCGTGAATGGCATGACAAAGCTAAGGTTTTAGCTGTTCAGAAAGGTAGCCCTTCTTATTGTATGCGTGAGAAGTATGGGGATCTGGCTACTGATTATATTGTACACTGGCATGCAGTGACTAATGATAATGTGCTTTTACAGTTTCCTTTGGAGGGAACTTTTTCTATAGATAAACTTCGTTATCTGAAATGTGCTTTGCAGGCTAAACATAAATTATGTGATGCCCGTGAAGGGTTAGTGTTTAATTGGTGGCAACGAATGGCACATGATATGAAAAATGGTTTGTTTGTGTTAAACAATGCTGGTAAAGCGAGTGAACCACAGGAGGATGATGATGATAGTGAACGGGCAGGGAAATTCCCAGCCATTCTTTCTCCAGAATATGATGCAGATGTGGCTGCATTGGTAATTGGAGCTGGAATAGCCCCATGTGCATCCCCATTGTCTCCCCCTGTTTCTTCTGAGAGTCATGTAGCTTCTGGAAGGGGGAGGATCACTCGTGCAGCTGAACTGAGAGAAGAGATAAGGAATAAACAGAAGATATTGGGAGATGCAAAGATTGCAGATTACAGTAATTGTAATATTTCTCAACTTAGAGAAGTGGATGCACTTCTTAGCCGTGAAATAGAAAGTATTGTACATATGATAGAATCCTTAAAAGGAATAGTAAGGAATAATATTTCTGCTACAAAGGAATTGGGAATTTCTAGTAAACTTATTGATGCTATTGAAAAAGATCTGGATAAGCATTTTCTTTTTACCTATAAAGAGAAATGTGATAAATTATATGGTGATATAAGTTTTCTTCAGACTGTTTTACGCCAACATAATGATTCATGTTCTGTAAATGCAAAGTCTGTAGAGGAAGATACAGTACCTGCATATCCTTTTCGTGTATATCCAACAGGACCTACAGGTGCAATGACTGTACCTGCAAATTGGAGTCCTAAAGAAGTATTTGATTTGGCTAAAACCTTTCCTGATTACAGGGAAAATTCAGGTAGATTTGTGTCCTTATGGTCTCAAATAATTAATAGTTATAATCCTACTTGGGCAGATCTAGATAATCTTCTTAGAGCTGTTTTTATTAATCCAGCTGATTTTCATAAGGTAACTCATCCAATTAGAGATGATAATTGGGTATGGCCACAGACAGACCCTGTAACAGTTCTTCAAGATCAGACACAAAGATAGTTTTGTTCTGTGTAGAGAGAAATTGTTAGAATCTATTAAGGTAGCATGTAAGTCTGTGAGAGATTGGTCAAAGCTTACTTCTTTAACACAGGAAAGGGGTGAAAAGTTACAGCTTTCCACACTAGGTGTATGCTAGCGTTTAAAGATTATTCTGGCGAAACAGAAGATACACCTTCAGGATTTACTAATATTTTTGTAAATGGTTTGATTCCAAGAATAAAAGAGATTTTGGAAACTTCAATAATAGATTGGCCTGCTAGATCAGCTAATGCAATTTTAGAGGGTGCACAGTACAGTGAATTGAAATATCTCAAGGAATTGCAGGAACAACAAGCCAGATTAGATGTAAAGACGACTAAACTGCTTAATTTACAAATTGCTTCTATGCATCCAGCCCTGGGAAGGGGGCGGGGGAGAGGCAGGTTCAGAGGAAACTATGGCAATTATCAGCAAGGCACTTCTCAGCGAGGGCGTGGACAAGCCAGAGGAATGCGAGCTTGTTATACATGTGGTGAGTGTGACCATTTACAGCGAGACTGTCCACAGAATCGGAATTTAGATGGCCAGAGAGCTGCGTGCCTTCCTCCCCCACCTGCTGAGTTCACTCCTGTATATCAATGTTTTTCTAACCCAGAAGACTGTGATTCTTGGGATGCATGACTATTATTGAATCTGAATGTAACTTCTCAGGGTGAATTAGAAGCTAAACTGGGAGGCTCTATTGTGAAATTCATTATTGATTCGGGAGCTACTACATCTGCGTTGCGTCTAAAGGATCTGCCTGCAGCGTATCAAACTCTTCTAGTACATGCTCCAACAGTGCATTGTGAAGGGATTGAAGGTAAGATAATTCCTCACTGTAAACTTGAAGCTTTGCCTTTGCAGATTGGAGAGACTATATACCCTACTAACTTTCTGGTAGGAGACACATTATCAGTGAATCTTTTGGGTCGTGATTTCCTGGCTTCACATCATGCAACTTTATCCTGGATGAGTGGAAAGTTACATTTTCAGTTGTATTCTCTTTCTGAAGTGCAGCCCCCTGCGGATGTCACAGCTATTCACCCTGATCTCGAAAAGCTTCCATCTACTCTGTGGGCAGTCCCAGGATCAAATGTCGGATGTCTCTCAATTCCTCCTGTGAAGATTACCGTAAAACCTGGTGTACAACTTCCTAGACTCAAACAGTATCCACTATCAGTAGCTGCTATAGATGGAATTCGACCGGTAATTGAAGATCTACAGATGCAAGGTGTCATCTATCCTACTACGTCGCCGTGTAATACTCCAATTCTTCCTGTACTGAAAGCTGACGGCAAGACTTAGATTTGTACAAGATCTGTGAGCTATAAATAAGGTAATTTTGCCAATCTTTCCCTTGGTACCTAACCTGCATGATATCTGGACACAGGCACCTCCAAAATCTACGTGGTTTTCTGTTGTAGATTTGACTTCTGCTTATTTTTCAGTGCAAATTAGCAAAGAAAACCAATTTTTATTTGCTTTTCATTTTGACAATCAGCAGTACACATGGACTAGACTATGTCAGGGCTATATGGACAGTCCTGCGTACTTCTCGCAGGCCCTAAGAACTGCGTTATTAGATGTAAAGCTTGACCAATCCTCTTTAATTCAATATGTGGATGATTTGCTTTTATGTTCACCAGGTTATGAGATCTGTTTAGCAGACTCATTATCTTTGTTAGCTCATATTGCCAAATTAGGATTGAAAGTCAATTTGTCTAAATTGCCATTTGTATCTCAAAATGTTACTTTTCTGGGTGTTGTTCTAACTCCAGCTGGTCGTGAAATTACTTCTGCCAGATTGAAACCTATTTTGTTATTATCTTTCCCAGTGACACCAGTATTATTACGTAGATTTCTGGGATTATTGATTTTCTGTAAACAGTGGATAGCTAATTTCTCAGACCTTACAGCTCCGCTTTATGCGTTGATTGGGAAAGAGGGTCCACAGGGTCTCATTGTACCTACATTATCACAGTGGGAAGCATTTGTAAATTTAAAGACTGCACTAAACTCTGCACCATGCTTGTCTTTTCCAGACTATTCCTTAACATTTAAATTGTATGTGGCTAGTTCAGCCATATTTGCTACATGTGTGCTTTTGCAAGCATTTCCAACTGGTCGCAAGCTGATATTTTTCAAAGCGGTTTGATTCGGTGACTTTGGGACTCCCGCCCTGCTTGCGCAGTTTGGTTTCAGTGGCATTTGCAATTGAAATTACAGATTTATTAGTGCTACAGCACCCTCTTGAGGTATATGTGGCACATTCCATTTCTAGGTTGCTCCATTTAACTAAAACACAACCTTTGTCTTCCACACGTTTATTGACTCTTGAATTGATAATTTCTCAGTCTCATGTAAAAATATATACTACATCCATATGCAATCCATCTACGCTCCTGGCACCTTTGGCAGATCTGGTGGAGGAGGATGGGTCCCATGATTGTTTTCAAAGTATTTTAACTTCTTCCCGTGCTAGACCTGATCTCTCACCTGTGCCCCTGCCAGCCCCAGATGTAACCTTATTTGTGGATGGTACAGCCTTCAGAGATGAAATGGGAAAACTTCGTGTGGGCTATGCAGTAACCACAATTGATGACATGGTTGAATCAGCTTCCCTGCCATTTTCTAGTGCCCAGTTAGCAGAAGTTTTTGCATTGACACGTGCTCTTGAACTCTCTAGATATCTTCTAGCAAATATATATTCAGATAGCTCCTATGCAATGAGTGTGCTATGGGATTTTGGTAATATTTGGTTGCAACGAGGATTTTTAACTTCTGCTAATAAACCAATTAAACATGCTGAACACATTCACCGCTTGTTACAAGCCGTTCTTTTGCCAGTACAGGTTGCAGTTTTGAAATGTAAGGGACATTCCTCTGCTGGTGATTTTGTTTCTAAGGGCAATCGTTTTGCAGACCAAGAAGCACGGAAGGCTGCTTTTCAGGCATTAGTGTCACCGACGCTGCTATATTTAAAGCCTTCTAACATGACTTTGTTCTCCCTGTCCTCTCTTTTACAGCAGTATAAAGACACTTCCCTTGAAACCAAAACTCTATGGACTTCATGGGGTGCATCCTGTGATACTCAGGGCTACTGGAAGAAGGAGCACCTACTCATTTGCCCTGACTCTCTTTTGTTTCCACTTGCTCTGTTCCTGCTTCATAAACTTCACTTATCCGCTGCAGCCATGACTCATGCCTTTGCGGTATTGTGGTATCACCCGAAGTTTGTTTCTGTGGAACAGGCCGTGTATGCTGCTTGCTTGGATTGCTTGCAGGCTGGCAGGGTGGGCCCCTTCTGAAGATTGCTGCTGCTCTTCCCAAGCCCACTGGCCCGTTTCTGATTTTGCAGCTTGATTTTACTGATTTGCCCTGTGCCAGAGGAGGGAGGCGGTATTTGTTGGTGATCGCTTGTCTTTTCTCTGGTTGGGTGGAGGCTTATCCTACTACTAGTATGACAGCTGGGGTTGCCATTAAGTTGTTGCTCACTCAGTTTATTCCTGTCCTGGGTGTACCTTTTGTTCTTTCTTCTGATCAGGGTCCGGCCTTCATTGCACGTATCTGGGAGGATATTGAAAATTGGTTTGGTGTAAAAAGACAGTTCCACACGCCCTATCACCTGCAAAGCTCTGGCCAAGTGGAGCGGATGAATAGGACTCTCAAAGGTTTCTTGTGCACTATGACACAGGATTGGGCTACAGATTGGACAGAAGCCCTTCCTTTTGCCCTTATGGCGGTGCGTAACCCCCCAGCGCACTCGAGGTCTGACACCATATGAAATAGTTACTGGACGTCCAGCTACTTCTCCACATGCCTTGGCAGTTATCCCAGACCCCCAGTTGTTGCGCAGCGATATCTTGACTTATTGTGCATGATTGCACTCAGCCCTGTCTGTTTCCCCTTTATTGAAGGTGAATCCTCAACAAGATGCTCCTCCAGAATCATCCCATCCGGACATGAAACCAGGGGATTGGGTTCTGATTAAGAATTTGCATCCAAAGACACTTCTGGCTCCAAAATTCCTAGGTCCATTTCGTGTACTTCTGGTGGGATATTCAGCCTGTAAAGTGGAAGGACATTCTCGTTGGATACATCTTACGCAGTGTAAGAAGGCTCCCTCACGAGATTCAGAGGATTCCCTGCATCCATGATTCAAGAAATACAACGCAGACTTCTCGGACAACAGTGATATTGCATAAAAGACTTATGATTTAAAGTACTTTCAGTGCAAAGAATGGTGACATCACAGAAAAAGATTGCATTAAGTAGATTCTGAATGGACCATTCATGCAAAATGCTCTTGTTCGGCATTTATAGTATTGCTTAGAGGGCTGAGGTCATTTTAGATTAGTGTTTTTCCTTATTATATATGTAATGACCTTTAGGTACTTAACCTCTACTTCATAAATTTATTGAGCCTTAGAGGCTAATCATAGCTATAGCATATATATCTTCATTATATAAAGGAGAGTATTAAGAAGAGTAGGTATATTTTCAGTTTTGATTTAGTATATTTTTAAGTAATTATAGTTTAGATATTTAAAAGTTTTGCTAAGGATGTTTTTATATCTAATCTTAGTTATGCTGAGGCATATTAATAGTAGTAAAGCGGTGCTGCCGTTAGAACCTTGGGAATGTTATGATGAATATTCAAATACTTCCGAGTCACGGCACAAACTGTGGGCTTCTGTTTGCACCACCCCCCACCCCCCCTCACCACCAACCTGCAGGGCTCTTGGAGTCACAGAAATCCGCACTCAAAGCAATGAGAAGGGAATCTAAGAGACAGCAATAAAATACCACACACTTCTATATAGATACACCAAAGCTTTGCGGAGAGAAACAAATAGAAACAAGTTCTCTTTGTTTACTCTAACTATTAGCTATGGTTTACTTTATTTATAAGGCTCTTTTGGAGGATACAGCATAAATTCACTTTATTATTCTACGTCAGGTATTACGTATTCATCACATCATAGGTCAATTTCTAATCAGCATAGGTCAGTATAAGAAGACATACATGTATTCCAAGACATAACTGTTTACTGCTGACTGCTTGATATCTAGTAACCCTGAGACTGAAAGGCTAGAGGACAGCCTGCCCCTTTTCTTATTTACAGGACTTGTACCTCTTCACCTACTTAGTAAGCAAATATATGAAGTTTATTTCTAAGCAAAGTTCTGAACAAAACTAACTCTTTCTCAGGTTTTCTTAGACAGTCTGGTTGTGTACACCACCCTGTACAGACAAGCTTACTTTCAGATATCACTGCTGCTTTTGACTCCGTTAACCACAACACTCTGCTACAAAGACTTCAAGATACAGGAATAAATGGTACAGTGCTAGACTGGTTCTCATTTGCTGGTTACGGTGGGAAAGGTATGAGAGAAACCAAACACCAACAGTCTAACCTTTCATCCAACACCAGGGTGCTCCCACAAAGCTCAGCCCTCTCAGTATTGCTATTCAATATATACATTCAACCAATATGCAACGTAAGATAACACAACATCCAGAACATACATGGATGATATCATGGTATTCACCCCCATAAACAAACATCCAGATTAAACACAAATCACAGCATGCCTCTAATCAATGAAAGTGGCTAAAAGGACAGAATCTGTCCATAGACTTCAAAAAATCTGAATTGATGCATATTACAAGGAATATATTCTCTCCACCGGACACAATAAAGATCCTAGACCACACCCTAACCAACAGGAAGTCAAATACCTCCGAGTTACCTTTGACCAGCAACTCAGCCTCCAAACTCACATCAAACCCACCACCAGATCAGCTTACCACAAGCTGAAAACCATACACAAACTCAAACCAATACTCACCGACAGTGACTTCCGAACAGTATGCCAAGCCATAGTAACATCCATAATAGATTATTGCAACATAATCTACATAGCCTTCCTAAGAAAATACTCCTCCCTCTGCAACTTGTGCAAATCACTACTGCAAGAATCATTACTGGAACAAAATACAGCCATATAACCCCTACACTTCAACTACACTCTTTCCCTGTCACTGTACGCACAAAATTCAAGATCATAATAATAATCTCCAACAACTCTTCAACCATTGATCAGGAAAACACATCCAACCAGAAGAGGAGCAGACAACATCCTGGAAACTCCATCAATCTTCCAAACAGCAAAACAAGCCACTTGCAGTAGAGCCTTCTCCCTGTATGCTTCCCAGCTGTGGAATGATCTACCCACTTCAATATGTGTAATCAGACCTATTGGACTTTAGGAAAGCATAAAGACTCACCTCTTCCTGGAGTACTATGGTCCCACCCTAGAACAAGAGCCATAAGGAAATTATCTGAAACAACCCATCAAACTATTGAACTCATCAGTACCACCCATGACCATCTTGTTTTAATTTTCTGATTAAAACTCAAGAACCTCTAAACCTCCCAGACCTCTCTCCCAATGTAACAATGTATCTGTATATATTGAACATCTGTCAAATGTAGCATTTGTACCCCATCACACTGCATCAATGTATCTCAATACAGTTAATTATTAAATGTAGCTTACATACCTACCTAATCCTCCAGGTTTTAATACCCTGTTCTATGTAAAAGCTAGTTGCTGTAATTGTTCTATGTAAATAGCTTTGAATTAATGATAGGGTGGTATAGAAAACCTGTTAAATAAATAAAATAAGTATATTGTATACTATTTTATGCATGTTTGCTCCAAGATGAAATGAAAGACCTAAAGCTAACCTACTTCTAAGGGCTATATAAATCTTGTTGATGAAGATGGCCAATTAACCTTAAAGTAATAAAAAAAAATTCCTCCCTACCTCAACTGGCTTAATAACAGTCTATAAATCAAAGATTAAACCTGGGGTAGGTGGGTGGTAGGGAATCAAACAAAAGAAATTATATAGCTAAACTGAAGATATAAACACAATTTCAGTTTAATTGAAACCACCCTTTCCTAGTAAGTAGAAACTCACAGATGTAGGTTGCTTCCTAGAGTAATAGGTCTTGACCATACTCTGAGGATTGCTCCTCTTTTTATTTCATTAAATGTGAATGTTTTTTCTTTCTCCTTGTCCTCTTGATATTGCCCTTTGTGAATCACTTTGTTGTACCTTTAGCAGAAAGATGGTTATATCGCGTTACTGAAATATACAGGTATTACTGCCAGGTACCTTTTCCAGTGGAATCGAATAAGGATGTGTCCCTTATGAGTCAACACAGAAAAGGCATAAAAATGAAGATACAAGGCAAGCCAAGTGAGGGGATCACAATACTAAGTAAAGTGGTATTTTCTTCCAGGGTATCCACCACACTTTTTTTAAAGCATTAGGTGATTTTATTAAAACACAAAGCTAGAATCCCCATCTAATTCACTAGAGCTATTATATTTTTCCTTCTTCCTTTCCTCTATAGCATGTGCCTCATCTTCTAGGGCTTATACAGACTAGCCATGCACCTTTCCAGAGATGCACTTCAACTCTGAACTTAGCTAGGAAGCCTAGCTAAAGCTACCAGGAGAACTGGATAAACCAAATAAAATTTGTGAATAGAGTGAAGTTTGACTTTTTTTAAATATATAAATATATGTTACTGGTTCATTTTTTCTAGGTCTTTACAGAAGGGGATTTTTCTGTTTTAAGCAAAGGGTTTTTTTGCTGCTGAGTTTTTTTTTCTTTCCCTTCAAGTTCAAAGAGGAGGTAAGGCACTCTGAAGCCACTGCACTAAGTTCTTAGAAAAAATAGCCAGTGCTGTAAAATGGAGGGGAGAGGGGACAAGATATTTTTTAGAAATGTTAGTGACAGGAAGAAGTGCAAAAGAGGTATTGTCAGAATCAAGGCTAAAGGGAAGAAATAGTAGAAGCTGAGGAGGAAAAAGCAGAATTGCTTACATTTCGGTTCTGTACTTACAGATGAAAGGACAGGAGTGGGACCTAAAAAAACAATAGGAACAGAAGTGAGGTACAAATTGAATGATTTTTAGAAGACTGTTTATGAGAAGCTAGCTAAACTAGAAGTAGACAAGGCAATGGGGCTGGATGGGATACATCCACAGATATGAAGAACTTAGACATTCTGGAGCACGACTGTCTGATCTTCTTGATGGTTCTTTAGAGCTGGGAGTGGTCCCAGAGGACTGGAGAAGGGTTCATGTGGACCCTCTACACAAAAGCAGTCATAATGAGGATGTTGGAAACTATAGGCTGGTTAATCTGACCTCTGTAGTGAGTAAATTAATGGAAAACACTGCTAAAGCAGAGGATAGGGAGGTTTCTGGAATCCAATGGCTTGCAGAATCCAAGGGAGTATGATTTTACAAGAGGCAAGTCTTGTCAGATGATTATTTTCTTTGGCTACATGACCTGAGAGTTAGACCAGGAGAGAGCACCAGATATGGTATACTAAGATTTCATCAAAGCTTTTGACAATGTTCTGCATAGGCAACTTATTTTTAAGTTGAACATCCTAGGAATGGACCCTAAAGTAACTTATTGGGTTTTATTTTTTGTGATTTTTATACCACCATTTCAAGAATCATAGCTGTTTACATAAAACAACTGAATTACATTGAACAAGGTAGTGATGACATATAGCTAACAGATATATACATGATTTGAATACCAGAAAACTATTTACAATTAGTCTGCTCTTGATGACTCATGTGCTTTCAATATTATGCATTTTTCAAGAGGTAATCAGAGCAATGTAATGTATTGTGTGGTTGAAAGTAAGTAGAGAAATTGTGGAGTGTAAAGTGCTTGATTCTTCTCAAGGTTATGTCAGGTCAATTAATTGGAGTGATCTCTGTTTGTCCAAAATGGTCTATAAATAAGAAAGTTTCGAGATGTGTGCAAAAGATGAAAAGGTCAGTTATATTTCTAAGTCCCTGTGGCAATGAGTTCCAGAGCATTGGAGAGAGATACTCGAATGCCCTGTTACTTGTGTATTGTTTTCTCATTCTGTAATCCAGGGGGAATAGGAGGGTGTTATTCATTGCGCCTCTTCAGTGTCAATCATTGGGGTTTTTTTTTGATAAGCTGAGATAGGGTAGGGGGAGCTAATTCTCTGATGATTTTGAATGCTGTCATGATAAGTTTATATTTAATTCTGCTTTGCACGGGGAGCCAATGAAGGGTGTGAAGTATGGGTGTGATATGATCTGTACAGTGTGAGTTAGATATGATGCGAGCTGCCATGTGTTGTGCCATTTGCAAGGAGTGAAGAGTTTGTTTTGGTAGGTGATGGAAGAGACTATTACAACAGTCGATATGTGGGGTGATCATTACTTGTATCAATGATCTGAAGTCATTACCATTGAGTAAGGTCTTCGGATGTCTTAGTAGGCAAATTTTATTATATATGGCTTTAGTTGTGTTTTTAATGTGTGTTTTGAACGTGAGCTGTGTCTAAGGTAACACCTAGGTATTGTACTTCATCTTTCACATCTAGAATGGTTTTCATTGAAAATGTTGCTACTTGGTGGTGTGTAATTTTGATTTTTGGAAATTATTAGTACTTCTGTCTTTTTATAGTTGATATTCAATCAATGGGTTTGGAGCCAGGCATCAATTTCTGTAAAGCATGTAATTATGGGATCAAGCATTTGTGTCCCTACATTAAAAGATATGTATAGCATTATGTCAAAGAGCTTACAAACTAACAGGCCTATGCAGAAAAACGGTGCTAGACGTGGACTGAATTGACTTTTTATGATTCTAGTAGTGCCCCAACAACGCACAACTTTTAACCCGTGATGCAGCAAAGATAGGGTATGCAAATGAAGGATGGTAACCGTGCACATGCAAATGGGCAACCCAATAAACTGGACACAAATAGGCATTGTTAAACTGGAACAGCAAGCCAAACACACGAGCACAAGTAGTCAGCACAAGTTTGGCATGCTCTCCCAGAGAAATGGGCACCACATAGCTAATTTGCATATCAGCCCCGACTGCATTTTGATGGCATCGGGGACAATCATGGAATCGGGAAAAGCCCCCAATGCGATCAAAATACTGTGGGGGGCCAGTGCCCCGACAGAAAGAATTTCTGGTGGTATAGCAGCCCCTGAACTCCCCGCCCAAAATAAAAGTAAAATAACCTGGTGACCTAGCAGCCCTAAATCCACCCCACCCACCCAATACCTTAAAATAAGCGGGAGCGCTGCCTATGCACTCCTGCTTTAGGTCCACAATCTTGAAAAATGGCAGCACCCGGCCCTGCATAGTGCATCCTGGGATGCACCGAGTGAGGTCAGACTGCCATATAAGGTAGACTATGCCCACCTGGTGCATCCCGGGATGCACTCTGCGGGGCCAGGCAATGCCATTTTTTTAAGATGGCGGACTCAGAACGAGAGCATGTAGGCAGCGCTCCCACTTACCTTTCAGGTACCGGGTGGGGGTAGTGAATTTAAGGGCCTTTAGACCACCAGGCTATTTTATTTTAATTTTGAGTGGGGGTTCAAGGGCCACTAGACCACCAGGTTATTTTATTTTAATTTGGTGTGGTGGAGGGTTCAGGGGCCACTAAGACCACCAGGTACTCACTTTCTTGGGGCACCGGCCCGACAGTATTTGGATGGCATCAGGGGGCTTTTCATGCTGCCACGATTAACCCCGATGCCATCAAAAAGCTGCTGGATGGGGAGATCGGGGCCTCTGGGCCGCCAGGGATTTGATTTTCCTATTTTGATGGCATTGGGGGCTTTGCCCAATGCCTGATTATCTAAGGAGGAAATGATCTAGGCATCAGCGAAAGCACCCAGTACTATCAAAATACTGTCAGGGACATGCGTTATGGTTTATGGTTTAGGCACTTGATATACCACTCTTTACTATGTGCATCAGAGCGGTTTATATATATATATATATATATATACACACACACACACACACACACACACACACAAAACACACATATATATATATATACCAACAGGTACTTTTTATTCCCTTGTCACCGAAGAGCTCACAATCTAAGTGTACCTGAGGCAATGGAGAGTTAAGTGTCCAAGGGACTAGAGACCCCAGTCTCTCTAGCCTGAGGTTACTTGTCCCAACCACTGAGTCACTCCTCCCCTCCAGGTTCTGAGGTTTAAGTCACGTCAGACCCTGCAGTAAAAATGTTGGCGCTATGGCTGGTTGCAAAATCCTCTACGGTTGTCTCTGCATTGGATGTAGCCATGATTTGCATACAAGACTTATGTGCAGCTCATTTCCCTTCAATTTAAATATGTAAATACATTCAAATAACTCATGGCATTAATTGGACACTAGTTTCTCTGTCGGTGTTTATGCGCACATCAGTTTGTTTTCTGCATTTCAGTTAGCTAAAAAGTACTTAAAGTACTTACAGTGCTTAAACATGGTATTATCGGTGCTTAAAGGCCGCGCTAGCTTTCTGCATCAGCCTGTAAGTTTGTACCAGAGGGAATGAAGGGTTAAGTGTCTTTCCCACAATCACAAGGAACAGCAGTGGGATTTGAACCCTCTTCCTTGGTTCTCAGCCTGCTGCTGTAACTACTGGGCTACTCTTCCACTCCCGCAATTTTCTACGTTAACAAGCAGAATGTACAATAATTCACATTAGTGAGGGATGCACCAATTGAGAGTCGTTACTAGCAAAGAGAAGCCAAGTATCAGATTTAAAAACACACAAACTAGAGAAAGTATTTTTTCACTCATTCTGTTAAGCAGAGAAATTTGTTGCCAGAGGATGTGGTCAGGACATCTTGCATAGCTGGGTCAGAAAAGGGGTTTGGACAAGTTCCTACATGAAAAGTCCGTAAACTATTAGCCAGGCATACTTTGAAAAGCCACTACTTATCCTTGGGAGTCAGAAACAAGAAACACATCTCTTTGGATCTGTCAAGAACTTCCTGTTTAAATGTACATTACCAAGTTTAAGTTACAATGTAAACAGCTTTAACTGAAATGATAAAGCAGTATAAAAAAAAGTGTTAAATAAATAAATAATAGTGACCCAGGGAGACTGTCAGACAGGATGATGTGTTTGACAAAGTTTTGGATTGATACAGCATGGCATGCCTTATGTTAAGTTAGTAAAAGTAAAATCAGTGAAAAATAAATAATTTGAAAGTTTTGTCTGCTGCTTGTTCTGTGGTAAGATTTCGCATGAGCAGTTCAGCATTATTTCATTAGATTAGAGGGCCGAACTTAAGCAAATGTTTTCAGCATTGTTTGGCCAAAACCACTGGTTCTGTGAGATGCATTATCTAGACCAGCGATGGCGAACCTATGGCACGCGTGCCAGCTGTGGCACGCGAAGGCCTTGCAGCTGGCACGCGTGAAGGTCCGCAAAAAAAGAAAAAGCGGGCTCTGGCTGCTGCCGCGGACGCGGCAGCATCCAGTGTCCCGCGGGGCCCCCTCCGCCCGCTAAGCCCCTCTGCAAGGGCTTTCAGATTCGCGAGGGAGACAGCGTCTCCCTCGCGTCTCTTGTTAAGCCCGCAGGGGCTAATGGGAAATTTCCCATCAGTCCCTCGCGTCTAAAGGGGCTGATGGGAAATTTCCCATTAACCCCTACGGGCTTAACAGAGACGCGAGGGAGACGCTGTCTCCCTCGCGAATCTGAAAGCCCTTGCAGAGGGGCTTAGCGGGCGGAGGGGGCCCCGCGGGACACTGCATGCTGCCGCGTCCGCGGCAGCAGCCAGAGCCCGCTTTTTCTGTTTTTAAATTTGCCGGGGGGGGGGGGTTTGGGCTGCTAATGGGTTGGGGGGGGGGTTTGGACTGGTAATGGGGGGGGGGGGGTTTGGAATGCTAATGGGCTGGGGGGGGTTAGGACTGCTAATGGGCTAGGAGGGGGGGGGTTAGGACTGCTAATGGGCTAGGGGGGGTTAGGACTGCGAATGGGCTGTGTGCTGATGTGGGCGGTCTGGAAATGGGGTGATGGGGGGTTAGGACTGCGAATGGGCAGGGCGGGGGGGGTTAGGACTGCTAATGGGCGGGGGGGGGGTTTGGACTGCTAATGGGCTGGGGGGGTTAGGACTGCTAATGGGCTAGGAGGGGGGTTAGGACTGCTAATGGGCTAGGGGGGGTTAGGACTGCTAATGGGCTGTGGGCTGATGGGGGCTGTCTGGAAATGGGGTGATGGGGGGTTAGGACTGGTAATGGGCTATGGGGGGGGGTTAGGACTGCTAATGGGCTAGAGAGGGGGGGTTAGGACTGCTAATGGGCTAGGGGGGTTAGGACTGCTAATGGGCTAGGGGGGGTTAGGACTGCTAATGGGCTAGGAGGGGGGTTAGGACTGCTAATGGGCTAGGGGGGTTAGGACTGCTAATGGGCTGGGGGGGGTTAGGACTGCTAATGGGCTAGGAGGGGGGGGTTAGGACTGCTCATGGGCTAGGGGGGGTTAGGAATGCTAATTGGCTAGGAGAGGGGGGTAGTACTGCTAAGAGGCTAGGGGGGTTAGGACTGCTAGTGGGCTGATGGGGGCTGTCTGGAAATGGGGTGATGGGGGTTAGGACTGCTAATGGGCTATGGGGGGGGTTAGCACACCTAATGGGCTATATAGGGGGGTTAGGACTGCTAATGGGCTAGGGGGGGGGTCAGGACTGCTACTGGGCTGATGGGGAGGGGTTAGGACTTGAGGTGGGCTGTTGGGTGGGGTTAGGACTGGAAATGGGCTGATGGGGGGTTAACACTGGAGGTGGTCTGATGGGGTTAGGACTGGTAATGGGCTATGGGGGGGTTTAGGACTGATAATGGGCTATGGGGGGGCTGGGACAAGAAATGTGCTGATGGGGAGGGGTTAGGACTTGAGGTGGGCTGATGGGGTTAGGACTGGTAATGGACTGTGGGCTGATGGGGGGTTAGGACTGGCAATGGGCTATGGGGGGCTGACTGGAAGTGGGGGGTTAGGACTGGTAATGGGATATGGGGGGGGGCTTAACATTAAAATGGCGTGAGGGGGGGTTAGGACTGTAAGTGGGTTGATGTGGGGGGGAAAGAACTGATCTTGGGTTGGGGGGCTGCTAGGACTGGAAATGGGCTGATGCAGGGACTAGAAGGGAATGGATGCTGGGTGAGGCTGGAACTAGAAGGGAGCTGGTGTTGGGGGAGGATTAGAATGGGATGGGGCTGGGAGAGTAAAATGGAGAGGGGAAAAATATTTTGTGTGGGAGGGATAAAAAATCTACAATTGGCCGGGTATTGGGAGAGTAAGTGGGGATTGAGGATGGAGGGGTAAATTTTGAGTAGATGAAATAGGAATGAGGAAAGAGCCAAAGGAGAAAGATTAGTATGTTAAAGCAGATGTAGAGAGAGAATGGAAAAAAAAACAAGAAGACAGAAGAAAGGACAAATGGACAGCAGATGGAGAGTTAGCAGAAGACACGAAGAAACCAGAAGAAAGTGGCTGGAACAATTGCAACTGAAAAAAAATGCACAAAAGGTAGAAAAATATCTCTTTATTTTGAATTTATTAACTGGAATATGTCAGCTCTGGGAAATGTGCATCATTAATTTTTGCGCTTTGTTTAGTACAAGAGGAAATTAATATATAGTTTTATTTCTACAGTGTTGTTGTATATTCCAAGTTTGGCTTTTGGGGTTCCCAGTTTAATTATTGTCTTCCTGTTTCTAAATTGTGATTCCTTGTTTGGTGATGGTCTGTTCTGCATGTGTAACTGAGCTGAGGTATTCTGTTTATATAATTCCTATTTGACATTGCCACTTGTTCTTTCCCCAGTAGGTCATGTATTGTTGTTCTCTGAGATGTATTGGTTTAATATTTGCAGTGTTGCCTTTTGATAGGTAGAGTATGGTGCTTTGTGAGTCCTGGTAGTGCTGTTAGGATACGGCGGGTTTGCTATGGGTTCTAAATGGGCAGCGTTTGTAGTAGTTCCTAATGTGCCTGGCGGTTGGTACTGGATTATAGTAATGTAGAAACCTTTTAGTCTTTCTTTATCCATATACTCATTAAGAGGCATGTTTACTAAAAGTTAGTGTATGGTAACATTATGCAAATATTTATGCAAATGAAGCACCTTATGCAAATGGGGCTTTAATTGACGTGCTGGCACTTTGAGGAAATTCTTTGGTTTTGTGCGGCAGTTTGGGCACTCGGGCTCAAAAAGGTTAGCCATCACTGATCTAGACAATGGCAGGCTTGAAGGTATATACTGAGAACCATACTGCAGTTCTGCAAATTTCTTCTCCAGCTGAACTGATGTGAAATAGGGAAATGGCCACAGCTCTAAATTAATGTACCTTCATCTTGTAAATCCACTCCAGCTTGTTTGTAGCAAAACCACATTTCCAAATCTAGCTGAAGAACCTTTCCACCACTGCTATTCCTAATCTGTTTCGATCAAAGATTGTTGGAGGTAAATCAGCTGATTTTGAATTAGAAAAAATAAAATGTCTTGTGCTGGACTTACAGGTAAATCAGATTGAAGCCGAAATGGCAGTTAAGGCAATTTTAGAGGTAAAGTAGGCCAGGGACCTGGATAAGTTGCTGAATGGAGATAATTTGCTGGGCTCTCACTTCTGGAGAAGTTAGGATGGCTCAGTTCAACCTGTGACAGGTTAAGGAGATTCTTTTTGGAACTTTCAGCTGCTTATATAGTGATGCTATGCCTTAGATTACTGTAATGCTCTCTTATTCTGGGCTACCAAGGAAGATTTATAAAAGTTTCCAAAGGCTACAAAATATTGCCACCCAGATGGTCAGCCAAAGTGTCTGGTAGATTAGCCTGCACTAGCTGCCCGACAGCCAGCACATTTAGTTAAAATTGCAGGCACTGACATTTCAGATCCTATTTACAAAGATCCCATTATTTACATTTCAGATCCCAGTATTTACAAAGTCCTGTCAAAAATGTAGGTAGGCTAAATTGTACAATCCAATGACATGTCTGTTCCAGTCAAGGCCATTTGTTGGTGCTTCTAACAGCAAAACAAAGGGGAGAAGTGATAAAAAAGCAGCACCCATTCAGTGGCAGCTTACCACTTCTAGAAGTATCTCACTTTGGAAGTTTGACAGAAATGTTTGTTTATTCTTCTTCAAAAAACGATAGAGAATATTAGTGGCTGATGGATATAATCTCCGGGTTTAGTTTATCTCTATTCTGATAGAGTGGAGTAGCCGCCTAGTGGTTAGAGCACCAACCTAGTACCCAGAAGATCAAGGATTAGATTCCCACTGGCACTCCTTTTGACTTTGGGCAAGTCACTTTACCCTCCATTGCTTCGGAAGAAAAAGCATAGTTACTCACCTGTAACAGGTGTTCTCTGGGGACAGCAGGAATCAGTCTTCACATAAGGGTGACCGACACTGACGGAGCCCTGCGTGAAAGTTTCACCCCAGCTTTCAAAGAAATCCTTTGGGAGATGCACCTGCCCAAGGATGCCATCTTGCCTCAGTCAAATGACATAGCTAAGATGGCAAAAAGATAAAGCAGCAACTCCATGGGGAGGAGAGAGGGTTGTGAGGACTGATTCCTGCTGTCCCCAGAGAACTGTTACAGGTGAGTAACTACGCTTTCTCTGGGAACAAGCAGGAAGTCAGTCCTCACATATGGGACTCCCTAGCTACAGGCTACTGAAAACCTGTAGAAACACTACAAGTGATCAGAAAAGGGTGAGCCATGAGCAGCAGCACCCTGTTCTTATAGAACCTTGTGTACAGCGGATCCACCACTAACGCCTGAAGCTTGCTAATCCTGTGAGCGGACGTGAGCGCCACTAGGACGACCACCTTCCATGAGAGATACTGTTAGTGGCAGGTAGCCAGGGGCTCAAATGGCACCACCCTAGGATCCAGCCGCCGCTCGTGCGGTTGAAGGACCCTGCTCAGCTTATCCACTAATGGAGATCAGGGGCCTGGAAGGGCATCCCTGCTTGGAGGTGCTGCAGAGCCTGCCACCAGCCGGGGAAGTCCACAAGTTGGCAGGTCACTGTCACCCTGTCCCGCAGCTGTCCGGTGGCCTGGGTCCACTGGGAACAGAGGCATCACTGGGCCACCCTCATGTGGAGGTGGGCATCAGAGGAGACATGGACCATGGATGCCATCTGGCCCAGCAGGCTTAGCAAGAGGAGAGCAGACAGTGTGCATCTGCAGCCAGCGCCCTGAGGCGGTCGGCCTTGTCCTGGGGTAGGAACACTCTGGCTGGGCTCCTATGAACTCCAGACACTGCGTTGTGAGGAGGTGAGACGGAGTTGTTTATGATGAACCCCAGATGATGTAGGACGCTGATGGTGCGGGCCATGGCCTGCTGCACCTCGACGACCGAGCCCCCTCTGATGAGTCAGTCATCCAGGTAGGGGAAGACAAAGGGTCCTTGGCGATGGGGGAGGGCTGTGACCACAGCTAGGCACTTTATCTTTATTTGACAAATTTTATATACCGCCCATTACTAGAGTATTAAGGCGGTGTACAATGTAAACTATCTTGACTGCGGAAAGGAAAGATAGAAAGGAACACCATTTGGTGGATAGGAAAGTAGTCAAGGAACAGAGAGAAAGGGACAGCAAAAGGTAGTGGAAATCAAACAAAAATAAACAATGTAACAGGCGAAACGAAACGTAACAAACGGACCAGCACAACAAACAATAGACCAGGTGACAAAGGACAGATAACAGAATAAATGTCGAACACACAGCAAGTGACAGGCAACGCAGCAGGCATACAACAGACAACATAAGGGAGCATCAGGGATGGAGACAAACAGGGATAGACAGCTCAGGGGCCCAGGGGAGCGACCCAGGTGGATGTAGGGCTGTTATAAACCTTAAATGAGTTGTTAAAGGGTAGGTGTGCTTGACTGGTTGGCGGTGGACGGAGGGAGAGGAAGGTCAAAGGCTTGGCAAAAGAGATAAGTTTTGAGCATGGCTTTGAAGTGAGGAAAGGATAGCTCGGTACGGATAGCATGTGGGAGAGAGTTCCATAAAGCGGGACTATTGAAGAAGGCGGCAGCATGGCAAGTGGATTCAAGGTGAGCCTGGGTTGCGGAAGGGAGGAAAAGGCGGTTACCGTGGGCGGAACGTAACAGGCGAGAAGTAGGTTGAAGAAAAATAAGATTGGCTAGGTACTGGGGGGTGTTAGTGTAAAGAACTTTGTGAGTGAAGTGAACTTGGTAAAGACCCTTAGGGCAGAGGCCAAGCCAAACAGTAGGAGCCTATACTGGTAGTGAGCACCCCTCACCACGAATCTGACGTATTGCCTGTGGCAGGAATGGAGGAGGATGTGTATATATGTATCCTTAAGTACAAGTAGCATAGCCAGTCTCCCTGCCAGAGGTATGGCAGCAGCATCCCAAGGCAGAGCATCCTGAACTTCTCCCTCACAAGGAACCTGTTCAGGTCCTGCAGGTCTAGGATGGGCCTTAGAACCCCTGTTCTTTTTGGCATGAGGAAGTACCAGGAGTAGAATCTCTTGCCTCAGGGATGTGGGGTTATGGGTTCCACTGCCTTGTCCTCGAGAAGGCCTGCGAGCTCCTGCCGTAGCAGGGTCTGGTGCAGGGGAGTCCTGGTGGGCTCTTCCAGGAAGAATGGAGTGGGAGTCTGCTCCAAGTGGAGGAGGTAGCCCTCCTTGACCCCCTCGAGTGCCCAGGTGTCTGTGGTGATGGTTAGCCACCTATGAGCAAACAGGATCAGATGTGTCTCTGTGGGCTGCTGGGGTGGGCCTCTGGGGGTGGAGAGGCTATGCTCAAGGAGTCAAAAACTCCCACACCAGGCTGTGCTGGCCGGTGCCTGGGTTTTGAGAGGCTTCTGCTTATAAGGGCCATGTCCTTGTCCCTTGACCTGCTGACCCTGCTGGGGAGGCCTGATACTGAGGGTAGCTTCCATAAGCTCTTCCCTTTCCTTAAGTTTTTTTTTCTTTTTTATTCAGGGCCTTCCATCAGAAAAGGGTAGTGGTCTTCTTGGAAAGCCTCGTCAGGAATTCAGACTCCAACTCAGTCTTACTAGTCATGGGTTTGCCAAAGATGTTCTCTCCTTGGCAGGGGACATCAACCAATTTGTTCTGAATCCACTGCTCCAGGGTCATCAGACTGTAGCCAAGCCTGGCACCAAGTACCGATGCCCAACCACGGCTACTCTAGCCACCAACCTGAAGCAGTCATAGGCTGTTCGAATCAAAATTGGAACACACTCTGGCAGCAGAGGACAGACTCCAAAACTGCTGGAGGGGTTCCTCGGGGTGACCAGTCAAGAACCAGGTGAGTTCCTTCGCCAGGTCTCTAAAGTATAAACTCATGTACAACTGCTATGCCTGGATCCAGCTAATGAGAATAGAGCCCTGGTACCACTTCCTGACCAAGGCATCCAAGGTGCAGGCCTCCCTCCCTACCCAGGGGCACAGAGGAGTGAGTGTTCTGGCTGTTGAGCTGATGCATGGCTGACTCCACCACCATGGAGTTATGTGGCAGTTGTACTTTCTGGAAGCCCTGGCTCTGGTGGACCAGATATATCGAGTCCATCCATCTGCTCACGATGGGCACTGATGCTGGCATTTTCCACATAAGGAGGAGCAGCCATTCAAGGATCGGGAGGGGGGGCAGGAATTAAGTGCCTCCTTTGGAAAGACCTCATACTAGAGGATTGCAAGGGTCCTCTGTGCAAGGGTCCTCCTCCGACAATGTTGAATGATAATTATTTATTTATTTATTTATTTTTATTTTATTTAACATTTCTTATATACCGCGCTATTAAGATCAGTGCGGTGTACATTGAACAAAATATACAACAATGTATGCAAGTAACATTGAGTTTACATAGAACATGGGAATATATAACATGGATTAACAGGGAAAACTATGTACAGTCAACATCATATATGTATATGTTTTTTACTAAATAAATATGTTAGCTCAAGTGGATATTATCTGCGTAATTTATGTAGGAGGCGGGAATCAACAGAGGATGTGGAGCTATCGTGGAGCTTAACCATTTTCTGGTTGAATTAAGGTAATATGGTGTTTAGTGCACGTTGGAGGTCTGTTGTTTGAGTGAACATGCGGGGTCACTTCTGGGTAGAATTTTGTGAATAAGTGATGCTTCACGGCTTTCCTGAATTGTAAAAGGTTTTTGATACAACGAATTTCATGAGGAAGTAAATTCCAGTTCAGGGGTGCAAATAAAGAGAAAGCTCTGTTCGATGTAGCTTTAGTACAAGATGTCATCATCTTGGGAACTATTAAGGTATTCATAGCAGTGGTCCTTCTGTTTCTATTTTCGAGGGTGTTATGTATTAGTTTGCTAATTGGTGTCGGAGGGTAGTTATTCCTGGCCTTGAAGGTCAGAACTAGAGACTTATATGTAAGTCTGGCTTGTAATGGTAACCAGTGTAGGTCCTTCATGATCGGCGTTATGTGAGCAGCTCTTGGTGACCCAGAGAGGACTCTTGCAGCTGCGTTCATAGCCAGACAAAGTGGATTTAAGGTTGATTGAGAGAGGCCATGGAGGATGATATTCGCAAAATCTAGGTGAGGGATGACTAGAGCCTGGAATATTGAGCGATAATCAGTATAGTCAAGTAGTGGTCGGAGGTGGCGTAGCGTTCTGATCTTATGATATATCCTCTTTGTCACATTCTTCACATGCGTTGTCATATCTAGGTGTTGATCCAATGTGATGCCGAGGTATCGGATAGTGGGTTTTGACGTCAGTTCTATGTTATTGATTAGCAGTGACGGAGGGGGTATGAACTTGCGATTTCTTGTGACAAATAATACATCAGTTTTGTTGTGATTTATTCTTAAGTTTTGTGTCAACAGCCATTCGGCTATTGCACCAAAACAATTAATTATTGGTGTGAACACTGGTTGGTCAGTATTAAACGGCATGTAAATGAGGATGTCATCTGCGTATGCCAGGCATTGCACGTTGAAGGATCGGATCAACTCACATATCGGCTGCATATAAATGTTGAACATTAATGCTGATAATGAAGATCCTTGAGGTACACCTTGAGACTGTAGGAATGGCTCTGATGATTCCTGACCTGTTTTAACTTGTTGCCACCTATTGGAAAGGTAGGATCTACACCATTCAAGTGCTGTGTTTTGAATTCCCTTCTCACTCAGACGTTGCAGCAGTATGTTGTGGTTTACAGAATCAAAGGCAGCGGAGATGTCCAAAAATATGAGCACAAATCCCTATCCTCAGGCAGGGACCGGTGCCGGGTCTTGGAGAGAGAATGGTCCAAGAGCACGTAGCAGTGGCGACGAGTGTCCAGTGATTCCTCATCCTCTGTCTCCCAATCTGACTCGTAATCTGTGGAGCTGTCGGGTTGTGAGGTTGGGCCCTGATCCCAACCATCTGTGCCCTTCTGAAGCTCTGTGGGGGGAGCCCCAGCCATTCACTGAGGATTACCTTGGTCCCGAGAATCAGGACTGGGATCAAGACAAATGTCAAAGATTGACTCAAGGCCAATGGCACTCAAGGATTGGCTTGACCTCCAGGGATGTCCTCGAGGTTGAGGCCCCAGTGGTCTGGGCAGATGACCCAGCAGAACTGGGCATCAAGACCCACTGCTGGGCCATGAAGGCAGACATGCTGGTCTCCAGTTCAGATGGCTCCGCAGCCATTGGTACAGAGGGTCTCAGGCCTGTCACCAGTTCTGATGAGGGGGAATCCTCACCCCAGTATGGCCTCGAGGGTCAGAGGAAAGTCACAAGAGGTTTATGCTTTTATGGGAGACCTTGGTCAGCCGCTCCTGCTGCGATCCCTCGGACTCATAGCATGGACTGCGGGACTTACCCACCTCCCTCGATTTGTCCACAGACACTGCCCAAGGATTATTTCTTGTTCTTGTGCTCCAACACCCGGGATGCTCCACTCAAAGGACCCACGGCTTTGGTCGGAGGCAGCAGGGTCACTTCGGAGCTCCAGTGAAAAGGGTGTGAAACCACGCCGATCAAAAAAAGGAAAGAAAAAATGAACCTGAGGCACGATGTCGAGGCAAGCAAACTCGGGGGGGGGGGGGGGCAGTGGCAAAGGGAACTGATATGCGACCAACCTCCAAGAGAAAAAACTAACTTTCTGGGGAAAAACAGGCACACATCCAGTGGACTCAGGGAAAAAAAGGAGACTGAGGCAAGATAGCACCATGGGGCAGAAACAGGACCTGCATGTGTGGCGCATCTTCCAAAGGCTTTCTTTGAAAACTGGGGAGAAGCTTCCGCACAGGGCTCTGTCAGTGTTGACGTGACCCATATGTAAGGACTGACTTCCTGCTTGCTCCTGGAGAAGGCCTGGCAAACTTCCAGTGATACATTACCAACAAAACCCAGAGGCAGCTAGGCTGCCAGATGTCAGCACTGACTTGACACAAAAAAAACCAAAATTCTGATAAATACAAGATGCTGCTGCTTGTTTCTTGGAGATGAAGACCAGGAAGCTTTAGATGACCGACAGTGTCAACGCCCCCAAGGAGTGTACCAAAGGAGCCGAGTCTGTCTGAAACAGCTTAGCCTTATGTTGTTCACAGTTCACTTCTTCCTGAAGTCATCTTAATGCAGTGGGCACAAGAATCTAGGTCGTTGACTGGACCGAGGCATTTGAGACACCAATCATGTTAATCAGTTAGGGAAATGGTGCAAAAGCACTTAATGCACTTCTTAAAGCCACTGCAGGGCTTTTCCATGGTGTAAAAAAGGCAGGAAGCTAAATACAATTGGGCAATGGAACCCAGGATGGCATTAGGCCCCCACAAAATTTAAGACTAAAAGAAAAGAAAAGGAATAAAAGAAAATAAAATGTAAAAAAGGTAACCAGAATCGACCTGAAGTAAATGTGGTTAGCGGGAAGGCAGAAAAATAGCACCGAAAAGGTACCAGAAAAATTTTTTAATTCTCTTCACTTGGTGAAACTGGGACAATGTCCCGATGGCTCCATAGAAGCGTGACGACTGTGGAGACCAGTTGGGAAGGCGCTAGGGCATATATGCATGCGTGGAGCGGCACTCTCAAAAGCATTCCTATTGGATGCCGAGGAGGGTTCCCGCGCTGGGCTCCATCAGTACAGATGTCACCCATATATGAAGACTGAATTCCTGCTTGTTCCTAGAGATTGCCCATTCCTGAACTCCTGTTAGACCTGTTCAGACAAGTGGGTAGTGTTCCCTTAACAGCAGAGGTGGAAAAAGAAAAATCCAGGTTTCTTATTATCTCATCCTACTATTATTGCCGATACAGCTAGCGGCACAGTCCAGTATTTGTCCAAGCAATGGTCAAGAAACCCTGACAGTATACAACCTCAGTGAAGATAACAATGAACCATAACTGAACAGAACAGTCTTCAGAAAGGTGGTCAAGTCAAGAAGACTATAGGACTACAAGGCCAAACCACAGAGAATATAGCAGATCACAAGTGCAGGTCCTGGACTTGTCTAGGACGACTACTCATTCCAACAACAGAAATTGAACAATAAAGAACATCCTTCCTTTGCTGTCCACGTTTTTTTGACTGGGATTGTCTAGGAGGACTCCAGGAAAGGACATTATCTGTAAGTAAAATGTCATCTTCCATATCGCTCTGCTAAATCAATCCAGACAAGTGGAATGTACCAAAGCTACAACTCCACTGTGTGGGAAAAAGACATGGCAGTCTTTCAGAGGTCTGCACCAAAAGCCATCCGTCTAAGCATGAACATCCAAGCAGTAACACTTTACAAAAGTGGAAAGTGATGAGCAAGTTGCCACCCAACAAATGTCTAAGAGTGATCGAGCTAAGCTCTGCCCAGGAGGAAGCCTGTGCCTGGGTGAAATGCACATGCAAAACTTCTGGAACAGCCAGTTCTGCAACAGATATGCTAAGGCTATCATCTCCTTTATTCAGTGACACAGAGTAGACTATGGCCACATCACCCTTACATAAACCTGCAAAAAGAATGAAAATCCTGTCCAATTTTCAGATGCTAAAGATCTTAAGATACTGAAGAAGCACTCTCCTGACATCCACCAAGTCATTATCTTTTCCCTGGCACTAATCCTTTCGAAAGGAAGGCAAACAGGCCACCTGATTGACATGAAAAGATGTCATCACTTTGGACAAGGAGGAAGAAATGGACCAGATAAACATGGCCTTCTCAGAGAACAGATAAAGATCTCAGCATGACAAGGCCTGCAACTCCGAAAAATGTCTCACCAAGCAAACTATAACCAAGGCGGCAGTCTTGAGGGATAAATCCTTCAAGCATTGCCTTCCTCAAGGGCTCAGAGACTAAAGTCTGAAGAACTAAGCTAAGATACCACAATGCAACAACTGAGCACAGAGGAGGATACAAGTGTCTTTCTTCTCAAAGGAAATGGGTCACATCTGGGTGTGAGGCCAAGTAGTGCACCACCACCAGCTCCTAAAGCATGACAAGGCCACCACCTAAAACCTCAAGGAACTAAGGGAGAGACCCTTGTCAAAATCTGCTCTGAGAAAGGCAAGTAAGACTGGCAAGCCCATTGCGCTACAGCTGACTTGACACTTATGAATCCAGTGCTCAAATAGGCACCAAATAAGCACATAGGCAAGACAGGTACAGCCTCTCTTAGCTTTCAGAATATGGAAACCACAGCAGAACCGCCCTAACGCACTAAGTATTGCCCTTCCAGAGTCAGGCCGAAAGCGAGAAGGGAGGCAGGTTGTTTAACAGGACTGGCCCCTGCCTCAAAAGCCCCCAAGCTGATGAGAGGTGAAGGGGAGATTCTTGCAGGAGGTACATCAGATTTGCATACCACAGATCTCCAAGGCCAATCTAGTGCTACCAGAACTACCAGAACCTGATGGTGCTCTATGCAACGACGCACTCTACCCCACAAGAGGCCATGGTGGAAATATACAGCAGAATATGCCTTGGCCAAGGATGAACCAGGGCATCCACACCCTCTGAGCCTTCATGCTTTGGTACTGGCTCAAATCACCATCTGTCCAGAATATTCAGGAACACCATCCAGCTCAAAGTTCCACTCTTCGGGGGCAAGGGAGTGGCAACAAATAGTCTGCTTGCACATTATTCACTCCTGCAATATGCTGTGTTGAGCACTAGGAGATTCCTCTCTGCCCAAGAAAACAAGAGTCATTTCCAGGGCCACTCCAGAACTCTTTGTGCCCCTTTGTCTGTTGACATATGCCACAACTGTAGCACTGTCCAAGAAGATCCAAACTACTTTGCCCCAGACCAAGGACTAGAGATGCATGAGGGCCAACTGAATGACCTTTGCTGCAAGCCAGTTGATGGGCCATGCCACTTCAACTGTTCCAGCAGCCCCGAGCTGTCTAACCTTCACAATGGTCTCCCCAGCCAAATAGGCTATCTGTCAATAGAAGAAACTACTGGGGATTGTCCAGGGGCACGCCCTTCAACAAATGGCCAGGCTGTCCCCACCAATGCAGGCTGGCTGCCACTGATGGGGGAGAAGGGGAGGTGGTGTTGAATTTCTGACAGCAAGGTGTCCAGTGAGGGCAGAGGCCTTATGTGAGCCCATACCCAAGGAACCATCTTGATTGTTACTGCCAGAGTTGAGGAGCTGAAGGTAATCCCAAACCTTCTGAGCCCGCTGCTTCCAAAAGGATGTCAGCTGAGAAGGAAGCTTCTCCGCTCTCTTCTTAGACAAGAAGAGTCTACTGGTGCTCGTGTTGAACTGTGCCCTAAAGTACTCTAGTGACTGGTTAGGCTCTAGATAGCTCTTACTGTAGTTTATCACCCAGGCCAGAACCTCCAAGAACTCACACCACTAGGGCCAACACCCAAAACACTTCTGACAGCGATATGGCTCAATTAAGCCTGTCATCTAGGTATGGATGAACACAAATATCCCTTGCACCAGAGAAGCTACTATTCAATGCAGCTATGTGCTAGAATGGAGTATCAGCTTAACGGTTAGAGCACTGGTTTGGAAACAAGAAACCAGAGTTTGATTCCCACTAGCACTCTTTGTAGCCTTGGGCAAGTCACTTCACCCTCCACTGGTAACTTGGATTCTTCTGAGGCAATGTAAGTTGCTTTGACTAATGATAGAGTGATATAAAAAAATCTGTAAAAAAATACTATCACTTATCTTAGTGAACACTTTTGGGACAGTAGAGAGACTGAAGGGAAGGGTGATTAATTGAAATTGGAAGCCAAGAACAGCGAAGTGCAGAAAGCGCTGATGTTCATTAATGGGAATGAGAAAATTGACTTCAGCCAGATCTAGGGATGCAAGAAATTCGCTATGCTGAGGCATCCAGATGACCGACCCCAGTGTCTTCATCTGTAAATGCAAAGTTCTCAGGGGAGAATTAATACCCTTCAAATCAAAGATAGCTGGAAGGAACCGTCTTTTACCACTACAAAATTGATGGAATACAGACCCTTGCCCCTTTTGGCAGGTGACACCAGCACAACAGCCTGGAGGCAAAGAAGTCTTTTCAGGGTGACATGGACGGTGGTCTTATTGGCTGAAGAACCACAAGGAGAGGTCACAAAGGCATCTGGGATGGGATCCTTGCATTTCAGCACATAGCCGTATTGAATAATCTGTAGTTCACAGTAGTCCAAGGTCACATTGGCCCATTCCTGGCAAAAGAGTTTGCTGCCTACAGAAGGCACCTCAGAATGTGCCCCCAACCCATCATTGTGTCTGGTAAGGAAAGTCAGACAGAGAAGGCAGCCTCCTGAGGACCCCCAGCCTCGCAAAAGGACCAAGTCTGGGAGCAGGAGCCAGACGAAGGAAAAGGCAGCTTTCCCAGGCAATATGTCTGGGAATCTCAGAAACAAGGATAACATGAGGCTGTAGAGGAAGATGGGCTACACCACTTCCAAGGCCCTTTAGACCCATCCTCCAGAAGATGAGGTTTAGATTCTCCCAAATCTTTGACCAGTTTATCCAAGTCCTCCCCAAACACTAGCTTCCTCTTAAAGAGAAACTAAGATATAGCAGGACTAGGAGGGCATGTCTGCTGCCCAATGATGAAGCAAAGCCAGTGATGTGCCACCACAGAAAATGCATTAATCTTGGGCCACAAGGCAGCCCAGATCATACATGGCATCCAACAAGCGATTATTGCTGACTCCAGAATAAACAACGTGTCAGTCTCCATGACAGAACGAATCCAATGGAGGAAGGCATAAGCTGTAAGCCCTCCACAAATCACTGTTTGGAGAATTAGGAAGGGGGCTGAAAACTGGCTCTTCAGAAAAGCCTCCAGCTTATGATTCAATTGGTCTTTGAGAGCCTTATCACCCTCCACGAGGATGGTGGGGCACTAAAGGAAACCTGTAACATGCACACCCCACCTGGGGCAAATGCAACTAGACATTGAAACCTTTCTGAGGAAGGGCATAAAGTTTGCTCGTGACCTCTTTCAAACGGGGAGTTGGGTGGATCCAATTCCATGTGCACCAAGAACCTCCAGGAAGGGGACCCCCCTTTGCAGGATTTCTAAATTTCTTAACAAGAGGTGATGCATTTGTGGCACCTATTCTGGAGGATCCGACAGCTATAGGGGCAAAGGACACCTAATCAATTAGCACCACCAGCTCTTCCCTCTGAAGCAAACTGATGAGAGGAATCATCTTGGTCATCTGGCATTGATGGCTCATCCTCATCACATGTGGCGTTCCATCAGAACCATTAGGGCTCCAGTTAGGATCTTGAGTACAGAAGAGACTGACTCCCTAGAATAAAACCTCTGCCATGGATGCTTCTGCAGGAGGGCTCCCACAGAGCTATGCAGGACCCTCCTCAGAGGAGAAAGAATGGGAGGGCCTAGAGACCTCTCGATCAGAGTTGCCTTGCCAGGAAGATAATGCTTAATGCAGAAAGGAGAACACTGGAGAGGAAAAACTGGAGGCTAGGAATTCTCTGCCAGCCTGTGCCCTCCCCCAACCAGTGGGAGATGGACCAGCTGCTACAGGGCCCCACTGAAAATCTTCAAGAGGCAGCAGCCAAGGATAGTAGAGGAAGAGGAAGAGGAGAAATCCATAAAATCAGGGGACTGTCTTTTCCTCTAGCCACCCCCATGGTTTCCTGCTGAACTGGTGATGAAGGAAGGAGGTCCTTGCCCACCAATTGTGAGAGAGATACCGTTGAGAGGTTAAGCAGAAGCTTCAATGAAGGAATTGCAGTTATTTCATTGGCCTCCCTCTGCATTTGCCACAGATCAGGCAGAATCTCCTTTTAGATGACATGCACCTGGCCTCAAGAAGGGAGGCCTCCACAGTCCAGCAATCCTTTTCAGCAGTGAGTTAGCCAAAGCATGCTAGAAACAGGCTGTTCCCAGGATGTGTGCACTGGAAGTGCAGACACTGACACGCACTGAGGAAGTAAGCGCCTAAACAGTGCATGCTAATGCTACATGCTGAGACTGTGCGTAGAACACATACATGTATTAATGTGTGTAGCACCGTACACAGGTTACCGCAAGGCCAAGTGTTGGTAACTCACACAAGCAGCACTAGCATGAAGCAGGAGTCAGCAGGAGAAAAACAAAACACCAAACACTCCTGGTTTCTCTAAAATGGTTCTGAACCAGACAGTTGAACTGCCAAGTGAACGAGAGCAGAAGTAACTTAAATCTGGTACTCATCCCCGAGGAGCTTCAAGCAGCAACCATACCGAGTTCAATGCTACTCCCCTGCTGCCAAGACCTGAAGGTGCATACAGTTGTGTGATCAACATTAATGGCAACCTTGCATTTTGGGTATATTCTGTACAATATTCTTGAGAAATAATTGGAAATACTCCAACTGAATGTCATCATAATATTTTAATAGTATGTTCAAAGGTATACAACTTAGATGTAGTAATTTCTGAGAAAAGCAAAAAATATGATCTGGACAGGATTAATGGCACCCTTCACTAATATATGGCTGCACAATCCTTGGCAGTGATGATAGCCTTTAAACATTTCTAGTAGCCATCTATAAAAGTTTTGTGCATCTGTCTGCTGGTAGTTTCTCAAACTCTTCAACTGCAATTTGTTCCAGCTCATGAATGTTTCCAGGATTGCTTTTACCAATGGCAGATTTCAGCTCTTTCCAAAGGTTCTTGATTGGACTGAGATCAGAATTTATTACTGGCCAGCTTAAAACAGGCCATTTTGTACTTTAGGAGGTGGTGAAAGCATGAAGAACCAGAGCTCAAGTACCCCAAAGTTGCAGAATCAGTGACCACAAGGAAGCAAAGAGTAGTGGTGGTTGGTGACTCTGAGGGGTACTGAGGCATCCATCTGCTGACCAGACATGATGTCCAGAGAGGTATGCTGTCTGCCAGGTGCCAAAATCCAAGATATTATGGAGAGTTTGCAGAAACTCATCAAGCCCACTATTACTCAATGTTACTAATCCATGTTGGAACAAATGATACTGCCAGGTATCCCTCTGAGCAAATCAAAAGTGACTTCATGGCTCTGGGACAGCGGGTGAAGCAGATAGGTGCACAGATGGTGTTCTCTTCATTCCTTCCTGCTGAGGGTAAAAGCCAAGGTAGAGAGGTTTGCATCCTGGAGATGAACACATGACTGCATGGATGGTGTCAGACAGCATTTTGGTTTCCTGGACCATGGGATGCTGTTTCAAGGGTTGCAGAGCAGAGATGGAGTCCATCTGTCCAAGAAAGGTTGACGCATCTTCAGTAGTAGACTGGCTAATCTACTGAAGAGGGCTTTAAACTAAATTCATTGGGGATGGGTGAAGAAAGCCCCCAGGTAAGTGAAACATTAAATACCTTTATGGAAATCTGTAAAAGGGGTAACATATGGAAAGCAGTGTGTATAAATGCCTGTAGCATGGAAATCCCTGATGTTGAAGCTTTGGTGGGGGCAGCTGACTTGGATTTAGTGGCAGTTACAGAAACATTGTTCACAAAAACCATGACTGGGATGTAACTATACCAGGTTATACTTTATTCAGAAAGGACAGGGTAGGAAGAAGAGGAGGAGGAGTGGCACTATATGTAAAAAATATTAAAGCTTTGGATTAGAGTTTAAAAGGGAGAGAGGAGGCACTGTGTGTTAAACTAGAAAGAGGGAAAGAGAAATCTATTTGTATTGGCGTGATATAGAGACCTTCCTCACAAGAGGAAGAGGTGGATGGAGAGTTAATTGAAGACATATGCAGCATTGCTAGGAATGGAGAAGTGCTACTGATAGGGGATTTCAATATGCCAGATGTTGACTGGCACATTCCTGCTGCAGTATCATCTAGAAGTAAGGAGATCCTGGACCCCACAGGTGAAGGGGCCATACTGGACTTGGTGCTTACCAATGGTGTAAGTGTTTATGATGTTACAGTGGAAGATCATTTTGCATCCAGTGATCACCAGACAGTGTAGTTCAGTATTAGGACTAGGGCTGTTAGAATCCATTTAAAAGCAAAGGTCTTAGACGTTAGGAAAGCTAACTTTGCCAAGATAGCACAGTTACTTACCTGTAACAGGTGATCTCTGGGAACAGCAGGAATAAGTCTTCACATATGGGTATCGTCAGTACCGATGGAGCCTGCGTGAGAACGTTCCCCAGCTTCCAGTAAGAAAGCTTTTGGGAGCATCCCACAGTGCCTGCGCGCTGCCTTCCCATCTTTCCCAACCGCCTCTCTCCAGTTCGAGTTTTAAAGCTGAGACAAAGAGAGAGAGAGGAAAGGAAAGACAGAGAGATACAACTCCTAGGGGAGGTGGGTGGGTTGTGAAGACTTATTCCTGCTGTTCCCAGAGATCACCTGCTACAGGTAAGTAACTGTGCTATCTCCAGGAACAAGCAGGAATGAGTCTTCACATATGGGGACTCCCGAGCTGCAGATGCCAGGGGAAGACCCCAGGTAGTGTGTCCTTGAAAAGGACTCTACCTCCCCCCATGGATCTCTGGCATCCAACCAGGGTAGGTGGGTAGGAGTTGATTAGGAATGGAACAGGTGTTTGAGAACAGCCTGACCAAATGAGGCATCCCGGCGGGAGTCCTTGTCCAAACAGTAATGGGCTGTGAAGGTATGAACCGAGGCCCAGGTGGCCGCTCGACAGATTTGGTCGATAGACACAGAGTTTAGGTGAGCCATTGAGGCTGCCATGGCTCTCACATTGTGAACTGTGACATGGCCCTCCAGAGAAAGGTTTCTACACTGGTAGGCGAAAGAAATACACTGAGCAATCCAGTTGGACAGTGTTCTCTTAGAAACTGGAAGTCCTAAATGAGAAGGATCAAAAGCAACAAAGAGTTAAGAAGACTTTCTATGTTGCTGTGTTCTTTGTAAGTAAAAAGCAAGAGCTCTCTTACAATCCATGGTATGAAGATTCCTCTCTGCACTTGATGCATGAGGTCCTGGAAAAAAAGACAGGAAAATATACCTCTTGGTTTAGATGAAAAGGCGAGACCACTTTGGGCATAAAGTGTGGATTGGTCCTGAGGACTACCTTATCATGATGGAACATTGTATAAGGTGGATTAGCCACCAAAGCTTGGAATTCACTGATGCGGCGTGCTGAGGTGACTGCAATGAGAAAGATAACCTTCCAAGAAAGAAATTTCAAGGAGGTGGTGGCTAAAGGTTCAAAGGGTGGCTTCATAAGCTGGCCAAGAACCAAGTTTAAGTCCCAGCCACTGGAGGTGGTCTAATGGGAGGTTTAGTTAGAAGAAGGCCTCTCATGTCTCTTGTTATAAGAGGATGAGAGGAAATAGGCTGTCCATTGAGAGGCTTGAGGGACGCTGCAATAGCACTCAAATGGACTCTTACTGAATCTGTTTTAAGACCTGCATGGGATAAATGCAGGAGATACTCTAGTAAAGAATTCAAAAGTATTGCAAGAGGGTTAAGACCCTTCTCTGAACACCAAATGGTAAATCTTTTCCATTTGAAGGCATTGGAACGTCTAGTAGAAGGCTTTCTAGAGGCATGAATAATATCTCTGACTTGCTGAGAGAGATGAAAACCTTGAAGGTCTAGGCCTTCAGCAACCAAGCCCTGAGATGAAGAGACTGGGGGTTTGGGTGCCACAATGTTCCCTCCTCCTGGGATAGAAGGTCTGGTGCAGAGCCCAAGTCCAGGGAAGGAGCTTGAGAGAGATGCAGAAGTAGAGGATACCACACTTGGCATGGCCAATGTGGTGCTATGAGGATCATGGTTCCTCTATCTCTCTGAAGCTTGAATAGTGTTTTGGGAATTAGGGGAATGGGTGGAAAGGCATAAAGGAAGTCTTGACCCCAGTGAAGGAGGAAGGCATCCTTGGCCTGAACTCCCTGACACGGAATTCTGGAACAGAACGGGGGAAGTTTGGCATTCCACGGACTTGCAAAGAGGTCTATGTCCAGGGTTCCCCAAATTCGAAAAATCCTGGCTACCTGGTCCATGTGGAGGGACCACTCGTGTGGAAGCAGAACTCGACTGAGTCTGTCTGCCCAAGAGTTTTGAACGCCTGGAAGATATACTGCCAGAAGATGAATGTGATGCTGCCCACAGACGCAAAGCTTCGTTGCAAAGCGACAGAGAGCCAGTCCCACCCTGCTTGTTTACATAGAACATGGCTACTTGGTTGTCCTTATGGATGAGGACTGTCCTGTAGCTGAGCAGGGAATGGAACACTCTGAGAGCTAAGAATATTGCTCTGAGTTCCAAGAGATTGATATGCAGAGAAGTCTCCTGTGGAGACCAGATGGCCCTGGGTGGACAGATCCTGCAGATGAGCTCCCCAACCCATTGGAGAAGCATTTGTTGTAAGAGTTGCTTGGGGTAGTGACTGCTGAAAAGGGGACCCCAGCAACAGATTTGGAGAGGACTTCCACCACTGGAGAGACCAAAAAAGGCAACTGGAATTTGCTATTTTGTCTGACAGGCAACCTGATGCCTGAGTCCACTGGGTGGACAAAGTCCATTGAGCTGCCCTCATGTGAAGGCGAGCATATGGAACCACGTGCACGGTAGATGCCATGTGGCCTAAGAGTTGTAACATCTCTCGAGCAGTTAAATGGGACTTTAACTGTATCTGGGAGGCTAACTGCACTAAGCGTAGGCAACGGGCCTGAGGAAGATAGGCCCTTGCAGTTGTGGTATCCAGCAAGGCCCCTATAAACTCCAGAGACTGAGTAGGAGTGAGATTTGATTTTGGGATGTTTATTACCAGTCCCAAATACTGGAGAACATGCATTGTGCAGATTAGACAATTCTGGGCCTCTGACTGGGATGGAGCTCGAATGAGCCAGTCGTCCAGGTAAGGGAAGACAAATATTCCTAGAGTGCGTAGAAATGCAGCTACTACTGCCAAGCATTTCGTGAACACCCTTGGTGCAGAGGCCAGACCGAACAAGAAGGAACCTTCTGTATGTTGGATGGATGAGGACATGGGTGTACGCATCCTTGAGATCTAGAGAACAAAGCCAGTCCTGACTCTGAAGGTATGGAAGCAGAGCACCGAGAGAAATCATCTTGAATTTCTCTTTGAATAGAAACTTGTTCAAGTCTCTGAGATCTAATATGGGTCTGTAGCCCCCTGTTTTCTTTGGGATAAGAAAATAAGGGGAGTAGAACCCTGAGCCCTGTTGAAGAAGAGGTACTTCTATTGCCCCTTGGGCAAGAAGGGTGGCAATCTCCTGACCCAGAAGGTTGAGGAGAGATGTTGGAGAATTGAACTGTTTCACCATGGTGCGAGGAGGAAGGCTTAAGAAATGAAGCTTGTACCCTTCCCTTATGATGGAGAGGGTCCATTGCTCTGCTGTGATTTGTTCCCATCTGGGAGTACAGTAAGCCAACCTTCCTGGAACAGTGAGGGGCTCTGGTTCTTCCAGAGCTAGAAAGGCTAAGTTCTCTAGTTGCAAGTCAAAGGCCCTGAGGAGGCTGAGGCTGCTGGGCCATGGAAGGCCTAGCAGCCTTTGACTTGGCCTGTTTAGGTGGTTGCTGACGTTTTACAGCAAAATGACCTGCAGAAGATGCCTGCTGACCATAAGCAGGATAATATCTTCCCTTTTTAGAAAAAGATGTTTTTTTGAACAATCTTTTCTTAGCAGGAGCAGAGGTGGACTTTGAAAGTCGATCCAAAGCGGAGTTCTCAGCATCCATCTGAGTGGCCTTTGCTTGCCAATCCTTGACAAAAAGGTTTTCACCTGTACAAGGAAGATTTCCTAATTCATCTTGGACCCAGAGTTCCAAATCAGAAGCTTGTAGCCAAGCAATTCTGCGTGCACCTATGGCAATAGCCGAGGCTCTGCTTACACACTCAAAAGAGTCAAAGGCTGCACGGTTGGAAAATTTGGAAACATCCTGGGCATGTTTGAGCCAAGTGAGAAACTCCTGCCTTTTATCTTCTGAAATAAAAGGGGTTAAAGTCTGCAGATGATCTGTGACTTCCTTTAGAAACATCCCTATATAGAGACTATAGGAGTTGATTCTGGCAGCTAGCATAGAAGCTTGAAAAACCCTACGGCCAAAAGCATCTAGGGTCCTGCATTCACGTCCTGGAGGATTAGATGAGTGTCTTTTTGCACTCTTTATCTTTCTCATGGCAGACTCTACCACAATAGAGTGGTGAGGAAGCTGAGTCTTATGAAAGCCAGGACAAGGAGGGACACGATACATGGTGTCTAACCCGCGAGAATGAGGAGAGGTAATAAGAGGTGTCTCCCACATGCTCAACATGAGATCATACAAAATCTCATGAACAGGTAAAGTAGCTGCCTCTTTATGAGCCTTAGGATATTGTAGAATATCCAGCTGCTTGGCTCTAGGCTTTGACTCAGGGGCCACTGTGATGGAGAGGCCCCTAGCCACTTCCCTAATGAAGTCTTGAAAAGACAAGTCTTCTGGAGGAGACATTCTTCGTTTAGGAGAAGACGACTCCTGAGGAATTAGTATCGATGCCTCGACAGATCCTTTGGACTCGTCAGAGTCTTCGGAGGAATCGAAGTATCGCCTGTCTGGATGCTCCTGTAAAGCCTGATATGCGTACCAAGTGGGATCGACATCGGGAGTAACCGGTACCGGTTCGGTACCGATGGGCATCATAGGACAGGGTACCGTTGCAGTCGACACCGAAGCCGATGTCGATGCAATCGGTACCGGCACCGGGAATAATGCCGGTGCCGGAGCCGGTACGGGCAACGGGAATTGTTGCGGTACCGGAGGCGTCGCAGCCTGCATGAATGCCGTCAGGGTGCGCTGCATGGTCAGAATCTTCTGATCCATCGACGCCACCAAAGTCTGGATGTCGGTACCAGTGGGAGCCACCGGTACCCTAGAACACGGCAACAGGTGATTGGTCGAGGCCGAGCCATCGATGTCAACCTGTGACCCCATAGACAATGATTTGGAAGCCGGAACTTCCCGCCGGGTTAACTTTGCCGGTGCGGAGTCCTCGAGGACAAGCCCGGAGGCATCTCAATGCTTAGAGGGAGATTTGCCCTTCGAGGACAGGCCAGATTTATGCTTGGTTACCTGAGATCAATGGGAGGAAGAAGCAGCCCTGGAAGACGTCGATGCCACTGAAGCTGCATCAGAGGGAAACAGGGTACTGAGCTTGGCTGCTCAGTTCTGCCAACCTCTTTTAGACATCATGGTACAGGACACACAATCCGTGATGGAATGGTCAGGACCCAAACATTTTAGACACCAATCATGGGTGTCTGTGACAGAAATAGTACCGCCACATTTTGTGCTCTTTTTAAACCCGGAGGCAGGCTTCTCCATGAGGAGAAAATTTTTAGGCCTAAGGCCCAAAAACTAAAATACACAGTGAAGAAAGTATAAGTCTTTTTGTTTTTTTGTTTTTTTAAAGAAAGAAAAGAAAAGACCGGTAGTACCAGTCCGACGTCGAAGAAGGCAGACGCGACACAAAAGAATAAAGAAAAAATAAAGAACTT
This sequence comes from Ichthyophis bannanicus, assembly GCA_033557465.1. Classification (NCBI taxonomy): domain Eukaryota; kingdom Metazoa; phylum Chordata; class Amphibia; order Gymnophiona; family Ichthyophiidae; genus Ichthyophis; species Ichthyophis bannanicus. Next base: position 743,793,105 of record CM066034.1, read on the forward strand.
CTTCTGCGGCGACAGGAACACGACCTGCTGGCTCCGCAGAAAAGAAGAACTGGAGAGAGGTGGTTGGGAAAGGCGGGAAGGCAGCGCGCAGGCGCTGTGGGATGCTCCCAAAAGCTTTCTTACTGGACGCTGGGGAGTGTTCCCGCGCAGGCTCCGTCGGTACAGACGATACCCATATGTGAAGACTCATTCCTGCTTGTTCCTGGAGATGGGCCAATACCTAAGGGAGTCGTTAGCGGGATGGGAACAGCTGGGGGATCTAGAAAAATAATGGGCAAAACTGAAAGGGGATATTTTAAGGGCAACCAACCTTTTTATTAAAATGGCAAATAAAACGTAAAAGGAAAAGGAAAAAGGAAACTGCTATGGCTTTCGAAAGTAATAGCTGAAAAGGTGAAGAAAAAGAGAGAAGCCTTCATGAAATACAAGAGATCACAACAATAGATCACAAAAAGAGGAAGACAGGCACCTATATTTGGAAAAACTTAGAGAAGCTAGAAAAGTATTCAGGAAAGCAAAGATTCAAAAGGAGGAGGAAATAGCCAATGCAATAAAATGGGGGGATAAGACATTTTTCATGTTAGTGAGACGAGGAAGGGCAAAAGTGGTATTGTTAGACTCAAGGGTGAAGGGGAGGAATATGTAGAAGCTGAGGAGGATAAAGCGGAATTGCTTAACAAATATTTCTGTTCTGTGTTCACAGATGAAGAACCAGGAACAGGACCTCAGAAAACACCCACAAACAGGAACAGGAGCGAGGGACATCTTGAACAATTTTCAGAAGACTGTGTTTGTGAGAAACTAGCTCAACTTATAGTAGACAAAGCGATGGGACCAGATGGGATACACCCTAGAATACTGAGGGAACTTGGGGATGTTCTAGCAGCTCCACTGACTGACCTTTTCAATGCCTCGTTGCAGTTGGGAGTGGTGCCAAAGGAATGGAAAAAGGCTCATGTGGTGCCTTTACACAAAAGCAGAAGTAAGGATGTGGTTGAAAACTACAGGCCAGTTAGATTAACTTCGGTGGGGAGTAAATTATTGGAAATGCTGCTGAAAGAGAAAATAGTGAGGTTTCTAGAGTCCAGCAGTTTATAGGATCCGAGGCAGCATGGATTCACCAGAGGCAGGTCTTTTCAGACAAATCTGATTGATTTCTGTGACTGGGTGACCAGGGAGTGGGACCGAGGGAGAGTCCTAGATGTGGTGTATTTAGATTTCAGTAAAGTCACAGGCGACTTGTAAACAAACTGAGCACCCTAGGAATGGACCCTAAAGTTACTGCTTGGGTTAGAAATTGGTTGAGTGGGAGGTGACAAAGGGTACAGGTAAATGGAGCTCACTCTGAGGAGAAGGATGTTACCAGTGGTGTGCCCCAGGGATCTGTCCTTGGTCCGATTCTTTTTAACATCTTTGTTAGTGATATAGCGGAAGGGCTATCCGGTAAGGTTTGCCTCTTTGCAGATTCTACCAAACTCTGCAATAGAGTAGACGCCCAGGAAGGTGTAGATAACATGAGTAGGGATCTAGCTAAGCTTGAAGAATGGTCTAGACGTTGGCAGCTGGGATTTAATGTTAAAAAAATGCAAGGTCATGCATTTGGGCTGCAGCAATCCAAGGGAGCAATATAGTATAGGGGGTAAAGTATTTTTGTCCACTAAAAAAGAGCGGGACCTAGGCGTGGCTGTGTCTGATGATCTTAAAGTAGCTAAACAGGTAGAAAAGGTGACAGCAAAAGCTAGAAGGATGCTTGGGTGCATACGGAGAGGAACGGCTAGGAGAAAAAAAGGATGTGATAGTGCCTCTGTGTAAGTCTTTGGTGCGGACCTCATTTGGCGGTATTGTGTACAATTCTGGAGACCGCACCTTCAAAAGGATATAAACAGGATGGGATAAGTACAGAGGGTGGCTACTAAAATGGTTAGTGGTCTTCATTATAAAGCATATGAGGATAGATTTAAGGATCTTAATATGTACACCTTAGAGGAAAGGCGGGATAGAGGTGATATGATTGAGACGTTTAAATACCTCCGTGGCATAAAAGCACAGGGGGAGAGCCTCTTTCGATTGAAAGTTCTGCTATGAGGGGACATGGGATGAGGGTGAAAGGGGATAGATTCAGGAGTGATATGCGGAAATATTTCTTTACGGAAAGAGTGGTGGATCTGTGGAATAATCTCCCAATGGAGGTGGTAGAGATGAGGACAGTATCTGAATTCAAAAAAGCATGGGACAAACACAGAGGATCTCTAAAGGATAAAAGGGGACTGCTGTAGTTGTTGATATGGAAGGACAGACTAGATAGGCCATGTGGTCTTTTCCTGTCATCATTTTTCTATGTTTCTATGTTTTGGGTCCTTGTCCTGCTGGAGGACCCCATCACCTTTGACCCAGATCTAGCTTTCCGACAATAGGTAGGACATTTCACTCCACAATACCTTGGTAGTCCTCTGACTTTATGATTCCTTTAATACACGCCACGTCTCCAGTTCCTGAGGCTGCAAAACAGCCCCACAACATTATGGAATCCTCACTATATTTAACTGTAGGAAAGGATTTTTCCTTATAAGCTTCATTTCTTCACCTGTAAGCGTATCGCTGGTGTGCATTGACAAAGAGCTCGAGTTTGGTTTCATCTGTCCACAGAACATTTTCTCAGAAGGATTGTGGTTTCTCAAGTTGGGTTTGGGCAAAGATCAGGCATACCTTTTTATGTTTGTCTTTGAGCAGTGGGGTCCCTCCTTGACTTTCGCCTATGAAGTCCTTTGTTTAGGGTGTGGTATTTCGTGCGAGTTGAAACCACCACATTCAATGGTGGGCCGGTGCATACGGAGGGGCCCTCATGTGGTTGCTGTTCTTTGTGAGCATATGTTAATGGCTTTGGATGCTTGATGTGGAAATGCCTGCCGTGACCCTCCCCTGAAGAAGCGATAGCGAAACACTTTAGGACATCCATTGTAGTGCTGGGATGAATTGATTTTGAGAAGGATAAGCAGCATGTACAACATGAGATTAACATATTTTGCCATTTCTCAACCATGTATAAAACAGGATGAGCTGTTATGTTCGAGCAGGATCAGTGTTGTGCACAAGATGAGAGAAGCTGCTATATATGTGCTATACGTGTGAAGATTCTTCAGCTATGTGAAGCTCATTTAGGTATGTATAAGATATGTTGGGTTTAAGGGGGGCTAATATGATGTGAAAAATTGCTCAGCCATGTGAAACTTACTCAACTACGTATAAGATAATGTTGGGTCTAAGGGGCTAACAAGTTGTGATAGTTTTATAACGATCTATAAGGATTAAAATTAGTGATTTATTATTAGATATGTATATTAAGTATACGTGTTGGTATTGTGCTGTATTGGAAGGGAGTTTTTCTGGATCTAAGATGTTTCGGTGCTGGTCCATGGCCTACATTTAATAGCTGGGACATGTTTGTCCACAGGTGCTGAGATCCTTTTCTCCCCATCCGCCCTATTTAATATCTACCTATAGCCACTATGCAATATCTTCAAAAAATAACTATTTATTTATTTTTACAAGTTTTTAATATACCGCCCCTTCCAGAGATCAGGGGCGGTTTACACAGAACAACTGAAAACACTTTACATTGAACATAACTACTTATGTACAGTTAACATATAGAACTATCTTACAGAAAACTATGTACAATGTTAGATCAACTATGTGTACTTTTGCAATTAGCTGTGGCCTTCATAATGATAGACTTGATCTAGGTGTGCTTATGTATCTGGAGGTTGGGCCGTATTATGGGATTTTCCATAATACTCGCTGAAAAGATGTGTCTTTAGTTAAAGATCTCCTACAGCTCAGAAAAGAGCTAATCTTAGTTTATCAGGTAGGGCATTCCATAGTGTAGGGGCCACATATGAGAAGGCTCTGATGCTGGTAGAGTGATTGGTGTTACGGATGTGGTTTGGTATAATGTACGTTTTGTTTACAATTTCTTCAAAGAATTGATTTCCACTGGGGATAGTAGTAGGGAAGACAGGGGAGTTATGGATATTTTGTTATGGTGCTTGAATATGGTCATCAAGTACTTGCATTTCATCCTAGCTCCAACTGGTAGCCAATGGAGGTTGTAGAGAATCGGGATGATGTGATCTGTGCGGTGAGCCTTATAAGATGCATGCTGCCAAGTTCTGGGCCAGTTGTAGCTGGTGAATAGATTTCTTTGGTAGGCCTTGTAGAATGCTGTTGCAGTAATCAATGTGGGGGTTATGAGTGCTTGTAGGATTGTTCTAAAGTCATGTACTTCTAGGAATGGCCTTAGGTGTTGGATCATGCGGAGCTTGTAGTACACATTTTTTGTGATTGATTTTTTGTGGGAGATCATGTTTACTGTCTGGTCGAGGATTACGCCTAGGTATTTTACTTCCTCCTTGACTACAAGTTCAATACAATCCAATACAATCCAATACACCCAACCAGGAAAAACCTTGTAGATGCCGACCCCTAAAATGTGCCATCATTAACGCACGTTCCATCCGCAAAAAATGGCCTGTTGTCCTTGACACAATCTCCTTCTATGACCTTGAGATCCTCATGATCACAGAAACATGGCTATCACCAGAAGACAACGTCCTCCTCAATCAACTACTTCCCCCCAATTTTTCCATACACACGAAACATAGGGAAAACAAAAAAGGAGGAGGGGTGCTCATAATCTCCAAATCAGACCTCAACTTCCAGACTGTGGACTCTTCTAGCACAAACAGCCTGGACACTCTCTCTGTTGCTAACCAACAATTCTCCCTCACCCTCTTATATAGAACACCATCTACTTCTCCAATTGACCTCCCAACCATCATTGACCTTGCAGCTAACACCCGCACTCCCAACAAACCAAATTGGATAATGGGTGATTTCAATCTCCCATCGCTACACCAAAACCACGCAAATGCGTTCCTTGATGCAATGGAAGACCTGGGTCTCAAACAAATCATAAATGAACCCACACATACAAAAGGGAACATTTTGGACTTGGTTTTTGTGCCACATCCAGTCAAGGACAAAAGCCACAATCTGCCAACATCAGTCGTGGATGTACCCTGGTCCGACCACAAATTGATCATTATCCAGATTCCCAGCAACAATGACCAGCTGAACAGAAGCCAACCCACGAACATCTCCTCTCGAACTTCCACTAGATGCTTCCGCCCCTTCGATAGGGAACTCATCCTTTCGGAAACCCCATCACTCATCAACAAAACAACACCTGACCTTGATGAACTAATCTCTCACTGGAATTCCAGCCTGCTTGCCATCTCACAACACCCAAACCCTAAAAATACAGCAAGAGCGAAAAGAAAATCCGCCCCATGGTTCTCTCCTGATCTACGCGCTTCCCTCATGCAATTACGTAGACTCGAACGCCGATGGCGCCGATCACGCTCACCAGAAGATCAGACCGCATACCTAACCCACCTTGCAATACATCGAGGAACAATCTCTATCAGAATGAGACAATATCACACTGACACCCTAAAGAGGTCTTTGAATAAACCTCGTGACCTCTTCAATTTGGTCAAATCCCTCTCAAAGGAACCATCACCCGAGCAACACATCAACATACATCCACAAGAATTCGCTGATTATCTGCAATCCAAGATTGTACAAACTAACAAGGTCACAGCAGTCCAATATCAAGAACCGGCGGACCTCTCTCCACTTAACTTTTTTTCCACACCATCCAATAAATGTATTGAGAACACCATAGCATCACTCAACACCTCCACTGCACAGACCGACCCATGTCCAGCTTTTTGGATCAAGGAACTACGTGATGTGCTCAGTCCTGTCATCGTAAATATAATGAAACTCTCCTTTTCAACAGGTTATTTTCCCACTTCACTCAAGCAGACGTCCATTAGACCATTACTGAAAAACCCCAAACTGGACCCCCAAAGGGTAGACTCCTATCGACCAATAGCTAGCATCCCCATCTTAGCCAAAATAATTGAGAAGGAAGCACAACGGCAAATTCAAGATCACAGACTCTGTTGCTCCCTTAGATAACTGCCAACATGGGTTCAGAGAACATCACGGGGTTGAGACACTACTCACTGGTCTAATCAACAATATCATCACAGGAATCGACAACATCCATCAAGGTTTTGTCCTCATTTTCCTAGACATCGCCGCAGCTTTTGACTCCGTGAGTCACGAAATCCTCCTGGGAAGACTAAAAGAAAAGGGTGTCTGCAACAAGGCACTAAAATCGTGCAAGTCTTATCTGGACGATAGATGGCAATATGTGAAGTCTGGATCAGAAGAGTCTAGCCACTTCCATCAAAAACAAGGGGTACCTCAAGGATCCTCATTATCCTCCTTACTCTTCAATATCTACATGCAGCCCATATGCAATATCATAAGATCATTCAACGTAAACTGCATGATATATGCAGATGACATTCTTTTATACATGCCTTTCTCCACAACCCACATGGACCTGACCCCACTCACAGATTGTTTCAATGCAGTTTCAACATGGCTCCAGACACAGAACCTACGTATCCAGCATAAAAAAACAGAGGTCCTTTTCATCTCCAGAGACTCCAACTTTACGCCCCCATCGCACGTCAGTGTCAAGGAAGCTGATTTGCAAACTAAAGATGCAATAAAATACTTGGGAGTTACCCTGGACCAACATCTAGACATGAGACGCCACATAAGCAGCGTAGTCAAAGCCATCTACTTCAAAATCCGTTCCCTCAAACACCTACGCTCCCTGCTGGACCCAGACGATTTCCGTACCATATATCAAGCGCTGATCCTGCCGCATTTTGACTTTGCAAATGCCATCCTACAAGGTCTCCCCCAATCCACACTAACCCCCTTACAGTTGGCCATGAATGCCGCAGCTAGGGTCCTCTACGGTGCATCCAGAAACGACCACGTGACTCCCATTCTCAAACAGCTGCACTGGCTACCAATTCACGGGAGAATCACCTTCAAATCCCTTGTATTAGCATTTAAGGCAATCAAAGGCACCTCATCCCTCTCACTCACGAATCTAATCCACATGGTCCCCCCCAATAGAGCAAGAAGAACATCAGCTGTAAACTTGCTAGCAATACCAAAGGCTTCAACAAAGTCCAACACGAACACCACAAACAGGGCATTCAGTTTTTATGTACCAAAATGCTGGAACACCCTACCCCCCGACATTAGAGCCATTACCAATCTATATCAGTTCAGAAAGGCTCTCAAAACATACCTTTTCCGCCAATATTTCCCAGACAGCAACTGAACCAGATATCCCCTCCAAGAAATGACCCAATCTAGAAATGCCCTCACACTGCAGTGTAGATAGATTATGTATATAGTTAACCCAGTTATCCAAGTTTGTACTCCTGTTCAATGTAAAACCTGACAGTTTGTCGTAATGGTCGTTTTGTTATGATGTAAACCGCGCTGATTCTAAATAGCGCGGTATATAAGAAACTGTAATAAATAAATAAATAAAATAAATAAATAAACTTCTTGTAACATAATTTTGTTAGGTGGCGTGAAGGTCGAATTCCTATGGACGAATAGTACTTGTTTTTTTTATAGTTGATTTTCAGTTTGTGTGCAGCAAGCCAATCCGTTATATCGCTTAGGCATGTGATTATCTGTGAGTAATCTGGGTCTATGGGATGATACATTATATCATCTGCATAGAGATGATCTAGTATGTTGTGTTTTCTAAAGATGTTGCATATTGGCCGTATATACAGATTTAAATAGTAGGGCAGATAAGGAGAATCCTTGAGGGATGCCCTGTTTTTGTTTGAAAATGGTAGATTTCTGGCCAATCAGGACCTGTTGGGAGAGGTTTGACAGGTAGGACTCAAACCACTGAATGACCATACCCTGCAAGCCTATCTGTTTTAGTCTTCTGAGTGTTTGGTGGTCAATATTGTCAAATGCAGATGCAATGTCTATAAAGATTAGTATGAATGCCTGTCCAGCTGAATTCAAACCACTTAAACTAAACATGAGCTAAATCAAACATTAACTATCATCTCTATATCAATAATATAATGATATATCATCCCATTGAAACTACTAACACGGACCACTGACAGATAATCACATGCTTAGGTAATTTAACAAATTGGCTCAATAAGCATAACCTAAAAATACACTTCAAGAAAACAGAAATGCTCTTTATTTCCAGAAATCTTAACTTCACCCCTGCTAACAAAATACAGATACAAAACACTGAACTTGAAGTCAAGGAAGAGGTGAAATATCTCGGGGTAATGTTAGACCAAGTTCTAAATTTGACCTCCCATATAAAAGCAATTACCAAAACCATATACTTCAAACTATGCACAACCCAACTCCTCAGGCCCTTACTAGAAGATCACGACTTCAGAACAGTTCTCCAATCACTAATAACTCCCCACAATGACTACTACAATAGTATCCTCTACAGGGCCTACCAAAGAAAACTATTCACCAAATCCAACTTGCCCAAAACTTAGCAGCACGCATCATATATAAAGCAAAATGCACAGACCACATCACCCCAATTCTCTATGACCTCCACTGGTTACCAGTCTCATCAAGAATAAAATAAAAATACTTGATTATATTTAAGCACATAACAAAATAACCAGAACTCCTCTTTCTGCACTCCTCATATCATCCACAACATCCAGATCATGAAGAATCTGCTTCCAAAACACCTATATCATACTCACCCACATCCGCAGCACGAACCAATCTCCCAGCTCCAGAGCTTTCTCCTACACTTCCTCAATGTTATGGAACTCTCTCCCTAACAACTTAAGAGCAGTAAAGCATAGTTACTCACCTGTAACAGGTGATCTCCGGGAACAGCAGGAATTTAGTCTTCACATATAGGTATCGTCGGTACCGACGGAGCCTGCGTGGGAACGCTCCCAAGCGTCCAATTAAAAAGCTTTTGGGAGCATCCCACAGCGCCTGCGTGCTGCCTTCCCGCCTTTCCCAACTGCCTCTCTCCAGTTGAGATTTAAAGCTGAGACAAAGAGAGAGAGAGAGGGAAAGAGAAAGAGATAGAGAGAGAGAGAGATACAACTCCTAGGGGAGGTGGGTGGGCTGTGAGGACTAAATTCCTGCTGTTCCCAGAGATCACCTGTTACAGGTCAGTAACTATGCTATCTCCAGGAACAATCAGGAATCTAGTCATCACATATGGGAACTCCCTAGCTTTGGGTGCCAGGGAGAAACCCCAGAAGTTGTGTGCCCCTGAGAAGGGCTCCACTTCCCCCATGGATCTCTGGCATCCTATCAGGGATGGTGGGTAGGAGTTGATTAAGTATGGAACAGGTGTTTGAGAACAGCCTGACCAAACAAGGCATCTCGGCGGGAGTCCTTGTCCAAGCAGTAATGGGCTGTGAAGGTATGAACCGAGGCCCAAGTGGCTGCTCGAAAGATGTCGTCAATAGACACAGAGTTCAGATGAGCCATTGAGGCTGCCATGACTCTCACATTGTGAGCTGTGACATGGCCCTCCAGAGAAAGGTTCTTACTCTGATAGGCGAAAGAAATACACTGAGCAATCCAGTTGGATAGTGTTCCCTTGGAGACTGGCAGTCCCAAATGAGAAGGGTCAAAAGCAACAAAGAGCTGAGAAGACTTTCTATGTTGCTGTGTCCTCTGTAAATAAAAAGCCAGAGCTCTTTTACAGTCCAGGGTATGAAGATTCCTCTCTGCACTTGATGCATGAGGTCCTGGAAAAAAGACAAGTAGGTAGACCTCCTGGTTGAGGTAAAAAGGCGAGACCACCTTAGGCATAAAGAGTGGATGAGTCCTAAGGACTACCTTGTCATGATGAAACCTTGTATAAGGTGAATTAGCTACTAGTGCCTGCAATTCACTAATGCGGCGTGCTGATGTGATTGCAATGAGAAAGATAACCTTCCAAGGAAGAAATTTCAAGGAGGTGGTAGCTAAGGGTTCGAAAGGTGGCTTCATGAGCTTCCCAAGAACCAGATTCAAGTCCCATGCCACCGGAGGTGGTCTAATGGGAGGCTTAGGAGGGCTCTCATGAATCTTGCTATAAGAGGATGAGAGGAAATAGGTTGTCCATTTAGAGGTTTAAGAGAAGTTGCAATAGCACTCAAATGGACTCTTACTGAATTTGTCTTAAGGCCTGCATTAGACAAATGGAGGAGATACTCCAGTATAGATTCTAGAGGTATAGCAAGCGGGTTAAGACCCTTTTCTGAACACCAAATAGTGAACCTTTTCCACTTGAAAGCATAAGAACATCTAGTGGAAGGTTTCCTAGAAGCATAAAGAACATCTTTCACTTGCTGAGAAAGATGAAGATCTTGGAGATCTAGGCCTTCAGCAACCAAGCCCTGAGATGCAGGGACTGGGGATTGGGATGCCATAACATTCCGTTCTCCTGAGATAGGAGATCTGGAGTAGACCCCAACTCCAGGGAGGGAGCTTGAGAGAGATGTAGAAGCAGAGGGTACCACACTTGCCGTGGCCAATGTGGTGCTATGAGAATCATGTGGCCTCTGTCAAAGGCATCATCTGCACCAACCCCAAAAGCAACCTGCAGGGCTTCACAAAGGCAATCAAAGACCACTAGGATGCTACCTTACAGATGACCTCTGGAGACAGAGCATACTCTGCCCAGGAGGCCTGCACCCAATAATGATTTACTCAAGCACATACTTACCACTCCGAATGTATGCTAACCCAATGGCCTTATTAAGTCAGCAGACAAAGGATTTGACGTCTGCCAGTCCTTTCCTCTGACTGAGGACACAAGAAGATCCAACCAATGGAAGGAATTAGCAATTTCCATGTATCTAAGCAACACCTTCTACATGTCCCACAGGCAGAGTCTGCAAGGGAGTCCTTCCAGAGATCCTTCTCCGAGAAGGAAGGCAGAACGGTCTGGTCAAGAAGGACAGGAGCAGCATCTTTGAGGAGGAGGATGGTAAGACCACAAAGCAACACCGAGGTGGATGCGATGTCTATAGCACAACAGGATTGCCACCTGATCCTTGAGAGGAAATGGATTTTTAAGCTCACTCCTTTTCTCAGACGTGCAAGGCAAGTCACACATTCAGGTACAGTAGGCATTTTCCTGTTCCTGGAGAGCTTACAATCTAAGTTTGTATCTTGGGCAACGGAGGCATAAGTGACTTGCCCCAGATCACAAGCAGAAGCAGTAGGATTTAAACTCTGGCCAAGCCCTGTTCCAGGTCAGACTGCCAAAAGGGCTCCGACATAAGCTAAGGGCTTAGAGGCCCAGACCATAAGCAGGGAGGCTACTACTGTTTCAGAGCAGGCCTTCTTGCACAGCTTATGCCCCTCAAGGGCCAGGCCATAAGCAAGGAGCTGGGAGTCCCCATTACCAGCAGCCACCGCCATAGTCTCTCAAGGCAGCAAGAGAGGGTCACAACCCCTGGGATCAATAAGTCCACATGCCATGGGATCCTGAGGCACCAGTCTGGAGTCACTAGGATCATCAGGCCTGGATGGGCTCAAAGCTTATCCAAAAAATGGCTCACCAGAGTCCAGAAAGGGAGACATACAGTATCCCTTACCAAGGCTACTCAAAGTAGGGTATCCAAGCCTGCCATCTGCTGATTCTGCCTGTGGCTGAAATAGATCCTTATATTACTATTCTTCTGAGTGGTCATTAAGTAGAGCACTGGAAGGCCCATCTTTGCAGGATGAGATTGCATGTAGGAGAACTGAACTCACTTGCCCGAACCCAGAGTTCCAGCACCAAAAGTCAGCCTGCACATTTTTGAAGCTTGTGGTGCTCCTCTACCCAGCACCACAGCTCCATAACCTCAAGACCTACTTCAACACTGCGAATTCCATATCATTTGTGGACACATGCCACCACCAGCACAGTGTCTGAAAACAACTCAATTTGCCCATCAGAAGAGGCCTGAAACACTCCAAGATCAAAATGATCAGTCTGGCCTCCAGGCGGATGATCGCCTAGGCGGCCTCTTGAGAGGCTCAGTGTGATGATATTTTTTTCAGGTATATTCGGGAGACTCAAAAGTGCAGAGAATGGATTTGTGGAAAGTGACATTGAAAAAGCAAAACTGCTAAACAAATACTTCTGTTCTGTTTTTACTCAACAAAATCCTGGAGAAGGACCACCTGTGATGGACAAATATACAAATGGGAATGGTATAGATACCAAACCATTCATAGAAATTGTGTTTGAACAGCTTGCAAAACTGAACGTGAACAAGGCCATGAGACTAGATGGGATACATCCCAGGATACTGAAAGAGCTCAGAGAGGTTCTGGCAGGGCCTTTAAAGGAAGTCTAATAGATCGTTGGAGACAGGAGAAGTTCCACAGGACTGGAGAAGGGCTGACGTAGTACCTCTTCACAAAAGTGGTAATAGGGAAGAAGTGGCAAACTACAAGCCAGTACGCCTTACCTCGGTGGCGGAAAAAGTAATGGAGGCACTCCTGAAAGAGAGAATAGTGGACTCTCTCGAAACTAATTGGTAAAACCATGTTGCCTCAGATCATGCAACCTAAGGATGATCATGCCAAACATGGTCAGGATATTCTGATCCATCGACGCAACCAATGTCTGGATGTCGGTACCAGTGGGAACCACCGGTACCCCAGAACATGGCAACAGGTGATCGGTCGAGGCCGAGCCATCGATGTCAACCTGTGACCCCATAGATAAAGCTTTGGAAGCCGGAGCCTCCCGCCGGGGTAATTTTGCCGGTGTGGATTCCTCGAGGGCAAGCCCGGAGGCATCTCGATACTTAGAGGGAGATCTACCCTTCGAGGACCGGCTGGATTTAAGTTTGATTACCTGAGATCCATGTGAGGAAGAAGCAGCCCTGGAAGACATTGATGCAACCGAAGCTGCATCCGAAGGAAACAAGGTACTGAGCTTAGCTGCTCGATTCTGTAGACCTCTTTTAGACATCATGGAGCAGGACTCACAATCCGCAATGGAGTGGTCAGGACCTAAACATTTTAGACACCATTCATGGGTGTCAGTGACAGAAATAGTGCCGCTGCACTTCGTGCATTTTTTAAACCCAGAGGCGGGCTTTTCCATGAGGAAAAATTTGCTAGGCCTAAGGCCAAAGAAGAAAATGCACTGAAGTGAGAAAAAACAGTAGTTTTTTTTTTGTTTTGTTTTTTTTAGAATAAAGAAAGAAAAGACCGGCGGTACCGGTTGTAATGAGGAAGATCTGTCCCTTGCCTTGAAAGCACAGGAATCTGTTAGATCCAGATCAGATTCTGACAGGCAGGCAAGCCACATGATCCCTAGTTGTCAGGAGCAACGTAAACAGACCCAGACACGAGGTCTACAGCCCCGCCCAACTAGCAAACATTTCCCAGCTCTTGATTCAAATGGCTTTCACCTGAGCAAGGGAACGCCCAAGCAGCAGTATAAGAAGTACTCAGAACAGTTAGAGAAAGGTAAACTACAAGGAGAACTACAGGGAGTTTCATCCAGGGAACTACCGAGAGAATTACAGAGAGAACTACAGGGAGTTTCATCCAGGGAACTGCCGAGAGAACTCCAGGAAGACTCACAGGGAGGACGTCAGAGAGCTGTTGGGAAAACACATGATAGAGCCCATGGGAGAGTCTGTGAAAGTTCCAGTTCAAGCTGGAGGAAGAGGAAAGAACCAAGGGAGAGATTCAGAGGAGAAATCAGCTGTGAGAGTCAGTTACCTGTGATGCAGTTTGATTCTCAGAAGCTACGTGCTGTGCAGAGTGAATGGAAGGAAGAGAGAGAGAAACCGTATGTATCTGAAGAGTGTGACACTTGGAAACAGTTACAAGCCCTAGAGAGGGAGAAATACTGTGTGGAGGATATCTGTATGTCTGAAGGGGAAGAGTTTGAAGAAGCCAAACCCCGAAGGAAACTTCCCAGGGAAAAATCCTTCTATAGCAGAGCAGAGCAGTTCCATTATCCACAGCAAAGTATTAAAGGTAGGACACAACGAGGCTTTAAAGGGAAAAGCTATTCTAGGAAGTGTGTCTCTCCTCTCTTATACTCTGAGCTATACGATAGCAGTTTGCCTTACCTTAAAGAGGGCTGGTCAGATAAGCCTGTTGAAGACACGGCACTGAGAAGTTTACAGACATGTTGTTATAAGGAAGATGTTTGTCCAGATAAAGCACAGCAGGAACCAATGCTAATAGATTCTGCTAGTGAGCTGTCTTTTGATGAAGCGATGGATTGTACATTAACACTATCTGACAAAATTACTTCTTTGTGCGGAAGCCAGAGTTAGAGCACTGCTTAAGGAAGCTGTGAAAAGCACAGAAGTGACGTCTGGAAAAAGGAACTGTATGTTGAATAATATAGTTGCCTGTGATTATAAGTTCATTAAGAAGCAAGAAGCTGTATTTGATTTCCTTTATTTACCTGCCAGAGTGTATGGCTTTTGTCCTTACTTTTGTTGTATTATACTTTTGAGAATCCAACCCCGGGAGGGGAATAAATCCTTATTTGAACACCTGACCCATTCGTGTCACAACTACTCCTTTCAACAGAGAGGGTCATCCGGCAGTCTAGCTGCCCGCCTAGGCCACAGTCTAGTCCCTGCCGTGACACGGTCCAGCGTCGAGAAGGCAGACGCACGACCAAAGAAATAATATAAAATAAAGAAATTCTTCAGCGGTGACAGGAACACGACCTGCTGGCTCCGCGGAAAAGAAGAACTGGGGAGAGGCGGTTAGGAAAGGCAGGAAGGCAGCGCACAGGCGCTGTGGGATGCTCCCAAAAGCTTTCCTTTTGGACGCTGGGGAGTGTTCCCGCGCAGGCTCCGTCGGTACCGACGATACCCATATGTGAAGACTCATTCCTGCTTGTTCCTGGAGATCATAACCCACGCATATGGACTTATCTAGCAGATAAGGAATTCCCATTTAACCATTCCACCCACTAATGATTTTCTAAACTTATCATATCCCTTCTCGGTTGTTTCTCCAAGCTGAAGAGGCCTGACCCTGGATGAGAGGAGCCAGGAGCAGCAGCTCTGGAGCCCAGAGGGGAAGCTTGTCTACCAGGAGTTGTCCATGTGTTCCCTCCTTCCGTCACCGGCTCTGACATCAGAGCACCAGCCCTGATAAAATCCCATGTGTGCCATGGTATGGCAGCCCGAATTCGTGTGCTGGAAGGGGGGGAACCCTTTGGAGCTACCTGAGGAGACATTTGTGCAGCCCATGATCCATGGTTGTGACTATCCTGTGTTACTTTTACTACTACAGTTCAGCTACTGTTATTTGCTACTCACGCTCGTCAATGACTAAAAGGGAGGGTAAGTCTAAGAATATGACAATGCCAGCTTTTCCTGGGAAGCAAGTGACTTTGGACTCCTTTGTGTTAATTAACTTTGAGCATGGCGGCTGAGCATACTTGTTGGGGAACAAGAGAGACTGGGTGATCTGAGTTTAAAAGCTCCCTCAAAGTCCCAGACCCCTGCTCACCACTCCTTTCCCTAGCCTCAGTGTTGAACACTGTACTATCATCTTCCAGCCCTGATTTTGTTCTTCAGGGCCTGCGAGATTGCGTCCCAGAGTTACACTTTGAAAGTTCAAAGGGAGGTCAAGTGCCCCCTCCGATGACTCTACCAAAAGCAATGATTGGTGGTAAGGATGATCTACTAAAGTTTTCAGTAACTAAATTTAACAGTTCTTTTATACCACTCCATCTTGTAGCGGAGGTGATTTACAAGGAACAAGAACAGATCTTCACATAGAATGTAAGGTTTAAGAAAATAACCTGTTATGTTACAGTATTTCTTAAAATTGTAAAACTATATACAGTCAGGGGTGTTAGGGGGAGATCAGGTAATAAGGGTAGGGAACAGAGTTAGAATTGGGGGTGAAGTCTTTGTATGGGTGATAGAGCGAAATGAGTGGATTAGGTTAATAGAGGCTTGTTGAGGTTAGGTGCCTGTGTGAAATGGTCTTTGAACAAGTGTGTTTTGAGGTTTATTTTGAAGTCTTTGAGGGAATCCGTGAGGTTCAAAGTTCCAGGGGGGAGTTTAGGTGCAAAGAGAGAAGACCCGCAAAGCTGTGGACTGGTTTTTGGCACTCCTAATAGGTTCTCTGAGATGGTTGTTCTTGCTCTTGAACTGTGGTCAGCTTGAATGAGAGTGATTGCTGGCTGCAGAGCGATTACGTAGGGATCCTGAAGGTTAGTAAGGCTTTATATCTTACTCATATATATACTGGAAGCCAGTGTAGTTGTTGCAAAGTTGGAGTGATGTGGTATCTTCTAGGTGCGTTTGTTATGATTCTGGCACACTGTATTCTGTCAAAAAAATGAAGAAAAGGTTACTCCATTATCTCACCAGGATTTATAGTACAAACTCAGGAACATAAAAAACATAAGACATAAAAGAAGAGCAGGTCTAGAAAAACAAAGGTACAAGTGGACAATAAAGATTTTGTACTTCTAGCCACTGCCCTAAAACATTGACTAATGCTCACCTTCATAACATTAACCATTCACAATTTTCAACATATCAAAAATATGCAATCTCCATATTTCTCATTTTCCCGAGATACTGAACCATAAAATAGCAACACTTAGCTTCAACATGATCTTCAATATCACTTCTCTTCTCCCATGTGTCAATACAGCAACCCCAACGCCTCTCCCTGGCGCCCACTAGCATTTCGCTTCAAAATGCTTCTTCAGGGGGAATAAGATTGATTTTACAAGAAAACAGAAATTACACAACATGAACTTCCAAAACCTGCCCTCTACATATACTATAAAACCACTGACAAGTCATTTATTAAACCATCCAAAACATAAAACCTAAAAAAACACCTACCAACAAATTTTGGTCCATCACACACACAGGAACCACCTTCAACAAATTTCCTGGACCTCTAGAAAACACCATGCATGCGAGTTTATATATACTATCAATGCCACTCCATAGTTCAAATATTTAAAGGGACCCACACTAGCAATCAACCCCAACTATACAACCTACAGGCAAGCACCTCAATCAATTTGTATATTCAGCCCCCCAGAAATCACTGTTTGCAAACAAAAAATTGCCCCATTACCACCCATCACTCGATCAATACAAAAACATTGCAAGTCCCCGAACTCATACCCTTTTTCCAAACAGTGTTGTACCATGGGATCCTCACATCTCTTACAATGTAATCTACTCATGTTCTATAAACCACGTCCTAAACAAATGTATAGTCTTTCCAATATACATCAATCCACATAAGCAACGGATCCCACATACCACATAGGTTGACTCACATGACGTGCATTTCTTTAACTTATATTCCTTCCCATTGTAACAAAACATAACCAACTCACAAGAAACAGAACAGATAGAGCAATTACCACACAACCAATGACCTGACCTCTCCTCCATTCTAGGAGTCACAGATTGCAGACAAGCAGGACTTAAAAGCTCTTTCAATTCTGATCTCTTGACCACACATATCACATCTGCCTCCTATCCCACCCAGATACAACATGCAGCACATTTGTATGCTTAGAAATAATCCGTTGAATTTTATGAAGGTGGTCAATGGTTGCTGATGTTTTGGGACAGTGGCTAGAAGTACAAAATCTTCATTGTCCACTTGTACTCTTGTTTTTCTGAGACCAGCTCTCCTTTTATGTCTTATGTTTTTTATGCTCCTGAGTTTGTACTATAAATCCTGGTGAGATAATGGAGTAATTTTTTCTTAATTTTTTTGATGAGTATCTGTTACTCCACAAGTGACCAGTTTTTGAAGTTGTTTAACGCTATTCTGTGCCATTTGCCATGGGTGTGCGGCTGCTTTTGGGAGCCCTTGAAATATGTTACAGTAATCCATGATTAGGTTAATGAGAGCTTGGCATACATCTCCGAAATCTGTGGGATCAAGTAGTGGTTGGAGATTGTGTAGAGTTTTTGTTTTGTTGTAGACTGTTTTGACTATGTTTTTTAGGTGAGGAAGGAAGTTGAGGTTCTGGTCAAGCATAATTCTTAAGTATTTTACTTGGCTTTTAACTTGGAGGGTAGCTCCTGCTAGATATAAGGACGATGGTGGAGAAAAGGATTGGTTTCTTGTAACATGGAGGATTTCTGTTTTATTGTAGTTGATATGAAGGATGTTATAGGTGAGCCACTGTGAGATATCTTGGAGGCACTAGCCAATGAGGCCAATGGTTGGGTAATCAGGATTGTTAGTCGAGAACATGTTGTATATTAGGATGCCATATGCATAGAAATGGTATTGGAACTTGTGTTTCTGTATAATATCCAGACTATGGACGAATATCACATGGGATTCTATTTAACTTAGCCCGCATGCGCGGCGTTTGCCAGCAGTTGGAGAAAGTAGGCTTCTGGGGAACAGTACTGTTTGTGTCATGGGTAAAGCTGTTTCATCTTTTAACTCCTCTAAAGCCAGGTTCTCAAACACGCGGGCCGCAGAGAGAACTTTGTGCGGCCCGCGACGGAGGGAAACAAAAAAACCAAATAACCCTGGCTTCTGCTGCTGCCGTTGCCACAGTGGCAGCGGCAGAATCAACTGTCAAATTTTTTTAAAAACCTGGCTTCTGCTGCTCAAGCAGCAAAATCAGCTGTCCTGCGGCCCCTTCCTCTCTGCCCAGAGATCCCCGAGTCTGCTCCATCAGCGGCGTGTTTTTCAAGCCGCGAAGAGAGTATTTCCCTCTCGCGCGGCTTGAAAAGTGAATAGACTTAAGCCGCGCGAGAGGGAAATACTCTCTTCGCGGCTTAAAAAGCCCGCCGCTGATGAAGCAGACTCAGGGCTCTCCGGGCAGAGGGGAAGGGGCCGCGGGACAGCTGATTTTCTGCTGCAGCAGCAGAAGCCAGTTTTTTTTTAAATTTGACAGTTGATTCTGCCGCTGCCACGGCAGCAGCAGCAGCAGCAGCAGAAGCCAGGGATTTTGGGGGTTTTTTGTTTCCCTCCATCGCGGGCCGCGGGCCGCGTGTTTGAGACCCCGGTCCTATATGATGTGGCTCGGTAGCACTTCACTTCACTTCACTTAGCAGCAGAAGCCAGGTTTTTTGTTGTTTTTTTTATTTACCTGGGCTGATGGGGAGGGGGGGAGGGAGGGAGGGAGGGGGTGTAGGACTGGAAATGGGCTGATGGGAGTTAGGAAGGACTGGAGGTGGGCTGAGGGGGGGAGTTAGGACTGGTAATAAGCTATGGAGGGGCTGACTGAAATGGGGTAATGGGGGTTAGGACTGGAAGTGGGCTAATGGCAGGGGGGGTTTTGACTGGTAATGGGCTATGGTGGGTGCTAGGGCTGGAAATGGGCAGATGGGGGTTAGGACTGGAGGTGGGCTGATTGGGGGGTTAGGACTGGTAATGGCCTATGAGGGGAGGTAAGACTGAAAATGGGGTGATGGGGGATAAGACTGCAAGTGGGCTATGGGGGGGGACTAGGACTGGTAATGGGCTATGAGGGGAGGTAAGACTGAAAATGGGGTGATGGGGGGTAAGACTTAAAATGGGGTGATGGGGGGGTAAGACTGGAAGTGCACTATGGGGAGGTTAGGACTGATAATGGGCTATGGGGGGTCTAGGATTGGTAATGGGCTATGGGGGGTCTAGGACTGGTAATGGGCTGGGGGGGTTGCTAGGACTGGAAATGGGCTGAGTGGAAGGGGGGCTTGAACTACAAATGGCTGATGGGGAGGGGGGCTTGGAATGGAAATGGGCTGTGAGGGGAGGGAGCTAGCACTGGAAATGGGCTGAGTGGGGGGGAGCTAGGATTGGAAATGGACTGATGGGGGGCTAGGATTGGAAATGGGCTGATGGTGAGGCTAGGATAGGACTGGAAAGGAGCATAAGAACATAAGAACATAAGATATGCCATACTGGGTCAGACCAAGGTCCATCAAGCCCAGTATTCTGTTTCCAACAGTGGCCAATCTAGGTCATCGGTACCTAGCAGTTTCCCCAAGGGACACAGGTTCCACAATGCTTGTACTGGTTCAAGCATTGATATCCTGGGTCCCTTCTTAATAATGGTTTATGGGCCTTTCCTCCAGGAACTTGTCCAAACCTTTTTTAAACCCAGCTACACTAACAGCCTTTACTACATCCTCCGGTAACAAATTCCAGAGTTTGATTACACGTTGAGTGAAAAAATATTTTATTTTATTAGTCTTAAATAGTTTACCCTGTAGCTTCATTGCATGTCCCCTAGTCTTTCTATATTTTGATAAGGTAAACAATCGATGTTTACCCGTTCCACTCCGTTCATTAATTTATAGACTTCTATCATATCTCCCCTCAGCCGTGTCTTTTCCAGGTTAAAGAGCCCCAACCTTTTTAGCCTTTCTTCATAGGAGTATCCTTCCATCCCCTTTACCATTTTGGTGGCTCTTCTCTGAACCTTTTCTAAAATCGCTATATCCTTTTTAAGATACGGCGACCAGAATTGCACACAATATTCAAGGTGCGGTCTCACCATGGAACGATATAGAGGTATTATAATATCTTTTGTTTTATTTTCCATTCCTTTCCTTATCATACCTAGCATTCTATTTGCTCTCTTGGCCGCTGCTGCACACTGGGCCGAGGGTTTTAACATAGTATCCACAATGACGCCTAAATCTTTTTCCTGGGTGGTGGTTCCTAATGTGGAACCTTGCATCGCGTAACCATAGTTTGGGTTGTTCTTCCCTAGGTGCATAACCTTGCACTTGTCCACATTAAATTTCATCTGCCATTTTGATGCCCAGTCTTCCAATTTATCAAGATCCTCTTGCAATTTTCCACTATCCTCTTGGGTTTTAACAACTTTAAATAGTTTTGTGTCATCTACAAATTTGATAACCTCACTCGTTATTCCACTTTCCAGGTCATTTATGAATATGTCAAAAAGCAGCGGACCCAGCACAGATCCCTGGGGTACACCACTATTCACCTTTCTCCATTGGGAAAATTGGCCATTTAGCCCTACCCTCTACTTTCTATCTTTTAACCAGTTCCTGATCCACAATAGTACACTGCCTCCTATCCCATGACTCTTTAGTTTTGCCAAAAGTCTCTGATGAGGGACCTTGTCAAAGGCTTTCTGAAAGTCCAGATACACAATATCAACCGACTCACCTTTGTCCACCTGATTATTCACTCCTTCAAAAAAACATAACAGATTAGTAAGACAAGATCTTCCTTGTCTAAAGCCATGTTGGCTGTCTCCCATTAGGTCATGACTATCTACATGCTGAGTAATTTTATTCTTTATGATGGTTTCTACCATTTTTCCCGGTACTGATGTCAGGCTCAACGTTCTGTAGTTTCCTGGATCACCCCTGGAACCCTTTTTAAAAATTGGTGTTACATTGGCGATCCTCCAATCTTCAGGTATTAGAGATGATTTTAATGATAGTTCACAGATTACTAATAGCAGGTCTGCATTCTCGTATTTCAGTTCTTTCAACACCCTTGGATGTATACCATCCGGCCCAGGTGATTTGCTACTCTTCAGTTTATCTAATAGTTGTAATACATCTTCCCGATGTATCGATATTTCCTTCAATGCTGGGTGCTGGGTGGGGCTGGAACTAGAAGGGAGCTGATGTTGGGGGAGGATTAGAATGGGATGGAGCTGGGAAAGTGAAATGGAGAGGGGAAAAATATTTTGTCTGGGAGAGAAGACAAATCTACAATTGGCCAGGTATTGGGAGAGTAAGTGGGGATTGAGGATGGAGGGGTAAAATTTGAGTGGATGAAATAGGAATGAGGAAAGAGCAAAAGGAGAAAGATTAGTATGTTAAAGCAGATGTAGAGAGAGAATGGAAAAAAAACTAGGAGAGAGAAGAAAGGACAAATGGACAGCAGACGATGGAGAGTTAGCAGAAGACATGAAGAAACCAGAAGAAAATGGCTGGAACAATTGCAACTGAAAAAAAATGCACAAAAGGTAGAAAAATCTCTTTATTTTGAATTTATTAACTGGAATATGTCAGCTCTGGGAAATGTGCATCATTAATGTTTGCGCTTTGTTTAGTACAAGAGGAAATTAATTTACAGTTTTATTTCTACAGTGTTGTTATACATTCCAAGTTTGGCTTTTGGCGTTCCCAGTTTAATTATTGTCTTCCTGTTTCTAAATCTTTTAGTCTTTTTTTATCCATACTCATTAAGAGGCATGTTTACTAAAAGTTAGTGTATGGTAACATTATGCAAATATTTATGCAAATGAGGCCCCTTATGCAAATGAGACCCCACATCTTATGCTGCCCCCGGGTTACTTTACAAGTCCTCATTTGGCCCTCAAAGCAATTTGAGTTTGAGACCCCTGCTCTAAAGTAACGTCTGTTTTGAATCTGCTATTATATTGAAAGTATGCACTAACTAGATAATTTTCTTCGTAGTGCTTCTGCATTCCCCTGAGGAAACCGCACAAGGTGAAACGCATTTTTCTAGCGCGCAGCCTAGCGTCGGGAACAACAGACCAGAAGCTGGAAACTTAAGTTAAGCCTGATTTTTATACACATCATAACAATTGACACAAATTGATATTAAAAAAAAAGGTTAAAAAAGTTGAAATGAAGACTGGTTAGTGGCTTTATTGAGTGTCATTGATGTTGAAAGGGCTGTATTTGATTATGACCACAATTTGTATGGTCATTAAATGCCTGATTTTTCTGAGACCTCTCTTGCCACTTTTATAATCAGTTGTGAGTGCTACGTAAAGAAATAATCAGTCAACTAAGAATGCTGGTTACTTTCAAGTTGTGATACAGAGTTGGGAAATAGTCCTTTCTGTATAATATTACATAGGGGGTTGGATGAAAATATTGAAAAGTAGGGAGGATAGAGCTGAATCGTGAGGGAGACTTTGCTGAAGTTGAAAGGAAGGGGAGATTAGTGTATCAATCTTCACTTGCTGAGTGCTGTCCTGTAGGTATTATTTGAACCATTGCAGTGTTTTGTACTGGAGGCCGATTGGTTGGAGTCGTTTAAAGAGTTTGTTGTGGTCTACTGAGTCAAAGGCAGCCATGATATCTAAGATGAGTATGAATCCTTGGTTTAGTTTTTCTGTTGATTAAATTGTCCATGAGGTCAGTAATTAGGGGTTCCTCTCCATGTAGTAGTCTAAAATCATGTTACTGAGGATCAAGAGGTGCATGGGTATCAATATGGTTTTGGAGCTGTAGTTAGACTATTTTTTTCAATGATTTTAGTCATGAAAGGTATGCTGGATATGGGTCTGTATGAGGAAGGTTGTTTTGGGTCTGCGGAGGGTTTTTTTTTTTTTAGTAGAGGCCTGATTGGCATACATTTAAGGGCCTTGGGCATGTACCCCGAGTCAAGAGGTAATTGTATGATTTTGAGTAGGAAGAGGCTGAGCTCCTCTCTGGTGACTTATCCAAGAAATTGGACAAGAATCGAGCAGGGAGGTAGTGGTGTTCAGGATAGAGATTATGGTGTCTAAATGTTTTGGTGAAGTGTTAGTAAAGGTCTTCCAGAAGGTTATGGGGATGATTATTAGTTCATTCTGAGGAGTATCCATTGTGGACATAGTGCGGTTATGTTTGGACTGGAGGTATTTCACCATTTGTTTGGGTACAGATGGGGGTTAGTATTCTGGGCAATTGGATCCTTTAAGCAGGGTCATAGCTATATCAAATAGTTCTCTGGGGTGGGGTTAAGTGAAGATTTGATGAGATTGGTATGGTATTCTCTTCTGCATGCGTTGGCTAGTGAGGAGTATTCTTAGTGTGGAGATGAATTCCTGCTAGTACGAGAGACCCTTAGTTCACCTCCATTTGTATTCTAATCTTCTCAGGTGTTTTAGATGTTTTAGCTCCAGTGAGTACCATGGTGCCTTGTGGCATTTTCTGCCAATGCTTGCTTTTTGAGGGGTGATTGCATGAGAGGAGATGGTATCATTCCATTTGGCAATTGTAGAGTCTAGATCAAATGTTCATTTAAAAGGTGTGATTTCATCTAGGAAGGATTGTTTGTCAAATGAACAGGATTTTCAGGGGTTGTGCAGTGTTATTCTGTTAGGATTGTGTATGGTATTTCTGGGAATGAAAAAGGTTGACAACTTTTGGATGGACCATGGTATGTCTGTTATTTATGGCTGTGGAAGGGGACATAGGCGAGACCATACAGTTGGAGTGAAAATGAGGTCCAGTGTTCCGCTTTTTGTATGAGTTGGAACAGTGATGATTTATTGATATTGGTGCTCTTGCATGGCATCCAGGAAGGTGGAGGCTTGCTTGTTTAATTCTGCCACCACCACCACCACCACAGATTGTTCTCAAACTTGTTTTTTTTTTCAGGCGTTACTAATTTGAGGGGCCTCTCCCTTCTAGTCCCCCTAAAGAGGTTACTAATTTAAAGATTTGAAGAGTAATTGTTAAAATGGAAGGGGTTCTCTCTGGTTGCTTGCCTCAGTTATGCAATTTTTCAGGTGAAACTGTTAATAAGTTATCTATTATTGAAGATGATAGGAGATCTCAAAAGAACCTTGGAAGACCACTCTAAGAAACTTGAAAAGTTAGAGGAAGCAATGGTGCTCTAGTAAAAGGTAATTTGTTATTTGAGAATAAGTTGGAAAGGGTAGAAAGCACAGTTACTTACCTGTAACAGGTGATCTCTGGGAACAGCAGGAATAAGTCTTCACATATGGGTACGTCGGTACCGACGGAGTCTGCGCGGGAATGCTTCCCAGCGTCCAATCAAGAGCTTTTGGAAGCATCTCAGCACGCCTGCATGCTGCCTTCCCGCCTTTCCCAACTGCCTCTCCTCAGTTAAGTTTTAAAGCTGAGACAAAGAGAGAGAGAGAGGAAAGGAAAGATAGATAGGGAGACAACTACTGGGGAGGTGGGTGGGTTGTGAAGACTTATTCCTGCTGTTCCCAGAGATCACCTGTTACAGGTAAGTAACTGTGCTATCTCCAGGAACAAGCAGGAATGAGTCTTCACATATGGGGACTCCCAAGCTGAGATGCCTGGAGTCCCAGCATGTCATAGGTTGGAACATGCTATCTCCCAGAACACCAGGCATCCTGAGGATGGAGGGTAGGAGTTGAAGAAAGAAAGATGCTGTGGAACAGCTAACCTAGCACAGGACTGCAGAGAAGGAGTCCATGTGTGGATGATGATTGTCATCAATGATATTGCAAAGAATATTGCAATATGGACCTCCCCTGACAGGATTCACAGAAGTATGGAGGTTCATGGATCTACTGGGGAACCCAGTAGAGGAACCGTGAAGAGGACCTCACTGTAAAGTGGAGGTAATAAACCTGTAGGAAAACAGTGGAGGTCAGAATTCTGAAAGGTAACAGGTAACCCCAGTAGGAAAAACTGGGGTAGTACAAAAACGGTGGGCCTTCAGCAGAAGGCTGTATGACAAAAACCTAACTTTTGGCGGCAGAGTGGCTCACTCTTAGGAGCAAAAAGAGAAAGGCTAACCGATTTGGACAAACAGGCACAGTCCTTGTGGGGAGAAAGGGTATGGGAACCCCTTGTATCCCAAAAAGAGAGGACAAATGCCTGAGGCGTTAAAGCCTGTGATTAACTGAAGATCCACAATGTCTCTCCTAACTGGGGTAAGCTAGGAGAGATATTGGGCACGGAGAGCTTCAGAGGTACCTAAACCCTTAGGTTATGGTAAAAAAATTGTTGACTACCACAGGAGTGGTTGTGTGCGTAGAACCCCAAACCTGCTGGATAGCATAGGTATGGGTAAAGCCCCTCTGTCAGAAACATATAGCTATATGAGCATAGACAGTCAGACAGATATGTCTCCACATACTTATCTATCTATAATGAAATATCTCGACAGATAGACATACATATAGATAGACATATAAGAATATATCTATATGTCTGTCTGTCTATCTATCTATATATATATAGTGTGAGATATGGAGGGGCATAAAATACACATAAAAGATAAATATGAATATGTAGGCCTAAATATGGGTGTCTGCAATTAAACAGACAGATATGCCTACAGCATGGTATTCACATAGGATATGTGGAGAGGAAAGATTCATCTAATAACAAGGAGGTGGAACCTACTTGAGAAGATATATAAAGAATCTATTCCCCCTGGTTATGATCTGCAAGGATGCTAGCTAGTAAAACAACCAGGATGGTTACGTGAAAAACAGAGGATAATATCAATCTGCAGCCAGGAAGTCCCGAGTCTTCCAGGACTCTAGCATGGTAAGTAGACAGAAGACACAGAGATGAGATACCATGTTGACCTGCTTAAGGGCAAAAAGTATCATGCGTTCTTACCATGAGGACGAGCTGCAAGGAGAAAGAGCATATCCCCGATTGGGAATGCTATGGACCAAAGCAGGGAATTGGCAACTCCTTAAGCCTTTACGTAAGAGAAGGCCTATGTCCTTTATATCAAAAGGAGATAGTAAAAGAAGGGAGAACCTTCTAGTCATGGGAGACATGACTGAAAAGCCTTTTCCAACCATCTAGGATAGCTGTTGGAGAAAAAAAAAACATGCTCTCTAGCAAGGGCCCATAGTGGAAAGCTTCTCTGTAGAATTGCAGAGAGCATGATGTAGGAGAATGAGGAGATAGAACTGGCTGCTAGAGAGCCAGTATCTCTGCCAACTATGCTGCCAAATCCAGGGGAATGGAGATGGCAGAAATAGAAGACCAATCCAGAAAGCTTGTAGTGAAATAATCTCCAAGATAGATGAAAGCACTGACTTGGAGCCACTACTAAGACTAGACAGAATGTTAGTGGAGGACAAATCTGGTTGTTTGTGGACAAGAACCAGTGGACCAAACATTAAGGCTCCTGCATAGGCAGCTGCTAGCAAGACAGCAGAAAGAATCTTACTGTTCAAAAACAGAAAGAACAGACAAAACAGGAGTAGAAAACTCTGGACATGTCTGATAAGCTGCCTCAAAGTAAGATTGAAACAGGGGAGGTAACTCAGAGAGGAAAACTCCGCACTGGAAAGTGACAAAAACTAGAGAGTCTGAAGAAAAAGTCTCCCAGTGAAGTAAATCCGCTCTTAGAGGAAAAACTTGGTAAGAGGGTGAAGAGAATGGAGCTGAAGACGACTTACCAAGTAGTAAGTCCATAGAAAGGAAAAAAATACATGCTGGCACAGGAACTATCATTTGATAGTGGTGAGACCTCTTTCCCTAGCAGGAAAAAGAGGAGAAACCTGTGACCTATAGGCATGAACATCCTGACAGTTCATAGAAATATAGAAAAAATGGATGTCTTTTGGAAAGAGATCCATGTGTAGGGGTTAGAATGAAGTGGTGGATTGCCTCTATTGAGAAGAAGCCACTGTAGATTCTAACCCCAAGAGTCACAAGCATCTGATGATTGATCAGAAACCCTGCAGCTGCTGGGTTTACTGAGCCTGGTGAGAGGTTGGATTCTTCAGACCAGGACGATGCCTCCCCTGTTGGGGAACATCTGTATGATGGGCAAGTGATGAATAAAACCACCTTCTCCTGTGGGAAGAAAGTTTGATAGGACATTACCTACCTACTGGGACAGAAGAAGGTGTAGAACAACCCTTAGGAACAGGTAAATCAGTGGACAACTGAGTAACCTGACGTAAAGACTCCTTGTGGAAAAGATTTTCTCCAGTGCAAGGAGTATGTCCCAGCCGTTGTTGTGCCCATTTGTCCAAGTCTGAAGCTTGGAGCCAGGCTCTACGTCGTTGCCCCTATAGCTAGAGCAGAAGTCCTGCTAACAGACTCAAAAGAGTCTAGGGAAGCACGAGAAAGAAACCAAGAGATATTCTGGATATGCTTAAGCAGTGAGGAATAGTCTGAACTCCTGGAATCTGGAAGGAAAGGAGTGAAAAGATGCAATTGCTTTGTGACCTCCTCAAGAGAAAGACTCATATGGAAAATATATGAGAGAATTTTTGCAGAAAGCATAGATGTCTGGAAGGTTTGACGTCCAAAGGCATCTAGTGTCTTAGACTCACGACCTGGCAGATAAGAAGAGTGCTTTTTCTTACTCTTTATTTATTTATTTATTTATTTTTATTTTTTTATATACCGCGCTATTGAAATCAGCGCGGTTTACAGTAAAACTGAACAGAGCAACAATGCATTAAATATCACAATGTGCTTACATAGAACAAGGCATAAACAAACTGGGATAACAGGGAAACTATTCACATGGTATGTACAAATATTTACATAGAGTTAAGTATTCCAGTAAACCGTGGGCATTTATAGGTCAGATGGGGGAATGTGTAGGTCTAAGGGAGATGAGTACCTAGCCATTTTCATGTTGTGTGATAGGGCAGTAAATGTGTGGTGTGAGTGCAAATGAATTATGTTTTTCGGGCAAGGTTTCAGGATAGTGAATTAGAAAAAGGTGGTGTTTTATTGCCTTTCTGAAGGAGGTGAGGCTGGCTATGGAACGAATACTAGCGGGAAGTTCGTTCCAGGCTGTCGGGGCATAAATTGAAAAAGCTCTATTGGTAGTTGCCTTTGTACATTTTGTGGTGAGCTTAGGTACAGTTAGCATGTTCAGTAGTGTAGGTCTTCTGGCTCTGATGTTGGGTGTGTTGTTGAGCAGTTTACTGATTGGTGTGGGAGATTGATTCTTCAGTGCCTTGAAGGTCATGACCAGAACCTTGTATTGAATTCGGGCTTGTAGTGGCAGCCAGTGTAGGTTTTTCATTACTTGGGTTATATGTTCCAATCGTGATGTCCCTGTAAGAACCCTAGCAGCTGAGTTCATGGCCAGCCGAAGTGGGTTGAGGGTCGCTTGTGGAAGACCATGGAGGATGGTGTTCGCGAAGTCCAGGTGTGGTATCACTAGGGCTTGAAATATGGTTCGATAGTCTGAATAGTCCAGTAGTGGGCGGAGGTGGCGAAGGGTTCGTATTTTGTGGTATATTGCTTTGGTGACGGTCTTTACGTGGGTTATCATATCCAATCGCTGATCTAGGGTGATGCCTAGGTAGCGAATTGTGTCTCTTGTCTTGAGTTCAGCGTTTTAACTTGCAGGTTGGGTGGTGGGTTGAATTTCTGATTCCTTGTGACAAATAGGACATCAGTTTTGCTATGATTAATCCTCAGGTTTTGTGTGAGAAGCCATTCAGCCACTGCATCAAAACATCTGATGATAGGGGAAAAATCAGGTTGTTCTATGGTAAATGGAATGTATAGTAGTATGTCATCAGCATACACGAGACATTCTACATTTAATGAGCGTATCAGGGAACAGATGGGCTGCATATAAATGTTAAATAGTAGAGCAGACAGGGATGATCCCTGTGGGACTCCCTGCTTCTGTAAGAATGGTTCAGAAGACGTGTTACCTGCTCTTACTTGCTGCCATCTGTTAGTTAGGTATGATTCGCACCATTGTAGTGCGGTTCCCAGTAATCCTTTTTCTTGGAGGCGTTGTAATAGTATCTTGTGATTTACAGAATCAAATGCGGCAGCAATGTCAAGAAAGATGAGGACGAAACCTTGGTGTATGTTATCTATTCCAGTGATTAGCTTGTCGAATAGGGTAGTTAAGATGGTATCTACTCCATGCGATTCCCTGAAGCCATGTTGGGCTGGATCGAGGGGTGCCTCCTCATCGATGTGCTGATGGATCTGACGCTGGACTATTTTCTCGATGATCTTAGCAAGCAGTGAAATGCTTGATATGGGTCTGTACGATTCAACTTTGGATGTATCAAGGCGACTATTCTTTAGCAGGGGTCTGATTGATGTATGTTTTAAACTTTGAGGGAAGACGCCCCTTGATAGTGATTGGTTGGTTATTTTACATAATGCATGGCTTAGTTCATGTCGAAGTTCCTTTATCCAACTTGCTGGACAGGGGTCATTGGGAGCCGTGGTGAGATTGATGGAGGCAATGGTGTCTTCAATTTCTCTGGTAGATACTGCAGAGAATTTGAGTAGTATTGTAGGTTTTGGTGTACTAAGTACATTGGACGAGCCGCAGTTAGATGAGGTCATGTTGGATTGGATCATTTTGGATTGTAAGTAGTCCGAATAATCCTGTGGTTGAGGCATGTGTGGGCTTGCTGGTGATGGGTCACCTGTTAGTGATTTTACTATATTAAATAGGTCGTGTGTTTTATTCGATGATCTGTTTAGAATCATCGAGTGATATTGTTTCCTTTTTTCACTTATTTTCTCTCTGTGTAATGCTAGGTATGAATTGTAGTTTTGGTGGGCTATGGTAGTTTGCTTTTTTCGCCATCGTCTTTCTAGTTTACGTAGTTGTAAAAGGGAAGATCGAAGGTCAGATGAGTACCAGGGTGCATGTTTGCGTTTTGTGGGTAACTTGTTGGTGGATGGGATGCAAGCTAAGGTTCTGATGCTATTATTCCAATTTGCTACAAGTTCGTCAGGGTCAAGGGTTGGTACATCCAGTTGTGGAAGAAGCTTGACAAGTACATCCTCCTTGTTGAGTGTGCAGAATCGTGTTGTTGGTGTTCCGTGATCTGGGATATTAGTCCTGGCCTTGTTATTGGGTAAGTAGGTGCTAGGTATTCGGAACTTTAGGAGTTTGTGATCAGACCACGGTACTGGAGATATGGTGGTCAACAGCGGAGGAGAGGTGTTGACTAAAGACTGGGGCGCAAAAATAAGGTCGAGGGTACCGCCTTTTTCATGTGTTGGGGAGTTCACTAGTTGTTTATAGTCAAGGTCATACAGCGCTTCGAGGAAGGTTCGTGCTTGTGCTTCAGGCAGTGCGGGGAGATTGAAGTCACCCATTAGCCAGTTTGAGGATCGTGCGTTCTTTGAGTTGCATGCAAGATTGATGATTGTTGGTAGGTCATCAGGGGAGGGTTTTGGGGCTCTGTATAATGCATTGATTGTACATTGGTTGTTTGATACTGTAATAATGTCAAGGTGTTCTGAGGTGGATGCATCAACTAATTTAAATTTGAGTTCCGTTTTTGCAAGGATGAGGACCCCTCCTCCTTTTTGTTTAGCTCTGTGGCAGGTGTATGGCGAAAATCCTGTTGGGGTCATTTGATTGATGATCACATTATCACATTCTGATAGCCAAGTCTCAGTGATAATTAACACATCCAGGTTATAGGATGTTATAAGGTCGGTGATTGCTGGCCATTTTTGGCGTGTAGATCTAGTATTTATGAGTGCACATTTCAATAACTGTTGTTGCTGATTCTTGCAGTGTTGGGTTTTTTTGATATTTTGTAAAGGAATGTATAATAGGTGTTGGTAAATTGTCCTGGGGGTGTTATGATCAGTTTGGTAGTGGTTCTCTGACCATCTCCTACTATGGCTAGTGAGGATTGGGATATGTGTGGCAGATGTATTGAGTGCATGGCTGGGGAATCCAGAAGTGAGAAATAGAATGGTCAGTGGTATGAGTATGGCCATCATGGAGGGTGTTGGTGATTGAGTGAGTAAGGATGTGGGCTGTAGAAGCTGTTGGAGAGGTATGATATGCTGCTATGTGGGTGAGCTGGTTTAGAATGGTAGTGTTTGCTACAGGGGGGATAGCAACACTTTCTACTGACATTCAACGCTTACCGATCTTTACCCGCCTCATTGCTGATTCCACTACTATGGAATGATGAGGAAGTTGAGTCTTTTGAAACCCTGGAGAGGGGGGCACCTGATATAAGAAATCAGTTGCCCTGGGAGTTGGGGGTACCCTTAAAGGTGTTTCCCACATTCCTAGGAGATCCTGCAAGGAATGATGCAAAGGAAGCATTATGTTGTCCTTTGCTTTGGTAGAAACAGAGCCTTGTGCAGGATCATGTCCTGGAATAGGAATGGCAAGGGATCTTGCTATATCCAGGAGGAAACTCTGAAAAGAGGGATCCCAAACAGGAATCTCCCTTGGACAGGTTAGATCTAAAGAACTAGCCTGAGCACCCACAGAGTTATTCAAATATATAGGAATAGAAGATCCTGCAGAGTGCAGTGTGGAATGCTTAAAGGATG
This sequence comes from Ichthyophis bannanicus, assembly GCA_033557465.1. NCBI lineage: Eukaryota > Metazoa > Chordata > Amphibia > Gymnophiona > Ichthyophiidae > Ichthyophis > Ichthyophis bannanicus. The sequence goes on from CM066034.1 coordinate 743,825,024, forward strand.
GTTGCTGGTACTGGCTGTCAGGAGCAGCAACCGTCCTTACCACATTGTCCATGCCAGGTATCGACTCCAAGCTTGGTATAGAATGGAGCGATCCTGTTGAAAAAAGCATGGCAGGAGTTGGCCACGATGCTACTGTGGATACCGGTACCGATGCCAATACCGGTACCGATGTCGGAGTCGAGCCCAACAAAGACATCGGAGCAGTCATCGATGACAGTTCAATCGGTACCGAGGTAACCGAAAACCTCCGGCTACTATCCTCGGTACCGAGCCACCGGTATCGATCGGTGTCGGTACCAAAACCTATTGGTACCCAGTCTTCCAGACTAGAAATCGATTCCAAATTCGGCATCGAGGGCAGAGAGCCTGATAAGCGAAGCATGGAAGGCACTGACCGTAAGGGTAATGAGGACATCGGTACTGACTTCGGTACCGTGTCTCATACCGGTGAATGAAGGTCAACCAGTGGCAACTCAATCGGCCTCGGGGGAACCGAGAGTTGCGGATCTGAGTCATCGGAATTGAGCCTTCGGTACCGCCGCGAGTCGGTACCCAGTCCTCCAGACTGGAGATCGATTCCAGACTCGGCATCGAAGGAAGCGAGGCTGTCGATGCACATCTGGAGGGTACCAACATCGGTGGTAGTATCGGTGTTGGTACCGATAATGGAAAGTCAATCTGGGGAGTATCCACCGGTCCCGAAGGCACCAAGGATGCCAGATGACGATCCCTGGTGAGGAGTGTTTCATCCAACACCATTGCCGATGCCAGGGTATCGGTACCACTCGAAGCGGATGCCACCACCGTACACGGCTTAGGTATGTTCTGTGGGGGGTGAACCCCAGGAACAACCTGAAAACCCTTATACGCTTTGGAGACCGAAGACTCCCGCCGGGGTATTGAAGCCAGTGGGCCGTCGAGGGCAAGGCCGGAGCCGTCTACATGCTGTGCATGAGACCTACCACTCGAGGACTGGCTAGTCTTAACAGATCGTTTGTGGGTTACCTGATCCTGTGTGGAAAAAGGGGACGGTGCCCCGAAGTTGGAGGGCAACCGTGTATCGAGGGAACCTCGATGTTGAAGACGTCTTCTCACCAAACTGTTGTCAAGACCCAAGCAGGTTAGACACCGACTTTGAGGGTCTAAAAATAAAGTTGTACCGCCACAGTCTGAACATTTCTTGGAGAAAGTGTCTGGCGGTTCCATGAAGGAAAAAGAAGAGGCCTAAAAGGCCTAAGAGACCGTGGGACACTATGAAGAAAAAATATCCCGTGGAAATGGAAGATTTTACAAGAAAAGAAAAGAAAACACCGGCGGTACCGGTGGCATCGGGAAGACAGCCGCGACCACAAGAAAACTAAGAAATAAGAACAGGAATTTTCTGCGGTGACAGGAGGACGTCCTGCCGGCTCCGCGGAAAAACGAAAACTGAGGAGAGGCAGTTGGGAAAGGCGGGAAGGCAGCACGCAGGCGTGCTGGGATGCTTCCAAAAGCTCTTGATTAGACGCTGGGAAGCGTTCCTGCGCAGATTCCATCGGTACCGACGTACCCATATGTGAAGACTCATTCCTGCTTGTTCCTGGAGATAACTCTTTAAGGGCTTATAATTTGTTTTTTAAATTTTCTATTTTTTCTTTGATCTCTGCTGAAGAGATGTTGAAAAGATACTGTATTGATATTTTTCACATGGATTCAGCTTCTCTCCCTGTAATTTTTAAAGCTTATTATGTTAAAGATTCCTTGAAATATACTGGAGGTACTGATCCAGCACAAAAACAATTTTATTTGACAATTATATTAGACTCCTATTCAGATGGTTCCACCAATAGAGGTACTATGGTACCTTTCAGAATGTCTCCAAGAAGGAATTAGTTTTGAATAGGGGTTTTTTTGCTTTTTGTTTTTTTTAAAGAGCAGTCAGTACCCTTTCATGGTCTTTTGATTTATGTGTATCCAGATGTCTCTCCTAGGACTCAGTTCCGGAGAGCGTTTCTTCAGCTAAAGCCCAGAGCATTATCTTTGGAGATGTTTTTTTTTCTGAAATTTCCCAGGAAACATCTAGTTAGGCATGATAGGAAAGATGTTCTTTTCTCGACACGTCTCAACTTAAAGCCTTTTTATCAGCTCAGGAGAACTTAACGGATAGTTGATATAGTGAGGGTGGATTTGAACAAGGCTGGGATTAAGTAGGAGTAACTGATTGTCAATGCTCTAATTATGCATTTTTTGTGTTTTTCTTTGTTTTTTTGTTAAGAGTACCTTCTCTCCAGTATGATTTCTTTTATAGGAGGAAGATTTGGATAAGATTGTTCTCTTTCTTGTAAATTTGTACTATATTCCTTCTTTTCCTTAGAAGCGTGTGTACAGAAAAATATTTTCTTTGTAACATTTGTTTTCTAAAATTGAATAAATAAATTAAAAAGGCAAGATATACCCCCTTTACCACTGGATGCAAAAGCAAGGAGTAGATCTTCATTTGAATCTTTCTCTGATATTCTACAGACTGTAGCACTATATTTACAGAATTTCAGGTTGAAGAACAGACCAGGAAATCGTAATTTGCCCTTTCCCTACTTTTTTAAATGGCATCATCTGAATGATAGTGCTGGAAAATGGATAAAGAATGTCATAATCTGTAATAACCTACTAATGAATTCCACAGCTACGTACATACCTTGTGCTCCTTTATATGCTTACTCTCATCCATTTTACTATTATCTGGCCTCCTAAGCAGCCTCTGCTCAATTTTATTCTATCAAATATTCTATGTGCTGAGACACTTAAAGTCCATGTAAACATTTAAAAAAAACAACTAACCCTGACGATGCATCATTTCTGCAGACAGCAGCATGACTACCCAACATCAAGCATAATGGTTCCCTTTCTGCTACAATCCCACAATACCCAACAAAAGTTAAAACTAGAGAAAAAACTGAAGAGAAGGAAGGGTTTGTGCATGTGATGAAAACTGCTGTATGTTCTTGGCCCAGTGTTAAGAAAATTGGCTACTAGCAGGAAGTTTACATTTAGTTTCATGGCTCTGACAGTCTATTGCTATCCCGCTAGAATTATGTCTGGGATTAATTTCTCTCATAGGGAAAATAAATCAAGGTCTGGTGGTTTATGCGTGCTTTTTAATTATAACTCCCTAGATGTTGATGCCTCTTGAATATTTTAAAATTATGTGAACTTGATTTTTTTTTGTTTCCTGCATTTCATGAAATTTTAAGTCACTGTGGGCTATTTAGAAAAAGCAAGCAAAGTACATTTTTACTGAATTGCAATTGTTTAATACAAGATACCATATCATATATTTTTTTAAAAATGAGCTGTAGGGAGATAGTAGGGGACACTTTCAGAAGACAGGCAGACTATGGAGAGGGATAGTCAAAATACTATATAGCCAGGCAACCATGCACAGAAAGTACTGGATTGTCAATGTGCGGCCACACCTTCATATAACATTCCAAATCTTCTCAATGGAGGTAGAAATTAGATGGACTGGCACCATGGCACTGGATTTATAGGCCTGGCATGCTGCAAGATGAGAACTGTCTAGATACTGTACAGCAGGGAGTGATACAATCTCCTATGCAACTGGAAATAGTATATTTTGCTACACTCCCAGACCTATTAGTATGACAAGGAACAGAGATGATTGTACTTTCTATGGGCTTGAGACCATTCAAGGTAGAAGGAAACGATTCTCTTGAAATAGAGGGCTTTTTTCCGCTCTTATGGAAACGCAGCATATGGAGTGGCAGGAAAGTAAGATATATAGAGCACTAAGATGAAACGTAGTATATAATGGCTAAGTCAACTAGGACTTAAGAGTTTTTAGACATTATGAGCTGAAGTTGCCACCAGATCAGATATTTTAACTCACAAGAATCTAGGAAATCAAAGGGCATTTTCATCAAGTGGTTAAGTATCACTGTAATGTCCCCTGATACTGCAGAATGCTTCATGGCAAGCTTCAACTGAGGGAATCCCTGCATGAATCTGACAAGCAGAAATTGTATAAAAATGGCGCTTCCTTGTACAGCACAATAAGCACCAAGTGCACTGAAATGAACTTTAAGTACTGGTTTTGAGATCACACCCAATAGATGTAAAAATGTGTTTGAGGAGTGAGTGTGGGGAACAAAATAAAGGGCCTTCCTCTAGCAAACCTCCATTTAAAAACCATAAGTCTTCCTGGTGTCTTTCTAGAAGCTGGAAGGTTAGAGACTAGCCAAGTAAGGAAACCTATTATATCTCCTAACACCCAGGCATTGACAGCCACAGACCAGATGCCGATATAAAGCAATTCACCTTCTGTACAGTCATAAATGGTTAAGTTTCCAACTTCGTTTCCTTGACAGTTTGCTTATTTAGTGTGGGACCTGCTCCTTCAAGATTGTTCAGAAGACAATTTGATTATCTGACATAAAATGATTTTGAAGGTAACAGCTTTAACACTGCAGAACACAGAAGGAAACACCAGGTATAAGTGTAAAAAACAGAGGAGCAGCAGAGCCACTGCAATAAAGCACAGTTACTTACCTGTAACAGGTGATCTCTGGGAACAGCAGGAATAAGTCCTCACATATGGGTACGTCGGTACCGACGGAGTCTGCGCAGGAACGCTCCCCAGCGTCCAATCAGAACGCTTTTGGAAGCATCCCAACACACCTGCGTGCTGCCTTCTCGCCTTTCCCAACTGCCTCTCCTCAGTTAAGTTTTAAAGCTGAGACAAAGAGAGCAAGAAAGGGAAAGATAGAGATAGAGAAATGCAACTCCTAGGGGAGGTGGGTGGGTTGTGAAGACTTATTCCTGCTGTTCCCAGGTAAGTAACTGTGCTATCTCCAGGAACAAGCAGGAATGAGTCTTCACATATGGGGACTCCCAAGCTAAGATGCATGGAGCCATAACATGTTGAAGATTGAAAACATGCTACATCTCATATGGCCAGACATCCTGAGGATGGAGGGTAGGAGTTGCATAGAGAGGAGCTGCAGAAAAATCAGCTAACCTAAGAAAGGACTACCCTCAAGGAGTCCATGTATGTATGATCATTATCAAAAGATATATTGAAATGATGCCCGGAGGGACTCCTAGCATGTTGCGAATCTAGCATGAGCCATGCTACTCCTCAGAACCTCAGGCATCCTGGGGATGGAGGGTAGGAGTTGAATTACAGAAAGGTGCTGTGGAACAGCTAGACTAGAACAGGACTTCTGTATAGATGACATTTAGTCAGTAAAATATTGAGCCCAATATTGTAATATGGACCTCCCTTGGTGGCATTGTAAAAAGTCTATTGAGGTTCATATGGACCTGTTAGAAGAGCCAGTATAAGATTTTCAAGGAGTACCTCACTGTGAAGTAGAGGTAATAAACTGTAGAAAAAACAAGTGGAGGTCAGAACCCTTCAGGGTGAAAAATAGCCACAGGGGAAACTGGGGTAGTATAATGAGGTAGGGCTTCAGCGGAAAACGCAGAAGGTACTATTAGACAGCACTTAAGCCCTTTTGGTCGAAGAACAGTCCAATGCTAGGACCAAAAGGAAAAATAAGTCTGACCGATTTGGACTGACAATGGAAATAGTCCCTGAAAGGAGAGAAGGGGTATGGAGACCCCTCTATCCAATAACAAAGTAAGGACAGACTTAAGAAGCGCTACAGCTTTAGATTAACTGAAGATCCGCAATGCCTTTCCTAAATGGGGTCAAATAGGAAAGAAAAAAGGTGCATGGGGAGCTTCAGATGTACCTAACCGTGAAAGGTTATGGTAAGAAAAAGGTTTGCTATTTACCACAGGGAGTGGTTGTATGTGTAGAACCCTAAACATGCTGGCACAGCATTGACAGGGGTAGTGCCCATCTGTCAGGGTCATATAGGAATATATGAATATCTACCTAAAAGATATATCTCGACATACATACATATATACATACACATACATATATATATATATTCAGAAAGATATATACATATATATACATATATATATATATATACAGAAAGATATATACATATATATACATATATATATATATACATATATATATATATATATATATATATATAATATATATATATAGAGAGAGAGAGAGAGAGAGAGAGAGAGAGAGAGAGAGAGAGAGAGAGAGAGAGAGTGAGAGGGAGAGAGAGAGATATATAGAGAGATATATATAGACATGTCTCCAGGTATGTAGATGGAGACATGCCTATATAACTAGATCCCCATAGGAATATGGGGAGAGAAAGAGATTCATCTAATAGCAAGAAGGGTGATACCTGCTTGAATAGATGCATAGAGAATCTTCTTTCCCTGGTTATGATTGATAGAGTCAGAGGAATGGTCTCCCTGGCAAGAAGGAGTCTAGATTCCTTTAAGAATTCGAGCTCTTGAATAACCAGGATGGCTTACGTGAAAAATGCAGAGGACAACTTCAGTCTGCAGGCAGCAAGTCCAGATCTCTCCAGAACTGTAGTATGGTGAATGGATAGAGGATGCCACTGGAATAAGATACCATAGTGACCCGCCTATAAGGGCAAGAAGGGTATCAGGCGTCCTTGAGCTGCCACTGAAAGAAAACTATCCCTGGCGAGGAGTCCAAAGGAGATATGGACCAAGCCAGGGAATTGGCCATTCTTTAGGTTTTCACGTGATGAAAGATCTGTGTCTTTTGTCTCAAAAAGAGATTTTAGATGAGATGGTAAGGGCAGGGAACACCTGCCAGTCATGGGACATGACTGGGTGAACCCCTCCTAACCATCAGGGATTATCTGCTAGGCAAGATACTAATGCTCTCTAGCAAGGGCCCATAGTGCAAAGCTACTCTGTAGAGTTGCAGAGAGCATGTTGCAGGTTGGTTAGAAGAAAAAAATGGCTGTTTAAAGCCAGTAGGTAACAAACTATTCTGCCAAAACAAGGGGGTGAAAAATAGAAGTCAACCAACAAGTCTGTGATAAGAGGGTTTCCAAAAAAGGTTGATAACCTGTTTGGGGTTTAGCACTGAGGCTAGGATTGCTAGTGGAGGAGAAACCCTGGTTGTGTGGTGAACAGAACCAGTGGGTTAACCACTAGGAATTGCTGCATTTGCAGCAACTACCAGGGCAGCGGAAAAAAAAATTCTCTCCCTTTTTTCTATTTTTTTAGATTGGGAAAAAGAAGGAACAGACATAAGTAGGAGTGGCAAGACTCCCTTATTGTCTAATGAGCTGCCCTAAAGTAAGAAAAAAAGAGGAGACAACTCTGGAAGGGAAAATCCCCTTGTGGAATAGGTAGAGAACCATAGGGGCTTATCAGTGTAATAGAGCCACTCTTACAAACCGATTGTTGTAGTAAGAGGGAGGTAAGAGAGTTGAAGGAGACTGACTATGTAGTAAGTCTCTGAGAGGTAAGATGATACATGCTAGTACAGGGAAAAACTATCTTATGGATAGTTGTCACCTCTCTTTTCCCAGAAAGAGGAAGAGAAACATGTTAACTATAGGCATGATCATCATAAGGACTCCTAGAGCAAAAGAAAAGATGTCTCATGAAGAGATCCAGGAGAATTTAGGATGAAATTAGTGTAGATGCTTCAAGTGAAAAGAAGCAGACTGCAACTCTAACCACCAAACAGGAGATGTAATGATAATCTATCTGAAACCCTGCGACTGCTGGGTTTGCTGACCCTGTTGAGGTTGTAGACTAGTGCGATGTTTCCCCTGTTTGGGAACATCTGTATGATGGGCAGAAGATGGATAAAACTTTTTCCCCCTAGGGGAAGAAAGTTTGCTAGGACATTTCCTACCAACTGGGAAAGAGGAAGGCGTAGAACAGCCTCTGGAAACAGGAATGCCAGTGGTTAACTGAGCAACTTGGAGTAAAGACTCCTTGCTAAAAAGATTTTCTCCAGTGCAAGGAGTATTTCCCAGTCTTTCTTGTGCCCATTTGTCCAAGTCTGAAACTTGGAGCCAGGCTTTATGTCGTGCCCCTATGGCTATAGCAGATGTTCTGCTAACAGACACCAAAGGAGTCTAGGGAAACACGAGTAAGGAACCTAGAGATATTTTGAGCATGACTAACCAATAAAGAATAGTCTGCTCTTTTGGGCTCTTGAAGAAAAGGGGTCAAAAACAGTAATTTCTTTGTGACCTCTTCAAGAGATAATCCCATATAGAAAATATATTAGAGAATTCTTGCTGAAAGCATGGATGCCTGGAAGGTTTGGCGTCCAAAGGCATATAAAGTCTTAGACTCACGACCTGGCGGATAAGAAGAGTGCTTTTTAGTACTCTTAATACGCCTCATTGCTGATTCAACAACAATGGAATGATGAGGAAGTTGAGTCTTTTGAAACCCTGGAGAGGGGGCACCTTATATAGAATATCAGTTGCCCTAGAAGGTGGGGGTACCGTTAAAGGAGTTTCCACATTCATAAGAGGAGATCCTACAAGGTCTGATGCACAGGAAGCATGATGTTCTCCTTTGGACTCCAGGGAATATACAGGGATTCTGTATTCCCTGGTGCAGGATCCTGACCACGTATAGAAATGGCAAGTGACTTTGCCATATCAAGCAGGAATGCTTGAAAAGAAAACTCCTCAGAGGGAAATCCTCTAGAAAGAGGAGGAGAGGCTAGATCTGTTGAACTAGCATTGGCACCCAGGGATCTATCCAAATTTTGAGGAATAGAAGACCCTAAAGGGTGGAGTATCGGATCCCTAGAGGATGGTCGCCGGTACCGCAGGAGGTCGGGACCAACCACAGTCGGTAATGCATTGTCCATGCTAGGGATCGATTCCAAACTCGGTACCGAGGGAAGCGACCCTGAAGAGAGAAGCATGGAAGGTACAGACCGCAATGGTAATGTGGATACCAGTGCCGACTCCGGCACCGTATCCAATAGCGGTAGATGAAGGCCAGCCAGTGACAACTCTAACGGTATCGAAAAATCCGAGAGTGCCCGACCTGGATCATCAGAACCGTGCCTTCGGTACCGTCCGGTATCGGTACCAAGGCAAGTTGGTACCCAGTCATCCAGACTGGAGATCGATTCTAAACTCGGCATCGAGGGAAGCGAGTCTATCGATGCACATCTGGAGGGTGCCGGTGTCGGTACCAGTACCGGTACCGGGATTGATACAGGAAGATCAGTCTGCAGCATATCCAAAGGGCCCGCAGGTACCAAGGACGCCAGACTACGATCCGTGGTGAGGAATGTTTCATCCAACACCATTGCCGATGCCGGGGTATCGGTACCGCTCGAAGCGGATGCCACCACCGAGCATGGCTCAGGTATGTTCGGAGAGGGGTGAACCTCAGGAACAACCTGAAACCCCACTAAGGATTTGGAGGCCGAACACTCCCACCGGGGTTTTAAAGCCAGTGTGTCCTCGAGGGCAAGGCCAGAGGCATCTCTATGCTGTGCATGAGATCTAACACTCGAGGGCTGGCTAGTCTTAACAGACTGTTTTTGGGTTACCTGATCCTGTGAAGAAGAAACGGTGGTCAGTGCCCTGAAGTTAAATGGGGACAGAGTATCGAGGTGAACTCGATGCTGAAGACTTTTTCCGACTATACTTTTGCAGGAGGGGCACTCCAGCTGACAGTGGTCAGGACCCAAGCAGGGTAGACACCAATTATGAGTGTCTAAAATTAATTTTGTACTGCCACAGTTTGTACATTTCTTAGTGATAGTGGCTGGCGGTTCCATGAGGGAAAGTGAGTAGGCCTAGCAGGCCGAAAAAAACCGTGAGGCACTAACAAGGAAAAAAGTATTCCTTAAAAAGGAAAATTTACAAGAAGAAAGAAAGCACAGTTACTTACCTGTAACAGGTGATCTCTGGGAACAGCAGGAATTAGTCCTCACATATGGGTACGTCGGTACCGACGGAGCCCGTGCGGGAAAGCTCCCCAGCTTCTTAGAATAGAAGCTTTTGGGACCTCCCACTGCACATGCGCACTGCCTTCCCGCCTTCCTGAACAGCTCTCCTCAGTTTCGAGTTTATAGCTGAGTCAACAGAGAGAGGACAGGAAGATAGATAGATAAAAGATACAACTCCTAGGGGAGGTGGGTGGGTTGTGAGGACTAATTCCTGCTGTTCCCAGAGATCACCTGTTACAGGTAAGTAACTGTGCTATCTCCAGGAACAAGCAGGAATAAGTCCTCACATATGGGGACTCCCTAGCTTAGATGCATGGGATCCCCTGTAAAGGTTCGCCATCTTCGTATGGATCTCAGGCATCCATTCTGGGAAGGTGGGCAGGAGTTGTTTAGGAATGGAACAGGTGCTTGAGGACAGCCTGGCCAAACAAGGCATCCCGGCGGGAGTCCTTGTCCAAACAGTAATGGGCTGTGAAGGTATGAACCGAGGCCCAGGTAGCGGCTCGACAGATCTGATCTATGGAAACAGAGTGCAGATGAGCCATAGAAGTTGCCATGGCCCTCACATTGTGAGCAGTGACATGGCCTTCCAGAGAAATGTTTTTGCTCTGGTAAGCAAAAGAAATACACTGAGCAATCCAATTGGAAAGTGTACGCTTGGAGACTGGAAGTCCCAAATGGGAAGGATCAAAGGCCACAAAAAGTTGAGAAGACTTTCGATGTGGCTGAGTCCTATTAAGGTAAAAAGCGAGAGCTCTTTTACAATCCAGAGTATGAAGGTTCCTCTCTGCATTGGATGCATGAGGAGCTGGAAAAAAGACAGGTAGATATACCTCTTGATTAAGATGAAAGGGCGAGACCACTTTAGGCATAAAGTGGGGATTCGTCCTAAGGACCACCTTATCATGATGAAATCTTGTGTAAGGTGGATTAGCCACTAAAGCCTGCAGCTCACTGATGCGGCGAGCCGAAGTGACTGCAATGAGGAAGATGACCTTCCAGGAAAGAAATTTCAAGGAGGTGGAAAACATTGGCTCAAAAGGTGGCTTCATAAGTTGACCGAGCACTAGATTCAAATCCCATGCGACCGGGGGTGGTCTGATGGGAGGTTTAGTGAGAGTCAGGCCTCTCATGAATCTTGCAACAAGAGGATGAGAGGAGATAGGTTGTCCATTTATATGTTTCAAGGATGCTGCAATAGCACTTAAATGGACTCTTACCGAATTCGTCTTGAGGCCTGCATTGGATAGATGCAGGAGATAATCAAGAAGAGAATTCAAAGGAAGTGCCAGAGGGTCAAGACCCTGCTGAGCACACCAAATGGAAAAACGTTTCCATTTGAAAGCATAGGAACGCCTGGTAGAGGGTTTCCTAGAGGCAGAAAGGATATCTTTCACTGGTTGGGAAAGATGAAAGTCTTGAAGGCTTAAGCCTTCAGTAACCAAGCACTGAGGTGAAGGGATTTGGGGTTTGGGTGCCACAAAGTCCCCTCCTCCTGAGACAGGAGGTCTGGCGCAGCTCCCAGATCCAAGTAGGATCCCTGGGAGAGCTGTAGAAGTAGAGGGAACCACACTTGGCGTGGCCAGCGTGGAGCTATGAGGATCATAGTTCCATGATCCCTCTGGAGTTTGAACAGAGTCTTGGGAATCAAAGGAATGGGTGGAAAGGCATATAGGAATGCCTGATTCCAATTCAGGAGAAAGGCGTCCGTAGCCTGAGCTCCCTGACACGGAGTTCTGGAACAGAACCGGGGAAGTTTGGCATTCCACGGACTTGCAAAGAGGTCTATGTCCGGGGTCCCCCATTCCTGAAAGATTCGGTTTATTTGGTCCAAATGTAGGGACCATTCGTGTGGCAGCAGAACTCGACTGAGCCTGTCTGCCCGAGAGTTTTGAACTCCTGGGAGATACACTGCTAGCAGGTGAATCTGATGCTCTCTGGCGAAGGCCCATAGTCTTAGAGCTTCGTTGCAAAGCGACAGAGAGCCCGTCCCTCCTTGTTTGTTTATGTAAAACATGGCCACCTGATTGTCCGTCTGAACTAGGACAGTGAGGTTGGCTAGGAGGGAGTGGAAGACCTTGAGGGCAAGGTAAATTGCTCGCAGTTCCAGAAGATTGATATGAAGGGTGGTCTCCTGTAGAGACCAAGTGCCCTGAGTGGAGAGAGTTTGCAGATGGGCTCCCCACCCTGTTTGGGAGGCATCTGTTGTGAGGGTTGCTTGGGGTAGCAATGGTTGAAATGGAGCCCCCAACAACAGATTCTTGGTGGAAGTCCACCAGTGGAGGGACCAAAACAGACGATCGGAGGTTTGTATTTGGTCTGAGAGCGCTCCTGACGCCTGAGTCCACTGAGTGGCCAGGGTCCATTGAGCTGCTCTCATATGAAGACGAGCATAGGGCACCACATGCACTGTGGAGGCCATATGACCCAGTAGGCGTAGCATTTCCCTGGCTGTCAAGTGAGTGCTGGACTGAGCTTGGGAGGCCAAACTCAGGAGGCGCTGGCCTCGAACATGTGGAAGGTAGGCCCTTGCAGTGATGGTGTCCAACTGGGCCCCTATGAATTCTAGAGATTGAGTAGGGATGAGTTGGGACTTGGGAAGGTTTACTACCAGTCCCAGATACTGCAAAAGGCTCCTTGTGTGGTCCAGGGAAATCTGGGCCTGTGACTGAGTTGGAGCTCGGATGAGCCAGTCGTCCAGATATGGGAAGACAAAGATTCCCATGCCTCTTAGAAATGCGGCTACGACTGCCATGCATTTTGTGAATACTCTTGGAGCAGAGGCTAGACCGAAGGGGAGTACTCTGTATTGGAAATGTTTTCCCTGAAACAGAAAGCGAAGATACTTTCTGTGGGATGGATGGATGAGTATATGTGTATACGCATCCTGTAGGTCTAGAGAACAAAGCCAGTCCTGACCCTGGAGGTAAGGAAGGAGAATGCCGAGAGACAGCATTTTGAATTTCTCCTTGAAGAGAAATTTGTTCAATTCTCTCAGATCTAGGATTGGTCTGAATCCCCCTGTCTTCTTTGGAATGAGAAAATAAGGGGAGTAGAAACCGGACCCTTGTTGAGGAAGAGGAACCTCTTCTATGGCCCCTTGGGCAAGAAGAGAGGAAACCTCTTGACCCAACAGGGTTAGGAGAGATGGGGGAGAATTGAATGGTCTCACCATATGATGGGGAGGAAGGCTGGAGAAATGAAGTTTGTAACCCTCTCGAATGATAGAGAGGGTCCATTGTTCTGTTGTGATTTGTTCCCATCTGGGAGCAAAGTGAACCAACCTTCCGGGTATGGTGAGAGGTTCTGGGTGTGTTAGAACCAGAAGTGGCAAGTTCCCTAGGAGCAAGTCAAAACCCCTGAGGGGTTGGAGCCTGCTGAGCTACAGTAGCTGCTGCAGGCTTAGCTCGTGCTTGTTTGGATTGCTGACGCTTAGCAGTATAGCGAGGTTGAGAAGACTGCTGGCCAGTATTTGAAGCAACTCTGGCCTTCTTATAGTAAGGCCTTTTAAAAGACTTTTTCTTAATAGGAATTGAAGTGGACTTTGAAAGTCTTTCCAAGGTGGCATTTTCAGCATCCATCTGGGTGGCTTTGATTTGCCACTCTTCCCCAAATAAGTTCTCACCTGTACAGGGCAGATTCCGTAAGCCATCTAGAACCCAAGGTTCCAGATCAGAGGCCTGGAGCCAAGCAAGACGTCGGGCTGCAATAGCAATGCCCGAAGCCCTACTGGCTCCCTCAAAGGAATCATATGCTGCCCTATTAGAGAACTTAGAAACCTCTAAGAGTTGTTTCACTAGGGAAAGGAATCCCTGCTTTTTATCCTCAGGGATAAAGGGGGCAAAATGCCGCACCTTTTTGGCAAGTTCCTCCAGGAACATGCCCATATAGAGACTGTAGGAATTAATCCTGGCTATAAGCATACTAGCCTGGAAAATTTTCCTACCAAAAGAGTCCAAAGTCTTACATTCCCGTCCTGGAGGGGTGGAAGAGTGCCTTTTGGTACTCCTAATCTTCTTCATTGCAGACTTCACCACAATAGAGTGGTGGGGCAATTGAGTCTTTTGGAAACCAGGAGAAGGAGGGACCCTATACATGGTGTCCAACCTACGGGAATAAGGAGACAAAGTCAAAGGATTTTCCCAGAAATCCATCAGTTGTTCTTGAAGGATTTCATGGATAGGCAGGGTAACTGCCTCCTTAGGGGCCTTTGAGTATCCCAAAATATCCAGTTTTTTGGATCTGGGTTCCTTTTCAGAGGATGTGGTAATAGAAAGGGCTGTAGCCATATCTAAAACAAAGTCCTGGAAGGACAAATCCTCTGGAGGGGACATTCTCCTTTTAGGAGAAGAGGGCTCCTCAGGTAAGTTGAGTGAAAACTCAGCAGAATCATCAGAGGAGTGAAAATCCTCAGAGGAATCGGTGCTTTCCTCTAACGCACGATACGCGTACCGATCGGTATCGATATCGGGCGTATCGGGTATGGAACCGGTATGGAGCGAAAGCCCATACGGTACCGACTTGCGTTTAGAGGTGGACGGCCTCGATACCGGCATGGCGGACGATACCGGTATCGGGCCCGGAACCGCTGAAAGCGGAACCGATGGCGTTGCAGCTTTAATGAAAGCCATGACGGCCTGCTGCATGGACTGTACAGTATCGCCCATGGACGCCATAGCTGCCTGGATGTCGGTACCGGAGTGACCCGGTACCCCAGAGCAGGCTAACAGGTGATCTGTCGAGGCCGTAGCATCGATATCAACCTGAGACCCCTGAATTGGCGTTTTTGGAAGTTGGACTTCCCGCCGGGGTTGTTTGGCTGGGGCAGGGTCCTCAAGTTCTAAGCTAAGAGCCTCTCGATGCTTTGAAGGAGATTTGCTCTTTGAGGACTTGCCCACAGAAGGTTTGGTTACCTGAGATCCATCCGGAGAAGAAGACCTGGATGACTGTGATGCTGTATTCTCTGAAGCAAACAGCACATGGAATTTGTTGGCCCGGTTCTGCAGCCCACGTTTAGACATGTGGGAGCAAGATGGGCAGTCCGGTATGGAATGGTCAGGCCCCAAACATTTCAGACACCATTCATGGGTGTCTGTGACTGAAATAACAGCATTACATTTGGTACACTTCTTAAATCCAGGGGCTGGCTTCTCCATGAGGAGAAATTGAGTAGGCCGAGAGGCCTCTCTGAAGTGACCAAAAAGCTAAAAAATAAGAAAAAAGAATTATAATTTTTTAAAGAAAGAAAGAAAAGACCGGCGATACCGGTATCGGTATGGGGAAGGCAGGTACGCGGTCTAAAGAAACAAATAAAATAACAATTTCTTCAGCGGTGACAGGAACACGACCTGCTGGCTCCGCGGAAAAAGAGAAACTGAGGAGAGCTGTTCAGGAAGGCGGGAAGGCAGTGCGCATGTGCAGTGGGAGGTCCCAAAAGCTTCTATTCTAAGAAGCTGGGGAGCTTTCCCGCACGGGCTCCGTCGGTACCGACGTACCCATATGTGAGGACTTATTCCTGCTTGTTCCTGGAGATAAGAAACACCGGCGGTACCGGTGGCGTCGGGGAAGGCAGACGCAACCACAAGAAAACCAAAAAATAAAAGAAGAATTTTCTGCGGTGACAGGACGACGTCCTGCCGGCTCCGTGGAAAAACGAAAACTGAGGAGAGGCAGTTGGGAAAGGCGGGAAGGCAGCATGCAGGCGTGTTGGGATGCTTCCAAAAGCGTTCTGATTGGACGCTGGGGAGCGTTCCCGCGCAGACTCCGTCGGTACCAAAGTACCCATATGCGAAGACTCATTCCTGCTTGTTCCTGGAGATAGTACCACACGCATAAAGGCTTTTGCCTTTTCAAGAGAACATTAGATGTGCCACTGAGCTGCTCATGTGAAACACTTGTGAAACTATACTGAACTTTGGAGAAATCACATTGGGAATAATTATATCCATAATGAAGAAAATGCTAACTGCTGCAAGCATACTGTTTGACTTAAAATTTTCAGTCATTTTCAAAAAGTGTTACTTGTAAAGGAAAGAAATACCATAGTTAGCATTTGCTAATTCACTTTAGTAATTTAGTAGAGTGGTTGCTATATTAGCTCGCTTTGATACATAACTTAATTTGCTACTAGTTTTGAGAACTAATAAGCTACCAAATTTTGCCCATATAAACAAGGGAGAAAAATCAGTAAACATTATTGCTAAAGGAGGACTGTGCCTGGTAATTTATAGTAACATAGTAAGTGACGGCAGATAAAGACCAGCATGGTCCATCTAATCTGCCCAGCAAGATGGCAAGAGTAGGTGCACCTGTCGCTCTGTGCAGGCCACACCTCCCCATGTTTTTGTTTTTGTTTAGGGGTGAACCCACCACTCCATGTAGGACACCCTTATTTGTTGAGACGCTAGATAGTTCAGAAGTTAGATGGTACCGTTTATTTTGCTTTTATTTTGCTTCTGCTTTTATTTGGTTTTTCTATACCGCCCATTCCAGAGATCAGGGGCGGTTTACAATTAACAGTTTAAACAACTCTTACATAGAATGGTAGGATTAACTATTTACAGGTAACATATCTAACAATACAACTTTTTAGTAGTCTTAACGGAGCTTTAGAGCTCTGTTATTATTTACATATTTACATCAGTTGTTGCATCTTGATTGTGATACGGATCCTTGGGTTATGTGTTATGTGATTACTGTTGATGGGAGTCTGTATGTAGTGGGGTGGTGGGGGGGGGTTAATAGGTTGTTCTCTGCATGTTATGTATGTTGGTTTGTGAGAAGGTGGGGGAAGTTTCAGTAGGGTTTCCGAAATGCAGGGAGAATAGGATCATTTTAAGTCCCTTTCTGAATAGCTGTAGATCCTGTCGTTTGAAGTGCCAGGGGCAGTTCATTCCAGAGGCTGGGTGCTGTAAATGAAAAGGCTCTAGAGCTTGTGCATCTGTTTGTTTTGCAGATGACTTTGGGTGTGATAAGTGAGTGGTTTGCATTTTGTCGTTGTGTCCTGGACTGAGGTGGTGTGTGTAATAGGGTGATTAAGTGGGAGGGGGAGATGTTATTAATCAGCTTGAATGTTATAAGGAGTACTTTATATTTTATTCGGCTATGTATAGGGGAGCCAGTGTAGGTCGTGTAGGATTGGGGTTATGTGTTCAATGTGGTAATGGATAAGGAAACAAAACGTCTCCAAGTTCCTCTGTTTCCAAGTTTGCTTGTATTTTGGAAGCAGGGTTAACATTTGCTCCTGCTCAATTTGGCTTCAATTTCAACCAAAAAGCACTAACTTGGGGCACCTTCAGAGGGAAACAAATGTCAAGCATCTATGGTAGTAATCTTTAAGGCCCAGGAGCTGGTACTGACTCCCTTCAATCTTAAGTGCTGCTGCTACATGACTTTTCTCCCAATACACAGATTATTTGCAGATGATATATTGACTATTTGAAACGGAGGCGGAAAGGTAAGGAGAAGTCATTATAGGAAGATTTTGGATTTTAAAATCAATTTAAGTCAGATGCTGAATATTAATTTGAGCCCAGATTTGGTGGACCGACTGCACAGTAATTTTCCTTTTTGTTGGGCTGTGCATTCAATGCAATATTTAGTGATAAATCTCGGTTAAAAGGATGTGCTCTCTTTGCTCTCCCACTCTGGGCCGAATTAGTGCTGGTAATTTAATATTCCATGAGTCCCTGCTCCCACGTGGAAGGTAGCAAAAGTCATGGCAGTGAAATCAGAGCCCAGAAAGTTTAAGATTGTAGGAACCGTGGCAAAACTGGCAAAAATCTCCCGCCAGCAGACTATGATGGAGTGCTTAACTTCACAAGATGGCAGCAGCCCAAACCCTGGTGGGGCTTCTCCTAGCTCAGAATCCGTGTCAGCCTCGTCTGCATCGGAGGTGCTGAGTATGGCTCTGCACTCATCATCGGGGACAGAAGTAATTTTTTGAGGCAATTAAGGCAGGCAACGCTTAGCTATCTGTGAAGCTGGGCACCATTCAGGGAGAACTGAGAGAGGCCTGGGCTGAACTATAACTAGCGGTAAGTCACATTGAACGGGCAGAGAAATGTCTCTGGCATGGAGTAAGACCTACTGCTTCTAAAGCAAGACTCTACCACCCATCAACTGATGATTCAGAAGCTCCTCTCCAAGGTGGATGACTTGAAAAATAGATCTCAGATCTAATATACGCATCTTGGGAATTCCAAAGGGAGGGGAAGAGTGTTCCATGGAAGATTTTGTGGAGCACTTGTTAAAAGAGCTGTTTTGGGATCCCCCTCTCCTCGACAGTCTGATAGTGGAAAGAGCACATAAATAAATAAATGTATTAATTAATTCTATCTATTCAGTTTGATATACCACCTTTTCCTTCAATCAAAGTGGTTCACAATGGGATATTAAATACAATTTTAGTAGGGGTAAAGGGAATAAAAAGGCTGGTTATGAGCATTGGGAGAATTCCAGGCCTGCACAGTCTGGAGAGAGACTCCGACCCCTTTATTTATTTATTATTATTTATTTTATTACAATTTCTTATATACCGCACTATTGTCAGCGCGGTTTACATACAACAAAATGACCATAACAAACTGTTTGGCTTCACATAGAACAGGAGAAAACATAGAACAGGAGAAAACAACTTGGATAACATGCTTATGCTTTACATAGAACAGGAGTAATAACTTGGATAAACGGGGAATGCAAACTAAACTACTTACATATGTACAATGAGATCGAGTATTGGGAATTCAGTGGTGAAAATTCTCAATTTTTGGCAATGGGATTGGATTCTGAGGCAGGCCAGAAATGTGGGAGCTAACCCATAGAAGGATTACAAAAGGAAAATTAGACCTTACCTGCTAATTGTCTTTCCTTGAGTAACTCCAGGCCAGTCCAGTTACGCTTGGGTATTCGCCACCTCCAGCAGCTGAGGGCTGAGCATGTCAGGATTTTGCTCCAGCCATATAACAGCTCCCTCTGTTGCTCCAGAATCCAGTCTCTTACTAACAAAGCAGACCACCATACCAACTTGCTTCTACTGACTACCAGAAACTGTTTTGTTTTCTTTTTACTCTAATTTAAACGAGCCCAACAGAAGACAACTGAGACATGCCTCATTAGCTAACTCCTCTAACCCTACACAGAGGAAGGGCATGCCATGAAAAACAGGGCAGAATTGCTAAGCCACCCAGTTTGCCCACCCCCTCCCTCCAAAGGGGGATCAGTAATCTCTTATACGGAATCCATGCTATAGCCCCAGCTAGAACTGAAATCACTCCACCAGCCAGCTCGCTACTTGAATTCCGAATGGCTCCTGGCCTGGCCTGGAGTTATTCAAGGAAAGGCAATTAGCAGGTAGACAAATTTTGCCTTCCTTATCGCCCCTCCAGGCCAGGCCAGTCCAGTCACACTTAGGATGTGCCAGAGCAGTGCTTATAAGTGGGAGGGACCCACGAGTCTGGCCTGAAGAACCGACGCTTCAAACTGGCCATCTGATGCTGCTTGAACATCCAGCCGGTAATGCTTGAAGAAGGCATGACGCGACAACCATGTCGCCGCTTTACAAAATTTCCACCTGTGGCGCCAAACCACATTCCACCCAGTAAGTCGCCTGTGCCCACGTAGAATGGGCCCTGACACCCACTGGAGGAACTATCATGGACCACATAGGCAGGCATGATTGCCTGTTTCACCCATCTAGCGACAGAAGCCTTGGAGGCTGCTTCCCCTTTACATGGCCCTCCAAACAAGATGAATGGTCCGACTTCCTGAAGGGCTCTGTGGATTTCAGGTACCACCGTAGAACCCTGCGGACATCGAGTCGATGTAGGCGATTCCGGGGGCTGGCAGGATGGCCGGGGACAAACATTGGCAGCAACACCTGCTGATTGAGGTGAAAACGGGATACCACCTTGGGCAGAAAGGAGGGCACTGGTCTCAAGACCACCTTCTCCTTAGAGATCAAGAGAAAAGGTTCTCTATATGAAAGAGCCCAAAGTTCCAAAATTCTCCTTGCTGAGCAGATAGCCACCAGAAACACTGCCTTCAAAATAAAATCCTGCAGCGAAACTCATCCTCCGTTAGAACTGCCAGGACCAATTTAAGGTCCCATGTGCTGTAGGCATGGCCGCACCTGCTGCACTACCTTGAGAAACAGAGCCACATCTGGATGGGCCGTCGGGGACCTAACCCTGCATTTGTCCCATATAGAAAATGAGGGCCACCACCTGCACCCTCAGGGAACTAAGTGATAAGCCTTTATCGAGCCTGTGCTGTAAAAAGAGTAATATATGTGGCACAGAGCACGCGAACGGCACCACCTCCCTTGCAGAGCATCAGTTCTCAAATATCTGCTGGACTCTGATATAGGCAATAGTAGTTGATCTTTTCCACGCCTTCAACAGGGCAGCAATAACTGAAGAGGCATAACCTTGCCTCCTCAACCATGCCCTTTTAAAAGCCAAGCCCTAAGTGAGAACTGATCCACCTGAGGCAGCAGCACCTGCCCCTGAGCAAGCAGGTTCATCCTGTCCAGGAGTCATCAAGGACTGTCTGCCAACAGCCACATGAGATCCATGTACCATGGCCTCTGCAGTCAGTCTGGAGCAATGAGGACCACCAGTCCTCTGTGTGCTTCAGTCCTCTGCAGTAGAGGACAGATGAGAGCACATGGCAGAAACAGATGCCCTCCTGAGGGCCAGGGCTGCGCGAGCACATCTAGCCCTTTAGACATGGGCTTCCTGCGTCTGCTGAAGCAGTGGCTTGCTTTGGCACTGGTTCACTGCGGCCATCAGATACATGACTGGCTGATCCCATCACAATGTGATGTGGAACAAAGCCACATTCAGCTCCCACTCAACCAGATCTAGCCGGTACCAGAGGAAGTCTGCCTGTATGTTCTTTCCCAGCCACGTTCACAGTAGAGCGCGCCACCAGATTCTCCTCCACCCACTGTAACAGAGCCTGACACTCCTCCAACGGAAGTGCACTCCCATGTGCCCCCCTCACCCCCCCCCCCCCCGCTGAATGATGTATGCTACTGTCATTGTGTTGTGTGAACACACGCTGATGGGCTTCTGAGCCAGCAGTGGTCTGAACGCATGGTGAACCTGAGATACCGCCTGCATCTCCCACCGACTGATGGAGCAAGAACTCTCCTCCAGAAACCACCTCTCCTGGGCTACTTGGTCCAGACAATGCATCCCCATCCCGAGAGGCTGGCATTTGTTGTGAGCCACAGCCACTGCAGTTGCTCCAACGGTAGTCTGGCCCCCAGATGATTCGGATGCAGCCACCAATCGAGATTCCTCCATGTGCCCCTGGACATGGCAAAACTGGTGCTGAGGTGACCAACAGGTCAGCAGCAACTGCTGCAGTGTTCTCATGTGTGCCTGTGCATAGGGCACCAGGTCCAGCACCACCACCATGGAACCCAAAGAGCTGCAGATAATACCAAGCTTTTGGTGCTTTCATGACCAAAAACGCCTGAGCCTAGGCCTGCAACGTTTTGGACATGTTCCTCAGGCAGCCTAACCACCCCTTCCCGGGTGTCGAACTGCACCCCCAGGTACACCAGGCATTGCACAGTCTGTAGCTGACTCTTGGCCGGGTTGACCACCCAGCCCAAATTGCTGAGGAGCTCCACCACATGCCACATAGCAAAGACCTCTTCAGCCTCTGACTTTGCCCGAATAAGCCAATCGTCCAGACAGGGGTATACTAGGATGCCCCCTTTCCGGAGAGCCGTCACCACCACTACCATGATCTTTATAAAAGGTGCACGGAATGGTGGCCAGCCCAAAGGGCAATGCTCAGAACTGAAAATGCCCCGCCAGTACTGTAAAGTGGAGAAACCTCTGATGATACAGTCAAATGGGGATGTGAAGGTAGGCCTCTGTGATATCCAGCGCTGACAAGAACTCGCCCTGTGTCACAGCCAGGATGACTGACTGCGAGGTTTCCATATGAAATGTGGTATCCGCAACGTGTGATTCACATGTTTGAGGTTCGAGAATAGGTTGAAAGGAGTCCTCTTTTTTTGATACCACAAACTAGATGAAGTACTGACCTAAGCCGTATTAGCCTGGGGGCACTGGCACTACTGCCTGCAACCGCAAGGCGTGCCGGAGCATAGACTGGACTGCCCGTGCCTTCTCCGGAGATTTGCAGGATGATAGGACAAATGCCTCGGAAAGGGGACAAGCAAACTCCAGCACACTCCTTGCAGATAACCTTCAAGACCCACTGGTCAGTAGTTATCTTGGTCCAGGCGGAGTAAAACTGTTGTAGCAGACATCTGATCTCCACCAACGCCTGGACCACCATGACCTCATTGGGGTTTCTTTGCCAGCTCCTGCAAGTCTGAGAAACCACCTTGACCAGCTCCTTGGAAACCATGAAAGGGCTGCCCCCACAGCCCTAACACTACCTCTCTGGTACGGTGCAAAACGATTAGTCCAAAAACACTGGAACTTCTGGGACTGTCCCTGCAGAGGCATTCCTTGCTTCGCTCCTCTCTGCTAGTCCTCCAGCAAGTGGCCTCCTTTGGTCTCCCAAAGGTCTTTTGCCAATTTATCCAGTGCCTCCCCAAAGAGCAGCCTGCCCTTATAGGGGAGCTTACTAAGGAAAAATGTGGAAGCTGTGTCCACCAACTAACTGCAGAACCAAAGGAAAGGCTGGGCCGCAATCAGGGAGGGGTGGCCTACAAGAAGAGGTGGGTACACCCCTAAACAAAGGCATGAGGAGGAGTGACCTGCACGAAGTGGCAGGTACATCTGCTCTTGACACCTTGGCTGGGCAGACTAGATGAACCATACTGGTCTTTATCTGCCATCATATACTATGTTACTATGGCCTTGGAGTTTACCCTAATAAGGTTGCAGAGGGCATCTGCCAAATAGGGAGAGGCGGACTCCAGCTTGGCCCCTTCAGCGGATCCAGGCCCCTCCAAGTCTGCGGGGTCCATACCCTGAAGCCAATGAATGGACGCTCTGGCCACATAGTCCCTGCATACCGAGGCCTGCAGGGCTAATGTGCTGGAATCAAAGGCCTGCTTAAGAAGGATTTCCAGCCCACGATCCTGGAGATCCTTCAGGGCTGCACAGCCTTCCACTGGTCTTCTTTGTGACTGCTGATACTAAGGCATCCACCTTAGGCTTCTGGAGGAGCTCTCGCTCCTCCACAGTGGGACCGGGTACAGGCAAGCCATCACCCTGCCACCTCTAAGGGTGGCCTCCGGTAACTCCCATTTGGACTCAATCATCTTTTTTATCATTCTGTGAATGGGGAAGCAGACTTACGCCCCCTTGAACCCCTACTTCTAAGGGTTCCTCCACCGCTGCTGTTGGAGAAATATTCAGCGCCACTAGGGAATGGCTGATGACCAATGCTAGCTCCTCCCTATGAAAATCTAACTACAGTAGGGTCCTCCCCCAGAGAGATTTCCCCCTCCTCCAGGACAGCCGCTCCTTGCTTGCCCCATAGCACAGAGGTCCCTTGCCCCAGATCCTCTGAAGCAGGTGACTGGGGAGAGTCTTGCCCCTGTCAAGGGATCTGCCTCTACAGTCCTTTGTAAGGATACTGACCCCTAGAGTCCACCCGCTGCCCACTGACAGTAGCCCAAGAATCCGAGGCCTGACATGTGGTTGCAGGGCCCCACCACCAGTCTCCCCCTGCGGCTTCTTCATACAATAGGCCTGATGAAAGGCCAAGATGAAATTTGGGAGAAAAAGTCTAATGAATCTCACTCTTCCCCGGCCTCTGAATCTGCCCCACCCCCCCCCCCCCCCCCCCCACAACCCGGAAAAGAACCACAAAGGGTGAGGGATGTATGGAGGTCACAGGTGCTTTTTTATTGTAAGAAACCCCTATGCATTTCGGTGCTGCCTTCCTCAGGGGGTATACAACTTAAGAAAAACAATACAATTAAAAGTAAGATATCATATATAGTAATCAAAATAAGTACGCAAATAATTTTAAAATATATATATAAATAAATCATCCAAACAACAAAACATTAAAATCCTCAACCATTAAAATCACAGAGAAAAGGGAAGAGGAAATGTGAAGACACATAATACACCAGACACCTTGTCTGAAACCCAAATATGAAAAGAGATGAGGTGGTAGAGAGGTATCAAATTCTAAAGACTCTTGCACTCTGAATATCCTTTGGAAACTAGCAGAACATAAGAACACTCCTATTCTAAAATAAAACACAAATAAAGTATCACGACAGTTATATTCAGATGCTGAACCGATAAAAGAAAAGGAGCAACGAGAGTTAACAGGAAACAGTTCAGAGGAAGGCGACCAAAATGATTTAGAGCCTGCGTCAGAAGACATATGAGATGAGACTTGAAGACCTAAATATATACACTCTGGAGGAGAGGAGGGACAGTGGAGATATGATTCAGACCTTTAAATACTTAAAGGCTATTAATAGACAAACAAATCTCTTCCAAAGATGGGGAAGCTGTAAAACTAGAGGGCATAACATGAAGCTGCAAGGGCTGGGGTAAACAAAGGCAATGTCAGGAAAGCACAGTTACTTACCTGTAACAGGTGATCTCTGGGAACAGCAGGAATAAGTCTTCACATATGGGTATCGTCGATACCGACGGAGCCTGCGCGGGAACGCTCCCCAGCGTCAAGAAAGCTTTTGGGAGCATCCCACAGCGCCTGCGCGCTGCCTTCCCGCCTTTCCCAACCGCCTCTCTCCAGTTCGAGTTTTAAGCTGAGACAAAAAGAGAGAGAGAGAAAAGGAAAGATAGATAGAAAGATACAACTCCCAGGGGAGGTGGGTGGGCTGTGAAGACTTATTCCTGCTGTTCCCAGAGATCACCTGTTACAGGTAAGTAACTGTGCTATCTCCAGGAACAAGCAGGAATGAGTCTTCACATAGGGGGACTCCCCAGCTAGAGATGCCAGGGAGATCTCCAAGGTTGTGAGTCGCTGAGAAGGGCTCTACCTGCCCCATGGATCTCGGGCATCCAACCAGGGATAGGGGGTAGGAGTTGATTAGGTATGGAACAGGTGTTTGAGAACAGCCTGACCAAACAAGGCATCCCGGCGGGAGTCCTTGTCCAAGCAGTAATGGGCTGTAAAGGTATGAACCGAGGCCCAGGTGGCCGCTCGACAGATTTGGTCGATGGACAGAGTTCAGATGAGCCACAGAGGCTGCCATGGCCCTCACATTGTGAGCTGTGACATGGCCCTCCAGAGAAAGGTTCTTACTCTGGTAGGCGAAAGAAATACACTGAGCAATCCAATTGGACAGAGTTCTCTTAGAGACTGGAAGTCCCAAATGAGAGGGATCAAAAGCAACAAAGAGTTGAGAGGGCTTTCTATGTTGCTGTGTCCTTTGTAAGTAAAAAACGAGCACTCTCTTACAATCCAGGGTATGGAGATTCCTCTCTGCACTTGATGCATGAGGTCCTGGAAAAAAGACAGGTAAATACACCTCCTGGTTCAGATGAAAAGGTGAGACCACTTTAGGCATAAAGTGTGGATTAGTCCTGAGGACTACTTTGTCATGATGGAACCTTCTATAAGGAGGATTAGCCACCAAGACCTGCAGCTCACTGATGCGGCGAGCTGAGGTGACTGCAATGAGAAAAGTAACCTTCCAGAAAAGAAATTTCAAGGAGGTAGTGGCTAAGGGTGGCTTCATAAGCTGGCCAAGAACCAAATTCAAGTCCCATGCCACTGGAGGTGGTCTAATGGGAGGTTTAGTTAAAAGAAGGCCTCTCATGAATCTTGCAATAAGAGGACGAGAGGAAATTGAGAGGCTTAAGGGATGCTGCAATAGCACTCAAATGGACTCTTACTGAATTCGTTTTAAGGCCTGCATGGGAT
This sequence comes from Ichthyophis bannanicus, assembly GCA_033557465.1. Classification (NCBI taxonomy): domain Eukaryota; kingdom Metazoa; phylum Chordata; class Amphibia; order Gymnophiona; family Ichthyophiidae; genus Ichthyophis; species Ichthyophis bannanicus. The sequence goes on from CM066034.1 coordinate 743,850,738, forward strand.
AAATGCAGCAAATAATCTAGTAAAGAATTCAGAGGTATTGCAAGGGGGTTAAGACCCTTCTGTGCACACCAGATGGTAAACCTTTTCCATTTAAAAGCATAGGAACGTCTAGTGGAAGGCTTTCTGGAAGCATGAAGGATATCCTTCACCTGCTGAGAAAGATGCAAATCTTGAAGGTCTAGGCCATAGGTGTCAAACTCTGGCCCGCGGGCCAAATTTGGCCCGTAGTGTAATTATATTTGGCCCGCGAGGCTATACCAAATGACTATTAGAGCTAGCCCGCCGGTATTATACAGCGCATTCATTCATCGCTAATACTACAAATCCCATAATGCCTTGCTGTTGTTTTGGCACGTCAATCAGGACAGGTCCCAGAAATGCCCTCTCCTGTGTGACAGAAGTCATAGCGATCTCAAGCTACAACTGTCACTGTGGAACCCCTTCCCAAAAATGGCAAAAAAGGCAGACAACAGGAACTTTCTGGACAGGTGGGAGACAGAATATTTGTTTACATATGTAAAAGACAGACCTGTTTGTCTGATTTGTGGAGTCAACGTGGCTATAACTAAGGAGTATAACATTCGACGACACTATGAAACAAAACACCATGACAAGTACAAGGACCTGGACATGACTCAAAGCAGCCAGAAAGTGGAGGAGATGAAAAGAAGTTTGGTTTCACAACAGAATATGTTCAAAAAAGCCACATCACAAAGTGAGGCTGCTGTAAAGGCTAGTTATATTGTGGCAGCAGAGATCGCAAAATCAGCCCGGCCCTTTAATGAGGGAGAGTTTGTGAAAAAGTGCATGTTGAAAGTTTGTGACATCGTGTGCCCAGAGAAAAAGCAAGCCTTTTCAAACGTGAGCCTGAGCAGAAACACAGTAGCTGATCGCACATGTGATCTTGCCACCAATCTGTATGACCAGCTTTTGGAAAAGGGAAAAGATTTCGTTGCATTCTCCCTTGCTGTGGATGAGAGCAGCGACGCATCTGATACTGCTCAGCTGTCAGTCTTCATCCGTGGAGTGGACTCAAATATGTGTGTTACGGAGGAGCTATTGGGATTCAAATCAATGCATGGCACAACCACAGGAAAGGAAATTTTTGAGGAGGTTTCCAAATGCGTAACTGAAATAAAGCTGCCGTGGGATAAACTCGTGGGATTAACGACAGATGGTGCGCCAGCGATGTGCGGTAAAACAAGTGGACTGGTGGGCAGGGTCCGGGAGAAGATGCAGGAAGAGAACTGTGCAGGTGAACTAACTGTTTATCACTGCATCATACATCAGGAATCATTGTGTGGCAAAGCCCTAAAGATGGAACATGTTATGACCACAGTAACACAAGTAGTTAACTTTATAAGAGCCAAAGGTCTGAATCACCGCCAGTTTAAGTCTTTTCTGGAGGAGTGTGGTTCGGAATACGCAGATGTGCCGTATCACACAGAGGTGAGATGGTTAAGCCGAGGAAAAGTACTGAATAGATGTTTTGAGCTGCATGAGGAAATATGTCAGTTTCTGGAAAGCAAAGGGAAGGACACAGCAGAGCTTCAGGAGAAAACGTTTCTGTGTGAGCTGGCCTTTCTGTGTGACATCTCGAGCCATCTCGATGCGCTGAACCTGCAGCTTCAGGGGCGGGAGCGCATCATCACAGACATGTACGCTGCAGTGAGGGCTTTTAAAACTAAACTGTGCCTGTGGGAGAATCAGATGCTGCAAGGAAACCTTGGCCATTTTCCCTGCTGCCAAACCATGAAAACGCAGTTCTTTACCAACTTGTTCCCATGCGCACAGTTTGCTGAAAAACTCAGTGTACTCGGCGCTGAGTTTAGCCGGCGATTTGCCGACTTTGATGTCCAGAAATGTAGGTTTGAACTGCTCAGTAATCCCTTTGCAGTTAATGTGGAAAACGCACCAACCAACCTCCAAATGGAGCTAATTGAACTCCAGTGTAATGACACGCTGAAGTCAAAGTATGATGCTGTGGGCGCCGCCCAGTTTCCACAGTTCATCCCTGACACAATGCCTCAGCTCCGCACCCAAGCTGCTCAGATGCTCTCCATGTTCGGCAGCACTTATCTATGTGAGCAACTTTTCTCCTCGATGAAGATGACCAAAACATCTCACAGGAGACGTCTGACTGATGAACACCTTCGCTCGATACTGAGGATTTCCTCAGCTCAAAGCCTGAGCCCAGACATTGATGAACTATCATCCAAGAAGAGATGCCAGGTATCTGGCTTGGGCACATCAGATTAGATCAGTGTGCAGCAAACTGAGCAATAATTAACGTTTTCTTTATGCACTTTTTCTTGCTACTCCAAGACATGGGCTTGAATGGTTGGTTGATTTTATTATTATTGTTTTATTTTAAAAATTATTATTTATTATTTAAATCTTATTTAATAAATGAATGTCATTGATTTTTTTAATTTGAAATTGGTTTTTGCATATCTGAACTATTAAGTTATAAATTGTATAGTAATAAGTGTTGCTTCATATTCAATGTTAAAGCAAATCTTGTTTGGGTCCATATTAAAAGGTTCATTTGTTCAATGCTGGCCCGCGACTTTGTTCAAGTTTTACATTTTGGCCCACTGTGTATTTGAGTTTGACACCCCTGGTCTAGGCCTTCAGCAACCAGGCTCTGAGATGAAGAGACTGAGGATTTGGGTACCACAACGTTCCCTCCTCCTGGGACAGGAGGTCTGGAGCAGATCCCAAGCCCAGGGGAGCGAGCTTGAGAGAGATGCAGAAGTAGATGGTACCACACCTGGTGTGGCCAATGTGGTGCTATGAGGATCATAGACCCCTTGTCTCTCTGAAGTTTGAACAGTGTCTTGGGAATTAGGGGAATGGGTGGAAAGGCATAGAGGAAGACTTGCCCCCAATGGAGGAGGAAGGCATCCCTGGCCTGAACTTCCTGACACGGAATCCTGGAACAGAACCGGGGAAGTTTGGCATTCCACGGACTTGCAAACAGGTCTATGTCCGGGGTTCCCCAAATTCGGAAGATCCTGGCTATCTGGTCCCCATGGAGGGACCATTCGTGTGGAAGCAGAACTCGACTGAGTCTGTCTGCCCAAGAGTTTTGAACCCCTGGAAGATACACTGCCACGAAATGAATTTGATGCTCTCTGGCAAAGGCCCACAATCTCAAAGCTTCGTTGCAAAGCGACAGAGAGCCAGTCCTGCCCTGCTTGTTCACGTAGAACATAGCTACTTGGTTGTCCGTGTGGATGAGGACTGTCTTGTAGCTGGAGCAGGGTGTGGAAGACTCAGAGCTAGAAGAATTGCTCTAAGCTCCAAGAGGTTGATATGTAGAGATATCTCTTGTAGAGACCAGATGCCCTGGGTGGAGAGATCTTGTAGATGAGCTCCCCAACCCCTTGGAGAGGCATCTGTTGTAAGGGTTGCTTGGGGTAGCGACTGTTGAAAGGGGGACCCCAGCAACAGATTTTGAGTGGACTTCCACCACTGGAGAGACTAGAAGAGGCGACTGGAGGTTGCTATTTTGTCTGACAGGCACCGTGATGCCTGGGTCCAATGGGTGGACAGAGTCCACTGAGCTGCCCTCATGTGAAGGCGAGCGTAAGGAACCACATGCACGGTGGATGCCATGTGGCCTAACAGTTGTAACCTTTTTCGAGCAGTTAAATGGGACTTTAACTGAATTTGTGAGGCTGACTGCACCAAGCGTAGGCAACGGGCCTGGGGAAGATAGGCCCTTGCAGTTGTGGTATCCAGCAAGGCCTCTATGAACTCTAAAGACTGAGTAGGGGTGAGATGGGATTTTGGGATGTTTATTACAAGTCCCAGATACTGAAGAACACGCCTTGTGCAGGCTAGGGAAGTCTGGGCCTCTGACTGAGACGGAGCTCAGATGAGCCAGTCGTCCAGATATGGGAATACAAATATTCCTAGAGTGCGTAGAAATGCAGCTACTACTGCCATGCATTTTGTGAATACTCTTGGAGCAGAGGCCAGACCGAAAGGAAGCACTCTGTATTGGTAGTGCTTTCCTTGATAAAGGAACCGAAGGAACCTTCTGTGTGTTAGATGGATGAGGATATGGGTGTACGCATCCTTGAGATCTAGAGAACAAAGCCAATCCTGACTCTGAAAGTATGGAAGGAGAGCACCGAGAGAAATCTTGAATTTCTCCTTGCATAGAAACTTGTTCAATTCTCTGAGATCTAATATGGGTCTGTAGCCCCGTTTTCTTTGAGATAAGAAAATAGGGGGAGTAGAACCCTGAACCCTGTTGAAGGGGTACTTCTTCTATTGCCCTTTGGGTAAGAAGGGTAGCAATCTCCTGTCCCAGAAGGTCGAGGAGAGATGTTGGAGAATTGAACTGTCTCACCATGGTGTGGGGAGGAAGGTTTAAGAAATGAAGCTTGTACCCCTCCCTTATGATGGAGAGGGTCCATTGCTCTGCCGTGACTTGTTCCCATCTGGAAGTGGGCTAACCTTCCTGGAATGGTGAGAGGCTCTGGTTCTTCTAGAGCCAGAAAGGCTAAGTTCTCTAGATGTAAGTCTGAGGCTGTTGGGCCGTAGCAGTCCTTGCAGCCTTAGGCTTGGCTTGTTTAGGTTGTTGCTGACGCTCTGCAGCAAAACGACCTGCAGAAGATGCCTGCTGACCATAAACAGGATAATATTTCCCCTTTTTGGGAAAGAAAGCCTTTTTGAACAACCTTTTTCTAACAGGAGCAGAAGTAGACTTTGAAAGTCTATCTAAGGCAGAATTCTCAGCATCCATCTGAGTGGCCTTTGCTTGCCAATCCTTGCCAAAAAGGTTTTCACCTGTACAAGGAAGATTTCCTAATCCATCCTGGACCCAGGGTTCCAAATCAGAAGCTTGTAACCAAGCAACTCTGCATGCACCTATGGCAATAGCCGAGGCTCTGCTGGCACACTCAAAAGAGTCAAAGGCTGCACGGTTGGAAAATTTGGAAACATCCTGGGCATGTTTAAGCCAGGTGAGAAACTCCTCCCTTTTATCTTCTGAGATAAAAGGAGATAAAGTTTGCAGATGATCTGTAACTTCCTTTAGAAACATCCCCATATAGAGACTATAGGAGTTGATTCTGGCAGCAAGCATATTGGCCTGGAAAATTCTCCAGCCAAAAGCATCCAAGGTTCTGCATTCTCTTCCTGGAGGATTAGATGAGTGTCTTTTTGCACTCTTTATCTTCTTCATAGCAGACTCCACCACAATACAGTGGTGAGGAAGCTGAGTCTTATGAAAGCCAGTACAAGGAGGAACACGGTATATGGTGTCCAACCTACGAGAATGAGGGGAGATAGTGAGAGGTGTCTCCCATATGCCCAAAATGTGATCATAAAGGATCTCATGAATTGGTAAAGTAGATGCCTCTATAGGAGCCTTAGGATATTGTAAAATATCCAATTTCTAGGCTCTGATTCAGGGGCCACTGAAATTTAGAGGCCCCTGGCCACTTCCCTAATGAAGTCTTGAAAAGACAAGCCTTCTGGAGGAGACATTCTTCTTTTTGGAGAAGAGGGCTCCTGAGGAAGGAGTACCGATGCTTCGACAGAAGCCTCTGATTCATCAGAGTCTTCGGAGGAATCGAAGTATCGCCTGTCTGGATGCTCCTGCAGAGCCCGATACACGTACCGAGTGGTATCGACATCGGGAGTGATCGGTACCGATTGGTATCACAGAACAGCGTACCACTGCAGTCGACACCAAAGCCGATGTCGATGCAATCGGTGCCGGTGCCGGAACCGGTACCGACAACGGAGTTTGTTGCGGTACCGGAGACGTCGCAGCTTGTATGAATGCCGTAATGGCACGCTGCATGGTCAGAATATTCTGATCCATTGACGCAACCAATGTCTGGATGTCGGTACCAGTGGAAACCACCGGTACCCCAAAACATGGCAACAGGTGATCGGTCGAGGCCGAGCCATCGATGTTAACCTGTGACCCCATAGATAAAGCTTTGGAAGCCGGAGCTTCCCGCCGGGGTAATTTTGCCAGTGTGGAATCCTCGAGAGCAAGCCCGGAGGCATCTCGATACTTAGAGGGAGATCTACACTTCGAGGACCGGCTGGACTTATGTTTGGTTACCTGAGATCCATGGGAGGAAGAAGCAGCCCTGGAAGATGTCGATGCCACCGAAGCTGCATCAGAGGGAAACAGGGTACTGAGCTTGGCCACTCGATTCTGTCGACCTCTTTTAGACATCATGGAACAGGACTCACAATCGGTGATGGAGTGGTCAGGACCCAAACATTTTAGACACCAGTCATGGGTGTCGGTGATAGAAAGAGTACCGCTGCACTTTGAGCACTTTTTAAACCCGGAAGCAGGCTTTTCCATGAGGAAAATTTTTCTAGGCCTAAGGCCCAAAAGGAAAAAATGCACAGAAGTGGGAAACGGTAGATTTTTTTTGTTTTTTGTTTTTTTTTTAAAGAAGAAAGAAGAAAAGAACGGCGGTACCGGTCCAACGTTGAAGAAGGCAGACGCGCGACCAAAGAAATAAAGAAATATAAAGAACTTCTTCAGCGGTGACAGGAACACGACCTGCTGGCTCCGCGGAAAAGAAGAACTAGAGAGGCGGTTGGGAAAGGCGGGAAGACAGCGCGCAGGCGCTGTGGGATGATCCCAAAAGCTTTCTTTCTGGACGCCGGGGAGCATTCCCGCACAGGCTCCGTCGGTACCGACGATACCCATATGTGAAGACTCATTCCTGCTTGTTCCTGGAGATATACTTTTTCACCAAAAGGGTGGTGGATGCTTGGAATGCCCTCCTGATGGAAGTGATGAGGGAAAATAAATAAATTCATTTTGAATTTTGTCACTAACATTTTTTATATACCATCTTTCAACAAATCAAAACGGTTTACAGACAGCATACGGTAACAGAGTTGACACCGTTTTACATAGAACAATAACTTAATGATCTTAACAGTGAAAAATTCAATAGAACTTTTTACATATTTACAGAGAGGGGTGGGTTGTGCAAAAGGACATGGAAGGGCGAAGAATAAGGAGGAGGGTCAAGGAGGAGTGAGGTCTGTAAATTGGTTTCAGTTAGATTAGGAGAGCTGTGGATTAGGTTGGCACTGTGAAGTATTCCTGAAAGAGGAAGGTTTTAAGCCTTTTGAGGAATTCGGAGTGGTCACAGCATCCTCTTGGGTCTGGTGGGAGGGCATTCCATATGGAAGGGGCAAAGAGGGAGACTGTTACATGTGGACTGTTTGCTCTTTTTCTTCTGTGAAGGTATGTTTAGGATGTTTGTAGTGTTTGGTCTCTGTGATCTGGTGCTGTTTGGTTTAGAGAGAAGGGAGAGTAGACAGGGGGAGGATTTGTTGTGTATTTCTTTGTGTATTAGTGTGATTGCCTTGAATTTTATTTTGGCCTGCAATGGGAGCCAGTGGAGGTTCTGGAGGACAGGGGAGATGTGAGCTTGTCTGGATGTGTCGGTCATTAGGCGTGCTATCGCATTCCGAGCCATTTGGAGGGGGGTGGATGCTCTGTTTTGGAAGACTTTGATATATGAGGTTGCAGTAGTCGAGGTTCAGAGTGGTTAGGGCTTGGCAAGAGGTTTGGAAAGAGTCACAATTTAGTAAGGGGCGGAGGTTTCTCAGGGCATTTGTAGTAGTTATCTGCTCCTGGAAGGTGAGGTTTTGGTCAATTATTAAGCATAGATATGACTTTAAAAAAAAAAAAAAAAAAGAGACAGTGTAATCTTCAAGGACAATGGATGTTGGGGGAACAAAGGATGGGTTGGAAAAGATGTGGAAGGTTTCTGTTTTAGTTTGGTTAATTATAAGAGTATGCTGGTGGAGCCAGTGTCTTATCTTGGTGAAGCAGTTGCTAATGTTGGTGAAGTTCGGCATTGTAATGTTGGAGGGGGTGAAGAACATTATGTCGTCAGCGTATAATTGGTATTGTATGTTGTGTTCGTGAAAGATTTCACATATTGGTTGAAGGAAGATGTTAAAGAGGAGACCAGATAAGCTGGAGCCTTGAGGGACTCCTTGAGTAGGGAGGTTTTATTGCCAATTCGTACCTGTTGTGTTCTATTTTCAAGGTAGGAATGGAATCAGTTTAGGGTAGTATCTCTGAGGCCGATGTCATACAGTCTGTCAAGGAACTGTTCATGGGGGAGGGAATCAAAAGCAGATGAAATGTCAAGGAAAATTAGTACAATTATGTAAAAAAATTACTCCAAACATATACCGAAATTCTTAGTGATACCCCACTAAAATTTAATGTGTCATTCTTATGCGGTTTAAAAATCCACAAATATAGTCTCAGACTTTAATAGCGCTTAAAACCATTAACTCCGTGAAACAGCGCTGTAATTGCATCCATGACTATTGTGGACCGCCAAGTTTTATTTTTTAATTTTTTATATGTGAATATCACCAATTCTCCACCACCGATTTGTGTTGAGCTATAAAAGAGCTTATCTTTTGTTGACGTATTTTCCAAAATGAAAAGCTTCGTCTGCTATATCGTATTGTAACTTCTCCTCTACGCCTCCTTGGCGCCTAAATAGCGTTTCACTCCTCACCGGAGTTTCTTCAGGAGGATTCCAAAATTGCTGCCCGCGTTGTTCTATGAACTTCCTGCTCTGCCAAAAAAACACCACGCGGCATTTTTTTGGCAGAGCAGGAAGTTCATATAACGCGGGCAGCAATTTTGGAATCCTCCTGAAGAAACTCCGGCGAGGAGTGAAACGCTATTTAGGCGCCAAGGAGGTGTAGAGGAGAAGTTACAATACAATATAGCAGACGAAGCTTTTCATTTTGGAAAATACATCAACAAAAGATAAGCTCTTTTATAGCTCAACACAAATCGGTGGTGGAGAATTGGTGATATTCACAAATAAAAAATTAAAAAATAAAACTTGGCGGTCCACAATAGTCATGGATGCAATTACAGCGCTGTTTCACGGAGTTAATGGTTTTAAGCGCTATTAAAGTCTGAGACTATATTTGTGGATTTTTAAACTGCATAAGAATGACATATTAAATTTTAGTGGGGTATCACTAAGAATTTCGGTATATGTTTGTATGGAGTAATTTTTTTTACATAATTGTATTATACTCCACGTAGACCTAAGTAAACTTCTTGAAGGAAAATTAGTAGGCAACCTTGATTAGGTGTTTGGGTGTAAGATATCACTGAGTCTAGAAGGGATGTGATCAGAGTTCAGACACCATGGTTCCTTTTGAAACCATGTTGGAAGGGGTCAAGGAGGGTATGATAGTCAATGTAAATCTGCAGTTGGGATTGGACAATATTTTCAGCTATTTTTGCTAGTAGTGGGATACTTGATATTGGTCTGTAGGAGGCTGGTAAAGTAGGGTCGTTTTTTTCAGGGGTGCTGGAATAATTCCAGTGCTGAGGGAAGTATTTATTATGGATCGGATGAAGGGGCTAAGGGTTTCTTTCGTGCTTTTAATCCACATGACTGGGCATGGGTGGAGGACAGAAGTGGATGTGTTGAGGTTTTTGATGACTGAAATTATGTTGTCAAGAGATTGGGGGGTCAAACTGGTTCCAGGTTGTTATAGAGGTTATATTAGGGGTATAGGATTCTGTGTGGAGGCTAATTTGAAATGAGGGTGGGGAGTATTTAGAGCAAAGGTGGTCTGCTATGGCTTGTGGGGAAGATTTTTCATCCAGTTCCTGTTTTGATGGTTCCTTTCATAGGGATTTGGCAATGGAGAATAGTTCCCTGGGTTTAAGGAGCGCAAAATTATATTTTCATTGTATTCTTTTTCTCCGTAAGGTTTCAGAGCAGTAGGAGAGGAGCTTTTCTATGTAGCTGGTATGGCTGGGGGGGGGGGGTGGTGGTGTCACGGAAGCGACACCAGTGACATTCCAACCACTTGAGCTCTTTCTTTAATTCATGTAGTGACGTAGAGAACCAGGGTGTTATTACAATGTTTGTGTGGGGATGGTCTGGGGAATGCTTGTGCGGCAGCAGTCATGATTTTGTTCCATTAATTTGGGAATCTAAGTTGGTTTTGTTGTCAGGGAGCATTTCTAGATGGGGTGTTAACTGATTAATGAACGAGTTGATATCAAAGTGTTTGAATTTATGAGTCTGTGGAGGTGCAGTGGGGTAGGAACCTTTCTAGTGGTGGGAGGGAAAAGAGAATAGTATCAGGAAGTGGTCTGACCATGGAACGGGGTAGATGAAATATGAAATTTGAGTATTCTCTAGGATATTCTGTGGTATAACGATCAAGTCTAGGATGTTGCCCTTATTGTGAGTTGAAGATTTGATGATCTGGGAGAAGTGTAAGGCTTCCATGGCATCTAGGAAGGAGGAAGCTTGTTTCGGCGAGGTTGAGGAGAGGTTAAAGTCTCCTAGGATGATGAGGGTGTGTATCAGTTTGAGGAGTGCAGGCTGATTCGAGTATTATAGAAAGGTCGAGAGTATCTGATTGAGGAGCTCTGTATAAGACACAGTGAGAGTGCATTGTTGGAGATTTTAACTGAGTCAATGCCTAGGGTAGAGGTTGATTCAATGGTGGTGAAGTTTAATTCTTTCTTTGATATTACTGAGACGCCACCGCCTCTGTTGGTTGTCCTGTTGCAGTTCTGAATTGTGTGAGTAGGAGGGCAAAGTTGGTTTATGAGAATAGGTTGTGATTAGTAATTAAGTCTGCTATGAGGGGGATCTTATTTCTGGTTGAGCGTACATTGATCAGGGTGCACAGCAATGTTCCCTTTAATTTTCTGTAGGCTGTGTGCGCATAAAATATCAGCTGTGCAGCTTTTGAAGGAAGGTTAAATTTTTGTGCGCCACATAACGACACTCGAAGTTATATACTTTAAAATTTTACTACACGTCAGAATACAGTATGTACACCATATTGATTGCACTAGAAAATACTGTAGAACTTCTGAAAACCATAAATACACAACTTTTACATTTTAAGACGTCTGTGTTTTCTATCAGAATCAGAACTGTAATTTTTGTGCGCTCTGTTGTAAAGTATGTGCGCTTGCTCATTGAGGTGTGTGCGCGCGCGCACACGCGCACAGCTTAGAGGGAACAGTGGTGCACAGTACATAAGAACATAAGATACGCAATACTGGGTCAGACCAAGGTCCATCAAGCCCAGTATCCTGTTTCCAACAGTGGCCAATCTAGGTCATTAGTACCTAGCAGTCTCCCCAAAAGACACACATTCCTCAATGCTTGTATTGGATCAAGCAGTGATATCCCGGGTCCCTTTTAATAATGGTTTATGGACCTTTCCTCCAGGAACTTGTCCAAAACTTTTTTAAACACAGCTACACTAACAACTTTTACTACATCTTCCGATAGCAAATTCCAGAGTTTGATTACATGTTGAGTGAAAAAATATTTTTTCTTATTAGTCTTAGTTTACCCGGTAGCTTCATTGCATGTCCCCTAGTATTTCTATATTGTGATGATGTAAACAATCGATCTACGCTTACCCGTTCTACTCCGTTCATTAATTTATAGACCTCTATCATATCTTTCCTCAGCCATCTCTTTTCCAGTAGTGGGGAATGGCTTGAGTTGATTGAGCAAATGCTTTCTGAAAGTCTAAATACATCAAGTCCCACCATCAGAGACTCCTATGGAAGTTAAACAGACAACATAGGAGGCAATGTCTTATTGGGGATTGGAAACTAAGACAGAAAACAGAGTAGGGATAAATGGCTAATTTTCTCAGTGGCGGAAGGTGAATAGTAGAGTACCCCAGGGATCTGCATTGGGACTGGTGCTTTTTAACATTTATAGATGATCTGGAAATGGGAACAAGCAAGATGATGAAATTTGCAGATGGCACCAAATTATTCAGAGCTATTTAATTACATGTGGATTGTGAGAAACTGCAGGAAGATCTTGTGAGACTGGGCATCCAAATGGCAGATTACAAGTGCAAAGTGATGCATGTAGGGAAGAATACACCAAACTATAAACAATGCTAGAGTGTGATAGTACCAAAACAGTGAATTCCCTATTTCCCTTTTTGTTGGAGCTGCCACACAAAAGTAGGTGGAACAAAAACCATCCCCTCGCTGTGGGCACTCCTTTTAATAAGATTATACGTGAGTAAAAATAACTCAAATTACTTAGCTTTTTTCATCGAGCTTATAAACCGCCAAACAATGTAGACTTAACTACATGCCACGTTTCGGGTCTCAACATATGGACCCTGCACCAGGTTAATATCATTCCAGTAGTCAGTAAAGCTTTGGTCTACTACTACTGGAATGATAATAACCTGATGCAGGGTCCATATGTTGAGACCCGAAACGTGGCACATGGTTAACTCTACATTCTTTGCCGGTTTATAAGCTCGATGAAAAAAGCTAAGTAATTTGAGTTATTTTTACTCACGTATAATCTTATTAAAAGGAGTGCCCACAGCGAGGGGATGGTTTTTGTTCCACCTACTTTTGTGTGGCAGCTCCAACAAAAAGAAAAAAGAAGGGAAATTTATTTATTTGGTATTTATTTGGTATACATTTGTAAGCCGCCACTTCCAGCGATCAGCGGCGGACCAATGGTGTAAAATACAAGGGAGTAAAGTATAAAATCAGTTGAAGGTACAGAATGATTTGGGGGAGGGGTACACCACCAACACACAAAATTACCAATAGACATTACATTTTGCTCACCCAGGTTTGAGCCACAAATAAAAATATACATTTGATTGAACAGATTATAAATATACACTTGATTGGTCAGAATAAATATACATTTGGTTTACCGTATGAAAATTACAGTTTTATCAGCCAGTTTGAGCAACTTGTTAATTTACAGGTTTATCAAGAATATAGATAGTTGTAAGGTATATTGCCAGTTATGCAGTCTTATTTATTTATTATTATTTATTTAATTACAATTTCTTATATACCGCGCTATTTAGCATCAGTGCGGTTTACATTATAACTTAACGACCATAACAACAAGCTGTCAGGTTTACATCGAACAGGAGTATAAACTTGGAAAACAGGGTTAACTATATACATAATCTATTTACATTGGAAGGATAGATAAAAGTCAGATAATGCATGTAGGTCTTTTAACTAAATTGGGTCAATTCCTGAAAGGTATATCTAGGATCAATTGCTGTCAGGTAAGTGTTGGAGGAACAGGTGGGTTTTGAGGGCCTTCCTGAACTGATATTGGTTGGCTATGGCCCTAATGTCAGGGGGTAGAGCATTCCAGCATTTGGGTACGTAAAAGCTGAAAGCCCTGTTTGTGGTTGTCATGTTGTACTTTGTCGAAGCCTTTGGTATTGCAAGCAAGTTTACAGCTGTTGATCTTCTGGATCTGTTGGGAGGGACAAAGTGGATAAGATGAGTGAGTGAGGAGGCTGAAATACCTTTGATTGCCTTGAAAGTTAATAGAAGGGTTTTGAAGGTGATTCTCCCATTGATTGGTAGCCAGTGCAGCTGTTTGAGAATGGGGGTCACGTGGTCGTATCTGGATGCTCCGTAAAGGATCCTAGCTGCGGCGTTCATGGCCAACTGTAAGGGGGTTAATGTGGATTGGGGGAGACCTTGTAAGATGGCATTTGCAAAATCAAAGTGCGGCAGGATCAGCGCTTGATATATGGTTCGGAAGTCATCTGGGTCCAAAAGGGAGCGTAGGTGCTTGAGAGAGCGTATTTTGAAGTAGACGGCTTTGACTATGTTGCTTATGTGGCTTTTCATGTTAAGATGTTGATCCAAAGTAACTCCCAAATATTTTATTGCATCTTTGGTTTGCAAATCAGCTTCATTGACACTGACATGGGATGGGGGGGTAAAGTAGGTATCTCTGGTGATGAATAGCACCTCCGTTTTTTTATGTGGGATGCGAAGGTTCTGTGTTTGGAGCCAAGTTGAAACTGCGTTGAAGCAGTCTGTGAGAGGGGTCAGGTCCATGTGAGTTGTGGAGAAGGGCATGTATAATAGGATATCATCTGCATATATCAAACAATTCACATTGAATGATCTTATGATATTGCAGATGGGCTGCATGTAGATATTGAAAAGTAATGAGGATAACGATGAGCCCTGGGGTACTCCTTGACATTGACATTGGAATCTATTTCCTGCCTCTTGTGCTTCCGGGGGTTAGGCAACTTGGGTACGGAGGGAATGATAGGGAAATAGGGAATTCGCTGTTTTGGATCAGAATTTTTCTTATGGTTTCCAATTATATTCTGACAGCAGGATTTATTTTTTGATTTTAGAGTGTGATAGTAAACATCAAACAATATAGTGCATTCCAATATCTCAAATGGAACAAAAGGGAAAAAGAGGAAAAAATAATCTCCCAGGGTTGTTGTGCAATATAATTACACATTTTTTTTAGCTTTTGAAAGGTTTGCCTGCTTACTACTTGTGCAGGTTTGTCAATCCTTCATTAGTCTGTTAAGAACGCTAAGCATGATCTTTTATGGCTAGTATCTCTAGTCCCCTGAAGCAGCACTGGCAAAACACTGGGAATGGTTGCATAAGTGGCGATGGGGGAAACCTCTCAAAGCAAATAAGTACAATGAGAAGATATAGTCTGCTTGTATAATTTTCAGGCTAGTGTTTGTATGTAGGACCTTATTCATGAAGCCTTTGGCACATTGCTCTGCAGGACAAAGCGGCATTTTGGCATGTTGAATTAATTTATAATATCTTTAAAGTGGAAAATTCAAAAATTCAAAATGTAAAAACTGACTAATTAATAGGTTAAAGGAGTGTTTTTTGAGGATCACTGATTCAGTGAGTGAATGCTAAAGGCTGGCTTGCTCTATATGTCTATACTAACATGCTCCTTTTCCTCTTAAAATTTTTGTATAATTATATTGTACAACAACCCTAGGAGAATTTCTCCCTTTTGTTCTGTTAGGGATATTGGAATGAAGTATATTGTTTGTTGATGTTTGCATCTTCTTCATTCTGAGATTGGTCCGTTTGCGAGTGTGATAGTAAACATATTGAAGTCTTCTGTTTAGTGTGTGGCTGTGGCCACTAAAAAGGAAAGCAATATTAGGAATCATTAGGAAAAGAACAGAAAATAAAACAAAGGATGATATAATGCCTCTAGCATTCCATGTAACTTCAGGGTGTCCCCTAGTCCTTGTATTTTTTGAAAGGGTAATTAATCCCCTCAGTATTTTAAAGGGCAGAGATACCCCCCCTTCCAAGGTCTACATACGTATGTGACCCACAAAGCACACCACTGATGCCCCAGGTATATGTCATTTGCATCGTTCCCTTTGCTCTATTATTGTCTGTCTTTGCCTGATCTGCATTATGGCTTCAATGCCTGTAGTTTGGAGCTTTTGCCCCATAGTTGTTGCACTCCGGCCCCCTGGGAGGTTTTCATGGGCATCACAGAACTTCATCCCTTGCCGGTCATACTCCTCTCCCTCACCTCCCTCTACCACTTCCTTCTCACCCCTGCACCTGGCTTTGATAAACTGCCGCTCCCTCCTGCTAAAACTCTCTTGGTGCACAATATGCTCTCTAAGGATTTGTTGGATATATTCTTTGTGATGAGACCTGGCTTAAAGAGGGTGAAAGCCCCCTTCTTACCCACTGCCTCCTCCCTGGCTTCTCTGCCTTTTCTACCCCTCTGATTGGTTGCTCAGGTGGAGTTGCAGTATTTTTCCTCTCTTCTGTGCCCCTATCATTGGTTCAGTCAGCTGCTCTTCACTATCCAGAATCTCTACTTCTATGTCTTCAATCCTCCCCACCAACTCACTTTCTTCTCATTTACTCTCCAACGTCAACCTGGCTGCCTCTCTGGGATGCCTTCCTTCTCTCTATTACCAAGCTGTCTCTCCAATTCCCTCGCCAAGTGTTCTTGGGTGATTTTAACACCCACTTCCTCTCAAGATTGCTCCTTCACCTCTCTTCTTCAGGATCTTGCCCTCTGGCAGCATATTCCTTTTCTGACCCGTGTGGCCAGGTTCCCTTTCCAACCCATGTGGCTGTCCACATGCTCAATCTCCTCATAACTCCTTCTCTTTACACTATCCCCTTTCCTTGGACCAATTACTTTGGTATTCATTTTTGTATGCACCTCCCCCTGCTCTCCCTTGCAGCCTGCTCACTGCCCATTTCTGCCACTGCTGGCCTCTCCCGCCACATTACTGCCTCCACCCTGGCTCAGTTTCCCTCATCAGAGCAAATCTTGCCTTCTGTTCTCCCGCTCACTCAATGGCCAGTTTCCACCTGGTATACCTTGTCTGCCATTGCTCTGGACTACTTAAGTTCCACTTTGCCCATCTGCTCCATGTTGCCCATCCAGACATCCTTGGTATCACCCTGGTCTCCATCTACATCGTGCCTATCTGTGCCGGGCAGAATGTCTCTGTGCAGCATCGGTCCCCAAATCACTCTCCAATATTTTCATTCTTGCCATTGGCATTATCGGTCTCTCATTCATACTACCAACAGACACACTATACTCTGCTCATTTCTACCTCTGCTAATTCCTCTCGGCAGCTGTTCTGTTCCGAGATCTCTCTCCTCTGCCCTATTGCCCACTTCCCCAGTTAACCTTGCTCCCTCCCTCCCCAGTCCATCAAGTCTTGATTCCTTCTTTTCAAACAAGATTCAGTCTCTTTGTTCCTTTTTTCCTAACTGCCCTCCTCCTCTCTCCTTTCCCTATTCTCCCCCCAACCACTTCCTGTCCACACCTGGTCTTCCTTCCCAATCACAGTCTAAGCTTTTTAAAATGCTCTCCTCTGCTCAGAAAACTACTTGCTGTAGTGATCCCATCCCATCCCCTCTGCTTGGTTGCTGGAACCTGCTCTCTCTTCTTCCCTCCATCCTTTCGATATTTAACACTAGTCTCTTCTCAGAGCTTTTCCCCCACCCCCTGGAAGCATGCTTTCATTCATCCCCTTTTGAAAAAGCTAACCCTTGACCCTGCCGATCCTGCCCATTATCACCCCTGTCTCTAACTTTCCCTTCCTTTCTAAAATACTTGAACAGTCTGTCTTCTCAGAGTTCTTACCACCTAGAGGCGACTCATTACTTGCATTCAGGGCAGTCTGGTTTTGGGTCAGGGCACAGTAGAGTCTATTCTCCTGTCTCTTCTGAATGAGTTGCATGTTTCATATGATCAAGGTGATATTTCCTTTGCAGTGTCAGACTTATCTGCTTTTGATCTGGTGGATCACTGTACTCTTTCACGTTTACATGGTGCCAGTATCTCTGGGACAGTCCTCTCCTCTTGTTCCTTCTCAGTTATCTCAGGCTGCTACTCCTCTGAACCTATTCCTTTTCTTGTAGTGCCCCTCTGGGTTCTATATTGGCCCCCCTCCTTTTCAATCTTTTCCTGGTCCCCCTCACCCTATTAGTACAGCAGTCTGGTCTGTCGGCATATTATGCTGATGATATAGTGCACTACACTTCTCCCATGGCACCTGACCTCACCCCATTAAATTCCTGCCTTTCTCATGTGTCCGAATGGCTCAACTAATTTCTTACATCTTAATGCCCTGAAAACGTCTATCTGGTTCCCCAAATCCCTCCTGGGCCCCCACGTTATCTGGTTCCCCAGTTTCACTTATCAGTTCTCTGTTATTTAGGAGTTACCTTGGACTCCACCCTCATTTTATTAACATATTTCACTTCTTGTTTCGTACTCCTTGTCCCTCAGGCAAGTTTGCACTATCCGCCCTTTCCTAGATGTTCTCTCTCACCACCCTTCTTCATAACCTTAATAATGTCCCGCCCTTGCCTACTGTAATTCCGTTCTGTCTAGTCTCCCTTAATCCCAGATCCAGAGTCATCAACTGATTCAAAACACCGCTGCCCGGATTCTCTCTCATGCCACCCACTTCGATCACATCACCTCCATTGTTCATTGATATCCACTGGCTTCCCATCTCCACCGCATACAATTCAAGATACTCACTTCAGTCCACAAAGCTACTTTTGCACAGACCCGTCCATACCTGTCTGCCCTTCTGCAGTTCCATATTCTATCTCGCAGCCTCTGTTCAGTCCACAATCAATCATCTGCCTCTCCTGTCCCCCTCATGTGCCCAGCTTGAATCCACTAGTCATTCCACTTTTTTTTCCTAGGCCCTTCCCTCTGGAACTCCCTTACCTCCTCCCTCTGTTTAGAACCCTCCTTCCCTAAGTTTAGGTCTCTTAAGACCTACCTCTTTACCTCTGCTTTTGGCTTTCCTCCCTCTGTCATGATTTCTATGACTTTCCCCCTTTTTCACCCTACTAGCAGCTTTAATTTTTCCTCTTTCCTATATGATATTGTAGTTTTCATCTTTCTCAAACCTTGATTATGTATTTGTAAACTGCCTTGATGTCATAATAGGCAGTATATAAATCAATATAATAAACACTCTCCCCCTTCGCCATCTCTTCTCCAAGCTGAAGAGCCTTAATATTTGCCTCCTGGGACATCTTACTGTGAGTTCTAGCTGTTTATTTAATTATTTACTGTTTGTCTAACTGTTTGTTTAATTATTTATTGTTTGTTTTAGTGGTGTGCTAGTTCAGCCCTCTCAGCTGTACTTACCTTGCCTCTCTCAACTAACTGGGCTTTGTGTGGTAGCCATTTTGAATTACATCTCTCTCCCCAGAACCTGCTGTTTGTTTAAACTTTTTTCCTGTCCTTGCCTGCCTGACTCCTCCCCCTCCCCCTGAGGTATTGTGTAGCCTTCTTCCTGTTTTCTCCACGTGTGCATAGTCTGTTTTAGTTTGCTTTTCTCTGACCAGAGAAGGGCTGTACTTTTACAGAGCTCTGCTAGTGAGGGGATATTTGCCTCCTGGGACATCTTACTGTGAGTTCTAGCTGTTTATTTAATTATTTACTGTTTGTCTAACTGTTTGTTTAATTATTTATTGTTTGTTTTAGTGGTGTGCTAGTTCAGCCCTCTCAGCTGTACTTACCTTGCCTCTCTCAACTAACTGGGCTTTGTGTGGTAGCCATTTTGAATTACATCTCTCTCCCCAGAACCTGCTGTTTGTTTAAACTTTTTTCCTGTCCTTGCCTGCCTGACTCCTCCCCCTCCCCCTGAGGTATTGTGTAGCCTTCTTCCTGTTTTCTCCACGTGTGCATAGTCTGTTTTAGTTTGCTTTTCTCTGACCAGAGAAGGGCTGTACTTTTACAGAGCTCTGCTAGTGAGGGGATATTTGCCTCCTGGGACATCTTACTGTGAGTTCTAGCTGTTTATTTAATTATTTACTGTTTGTCTAACTGTTTGTTTAATTATTTATTGTTTGTTTTAGTGGTGTGCTAGTTCAGCCCTCTCAGCTGTACTTACCTTGCCTCTCTCAACTAACTGGGCTTTGTGTGGTACCCCCATCCCCCTGCTGAGGGTTGACAGGGTACCTTGTAACTGCCCTCTTTAATAGGACTTATCTCCCTCCCTCCCTCCCCAGCACCCACCCACCCCTGGGGTAATTGTAGTTTTATAGGTACTTGCACATCTTAGAGGAAAGGGGCTGCTCTCAGGTGCAGCTCTTAATCCAAATCAGTCATACACAGAGGACCTGAGATTAATTAAGCTTCAGGTTCACAGGGTGTATTAGGGGTATTAGATACACTTTTATTAGTATAAGCATCTACACCAATCCTTATTATATACCGAATTTAAAAGACCTAAACACAAGCTTTAAACTAAGATGCAGACAGAGGTCCAGCAACGAGATGGGGGTTCTCCAGTCTTTTGCATTGAGTGTCACATGTATGATTTTCTCCCAGTTGGTGAGAGGTCCTACATATGCACTAAGTGCAGGGAGCTCTTTGCTCTCAGGGAACGAGTCCGTTCTCTAGAGGCTAGAGTAGCAGACCTGGAAGACATAAGAAAGACAGAGAAGTACATGGACGAGACCTACAGGGATATAGTCCTGAAGTCCCACCTCCAGTCTGGCAGCATCCCTGTTGCCATGGAGGAGAGAGGTCGCGTGACAGGAGAGCATCACCCTGGTGTGGCAGGAAGTGATCCTGTAACTAGGACCTGTCCTCCAGGTGATGTAAAACCCTCTCGCACCGAGGACGTTTCTCCAGGGCCATGTCCCCATGAGGGGAGGGTCAGGACAGCTGTTATAGTTGGTGATTCAATCATTAGGAATGTAGATAGCTGGGTGGCTGGTGGACGTGAGGATCGCCTGGTAACATGCCTGCCTGGTGCGAAGGTAGCAGATCTCACACACCGCCTAGATAGGATCATAGATAGTGCTGGGGGGGAGTCTGCTGTCTTGGTACATGTTGGTACCAATGACATAGGAAAATGTGGTAGGGAAGTTCTGGAGGCTAAATTTAAGCTTTTAGGTAGGAAGTTGAAATCCAGAACTTCCAGGATAGCGTTCTCCGAAATGCTTCCTGTTCCACGTGCAGGACCCAAAAGACAGGCAGAGCTCCGGAGTCTCAATGCGTGGATGAGACAATGGTGCAAGGATGAGGGTTTTGGATTTGTTAGGAACTGGGGAACATTCTGGGGAAAGGGGGGGCTCTTCCGAAGGGATGGGCTTCACCTTAATCAGGATGGGACCAGACTGCTGGCATTAACCTTTAAAAAAGAGATAGAGAAGCTTTTAAACTAGAAAATAGGGGAAAGCCGACAGTCACCCAGGAGCGCATGGTTCGGACAAAGGTATCCTTGAAGGATACTACCAAAAACAGTGAGGTTCCAAAAGGGAGTATAGTAGCCCAAATGCCCTTGAGTAAGGAGCAGACAGAGCATAAAGATTCCCAATTACCCATGCCTACCAATAGCCAGATTAATATTAATAAAATTAATAAAATACAGTCACTAAAATGCTTGTATGCCAATGCTAGAAGTCTAAACAATAAGATGGGAGAATTAGAATATATAGCACTAAATGAGAGGTTAGATATGATTGCACTCTCAGAGACATGGTGGAAGGAGGATAACCAGTGGGACACTGTGATACCTGGATACAAACTATATCGTAATGATAGAGCTGAACAAATTGGTGGAGGGGTTGCGCTCTATGTTAAAGAGGGCATTGAGTCAGAAAGGATTAAAGTTTTGCAGGGAACACAATTTGCTGTAGAATCTCTATGGATTGAAATTCCATTTATGAAAGGGAAGGTGATGGCAGTGGGAGTATACTATCGACCGCCTGGCCAGAATGAACAAATGGATGATGAAATGCTCAAAGAAATCAAGGAAGCTAACAAAAGCCACAACAGAGTAGTAATAATGGGTGATTTCAATTACCCCGGTATCGACTGGGACAGTCTCACAGCAGGACAAGCTAAAGAGATAAAGTTTCTAGATGAAATAAATGACTGCTTCTTGGAGCAGCTGATTCATGAACCGACCAGAGGGGAAGCCATACTGGACCTAGTCCTTAGTGGAACGCCAGATCTGGTGCAAGAAATAAAGGTGTTGGGACCACTTGGCAATAGTGATCATAGTATGATCATGTTTGATTTAATCAGTGGAGGACAGATAGTAAAGGAATCCACAGTACTACCTTTTAACTTTCAAAAGGGAGACTATGATAGAATGAGGAATATAGTTCGGAAAAAACTAAAAGGAGCGGTTCCAAAGGTTAAAGACTTACAGCAAGCTTGGGTGTTATTTAAAAATACTATCCTCGAAGCCCAGACCAGCTGTATTCCACGCATTAAGAAAAGTGGAAGAAAGTCCAAAAAACTGCCAGCATGGTTTAAAGGTGAGGTCAGAGAGGCTGTTGCTGCCAAAAGAGCAACCTTCAGGACATGGAAAAAAGAGCCAAATGATGAAAACTGGAAACAACACAAGCACTGGCAAGTTAAATGCAAAGCATTGATAAGGCAGGCAAAGCGGGAATTTGAGAAGAAACTTGCTACGGAAGCAAAAACACGAAATAAAGACTTTTTCAAGTACATTCGTAGCAAAAGGCCTGTGAGAGAGTCAATTGGACCATTAGATGATAGAGGGGTAAAAGGGGCAGTAAGAGGGGACAAGGCTATAGCAGAGAGACTGAATGAATTCTTTGCTTCAGTCTTTACTGAGGAAGATGTAGGGATGTTACCCAAGACTGAAGTGGTATTTAAAGGTGATACTGCAGAGGAATTGAGAGAAATATCGCTACACCGGGAAGATATATTACAACTATTTGATAAACTGAATAGTAACAAATCACCTGGACCGGATGGTATACATCCCAGAGTGTTGAAAGAACTGAAATATGAGATTGCAGACCTGCTATTGGTAATCTGTGAACTTTCATTAAAATCATCTGTAATACCTGAAGATTGGAGGGTCGCCAACGTAACACCAATTTTTAAAAAGGGTTCCAGGGGTGACCCGGGAAATTACAGACCGGTGAGCCTGACGTCAGTACCAGGGAAAATGGTAGAAACCATCATAAAGAACAAAATTACACAGCATGTGGATAGCCATGGCCTAATGGGAGACAGCCAACATGGCTTTAGACAAGGAAGATCTTGTCTTACTAATCTGATCTGTTTTTTTGAAGGTGTGCATAAACAGGTAGACAAAGGTGAGTCTGTTGATATAGTGTATCTGGACTTTCAGAAAGCTTTTGACAAGGTCCCCCATCAGAGACTTTTGGCAAAGCTAAAAAGTCATGGGATAGGAGGCAGTGTACTATTGTGGATCGGGAACTGGTTAAAAGATAGAAAGCAGAGGGTAGGGCTAAATGGCCAATATTCCCAATGGAAAAAGGTGAATAGTGGAGTACCCCAGGGATCTGTACTGGGTCCCCTACTTTTTGACATATTCATAAATGACCTGGAAAAAGGAATAACTAGTGAGGTTATCAAATTTGCAGATGACACAAAACTGTTTAAAGTTGTTAAAACCCAAGAGGATTGTGGAAAACTGCAGGAGGATCTGGATAAATTGGAAGACTGGGCATCCAAATGGCAGATGAAATTTAATGTGGACAAGTGCAAAGTTATGCACCTAGGAAAGAACAACCCACACTATAGTTACACGATGCAAGGCTCCACATTAGAAACCACCACCCAGGAAAAAGATTTAGGAGTCATTGTGGATAACATGTTAAAACCCTCCGCCCAGTGTGCAGCGGCGGCCAAGAAAGCAAATAGAATGCTAGGTATCATAAGGAAAGGGATGGAGAATAAAACAAAGGATATTATAATGCCTCTGTATCGCTCCATGGTACGACCGCACCTTGAATATTGTGTGCAATTCTGGTCACCGTATCTTAAAAAGGACATAGAGTTATTAGAAAAAGTACAGAGAAGAGCCACCAAATTGGTGAAGGGGATGGAAGGCTACTCCTATGAAGAGAGGCTAAAAAGGTTAGGGCTCTTTAACCTGGAAAAGAGACGGCTGAGGGGAGATATGATAGAGGTCTATAAATTAATGAATGGAGTGGAACGGATAAACGTGGATCAATTGTTTACGCTATCAGAATATAGAAGGACTAGGGGACATGTAATGAAGCTACAGGGTAAACTATTTAAGACAAATAAGAGAAAATATTTCTTCACTCAACGTGTAATCAAACTCTGGAATCTGTTACCGGAGGATGTAGTAAGTGCTGTTAGTATAGCTGGGTTTAAAAAAGGTTTGGACAAGTTCCTGGAGGAAAGGTCCATAAACCACTATTAAAAAGGGACCCAGGATATCAATGCTTGACCTAGTACAAGCACTGCAGAACCTGTGTCTTTTGGGGAAACTGCTAGGTACGTATGACCTAGATTGGCCACTGTTGGAAACAGGATACTGGGCTTGATGGACCTCGGTCTGACCCAGTATGGCATTTCTTATGTTCTTATGTTCTTATGTTCTTAATGTTTTAGCCTTTCCTCAGTCATTCCATGCCCTTTATCATTTTGGTCACTCTTCTCTATCTTTTTTAATGCAGCTATATCTTTTTTGATATGTGAAGACCAGAATTGCACACAATACGGAAGGTGCATTTGCAGTTTGTCCACCATCACTCTTTCTGGAACAACTTACACCTCTCAAGGGTCAAGCAATAAGTGAGAAGGGAACAGAATCATCCAACACTAAGAGCCCTTGCTATAGGAGGCCTCATGTGGCAACCACAAAGGGGACTCTGCCAACAGGCCAAACAGATCCACATACCATGGTCTGGCACAGATGGCAGCTCACTAAGTGCAAAGGATTTACAAAGACTGACCACCTCTGTTAATTCCTCAAGAAAAAGTTGGCAGGAAGTGGAAGCCTGTGATTGAAGCATTTTAGAAACATGTCTTCGTGACTTGCCTTTGCTGAGCCTTTAATTTAGCTTCAAATGTTCTATAGAGTGGTAACTGGCATTTGTCTTTCCACCAGGCATGTTTGGATTGGCAACTATATCATTCAGTGGCCTGCAGCTTTGTGTTGTGCCATGGGTGATTTAAAGGTAGGCATTTTTTTGAGCGCACCTAGTCAGGGGTGCAACCTTATCTAGGGTGACCTGCAGAGAAGAGATCAATGAAAACTATCATCCAACAATAAAAAAAAGCAGCATAATCCCCACAGAGTCGGTTACTTTCTAGCCAAATCAAACATAGGTTCTTTGTGAACCTCTGTTTAGAACCTGAGAGTTTAGAGGGCATTAGAGAAAGGAGATTGGAAGGAGAGGATTCACAAAAAAACACTCTTCTTAAAAAGACAAATATAGTGACCAGACACATAGCCAAATGCTATTGAAAAAAAATCCAAATACCTTCATCAGGGAGATAAAATCCCTCTCTATGCTGGACAGTAGGTTTTCAATCACCCAAAATGAGCAAACCTCCAGGAACATGGGTGGCCTTGGCAATCAGGGAGGCTAATTTATCCAGTAAGAACCAGTACATCAGGGAAGACTGAGGACTAAAACTTTTTTTTGGAGAGGGGAAATAATGCAATGCATACTGTGATGAAGAAGATGCTAGTGAGCCTATGGAGATAGGAAAAACTAGTGAATGTACCTTTAAAGAACGTGACAGGTCTGCAATACACACACTGCAGAGTGCAGCTAGAGGGAGTAAGCACAGAGAGTCTGAAGTTAGGTTGCCACACCCAAGCTATCCTGAGGTAGTTACAAACTTAGGGGATGATCACACACACCTGAGGGGAGTGAGAGAGACCCTGACAGAGAAGCAGCTTTATAAGCCTTGCTTAGAAGGAGAGAAAGGGAAGAAGAAGAGGGAGAAGGCGACGAAGCAACACCAAGAAAAGCGGCCTGAGGGGCTGTTGTTGCAGGATAAGAGGAAGTTCCAAAGAGGCCAGCAGTTCCAAGGTGGAGAGCTACAGGGAGAAGCCGTCAGGAGAGGTACCAGGAAGGCACAGCTCAGGGAGAGAGAGCATAAAAGTCTTCCCACGTCTATGCCGGACTGGAAGTCTCAAGGTGTTCAGAGGTGGGTGCCCAGGGTCAAGCTAGGAGGCAGAAGAACCCAGCCTGGAACAGGGAGCCATCGATTAACACCAGAGAGGAACTTAAGCAAGGAGGCCAGGAACTGTTTAACCGCAGCTGGAGAGAGGTTTGTGAACCTAGCCAGAAAGAGATAGCTCAAACCGCAGATACCTGTCTTCCATACCAGGTAGACCACTGCTGGAGGGAATTACAGAGATCTCCCGAGAAAGTATATCCTGGGAGATACAGGGAAAGCTCAGAGCAAGTTGATGTTTCTTCAGAGCAGGAAGAAATGCAGATAGATCCTAGCGAACAGGATTCCTTACTGCCTGAGTTTCCCATGGATTGCACATTATGTTTGGCTGGAAGCATGGAGTCCTTAACTGAAGAATAGCTTTCAGGATGTGCGCTTTTTGGGTAACAGAGTAAAGAAGTCTGACCTTGTTGAAGGTAAGAGCTTGTTTAACCAAAGGAATTTTGCCTAGCACCTGTGCTTGGTGTTACTAAAGAAGGAAAGGATAAGACAGAACATTTTTACTAAGTTGAATGAAGCAGCTTGTGTTTTTGTTTCATCTGCTATATTTTTGGATTAAAACCCCTGAACAGAAGTGGTGACTGTGAAACACATTCAACCTGAGTTTTGTAAATATCTTTGGAAATACTAACTGGAGAGAATATCCTGATGCTTTATGTTGAACTTTGTGACATTGGGGAAATAAAATCTTTATCATTTACCTTCATACTGGTTTGTCACGGCTATACTTTTAAAAGGGAAACTACAACTCCCAACATGCTTCAGTGCTGAAGATAGTTTTCAACCCATTATGAAGGACATAATGTCCACCCTAGCTCTTTAGGCACGTTGCCAGGGGGCTGGGGTGTGACAATACATTTGACTAAAAACTACTTCAGAGGACAATTATTAAATGGGAAAGCTTTTGCAGCAAATTAGAGATGTCCCAATAGATAGGGAGGTGGCAAACAATTAATCTCTTGAATAAAGCTATAAGTCAGAGAATTATTTTTGATTTTCTAGGAGCACTTAAAGAGCTGTGAGTGGGTGAATGGCTTGTATGAGTAGATTGTACTTTATGTATTTTGGAATTTAGGAATTTAGTCTTCACATATGGGTGACATCGGCACCGAGTTTGCATGGGAACGCTCACCAGCATCCTATAGGAAAGCCTTTGGGGGTACTCCACTGCACATGCATGACTGCCTTCCCACTCTTCTGACTCCCTCTCCTCAGTTGGGTTTGAAGACGAGAAGGAAGAGTAAAAATAATCCTACAACTTCCCAGGGAGGAGGGTGGGTTGTGAAGACTAAATTCCTGCAGTTCCTGGAGATCACCTGTTACAGGTGAGTAACTACACTATCTCTAGGAACAAGCAGGAATGTAGTCTTCACATATGGGACTCCCTTGCTCCTAGATTTATTAGGGAGTTGGAAACCAGGCCAGAGATGTCAGACTGTGTTCAAATGGACATAGATATCCCCGCTATGGAGATCTGGATAACAGTATGGGCAGGGCGGGGGGTGAGGGGGGTGGAGTTGTAGCTATGTTCCAAAGAGATGCTGGAGGACTACCTGGCCAAAGGCTGCAACCCAGCGGGAGTCCTTGTCCAAGCAGTAGTGGGCAGCAAAGGTGTGGACAGAGGACCAGGTTGCTGCCCGGAATATTTTGTCAATGGCTACTGACTATAGGTTAGCTACAGATGCTGCCATGGCTCAGATGTTGAGAGTTGTGACATGACCTGTGAGGGAGAGTCCTGCCTTATCATAAGCAAAAGCAATGCAGTCTGATATCCATCTGAAAAGTGTTTTAGTTAGCGGAAGCCCCAGGTAAGTGGGGTCAAATGATACAAAGAGTCGTGAGGACTTGCGGTGATCCCGAGTCCTCTGGAGGTAGAAAGCCAGAGCACATTTACAGTCTAGTGTGTGCAGGGTAGCCTCTGCATGGGAGGAATAAGGTCTTGGGAAGAAGACTGTTAATATGACAGATTGATTTATGTGGAAAGGCGATACCACCTTTGGAAGGAAGTATGGATGTGTCCTGAGAACAACCTTGTAATGATGGAATCTGGTGTATAATGGGTGAGCCACCGGTGCCTATAATTCACTAATGCACCTGGCTGAGGTCAGGGCCACAAGGAATATGACCTTCCAAGTCAAGTAGCACAGGTGGGTTGTTCTCAGGGGTTCAAACAGGGGTTTGAGAAGCTGGGCCAAGATGACATTGAGATCCCATGCCACTAGAGGTGGTCGAATGGGTGGCTTAGAGAGAAGGTCTCATGAAGCATGCCACTAAAGGGTGCAGTGAAATATGCTGGCCATTGATTGGTTTATGAAAAGCTGCAATGGTACTTAGGTATACTTGAACCAAATTGGTTTTGAGTCCTGAAGAGGACAAGTGCAGTAGATATTGCAAGATCGCAGATACTGGTGTGTCAAATAGATTGAGATTGTCTTTTGAGCATCATGATACCTGTGCCATTTGCAGGAGTATGTCCTTCTAGCTGAGGGTTTCCTAGAAGCCAGAAGGATGTCTTACTTCAGCAATGAGGTTGAGATGCTGAAAAGCTATACTTTCAGCAATCACACAGTTAGATGGAGTTATCTATGACTGGGATGGAGAACTATCCTATCTTCATGGGATAGAAGGTTCGGACTACAGCCTAGATGGATTGGATTTGTCTGTTGTAGTCAAAGGAGGAGGAGGAAACCACAGTTGTCAAGGCCAGAAGGGGGATATGAGTTTCATAGTGCCCATGCAGCTGGAGCTTGGAGAGGTTTCCGTATTTGAGGTGGGAGGGGGGGAATGCATAAAGCAGTCCCCGATCCCAATGTAAATGAAAGGCATTGTTTACTTGGCTGAGTTTGGATGGAACTCAGGAGCAGAAGTGCGGAAGCTTGGTGTTCTGTGGGGTAGCAAAGAAGTCAATGACTGGTGTTCCCCAGGCTTTGAATATCTGGGCTATCTTGTTCGAATGTAGACTCCACTCATGGGGGTGAAGAATCAGACTGAGTCAGACTGGGTCTGTCAACCAGTTGATTCTGCTCGCCAGGAATACATACTGCATGAAGGTGTATGTGGTGAGAGATGAAGTTCCATAGGCGACAGGCTTCCTCGCAAAGCGGAAGTGTGCCTGTTCCACCTTGCTTGTTCAGACAGAACATTGCCACTTGGTTATATGCGCGGGTGGACACGGCCTTTGGTTCAAGGGTTTTGCAAGCTGTGTCTTCTTCCCGCCCAGTGGAGTCATAGCTTTGGTAGGTCCCACTTGTCTGGACTGGTCTAGCAGGATGATATGGAAGGTGACATTTTACTTAGCAGTAAATGTCTTTTCCTTGAGTCTTGCTAGACCAGTCCAGGGTCCACCCCTGAAACTGTATTTGCTCTGTTCTTCTGCTGTGGTACTCTTGGGTCTGCTATGATTTTTATACTTGGTTCTGCAGGTTCATCCTCTACTGACAGCCTTCTGTTTATGTTTTTCTGTACATAGTTCTCGATTGTTGATTACTCATCATTGCCCATGATTGAGGTTGTTTGAGGCTGCCATGTTTCTCTCATATGCTTTGGGACAAATACTGAAAGAACCACTGGTGGCTGAGGTGAAGAGAGGCATGGAAGTGATGTCATTGAAACCTGGACTTTTCTTTGGTTCTTTGTCTTCACCAGTCTGCTGGTGGGAGAACACAACCCACTTGTCTGGATTGGTATAGCAGGACTCGAGGAAAGGACATTAACTAGTAAGTAAAATGTTACCTTAGTAGAAACAGCATAAAAATAGGTTATTAGTTGTTTAGCACAACACTTAAGTGTAGATTTTCTTTGCTTCTCTATGTTCAGCAAAGTGCCAGTACTTTACCACCATTAGTACTTTAGACTCAACCTTTTCAACTGTGCAACTCAGATTTTCTTTGCTGTCATTGAATTTGTTTTAAAATGTCACAAAGTCCGTTGCTGTTAGATGCAAAGCAGTGTTGTTGGATTTATTTGTGTCTTCTGCAATTTATTTATATTGTTGAAGGTGAATGTCCAATAACTGAGCTGATGTTCAAAGTCTCCCCTCCCCTGGGGCTCATTTTGACTGAGCCCTTGAGCACCATTTCAGAGTAGTGACATTATCAAATACCCTTATGTTAAATGTTACCCTTTAATTGTACTGTCTAAATGCTGTTAAGTAACTGTACTGTCTAAATGTTTACACGTACCCTAATGTTAAATGTAACCCTCCAATTGTGATGTGACGTGACCACCTTGATTGAAGTATAAGGTGGCATACAAATCTGTCTAAATAAAATAAATCTGTCCTTACCAGAACATGGCTGTTGGTGAGGTGATGGTGAAAACTTGTAGGGCTTTCGAGATTGCTCAAAGTTTCAATTAATTGATATGAAGGGATGACTCCTGGGTTGTCCAGAGGCCCTGAATGAAGAGTGACTCCATGTGGGCGCCCCAATCTACCTTGGATGAATCCATAGTAAGTGTGTGTTGAAGTTGAGGCATCCACAAAGGTGACCCTTTAATCAGGTTTGCTGGTGTGCACCACTACAGTAGGGAGTGGACTAATGGACAGGTGATCAGTATGATCTTGTTCAATTATACCGTGGATTGTTTCCATTGGGATGATAGGGTCCATTGAGCCAGGCGCATATTTAGTCATGCATATGACACTATATGTACTGTGGATGCCATTATGGCCCAAGAGACAGTGATATTCGAGCCGTTGATGATGCTAGTTGCCACATATGGGTGACTAGGTTGACTAGTCAGTCCATATGGTCCAGTGGTAGAAAGGCCTTGGATAACAGTGTCGAGCACTGCTCCTATGAACTCCAACCTTCGAGCTGGGGTTAGATGAGACTTTGGGAAGTTTATTACGAATCCCATGTCTTGTAGTAATGTTATGGTGGCTTGGCATGAAGAACAGAGTTCTTCTGGAGAGTCTGCCTTTAGCAACCAGTCTAAGTAGGGGAAGACAAAAATGCCCCTGCTTCATAGGTGGGCTGCTACCACCGACATGCATTTTGTGAAAACTCTGGGAGCCAATGCCAGGCTGAAGAGGAGGACTCAGTACTGGTAATGGGCCCCCTGAAAAGTGAAGCAGAGGTATCTCTTCTGTCCTGGATGTATTAGGACATGAGAATATGCGTCCTTTAGATCTAGGGAATATAGTCAGTCTTGTTCCTGCAGATAGGGTAGGAGAGTTCCCGGGAGATCATTTTGAACTTTTCCTTTACCAAGAATTTGTTCCGATTTCAGAGGTCGAGGACAGGCCTGTATCCTCCTGACTTCTTTGGGATGAAGTAAGGAGAGTAGAAGGCCCTGTGTAATTCTTGTTGTGGGATCTCCTTTATGGCCCCTTGGGCGAGGAGGTTGGAGATTTCCTCCTTGAGCAGGGTCCTGAGGGCAGGTTGGAGGGGATATTCACCCTTGAAGTGAAGCAGTGGAAGCTGTTTGAAGTTTAACTGATAACCCTCCGTGATGCTTAGGGTCCACCGCTCTGAAGTGATGGCGTGCCAGTGGTTGGCAAAGGAGGAAAGTCAACCTATTTTTTATCTTATTGGACCCTGTCATTCTGTCTACGTTCCCCAGGACAGAGTCAAAGACTGGGAGCAACTTGTGTTTGGGCTGGTGGCTGTTTGGTTCCCTGCTGCTTGCCCTGTTGGAAAGGGGACAGAGTAAGAAGGGTAGAACTTTCTTTTTTTTAGGTTAAAGAGGCTTTTTTTTGCTGCTGGCTTCTTCTTTGAGGGGGTCAGCAGTCTTCTTGGAAAGCCTCTTGAGGATGGTGTCATAAATTTCAAGCTCTCCAGCCTTTTCTCTCCAATTCTTACCAAACAGGTTTTCCCCAGTGCAGG
This sequence comes from Ichthyophis bannanicus, assembly GCA_033557465.1. Classification (NCBI taxonomy): domain Eukaryota; kingdom Metazoa; phylum Chordata; class Amphibia; order Gymnophiona; family Ichthyophiidae; genus Ichthyophis; species Ichthyophis bannanicus. Next base: position 743,881,897 of record CM066034.1, read on the forward strand.
GGATGTTGCCCAGCTTGTCCTAGACCCACTGTTCAAGGTCCGAGGCCTGTAACCATGCCAGCCTTCTAGCACTGATGGCAACAGCAGATTCTCTGCCACCATACTAGAACATGACACTGGGGGCTCTGCTGTCGATGCCTTAGAGGCTTCCTGGTCCCTCACTGAGGCTTTGGAGGACAAGTACTCCCGCCGGGAGTGCACGATCTGATGTCCAGCTTAGGAGGATGTCTTCGGGGAGTGCCTGTGTTTAGAACAAGACCTGTCCCTTGATCCTCTCGGTGCCTCTTTGGATTCCCTTGATGACCCGTGGAGACACTGGCAGGGATCTCAAAGTTTTCTTCTTTTAGGAGTCTGAGCTGTGTTTGAAGGTCTTGGATCCTTTGGAAACAGATGAGAGGAAGTCAGTGCCAGTGAAACAGAGTCCGATGGAAAAAGTTCTGACAGTTTTCTGGCCCGGTTTACTAACCCTCTCTTGGTCATCTGTTTACAGAAGGCACAAGAGTCTGGGTCATGGTCAGGCCTGAGGCATTTTAGGCACCAGTCATGTATGTCGGTAAAGAAATAGTACGAGAACTTCGTGCTTTTTTTCTTTTTTTTTTTTTTAAAAGCCGGATGGGTGTTTCTCCATGATGGAGGAAATAAAGAAGCAACAAGCAGTCAAGAAATCGACGCATTGCTCTTGGCAGAATGGCTAAGACCAGCCTAAATAAGATTCTCAAGAGCAGAGATGTCTCTCCATACAAAGATTCGACTTGTTCAAGCCATGGTATTTTCCATAACATCATATGGATGTGAAAGCTGGACAGTGAAAAAGATACAGGAAGAAAATTGATGCCTTTGAATTATGGTGCTGGCGGCGAATACTGTGTATACCATGGACTGCCCGAAGAACAAACCAGTTGGTACTAGAGGAGATCAAACCTAAGCTTTCTTTAGAAGCTCAGACGAAAAGACTTCAACTTTCATACTTTGGACACATCATGCAAAGAGATCATTAGAGAAAGACATCATGCTTGGCAAGATAGAAGGTCAACGAAAAAGAGGAAGGCCAGCAATGAGATGGATCGATACAATAACAGCAGCTACGGGTACCAGTCTGTCAACAATGAGCCGCCTGACTGAAGACCGAAAACAATTTAGGATAGCTATCCAGAGGGTCGCCATGAGTCAACTCCGACTCAATGGTACTTAACAGGAAAAACATATGGTACTGGAATCAGGGATAATGCCGGTTAGAAGACAGGAAGGGATAAGCGCGATTTCGAAGAAAAGATTTCTGCAGTGACAGGAAAAGTGGGGCGATAATCCTGCTGGCTCCACAGAAAAAGAAACAAGGAGAGGGAGTCAGAAGAGCAGGAAGGCAGTCACAATGGAGTACTCCCAAAGGCTTTCCCTTAAGGATGCTGGGGAGCATGCTCATGTAGACTCAGTCAGTGCCAACGTCACACATATGTGAAGGCTATGTTCTTGCTTGTTCCTGGAGATTTTTATATTGGAAGAGATAGGAAACAGGTAACCAAATGTGATTGAACAAAAAAACAAACAAAAAAAAAAAACGACGACATGATCGGGCTTGGTGGCATGGTAAAATAAACGGATAGCTGTATTTTGTACTGATCATAAATGATTGAGCTGAGATTGCAGAATATCAGCTTAAAGAATATTGCAGTAGTCTATTTTTAAGATTACCAGTATAAGAAGCAAAGTAAGTTCAGAAGAATAAGAGAGCTAATCTGAGCAGATTTTAATGACCATGCTAACATGGTCATGAAAGGTGAGATGGGTATCCAGAATGACTCCCAGATAAACTAACAGAGGAATAGAGTGCCCACCAATGATTAGTGAGATAGTAGGAGTGTCTAAGAAACTAGATAGCCAAAGTGCTGAGGCTTTGGTAAGATTTAATTTCAAACAGTTGACATGTAACCAATAAGCTACTAAAGAAAGGCAATCATTCAGTCTGGTCAAATCGGGAACACTGGGATCAGTATGACAGTGCAGCAGGATGTCATCCAAGTAAAAATACGCAGAGACACCTTGCTGCTGTATATAAGAGTGGGAAGAGGAGCCAAGAAAGCGTACTCGCCTGTAAGAGGTGTTCTCCAGGGACAGCAGGAATCAGTCCTCACTTATGGGTGACTTCGGCACTGATGGAGCTCGTGCAGAGCAATTCCCCAGCTTTCAAAGAAAGCCTTTGGGATTGTTGCCATGCATGCGTGGCCCTCTTCCCACACAAAGGTGCCATCCTGCTCAGTCAGGTCCCCTAGTTAGAGCCCTACTAAGCAGATGACAAGGGAAGGACAAAAATAGAAACTCTTCAGGGGAGGTGGGAGGGTAGTAAGGAGTGATTCCTGCTGTCCCTGGAGAACACCTGTTACAGGTGAGTAACTATGCTTTCTCCAGGAACAAGCAGGAAGTCAGTCCTCACTTATGGACTCCCCAGCTACAGGCTACCGAGCCTGTAACCCAAAAATGCCTCCGTGAGGCCATGAGCAGAAGTCGATGCCCGAAGGATCTAGAGTCCTCGGGGCGAAGCTCTTGGTAGCCGTCGAAGAAGGGTTTGAGGGCAGAAGTTGCTTATACCCTGAACAGATTACGGAGTACAGCCTGGCCGAAGGCACTGTCCTGGCAGGACTCCCTCTACAGGCAGTAGTGGACAGCAAAAATGTTTGCTGAAGACCAGGTTGCAGCCCGGCAGATGTCCGTTAGAGGCACTAAGCGCAGCAAAGCCACCGACACACCTTGGCTCGGACACTGTGCCCAGTAAACTGCTGATCCAGTGCTGCGCCCGCCTTTGCGTGCATGAAGGCGATGCAGTCTGCCACCCAGATGGAGATAGTGCACTTGGTGACTGCCTGCCTCAGGTGATTGGAGTTGTAGGTGACAGAGCCGGTCGGATTTACGATGACCCTGGGTACGCTGCAGGTAGAAGGCAAGAGCCCTCTTGCAGTCAAGTGTATGCAACACTGCCAATGCCTGGTCAGCATGCAGTCTTGGGAAGAAGGTTGGCAGGACTATCTCCTGGTCGAGATGAAAGTCCGAGATCACCTTTGGTAGGAATTTGGGATGGGTGCGGAGGACCACCCTGTTCCCGTTGAACCTGGTGTATGGAGCCTCAGCCATGAGGGCCTGAAGTTTGCTGACTCGGCAAGCCGAGATCAAAGCCACCAGGAAGACCACCTTCCAGGAGAGATGCCGAAGCGAGCACGTCACCATCGGCTCAAAGGGCGCTCACATGAGCTGCATCAGCACCACGTTGAGGCCGGATGGGAGGCCTGGAAATCGATAGACCTCGCATGAAGTGAGATACCAAGGGCTGCCCCGAAAGGGGTTTTCCCTCGACGGGGCGGTGGTTTGCCGAACTGGCGCTCAGGTGTACCCTGACCGAATTGGACTTCAACCCTGCCTTCGAGAGGTGGAGGTGGTACTGGAGGACCCACCGGGTAGAGCAGAACAGGTCGATCTTAAGCTCGAGAAACGTCACTACTTAAAGGCATATGCCCGTCTCGTTGAGTCCTTCCTTGACATGAGGAGGATCTCATCGATGTCCTCCAAAGACGCAGTGGAGCTAAAGCAAACCATTCAGCTGCCAGGCTGCAAGGGAAAGTGAGGCCAGGTTCGGGTGGAGCACCCGACCCTCCTCCTGCGTCAACAGGCCCGGGGTGCAACCCAGGGGGACTGGGGGGCTGGGACTCAAGCCGGAGCAGAAGCGGGAACCAAGGCTGTCAAGGCCACACGGGGGCCACGAGGATCATCGAAGCTCGGTCTCACTGAACCTTGTGGAGGGTCCTCGCAATGAGAGGAGTGGGAGGGAATGCATAAAGCAGGCTGGAGATCCAGCTCAAGAGGAATGCATCCAGGGCCACCCTGCTCGGGTGCGGAACCGGGCTGCATTCGCCAGGCTGGCAAACAGGTCCATGGATAGGGTCCCCCACTGATGGAACAAGACGCCCACGATCTCCGGATCCAAGCGCTACTCGTTTGGGTGGATGATTCTGCTAAGTTTGTCCGCAAGGATATTCTCCTGGCCTGGGAGGTAGACCGCTCATAGGGTCATCCCCCAGCAAGACGCAAAGGAGCAAAGGAGAATCACCTCTCGGCTGAGGCGGCATGATCCTGTTCCCCCCTCCTTCTTGATATAAAGAGGGCTACCCTGTTGTTGGACTGCACTAGCACAGACTACCCTCTCAGGTAGCCCTCGAAGGCCCTCAAGGCCCATCAGACTGCCCGAAGCTCGAGCAGGTTGATCTGCTGCCAAGACTCTTCAGGCGACCACTGCCCCTGGGTTGCACAATGCACCGCAGTGGGCTCCCCACCCAAGCAGGGAAGCATCCGTTGTAAGGATGAACTCATGCTGTGGGGTCTGGAAGGGCATTCCCTGGAGATGACTTCGGGGGTCCCGCCACCAACTCAGGGAGTCGTGGAGACTGGGGGAGATCCGGATAGGGTCTCTGAGGTGGCCGGATGCCTGGCTCCATTGTGCCCTGAGGCACCACCAGGCTGTCTGCAAGTGCATGCGGGCATGGGGGACCACATGGATGGTGGAGGCCATGTGTCCGAGGAGGCGCAGCATTGCCCGTGCTGTGACCCAAGCCCTGTTTTGGACCTGGGATGCCACGGCCCAAAGTTGGCCTGAACGGTCCGTGGGAAGGAAGGCTGTCACCCGCACCATGTCGAGGTGTGCGCTGATGAACTCCAGGGTCTGCATCGGCTCAGTGGGACTTGGGGTAGTTGAACAGGAAGCCAAAGCGCTTGAAGAGGAGGATCATGCGTGATGCCACCAGGCGGGTGTTGCCGATCAAGGACCCCATGACGAGCCAGTCATTGAAGTAGGGGAAGACGGGTATGCCCTGCCGCCTGAGGGAGGCAGCGGCCACGAAGAGGCACTTTGTGAAAACCCATGGTGAGAACGCGAACCCGAAGGGGAGCACTCTGTACTGGTAGAGTTCGCCCTGGACCCAGAAGGGCAGGTATTGCTTGTGCTGGCGGTTAAGTAGGATGTGGGTGTAAGCGTCCTTGAGATCCAAGGAGCATAGTCAATCGCCCTGATGAAGGAAGGGCAACAGGACGCCAAGCGATAACATTTTGAACTTCTCCCGCACCAGGAACTTGAGGTTTCTGAAGTCGAGGATGGGGCGCAAGCCCCCCCCCCCCCCCAATCTTTTTCGGGACGAGAAAGTAGTGGGAGTAGAACCCCTGACCTTGAAGGTGCCGTGATACCTTTGACAGCCTGCTGGGTGAGGTGGTTGGATAGTTCCTGCTGCAAGAAGGTCTGGTGCGCGAGGAGCCGGGCAGGCTCTGCTGGGGAGAAGGGAGGTGGGTCCCTGTCCAAGCTGATACGGTATCCATCTCTGATTACCCGGAGGACCCAGGTGTCCAATGTGATCGACGCCCACTCTGGGGAAAACAGGGACAGGCATCCCCGCACCGGCGTAAGAGCTACCGGGGAGCGAGAGGCTATGCAGACGGCGTCAAAACCCCTGCGTAGGCTGGGGCGGCGCCAGTGGCCATGTGCACCTCCCTTCCCCTGAGTGCTGGTAGCCGGTGCAGAGGTAGGTGGGAAAGGCGGGTAACCCTGGTAAGGGAGTTGCTTCTTTTGTAAGAACGGCTTCTTGGTCTGCTGCTTCTTCCTAGGGAGGGAGGAGGTTTTGCGCCAGAGATAAGTTCGGGTCACGAACTCAGTTTCTATCTCAGTGGCCTTATCCTCCATAGGTTTGCCGAACAGTTGCTCACCAAGGCAAGGGACGTCCAGGAGCTGTTCTTGGACCCACTGCTCTAGGTCCGAAGGCTAGAGCCATGCCTGGCACCGGGTCCCGATGCCGGCTGCTGCCACCCGGGCGGAGAACTCAAACCCGTCATATGCAGCACGAGAAAGGTACTTCAAACACTCTGCAATGGATTTCAGGAAACTTTGGAACCTTAGGAAGGGTTTCTCCTCTCCCCCCCCCCTCCCCGGAGGCCCATGGCGAAACTGTCGAGCTCCTTGGCGAAGTCACACAGGAACATGCCCATATACAGTTGGTATGAGCATGGAACCCTGATAGGCCTTATGCCCCAGGGCATCGAGGGCTCTCAACTCCCTACCTGGGGGGGGGGGGATCAAAGAGTGAGACCTCGGGCTTTTTTTTGCTTCCGCATCGCCGAGTCCAGAACTATGGAGCTGGATCTTTTGGAACCCTGGGCCATGCTGAACTCTATACATGGCACTGAGGCGCTTGCTCAGAATGGGGACCAAAGCAGGTGTCTCCCACATGCGGAGGAGCAGCCTTAACAATATGGGGGGGACCGGGACAGTAAGAGATTCCTGAGGCAGGGACTCATACTGTAGAATATAGAGCTCCTCAGCTCACGGTTCCCTCTTCAGTCTGCACAGCCAGGCTGAGGGCCTGTGCCAGGTCCCGCAAGAACACCAGGAATGATCTGTCCTTGGGAAACAAGCATCTCTGTTAGGAAGGCAGGGATGGATCCGAAGGGAGGTCCCTGTGGGCACAGGTTTCCAGGGAAGTATCCACGTCCGATTCCCAGCCCAAGAGGTCTGAGGAGTCAGACTCGGGCAGGTCACCCCGTCCAGAGGCTGAGGTCCGCTTGGAGCCAGAGGCCTTGGAGGATCACGCTCCCAAGGACCAGGAAGACGAGTGAGACAGACACTGAGGACCCTCACAAGGCCCGTGGCTCTCGGGGGTTTCCAGGGCGGATTTTGGTGTCCCTCTCGAGGGAACCTCGGTCTTGAGGCGCGGACCAGCCATGCTGGGCACGAGCGCCTACTGGGCAGCTAAGGCGGCAGAAACGCTGTGCTCTAGTGCCAGAATTTTTGGACTCCCAAGTGGGCATGGGACCCTGCGATGCTGACACCAGGGTTACCGTGTCTGGCATGGAGGAGAGGGGGTCCTTATCGGGACGACCCTCAGGAAACTGGGCACCATCGCTGGAGGCCTCTGTATCTGTATGAGATACCTTTCGAAGCCGCTCCTTGTCCAACTCTCGGGAACGCCGTGGGGGGCTGAGCAACCGAGCATGGGAGCACTAGAGCTTATCCAGAGCCCCCCCCAACAGCAATCGAGGCTGCCGCCTTCTTACGCCGCTCCACTTCAGGGGACCCCTGGTCGGAGTGCCGCCGAAAACCAGTGGAGGGACGACCAAGGGCGCCGCCGAGAATTCCGGGGCCACTTTCCGGAAAATGTCATCGGACTTCTGCTTACAGCTGAGCAAGGCCTTGGAGGACATTTTCTTGCAAAGAAAGCAGAGCTCTGGGTCATGGTCGGCCCCAAGACACCAAAGACAACAGTCATGGGTGTCCGTGAGCAACATGTTCTTGGAGCATCTGCCACATTTTTTAAAACCAGTGGCCATAGGGGCAAAAAGGACCCCCATTAGGTTAAAGACCTTTGGGGCCAGCAGTTGGGGAAGAAAAAAAGGGCCCGAAGCCCGCAACAGGGGAAAAAAACTTAATGAAGGATATCCCCTCACTCGAGGAGAAAAGGAGAGCGGGGGAGGAAGTAAGAGGACCAGTGCGACCGGTGCAACCAGAAAAACACAGCCCAGAGGCAGAAATCAAAACACTTTTTCCAAGGGACGAGGACATCCATCCAAAGGGCTCTATGGAAAAAGGGAGACTGAGCAAGATGGCACCTTTGGGTGGGAAGAGGACCACGCGGGAATTGCTCCACATGGGCTCAGTTGGTGCCATCACCCATAAGTGAGGACTGACTTCCTGCTTGTTCCTGGAGAAAACATTAAACAGGGGGGCCAGGATCGAACCCTGAGGTATCCAATGAAGAAGGGGGACTTGTGGCTGAAATAGAACTGCTCCAAAAGAAAGGAATGAAACCATTTTAGAACTGTGCCATGCAGGCCTGCTGAGTGATGTCAGGATAAAAGAAGTGAATGGTTCACCATAGCAAAAGCACAAGCTAAGTCTAAAGAGACCACCAAGGAAAAATCTCTTCTATCAAAAGGAGCATCTTACTTTAAGTACTGATAAAATGACAGTTTCTGTACTAAAACCAGCTCTAAATCCTGACAGATGTGGATGTAAGTAGTTAGTCTGTTCAAGGCGAGTTAATAACTGATGGAAAACAAACTTTTCCAAATGCTTAGAGAGGTAAGGCAAATTAGAAACCGGGCAGTAATGCAAAGTCAAAGAGGGATCGACAGCAGGGTTTTTAAGCAGGGGTCGTATCACAATAGTCTTCCAACCAGAGGGGAAAATCCCAGAGGTCAGCCTTAGAAAAAAATAGTACACACATAAGGGAAGGAGGACAAGAGAAGGTTCGGCAAACCAGAAGGGAGGAATAGGATTGAAAGCACTAGAACTCTTAGTTGAATTAGCAATAAGCTTACCAAGATCAGCTAACTGAACAGTTTTGAAGATTGTCAAAGTATGACACCAGGAAAAATTGGAGGAGGTCAAAGATGTATCATCGAGGAGTGATAAAGCATCTGGGCAAGGTAGTGAGGATGCGATTTGGGTTATTTTGGACTGAAACCAGTCAGCCAGTTGCTGCACTGATGGCTGATCCCGAATGGGTGTAGTAAAAGTATGTGAAACAACTGAAAAAGGTTTCTTAGGATGGTTAGGAGAAGATGAGCTTCTCAAAATGAAGCCTTTTTGCAGAGGTGATGGATGACTTATAACTGGAATTAAGTTGTTGAAAGATGGATCAATTTGATTGTGAAGGGCTCCAACACCAGGGGTGCTTGGCCCTGCGAAACTGGCGACTGAGATGCAGACCGGATGATACCATGGATTATGGTGGGCAAATGATCGAGTATGCACTTGATGCAGTGGGGAAAAAGAATTCAGGGTGTTCCAGAGGGTGCTATCCCAGATAGAGACCTGATCATAGATAGGGAGAGAAGCAAGAGAGGCAGGTAAGAGCAAATCAGGGTAAGAGAAGGGTAAGAGAAAGTCTCAGGGGTGACAGCAGTTACTTACCTGTAACAGGTGATCTCTGGGAACAGCAGGAATAAGTCTTCACATATGATGGGTACGTCGGTACCGACGGAGCCTGCACGGGAATGCTCCCCAGTATCCAATCAGAAAGCTTTTGGGAGCATCCCTCGCGCCTGCGCACTGCCTTCCCGCCTTTTCCTCTGCCTCTCCTCAGTTGAGTTTCATAGCTGAGACAAAAGGAGAGAAAGAGGAAAGGAAGATAGATAGATACAACTCCTAGGGGAGGTGGGTGGGTTGTGAAGACTTATTCCTGCTGTTCCCAGAGATCACCTGTTACAGGTAAGTAACTGTGCTATCTCCAGGAACAAGCAGGAATGAGTCTTCACATATGGGGACTCCCTAGCTATAGATGCCAGGGGGAGATCCCATAAAATGCATGTCTCTGGATCAGGACTGCACTTCCCACAGATGGATCTCCAGCATCCCATAAGGGATGGTGGGTAGGAGTTGAAAAGAGAGGAGCTGTAAGAAAAAACAGCGACCCTAAGGACTACAGGAGAGGAGTTCTTGGTATGTATGATAAGTACCATTAAAATTATTTAATGAACAATCATAATATGGAGCTTACCTACTGGATTGTAGGAAGTAGAGAGCGTGATGGAGTCTACTGGAGATTCAGTAGAGGAATACTCAAGGTGACCTCACAGCAGTGAGGATGAAAGTCCAAACCTGGAAGTGGCAGGTGACCCAGGTGTCAACTGGGGTAGTATAAGAACGGCAGATCTTCAGCGGAAAGCTTTATGGGAAAAAGCTGAAAACTCTTTTAGCTACAGAGTCATTAACATTGAGTAGTAAAAGAAGAAGACTGACCGATTTGGACAACTAGCCCAGTCCTGGAGGGAAGAAGGGGTATGGAAAAAAGCCCGTATTCCCAAGGAGAACAGATGTGTGAAGGGCTGAAAACTCAGAACTACTGAAGATCTACACTGTCTTTCCTAGCTGGTGAGAGATAGGAAAGACATCGAAGCATGATGCTTCAGGGATAGCGAGACCTAGAGTAAAGTGGAAGCTGTTAGTACCACAGTAGTGGTTGTGTGCATAACAGCCCCCACATACCGAGCAGTATGAAAATATGCAAGCCCACTGTCTGGAACCTCTAAGAAGGTATAAACCTTTATAGCATAGACAGGTAGGGAGATAGTATGTGAATACATATCGACCTATAAAAAGCATCTCGAGATATATATAGATATATAGATAGATAGATATATAGATAGATATAGATATATATAAGGGCATAACTTATGCACACACAGCTTACAGACATATGTATGTATAGAAGTATATAGAGATATATACATACATGAATATATAAGTCTGAAGATACATGTCTGCAACTAAGCCCCATAAGAACATTCACATGGGAGATGTGAAGGGGAAAGATTCATCTAACAAGAAGGTGGAACCTACTTGAAAGATATATAGAGAATCTATTTCTGCGGGCTAAGAGGGTGCAGGAATGCTATCCAGTGAAATAACCAGGATGGTTGCGTGAAAAAACAGGATAATATCAGTCTGTAGAGAGCAAGTCGTGAGTTCTGTAGAACTCTGACATGGTAAATGGACAGAAACGCATAGAAGGAGCATGAGGAGTAGGATAGCATGAGGCCAAGCTGTAAGGAAAAAAGAGCATATTCCTGCAGGATTGGGAACTCCTTGGACATTCACGCAGAAAAAGCTTATATTCTGTATTATAACAGGAGACAAGAGGGTGTGGAGAATCCTCACAGTCATGGGAAATGACTGATTTATTTATTTATTTATTTAACAACTCTTATATACCGCGCTATTTGTTATCAGTGCGGTTTACATATAACAAGGGTACACAGTCAGAAGCCTGTACTGTGCTTACATTGTAACAGAAGTTTAAAACTTGGATCTTACATTGTAACCGGAGTTTGAACTTGGAGCAACAGGTAAACTATAAACATATGTACAAAATACAATTAGATTTGGTTTGTATATACATGGATGGCTAAGGTAAGCTCAAAATACTTGTTACAGGAAAGGATTCGTGTAAGCTTTTTCTACTATATAGAATAGCCATCAGAGACAAAGTTCAATGCTCTGTAGCAAGGGCCCATAATAGAAAGCTTCTCTGAAGACTGCAGAGAGCATTATGCAGGAGAATTAGGAGATAAAACTGACTGTAAGTCAGGTGTGTTGCCATATCCAAGGAAATGGAGATGGCCAGAAAGAAGATAATGTGAGAAGCCTGATGTGAGTAGAATTATGCAAGATAGATGAGAACTATCTTGGAATCACTACTAAGGCTAGACAAAAGTAATGGAGATAGACTGGAAACTTGTGGGAAAGTACCAGTAGTTCAATCACTGGAACTCCTGCATGAATAGCAGCTGAAAGAGACAGCAGAAAGAATCTTTCTGTGTAAAACAGAGAGAACAGACAAAGGGAGAGGAAATATTCCTGTCCCTGTCTGATGAGGTGTCCAGAGAATTTAGTCAAGGAGAGAAAGTCTACACTGGAATGAAAGGCTAGAGAAGCTGTTCAGTATGGTACCACTCATTCAGGGGAAACCCTGGATGAGAGGGTAGAGAAAACAGGTAACTGAAGGGTGACTTACCACATGGTGATTCAGCTGAAGGAAAAAATGTTCATGTTGGGACAGAAACTATCATGGGATAGTTGTAACTTCTCTTCTTGTTAGGAAGAAGAGGAGAAATCTGTAACCCATGGACAAGAATATCCTGACAGCTTAGCATACTGAAGAAGGGAAACCACGTGTAGAGCTTTAAAGAAAAAAACAGTGAACAAACTTCTGCTAAGAAGAGGGTAACTGTAGGTTGCAACCTTTAGGAACCTATGGTTGCTGGGTATGCTTAGACTGGTTAGAGTTTAGATTCTTCAGACCAAGACGAGGTGTCCCCTGCTTGGGTACATCGGGATGATGGGCAGGAGAAGGGTGAAACCTTTTCTTGGGGAAAGAAGGTTTGGTAGGAGATTTCCTACCTCCTGGGGAAGGCGGCGGCTTAGGATGGTTCCTAGAACCAGGAGAGTCAGTGGAGCAATGAGCAACCTGACGTAAAGCCTCCTTATTGAAGAGATTTTCTCCAGTACAAGGAGAATTACCCAGTGTGTGTTGTGCCCATCTGCTCAGGTCTGAAGCCTGGAGCCAGGCTCTACAACGTGCTCCAATGGCAATAGCAGAGGATCTGCTAACAGAATCAAAAGAGTCTAGAGAAGCACGAGAAAGAAACCAAGAGATATTCTGGCTATGACTAAGAAGCAAGGAATAGTCTGCAGCCTTAGGCTCTGATAGAAAATGAGTCAAAAGAGATAATTTCTTTGTGACCTCCTGGAGAGATAGACTTATATAAAAAATATAAGAGATAATCCTTGATGCCAGCATAGATGTTTGGAAGGTTTGACGTCCAAAGGCATCAAGTGCTCTAGATGCACGACCTGGCGGATAAGAAGAATGCTTCTTCTTGCTTTTTACCTTCCTCATTGCTGATTCCACTACAATGGAATGATGGGGAAGTTGAGTTTTTTGAAATCCTGGAGAGGGGGCACCTGATACAGAACATCAGTTGCTGTAGAAGGTGAGGGAACCCTTAAAGGTGATTCCCATATTCTCAGAAGAAGATCCTGCAAAGAATGATGTAAAGGAAGCATTATATTTTCCTTTTCTGCAGGAGAGCCTCGAGTAGGATCATAGCCAGGGATAGGAATAGCAAGAAATATTGCCATGACAAGGAGAAATTTCTGAAAAGAGGGATCTCCAATGGGAACTATCCCTGGGCAGGCTAAGGTTGAAGGAGCAGCCTGAGCACCAGAGGATGTACTGGTCTGGTGCAGAAAAAGAACCCCACTAGAAGGATAGTGGTATTGGCAGTCACGATTTGAGGCAGTAAGTACTGCATCGTCCATGCCAGGTATCGATTCCAAACTAGGCATAGAAAGGATCGATGGTACCGATGTAACTGCAGGACCCAACATCGATACCGATACCGGTAGCTGAGTCGGAATCGGAGACGGTAATGCCCTCGAAGCAGTCATCGGAGGCTGCTCAAGCGGTACCGAGGCAACCAGAAACGCCTGGTGAATATCCTCGGTACTGCGTATCCGGAAACGATAAAGGTCGGTTCCGAGACGCGTCGGTACCCAGTCATCTAGACTAGATATCGATTCCAGACTCGGCATCGAAGGGAGCGAGTCTAGCGATGCATGTCTAGAGGGTACCGACGTCGGTGGTGGTATCGGCAATGTTGCCGATACAGGAAAGTCAATCTGGGTCGTATCGATCGGTCCCGAAGGTACCGAGGATGCCAGATGACGATCCTTGGTGAAGAGTGGAACACTCAACACCGGAGCCGATGCCGGGGTATCGGTACCGCTCGAAGCGGATACCACACCACCGAGTATGGCTCAGATACTGGAAAGTCAATCTGGAACGTATCTATCGGTCCCGAAGGTACCGAGGACGCCAAATGACGATCCCTGGTGAAGAGTGGAACACTCAACACTGGTGCTGATGCCGGGGTATCGGTACCGCTCGAAGCGGATGCCACCACCGAGCATGGCTCAGGTATGTTCTGTGAGGGGTGAGCCCCAGGAACAACCTGAAACCCCTGAAATGCTTTGGAGCCCGGAGACTCCCGCCGGGGTTTTAATGCCAATGGGGTCTTGAGGGCAAGGCCGGAGCCGTCATCATGCTTGGCATGAGACCTACCACTCAAAGATTGGCTAGTCTTAACAGACTGTTTGTGGGTTACCTGATCCTGTAGAGAAGAAAAGGCCGGTGCCCTCACTCCGGGAGGGAAAACGGTATCGAGGGAAACTCGAAAGAGGGAAGTTCTTCTCACAGTTTTGCAGCCTGATTGTTCAGGGGAAAAAGGGTCAGGACCCAAACAGGTTAGACACCAGGCATTGGAGTCTAAAAAGAAAACTGTGTTTCCACAGTGAAGGTACTTCTTAGGAGAAGGCGGCTCCATGATGGAGAAGCCTTGTAGGCCCAAAAAAGTTAAGACAGAAAGAGGGAAAATCTCTCTGAGTTTAAGAAAAAGAAAAGAAAAACCCACCGGCGGTGCCGGTGGCGGCGGGAAAAACAGCCGCGACCACAAGAAAACAAGAAATAAAGAATTTAAAGAAAAAAGTTTCTGCGGTGACAGGACGACGTCCTGCCGGCTCCGCGGAAAAACGAAAACTGAGGAGAGGCAGTGGAAAAGGCGGGAAGGCAGTGCGCAGGCGCGAGGGATGCTCCCAAAAGCTTTCTGATTGGATGCTGGGGAGCATTCCCGTGCAGGCTCCGTCGGTACAGACGTACCCATATGTGAAGACTCATTCCTGCTTGTTCCTGGAGATAAAATGATTAGAGATGGGAGCCCAGTGAAAGGCACCCTCTAATGCAAAGTGCCTGACTGAGCATACCAGCTGAAATGGAACCAGAAAATGATCCATACAGGGAAGAGGTATTTGACAAGAATGAGTCACTGTCACCCCTGCTGCAGAGACAGGAGTCATAATCAAATCTAATGTATGTCCCGCCACATGGGTTGGAGAATAAACATGCTGCTGTAGTAACAGATCAGAAATGAAAGAAAGAAACTGAATGTCACAGGGCCTGTTAGAGTTGTGAACACGAAAACTGAAATCTCCTAAAATAAGCAGCCGGTGGTACAAAGTAGTAACTTCAGGAAGAGTCGCAACCAACGAATCCCAGAGAGATGAAAGAGGAGGAACATAAAGGAGAATCGTGAGGTCAAATGGAGAGGGAACCCTAGCCAATAAAGCCTCGAAATAATGTAATGAGAACAGTTCAATAATACCAAGACTGTTATAGAGGAGAGCTACACCATTGCCATTCTTCAAAGAGCGATAGTAACTTGAAGCTGGGAGGCAGGCAATGATACAAAAACCCTTCCTCAGCCTCATGAAACCAAGTTTCAGTGAGAAGCAACAAATCAAGAGAATAGTCCTGCATGTCGTCATGTACCAAGATAGATTCTGAACGAATCAAGCGATAGTTCAGTAAAGTGTATGTAAGTTCTGTTGGAGAAATACTGGGGGGGGTGGGGGGGTGGGCACAGCATGAACAAATACTGATAGAGGGGGTAACAAGGGAAAAGAACCGGCAATGGTGGTCCATATCTACCTTGAGCAGGACGACATGGCTGTTACCCCAGATCTCCAGAATGGAGGAAGCCATCAGAAGAAATGATATTGATAAAACCGTCAGCAGCTGAAAACCTAAGAACTTGATTGCCACTATCCTGTGGAAAAAAAAAGCATAGTTACTCAACTGTAACAGATATTCTCCAGGGACAGCAGAAATCAGTCCTCACATATGGGTGACAGTGCCAACGGAGCAGCATGGAAGCATCTCAACTTTCAAAATTGCATGCCTGGTTCTCTTCTCACCCAAGAGTGCCATCTTGCTCAGTCAGATGACATAGCTAGGATGGTAGTAGAAATAATCAAGGTAGGGAGGTCACTTCCAGGGGAGGAGGGAGGGTTGTGGGGACTGATTCCTGCTCTCCCTGGAGAACACCTGTTACAGGTGAGTAGCTATGCTTTCTTCAGGAACAAGCAGGAAGTTAGTCCTCACATATGGGACTCCCTAGCTCCAGGCTGCCAAGGACCGAACCATAAACACACTAAGAATCTACTTCAGAACCTCTCGTCCATTCATCCAACAAGGAGTACCTCAAGGCTCAAGCCTATCAGCCCTCTTATTTAACCTCTTCCTCCAGCCCATACGCCAAATTTTCAATGAACACAAGATACCGTACCAGATCTACGTGGATGTGTTTTTCACACTTTTTAACACCTCAGGACCAGACTCCAATTGCACAACCTCCTCATTAATCAAGACGACAGAGGCCCTACACATAGTCTCAGATGCATCTTACCCCCCCCCCCCCCCACCAATCCTTAGAACTTGAAGGATAAGGCGGGATAGAAATACCAATAAATAAAAAAATAAGACGTTACCATCAACGTAAAAGGTGAAGTCAAATATCTAGGTATAATCCTTGACCAGAAGCTCAACATCCAAGCACAAATAAAGTCAGTCCAATCCATCTACTATAAATTGAGAACACTGAAGAACCTCCGCCCACTTATAAGTCCTGACTTATTCCACACCATCTACCAAGCTATAACCACACCTTCACTTGACTACTGCAACATTATATACCATGGCTCCCCAAACAATCCCTACAACCTCTCCAAATGGCACAAAACACTACAGCAAGAATAATCCATGGAATTTCTACACACATCACCCCGTTGTACAACACGCCTGCACTGGTTCCCCCATTCATGCGAGATGATGATACAAGGCACCTATCATGACACGCTAAGTCATGCACAATGAATCAGCAACCTGCCTCCATCCTCTTCTCTCAGGACCCAAGAGTGATGGACTCCAAAGACATAATTCTCAACCTTCTTACCATCCCAGCTCATACAACGAAAAGCAAACAATCCACACATAGCCGTGCATTCTCCCTTTTTGACCCTACTGCTTGGAACGCCCTCCCATCTGAAATGAGAGGATGCTCTGACCAATCTAACTTCAGGAAGAAACTCAAAACCTTCCTATTCTAGGAATACTTTATCACCACCTCAACTCATGATTTGCAGTCAAGAGTGACCAACACCCGTTCACTAACCTACTACAATTGTCAGACTCTCATCCTATTCCTACAATGTGCCTAGACTATGCCCCACCTACCCACTTAGTTCCCAGGTACTCCTCCCTACTTGTTCATAGTTATTGTTTTTACTGTTCATAGTTGTGTGACCATTGTACTAGTTTGTATTTTCCTGGAATGTTCTTGTTCTCTGTAAAACAGTTGCTCAGGCACTTGGAATACTGTGTTCAGTTTTGGAGACCATATCTCGCAAAGGATATAAAAAGACTGTTCAGAGGAAGGCGACCAAAATAATTTGGAGCCTGCGCCAGAAGACGTAAATATGCATACTCTAGAGGAGAGGAGGGACAGGGGAGATATGATACAGACCTTTGAATATTTAAGGAGTATTAATGAACAAACCTTTTTCAAAGATAGGAAAGCTGTAATACTAGAGGGCATAACATGAAGTTGCAAGGGGATAAACTGAAAAGCAATGTCAGGAAATGCTTTTTTTACTGAAAGAGTGGAATGCCCTCTCGACGGAAGTGGTAGGGGAAAATACAGTGACAGAATTCAAAATAGCATGGGACAGACACAGTGGATCCCTTTATAGAAACAAGATAAAATCAAAATAAGATAGAGAAAGGTTTAAGTCGAGGTGACCTGCATGGAGCAGTGGGTACACCCCTCAACAAAGGAATGGGGAGGGGTGACCTACACGGAGCAGCAGGCACACCTACTCTTGCCACCTTGATGGGCAGATTAGATGGACCGTGCTGGTCTTTATCTGCCGTCATACACTATGTTACTATATTACATCTGTTAAGTTCTAAGTAAACCACCTTGGATAGTAGAAAGGCAATATATAAATAAAATTTAAATACATTTTCATTAACAGAACTAAAAGCTAATGTTAAACAAAAAATAAATGATCGCAGTTGAATGAACGGCTATGCATGTATGAACACAGCAAAACTGTTTGTAAAATTAAGAATGATTGGCTATCTTTGATAGTAGGGTTGCATGAACAACCAGCCACAAGCTATTCATATTTATATTATACTCACCCTGTCAACAGGAGAGCTAAACAAAAAGCTAAGACTAGTTTCAAAATGTATTTGACACTTGTAAATGACATTTCAAAGAATGTCATTTAGACTTTCACAACTGATTTAGCATTAGAGGTTTTTCCCTAAATGTATTCTGCATTCTGTTGAAATATGTGAGAAACTAATCATGCTTACAGTAAAATACAATCTTAACTTTCTAAACTAGTTTTAAGTATTTACTTTAGAAAGGAATACACTGCTACTAATTGTATAGCACTACTTTCCATGTTAGGTATGTTTTAGATGGCTCTGAAGAATAAAGAGTAGTTACTCACCTGTAACAGGTGTTCTCCAGGAGCAGCAGAAATCAGTCCTCACATATGGGTGTCATCGGCGCCGATGAAGCCCCAGCGGAGCATTTCCCCAGCTTTCTATGAAAGCCTTTGGGAATGCAGGCACGCATGCGCGGTTCCCTTCCCGCCTAAAGGTGCCATCTTACCTCAGTCAAATGACATAGCTAAGAA
Organism: Ichthyophis bannanicus; assembly: GCA_033557465.1. Lineage (NCBI taxonomy): Eukaryota > Metazoa > Chordata > Amphibia > Gymnophiona > Ichthyophiidae > Ichthyophis > Ichthyophis bannanicus. Next base: position 743,900,024 of record CM066034.1, read on the forward strand.
CAGCACACAAAAATGAAAAATAAACTATGTACAACTGCAACTCCAAGGGGAGGAGGGAGGGTTGTGAGGACTGATTCCTGCTGCTCCTGGAGAACACCTGTTACAGGTGAGTAACTACTCTTTCTCCAGGACCAAGCAGGAAGTCAGTCCTCACATATGGGTGACTCCCCAGCTCTGGGCTACCGAGGAACTCAGGCTGAACAAGAGAACTCCCTCTAGTCTCAGCAGCAAAGAAAGGCTTTTCCAGGACACAACCTCCACCGGTAGCCCAACAGAGGGCAGGAGGGCAGGAGTTGCCTAAACCTCAAAGAGATTCCGGAGTACTGCTTGGCCAAAAGCACTGTCCCTATGGGACTCCCTCTCCAGGCAGTAATGGGCCACAAAAGTCTGGCTTGAAGACCAAGTTGCAGCCCTGCAGATGTCTACCAAGGGCACAGAGCGGAGATGAGCCACTGAGGCAGCCATAACCCTGACTCGGTGGGCCGTAACCCGACCCTGCAAAGGAAGGTCAGCCGCCTTATAAGCCCAGGTGATACAGTCAGCTACCCAGATGGACAAGGTACGCTTGGACACAGGCAACCACAACTTATTGGGGTCAAAGGAGACGAAGAGCTGGGTAGCCCTTCTATGCCCCTGCGTACGGTCAAGGTAGAAGGATAAGGCCCTCCTATAGTCCAGGGTATGCAGGACTGCTTCAGCCTGGCTTGCATGAGGCCTAGGGAAGAATGTAGGAAGAACCACCTCCTGGTTGAGGTGGAAAGGAGACAAGCTTAGGGAGGAACTTTGGATGAGTCCTAAGGACTACCCTGTTCCTATAAATCCTGGTGTAAGGCCTATCACAGACCAGGGCCTGAAGCTCACTTACTCACCTAGCCGAGGTAAGGGCTATCAGGAAGAGTGTCTTCCAGGAGAGGAAGCGTAGTGGACAAGTAGCCATCGGCTCAAAAGGTAGGCGAGTCAGTTGCTGCAAGACCACATTCAGCTCCCACTCAGGGGAAGGACGACGGATAGGAGGCTTGAGCAAAAGCAAGCCCCTAAGAAAGCGAGACACCAAGGGGTGACCAGACAGAGAATGTCCCTCCACCAGAGAGTGGTGAGCTGCTAGAGCTGAGAGGCGGACCCGAACAGAATTGGATTTAAGACCTTGATTGGACAAGTGCAGTAAGTACTGAAGGACTACTGGGACAGTACAGGAGAAAGGATCTCCTGTACGTAGCTGACACCACACAGAAAGCCTCTTCCATTTGAGAGCATAGGTTTTCCTAGTGGACTGTTTCCTAGAGGCTAGGACAACCTCCTCAACCTCCTGAGGCAGGCCCCAGGGAGCCAAGACTACCCTTGCAGCCTCCAGGCCTTCAAATTGAGAGCTTTGAGATTGGGGTGCAGAAGGGAACCCTGCTCCTGTGAGAGGAGGTCGGGTTGCAACCCCAGAGGTAGTGGAGGATCCACCGCCAGTTGAAGCAGAAGAGGAAATCAAGGCTGTCTCGGCCACCTGGGAGCCACCAGCAGGACCGAGGCCTTGTCCTGAAGAATCTTGAAGAGAGTTCGGGCCACCAAGGGCGTGGGAGGAAACGCATAGAGGAGGCCCTGAGACCAGGATATCAGAAAAGCATCCGCTGCTATCCACAGAGGATGCGGTTGCCTGGAGCAGAACTTTGGCAGTTGCTTGTTCGTTGGGCTGGCAAAGAGATCTATCAAAGGAAGACCCCATTTCAGGAAGATCTTCTGAACTACTGAAGGATGCAGCTGCCACTCGTGGGGCTGCAGTATTCTGCTTAATCTGTCTGCCAGGTAGTTGTCTTGGCCTGGAAGGTACACAGCCTTGAGGAGCATGTTGTGCTTGAGAGCAAAAGAACAAAGGTCCTGAGCCTCCCGACAAAGGATCCTGGACCCAGTTCCGCCCTGTTTGTTCACATAAAACATGGCAACTTGGTTGTCTGTCTGAATCAGGACAGACTGGTGAGCCAGGGTAGGAGTGAAAGCTTTGAGTGCTAATCGAATAGCTCTGAGTTTGAGGAGATTGATCTGCTGTGCAGCTTCCCAAGGAGACCAGAGGCCCTGGGTGCACTTGCCCAGACAATGAGCTCCCCAGCCTTGCAGGGAGGCATCTGTTGTCATCACTACTGTGTACCCTGGAATCTGAAAAGGCACCCCTTTCAGTAGATTGGGTGGGTGCAGCCACCAGTTGAGGGAGTGCAGAAATGGTCTGGACACCCTTATCCTGTCTCTGAGGCTGCCTGTGGCCTGTGACCACTGAGCCCGAAGACACCACTGTGCAGGCCTCATATGGAGCCTGGCATTGGGGGTCACATGTACTGTCGAAGCCATGTGGCCTAGAAGCCTCAGGCAGAGTCTGGCGGAGACCAGGGACCAGGGACCTGCTGAGAAACTGATTTGCCAAGGCCATCAACCTTTGGGCCCTGTCTGCTGGCAAGAAAGTCTTTGCCAGCAGAGAGTCCAGCCTTGCTCCTATGAACTCTAAGTTCTGGGAGGGGAGCAAAGTGGACTTTGCGAAGTTTATGACAAACCCCAGGCTTTGTAGAAGAGCAATAGTCCTGAGGGTGGCTTGATTGGCCTCTTGGCACATCTGACCCCTGATGAGCCAGTCGTCTAGAAAGGGGAAGGCAAAGATTCCCTGATTTCTCAGGTAGGCCGCCACCACTGCTAGGCACTTTGTAAAGACTCTGGGGGCGGAGGTGAGGCCGAAAGGCAGCACTCTGTACTGATAATGGTTTCCTCCCACAATGAACCTGAGGTACTTTCTGTGGTCTGGATGAATGAGGATGTGAGTGTACGCATCCTTTAGATCTAAGGAGCACAGCCAATCTCCATGCTGGAGGTAGGACAGAAGAGTCCCAAGAGAAAGCATCTTGAACTTCTCCTTCACTAGGAACTTGTTGAGGTTCCTGAGGTCCAGAATGGGTCGAAGGCCACCGGTTCTCTTGGGCACCAGGAAATACCTGGAGTAGAAACCGTGACCTTGTAAGTGGGGAGGCACAGGCTCCACCGCCCTGTCCACCAACAGACCATGAAGCTCTTGTAGAAGGAGGTCTGTGTGCAGGGGAGGCCTTGGAGGCTCCCCTTGAAAATATGGTGGAGGCAGTTGGTGAAAATGGAGGGCATAGCCCTTGTGAGCTATCTCCAGCACCCAACTGTCCCTGGTGACAAGGGGCCACTGGTGGGCAAAGAGGGCGAGGCGACCTCCTGTGCAGGGTTGGGAGAGCAGTGGAGGAGAGGCTACGCTCAAGGAGTCAAAAACCCCCACCCTGCTGAGTGGTAGCAGGGGCCTGAGGCTTGGGGTCCTCTGCCTACGGGGCCCATTACCCTGGCCCTTGGCTTGCTGACCCTGGGGGGCAGCTTGGGCAGCCTGATATTGCAGGTACTGTTTGTAGGCAGTGCACTTCCTCGGGTAAAAGGGCTTTTTACCCGAGCCCTTCTTTTTATGAGAAGGGACAGAGGTCTTCGACAGCTTTGTCCGTGTGAGGTGCTCAGTTTCGAGCCGAGTGGCCTTCTCGGTCATGGGCTTATTTATTTATTTATTTAGACAGTTTTGTATACCGCCTTAACCTTCAATCAAAGCGGTCACAAAACAATTGGGGGATACATTTAACACGCGGGGATATGAGACACATACACTAATACTTACAGGGAACATGGGCAATGGAGGGTTAAGTGGCTTGCCCAAGACCACAAGGAGCATCTGTGGGACTAGAAACCCCAGTCCTTCCGGCCCAAGGTTGCTGTCCTCTAGTGGGATTTGAACCCCCGACCTTCCGGCCTGAAGTACCGTGCCCCAACCACTAGGCTACTCCTCCCTCATGTCCCTTGCCAAAAAGGTTTTCACCTCGGCAAGGGACATCGACCAACTTGTCCTGAACCCATGGCTTGAGATCTGATGACTGCAGCCAGGCCTGGCGTCGAGCCGCGATGCCGGCTGCCGCAACTCGGGCCGAAGCCTCGAAGCCATCGTAGGCGGCGCGGGACATGAACTTCGAGCAGTCCCAAATCCCCGAGGACAAGGACTTAAATCTCTGCAAGGGTTCCCCGGAGAGACCAGCAGAGAACCCGGCCAATTCCTTGGCCAGATCCCGCAAGTACATGCCCATGTACAGCTGGTAGGACTGAACACGGCAAGCAAGCATCGAGCCCTGGAAGCACTTTCTACTGACGCCATTGAGGTTCCGGGCCTCCCTGCCAGGGGGCACCACGGAGTGCATCTTCTGGCTCTTCAGACGATGCATGGCCGATTCCACAACCATAGAATGGTGTGGTAGCTGTGCCTTTTGAAAGCCAGGGCTCTTCCGGAGTCGATAGATCGAATCAACTCGCTTGCTGAGAACCGGCGCCGAGGCCGGTGCCTCCCACATAAAGAGGAGCCATTCCAGCATCGGAGGAACTGGAACAGTAAAGGCCTCCTTTGGAGGAGTCCTACTGTAGGGCCTCGAGCTCCTCAGCTCGAGGCTCCTCCTCGGGGTTCGCCGGGATAGCCAAGGAAGCGGCCATATCCTGGATGAACTCCGAAAACCGAGTATCCTCCGGGGGGGACCTACTCCGGGGCTCAGACTGTGGCGAGTCCGAAGGGATGCACCGAGTCTTGAAGGTATCAGGAGACTCCTTGTCCTCCGTCTCCCAAGCTGACTCGTCTGAGGAGGAGTCCGGGTCCGACCCCGCGGGGCCCTGGGGCACCGGCGTCGACGCCCTCGGTCCCGAACGGGAAGTCGAGGGAGACCGCAACCGAAGTCGACTCCGAGCCACGATGGACTCGAGTATTGGCTCGGTCTCCAGGGTCAACTTCGAAGTCGATGTCCCGGTGGTCGGGGCAGATGCGCCAGACAGGCTGGCCATCAGTGCCCGCTGCTGCTCCATGAAGGCAGACAATCTGCTCTCCAAGGCTGTCATCCTGAGACTCAGCTCGGGAGACGCAGCAGCCACCGACTCGGGCCCCGGCGGCGCCGGGCCCAACGTCGGCTCCCTGGGAGGAGAGTCCGAGGACTACGGGGCTTACGTGTCCAGCAGACTCCGGCTCCACGCGAGGAACTTTTGCAGGCTTCTCGAGTTCCATGGGCCCAGGGCGACAGTCGGGGGTCTTAGACCTGGCCCTCGAGGAGCCAGGGACCTCCTCCGACGACGCCCTCGTGAGCCTCTTCTTCCTCTTGCGTTCCCGGTTGGGGAACCCCCTGTCCGAGGAGCTTCGACGGCGCTTAGGATCGGAATCCCGAGATGTCGAGGCCTCAGACAAGGTCCGGGTCCGGTCGGAGGCTGAGTCCGAGAAAAGCCTTTCTTTTTGCTGCTGGCGACTTCGGAGTGCCTTGGAAGACATCTTTCCACATGGCCCGCACGACTTAGGGTCGTGGTCGGGACCGAGGCACCGAAGGCAGCAGTCGTGTGTGTCGGTGAGAGACATCAGTTTCTTACACCGATCACACTTCTTAAAACCGCTGGAAGCCATCGGGGAAAAAAAAAAGAGTCCCCGCGAGGTCAAAGGACCAGCCTTCCAGGGAAAAATGGAAAAAAGGGCGTGAACGCCAGCCATGAAGGGCAAAAACCGAAAAAGAAGAATCGGGCTCGATACCGGTGTACCGAACCCGGCGGGAGGGGAACTGGCATCGAACCGGGAGAAAAAATAGCGAAAATCGCCGAAAAAAATCTAATTTTAACCGGGAGAACAGGACACACGTCTGGTGGGCTTCACGGAAAAAAAGAGACTGAGGTAAGATGGCACCTTCAGGCGGGAAGGGAACCGTGCATGCTTGCCTGCATTCCCAAAGGCTTTCATAGAAAGCTGGGGAAATGTTCCGCTGGGGCTTCATCGGCGCCGATGACACCCATATGTGAGGACCGACTTCCTGCTTGGTCCTGGAGAAAAGGTCAGTTGTATACATGTTAATCACCGCCTTTAAATCCAGATCACTGCTACAAAAAAAATTGTTTAGTTCCTTCCTATTTAAAAAATATAATTTCCACTACATATACTAAAATTCTAACCACATAAACAATCTTGTAAAATATGTCTATAAAAACGGAGTCAATGACTACAATCTGCACCTTGAACAAAAAACAGATATCCACAAGAATCCTATAAATTGCCTAAACTGAAATATATGGGCCATTAATGATTCCAAAATATGCAAACTATCACTAAAACAATAAATGGGTAAAAAAGCCCTTTTACACATCAGTGGTTGATTTGAGCCAGTATGCAATGTAAGTTTAGAACTGGAAAAAGTATCACCCCACCATCCTAGTCATAATATGGAGTAAAAGAAAAACAGCTGTACAGATACATAAGCCAGAATCTATATGCTCCATGTTCAATGCTACTGTGTTCCAACCTCTCAACATGAGGCTCCTGTGGTTACAATTTACCAGTTAAACTGGACATTTTTCTTTAACAAGTGATTGACCTGTAAGATGGATACACATCAGCAGCCATACTTCTCAGGAAAGGCAGCTAAAAGATTATACTGTATGCCTAGGGTTTTTAGTGTCAGTTTAATATACGAGTATTTGTATCACTGTCAATCCAATGTCCTTTGTGGGTTCCAAAACACACATGCAACTGTAACACAAGACATAGCAGATAATAATAAATACAATACTTGAATTAAATTGCCTTCATAAACAAAACAAAAATGACAACATATTTTAGCCTTATCTTAAAGCCCAGCAGCATCAATGTTTCCAAAAACAGCCTTCAATCGTCTCCTAACATGGACATAATCAGGCATCTGAGGTTCAGCTGGCAAAGTGTCCTAAAATTTGAGGACCAGCAATCAACACCTGTCTGCACAGCTTTACTTCCTTCACTGAATTTAAAGAAAAAAAATTATATATATATATATATATATATATATATATATATATATATATATATGGAATATCAGCACATATTTTAAAGACATCAGTAAGTACTGCCATACCATAAGGCAGCACGACAAAAAAAGCTGCTGACTTTACATATAAGAGTGATAATTCAGTAAATAACTTAAGGGAATTTTATTTATTATTTATATATAACTTATTTAACATTTCTGATAAACCACTTTCCTGGACCGCACATTCCTCTAAAGCAGCGCACAAAATCATAAAAAAAATACAAACTCATGTCTAGCAGCCAATGAAAATCTGAAACCATTCTTCAAGCAGTGAGGGAACAAGTCCGCTTAAGCCTGAACCCAAACTACAGCAGCTGATTACTTAACATACACCTAACTAAAGAAGATCACTTGCATCCTCCTGTCCCTTCCAGCTAAAGAACTTCCTAGTCAGATGGTTAGGCTCCTGGTAGATGTCAAAGAGCAGATTATTCCATACCTAGTGAACTACTGCAGAAAATACCCTGGCACGTAACCAAGCGTGCCACAGGCCCTTCAATGCTCAATCTACTACATATCTTTCATTCAAATGCTAATGGTGAACTATTAACCAATCATATAAACAAGCAACTATTTTATTTATATTGCTCTGGCTGCTTTCCCACACTTCACTGTAATAACCACTGCCTCATTCCAGCACTCCCTTGATTCCAGAATCATAGATTAGCTGAATGAGCGACGGGATCAGTATTCCTAGCCTTGCCTATTATTGCAGAGCTCAGGAATATAATGAGAGAAAAATAAAGAGTGAAGGAAACACAGGAGGAGAAGAAAGGAGGCAGCCAACAGAAAGGAACTTTAAGAGTTGTCCCAGAGGAATTCAAAGAAAATATGAAAAACAAAGGCAGCAAGGAAAGGTAGGCTGGTAAAAGGCAGAAATTGGAGATAAGCACAGATGAAAGAGGTAGCAAAAACCTATGAATACATGTTTTGCCCCACATGCCTTCAATGTATTCTGTATTACTATGCCATTTGTAAGTTTAGGCAAGCTGCTTTGTGTTGTTCTGTGATCCTTGCTCATACTGGTTAGCAGATGCGTATGGCCCATTCCCTCCGTTCTACTTAATAGCAGCCTGGCTCCATGCTTTTTGCCCAAGGTATAACCTTTAAACCCACTGGACAACTGGAGCCTCCTCTGATCTTTTGGGTAATGCCCCAGCTTGAGGGGAAGGCAGCAAGGTTCCACAGCCCACACTTTCTTTCCTTGGATTGGCATCACCCTTTCACTATTACAAACTCTGTAATTCCAAATCCAAATTGCAATTCACATTTCATATCACAAATTTCTTAGCATCCATCTTCCTGCAGTTTGTGTCCTGCCATTCAGATAACTCCATAATTCATCTTGTCAGCAATAATCATACAAACCAATATAGATACCATTCATATCGAAAATATTGGAAGAGTCAGTTTCAAATGCAGCTCCAAAATCATATTGACTATGCACCCTTAGATTTTCATCAGCACGGTTTCAGACCAAACCATGGAGTCAAGACCCTCCTCTCATCACTAAACACAATCCTGAGCTGCACCCAAACACCTATCCAAGGATTTCTGCTCACCTTCCTAGATATTTTGTCCACATTCAATTCTCTCCCTCACCAACAAATTATACAGAGACTCTGACATTGGCATTTGTGACCACTAAACTAATTCTAGAAGCAAACAAGTCCAAATCAACAGGGAGTAGCTCAAGGATCAAGCCTATCAGCCTTCCTCGAATCCTGTTAGGCCAGTCTAGACAAATGGGTTATGCTCCCCAGTCAGTAAGTGGAGGCAGGCTAGAGTAGCTTTCAATGACATCACTAGTATATATTCTGGTGCAGCACTGAGAGAAGTCAGTAAGGCACTTCCCAAGCAGAGCACAAGACTGAAAAACTCAACCCCAAAGTATCAACTAACCATAACTTGGAACAACACATTTGGTTCTCACCACACTTGACTATCAGGCACTGATAATGCAGTTCATAGTAGCAGTCTTCCTGGGCAGATCTTGTACTGGGTCTAGCAGGATTAAAGAAAAGGAAATCAACAGATATGGAAATTTTTTCTTTATCTTGTTAGACCAGTCCGGATGAGGGGGATATAACCAAGCAGTCAGAACCCAGGATGGGAGAGAGACAATGCTTGGGACAGAACTGCTGTGCCAAAGAGACCATCCGCTCCAGCTCCCCCCACATGCAGCTTGTGTTTCACAAAGGTTCTCAAGGACAAATCAGGCAGCCACCTTACAGATGTCTCCTGGAAACATCAAGGCAGACTCAGACTATGAAAAGGCTTGTGCCCTAGTGGAGTAAGCTCCGACTCTCCCTGGTACATGTTTTCCACACAGAAGGTAGGCTGAACTAATGGCCATCTTAAGCCAGCAGACAATCAAAGACTTGGGCAGCCACTTGCCCTTTCTTCAGGCCACTGAAGACAAAGATGGTCCAACCACTAGAATTTGTAGTCTCCAGATATTTCAATGTCCTCCTCGAGTCTAACCATACATAGTGAGAGGTCTGACCAAAGGTCCTCCTCTAAGGAGGGCAGGATCACAAACTGATTAAAGTGAAAGGGAGTTATCACTTTTGAAAGAAAGGCAGGTACCAGCCTCGGGAAGACAAATGTTGATAAGATTAACACAAAAGAAACTCTAAAGGACATCCACCTGGCAGAAGCAATAGCTGCCAGAAATGCCACCTTCAGGGTCAAACTCTTAAAGGACACCTTCCAAAGGGGGGAAATTCTGTGCCTTCAACACCGGAGAAAGATTCCACTGTAGCACCACAAGCTATAGAGGTGAAGAGATATGCTTCAACCCCCTTGAGAGAGCTGGATACAGAGTACACAACCAGGTACAGACCTTGAAGTCACCTGCAGTAGCATACAAGAGCTGCCACCTGAAACCCAAGGGAGTTCAAAGCCAAACTCTGATCCAAACCAGACCACAAGGATGACAATGCAGCCACTATATCCGCTCTCTTGGCATCCACATCCTGAGGGGACCACCACCTCTCAAGGATCCTGCAGACTAACAGGCCAAGGATGTAGAAGCCCTCTGGGCTTTAAGGAGGATGTCCACTAAACACCCCAGAGCATCCTCTCTTATGAAGCTTGTGCCTATTGAGGGCCAGGCTGAAGTGAGAAGGGCAGGGATCCTCCATGACCAGGGAGTCCTGCCACATAATTCCCCTCTTCTGAGGTAGCAATAAAGGAGACCTTGCCAACAGGCTCAAGAGATCTGTGTATCATGGCCTGCATGGTCAATATACCACCACCAGAATAACCAAGTCCCAGTGAGACTAAAGCCTGAGCAAAATCTGGCTCACCAAGGCTCATGGGGGGGAGGGGAGGCAAACAGGAGCCCCCTCCTGGGGCCATGCCTGTAGAAGGGCATAACCTACTGCCCATGGATCCTTCTTGTGGCCGAAAGCTCTCCACTGGCCTTCTCCTGGGTGGTCATCAAGTCAAATACTGGAAGGCCCCACCTCTTCACTATGAAGTTGGAACACATGAGGGCTTAACTCCCATTCATCGCGATCCAGTGTTCCAACTCAAGTGGATATGCACATTTTTGATGCTTGCTGTGTAGGCTGCTGTGTTGGACAGAACAATGATTGATTGCTGATGGAGCAACATGCTATGTGGGAGTACAAAAGATACAGACACATTCAGCCTTTACCTAGAACCTCATGAGATCCTGCAACCAGTAGAGGATAACTCCCAAGAATGGGGAGTCACAACAATACATCTTGCATCAGACAACCAAGTAAATGCTGAGTGCATTGGATACTATCAACTTATACTGATGAACAAATTTCCTTTATGCCTATCTACCTATTTTACTGAGAATAAAACATGGCAAGGCCTCTAATCTTCATAGCACTAGCCAGGCCTTCACCAGTCTGGTTTCAGCATCTGTAGCCTTTGGTTAAATGAAAGGTCTATCAAGCCTAGTATCCTGTTAGCAATTGTGGCCAATCCAGGTCACACGTAGCTGACAGAATCCCCCCCAAAAAAAGCTATATTACATACTGCTTACCACCAGAGAAAAGCAGTGGTTTTCCCAGATCTGCCTAAGGGTTAATGGACTTTTGCTCCAGAAATGTGGCCAAATCTTTATAAAACACAGCTATGTTAACTGCTTTTATCACATCTGGCTATGAGTTTCAGAGCCTGTGTTGAATGAAAAAAAATATTTTCTCCTGTTTTAAAATGTACTACTTGGTAGCTTCATTACTTTTTCAAAAAATACAAAGACTAAGGAACATGCAATCTATTTGTTTACCTGTTCCAGTTCATTTAGTTTAGGGCTCTCCAGCTTGGAGAGGAGACAGCTAAGGGAGATAGTGATCTGTAACTTCCTGAGTGAAGTGGGAACAGGTAAACAAATTGATTGTTAGAAATTTGCATGCACTGCTTCCAGCATGGAGTGGAGTAGCCGCCTAGTGTTAGAGCACTGGCTTGGTAACCAAGCAACCAGGGTTCGATTCCCGTTAGCACTCCTTGTGGCCTTGGGCAAGTCACTTAACCCTCCATTGTCTCGGAAGAAAAACCTGGCAATCTACTTCCCGTGACACTGCCAAGAAAACCCAGGAGCTTCTAGCTTGCCAGGAGTCGGAACTGACTCGAAGGCACACATTGCATTTGTTTCCAGCAAATACAAATCTTTTAAACATATTCATCATGGATATCTTGAAAAGCTGGCTGGGATGTGTCCCAGGGAATGAGTTGAGAATCACAGCTCCAGGGTATGTACATTAGCATCTTTACACCTGTCCCTACATGCTTTGACCACCACTGACCATTTTAGTAGCCATCCTTAGGAAAGACTATCTTTTTAAAGGTTTGGTCTCCAGATCTGCGCACAACTACTACAAAAAATTAGATGCCTGACTGAAGGCCTAACACGTTTTAGAACTATACACAGGGAACACATGAGTTGACAAATTCATCATGGGGATAGCTACTAATGTGAATTAAGGGAAAAATGCTTAATTTTTGTCAAATATACATTAAAAGACAAAAAAACATATATATTTAACTTCTATACTGCCTTACCATTCCAATCAAAGTAGTTTACAAAAATTCCACAAAACATACACATTTCACTTGACACAACTACTTGGTCTCTTCAGAAACTGCCTTCACCAACCAATCATCTAAGTAAGGATAAAAAGATTCCCTTTCTTCAAAAGATACTGTAACAGCCACTACTACTAGACATTGTGTGAAACCTCTAGGGCAGTGATGGCTAACCTTTTTGAGCCCGAGTGCCCAAACTGCCGCACAAAACCAAAGAATTTCCTCAAAGTGCCAGCACGTCAATTAAAGCCTCATTTGCATAAGGTGCCTCATTTGCATAAATATTTGCATAATGTTACCATACACTAACTTTTAGTAAACATGCCTCTTAATGAGTATATGGATAAAGAAAGACTAAAAGGTTTCTACATTACTATAATCCAGTACCAACCGCCAGGCACATTAGGAACTACTACAAACGCTGCCCATTTAGAACCCATAGCAAACCCGCCGTATCCTAACAGCACTACCAGGACTCACAAAGCACCATACCCTAACTATCAAAAGGCAACACTGCAAATATTAAACCAATACATTTCAGAGAACAATATATGACCTACTGGGGAAAGAACAAGTGGCAATGTCAAATAGGAATTATATAAACAGAATACCTCAGCTCAGTTACACATGCAGAACAGACCATCACCAAACAAGGAATCACAATTTAGAAACAGGAAGACAATAATTAAACTGGGAACCCCAAAAGCCAAACTTGAAATATACAACACTGTAGAAATAAAACTATAAATTAATTTCCTCTTGTACTAAACAAAGCGCAAAAATTAATGATGCACATTTCCCAGAGCTGACATATTCCAGTTAATAAATTCAAAATAAAGAGATATTTTTCTACCTTTTGTGCATTTTTTTTCAGTTGCAATTGTTCCAGCCACTTTCTTCTGGTTTCTTCGTGTCTTCTGCTAACTCTCCATCTGCTGTCCATTTGTCTTTTCTTCTGTCTTGTTTTTTTTTTTCCATTCTCTCTCTACATCTGCTTTAACATACTAATCTTTCTCCTTTTGCTCTTTCCTCATTCCTATTTCATCTACTCAAAATTTACCCCTCCATCCTCAATCCCCACTTATTCTCCCAATACCCGGCCAATTGTAGATTTTTTATCCCTCCCACACAAAATATTTTTCCCCTCTCCATTTTACTCTCCCAGCCCCATCCCATTCTAATCCTCCCCCAACACCAGCTCCCTTCTAGTTCCAGCCTCACCCAGCATCCATTCCCTTCTAGTCCCTGCATCAGCCCATTTCCAGTCCTAGCAGCCCCCCAACCCATTTCCAGTCCTAGCAACCCCCCAACCCAATACCAGTCCTAGCCCCCCCTCATCAACCCACTTCCAGTCCTAACCCCCCATCACCCCATTTTCAGTTTAAGCCCCCCCTATAACCCATTACCAGTCCTAACCCCCATCAGCCCACTTCCAGTCCTAACCCCCCATCAGCCCACTTCCAGTCAGCCCCCCATAGCCCATTGCCAGTCCTAACCCCCCCATCAGCCCACAGTCCATTACCAGTCCTAACCCCATCAGCCCACCTCAAGTCCTAACCCCTCCCCATCAGCCCATTTCCTGTCCTAGCCCCCCCCCATAGTCCATTATCAGTCCTTACCCCCCATAGCCCATTTTCAGACAGCCCCCATCAGCCAACAGCCCATTACCAGTCTTAACCCCCCCATAGCCCATTGCCAGTCCTAACCCCCCCCCATCAGCCCACAGCCCATTACCAGTCCTAACCCCATCAGCCCACCTCAAGTCCTAACCTCCCCATCAGCCCATTTCTTGTCCCAGCCCCCCCATAACCCATTATCAGTCCTAAACCCCCCCCCCCATAGCCCATTACCAGTCCTAACCCCATCAGACCACCTCCAGTGTTAACCCCCCATCAGCCCATTTCCAGTCCTAACCCCACCCAACAGCCCACCTCAAGTCCTAACCCCTCCCCATCAGCCCATTTCCTGTCCTAGCCCCCCATAGCCCATTACCAGTCCTAAGCCCCCATCAACCCACTTCCAGTCCTAATCCCATCAGCCCTGTCAGACGGCTGCCTAGGGTGAGAACTTACACAATCTTGACGATGCATATATTCATATGATTCTAGCAAGGTATTGTGGGTATTGTAGTTCATTCACTCCCAAACACAGCTGATGACAATAATTTGAGTTGTGAAACCAAGTGGTAAGATCAATAAAATACTTCTTTTATTGATGGGGTTTAATTCACCCAGCACATGTATGCTTGATAGCACTATAAATGAGGTTACTTGCTTGCAGTGTTTAAAATGGATAACAAAGTCACAAAGTAAACCAGAAAACAACCTTCAGCTTGTCAGGCAATTAGCTAATGTTTTCTTAGCAAATAATTACCAAATACAAAGGCACAAAGTAAAGAATAAACTTTGCTGGTTAGGTTAACTTCTGCTTATTTTTTCACGACGATCTCAGCAGTGATTCTCCCTTGCTCACACACACAATCAGGTGCAGCCCTAATTACTATCAATGGACCAGCTGAAAGCCTTTAGCTGGTTGGCTGCTACTGTGTGAGCCCAAATCCTGCTTTAAGAGCTGTTTGCAGTGGAAATAAAGAACAAAGTTAGGTTTCTTTGTGATGGCTGATGTGTTTGCTCATAGAAAACTAGCAATAGCATTTAGATAAAGAACAGTCCATGTAAATAGTTTCATCTGCTGTATTTCCCCCTGCATCAACAATCATAGGGTCAATATCATACATTGGCACAGATGAGTCTTTCATTAAGGCACTATCATGAGAATGCTTATTCCCTTGCTGCCATTCTCTATTATAGATAGGGTCTGGATCAGTGTTCATACCTGAGCCTCTCCTGCTTTCATTATTCCTCTCTGTATAGCCTGGCCAATATGTAATCCAATTCTGATGTCCAGCCTTCCAATCTTGATCCCTGGACACTGGATCTTCTCTCACATACCTTCTGGCCTTGGTCTGAAAGTCCCTTCCACATGCAGTCTTCTCTCTTCCAGGTAGCCACTGGGGATTCCTATCTCTGCCACTCCATTCCTCTGGCTGAATCCAGTCCAATGGACTCTGCTGGCTTTTGGAATACCTCCCAGTATGAGTACTGCCTTGGAATCTCCCAGACCTTCCAATGGCCTTTCTTCTCTTCCTTCCAGAGAGTTTCCTTCTCTCTCTATCTGCTTGGCTTGGCTTCTGTTTCTCCAGGTGATACTGGTGCTTGAGCTTGTAGCCGTTGCTGTCTCTGTATCTCTTCCTCCCTCTGTAGCTGTTATCTGAAGAATAATCTCTATTCTTATTCTTTCCTAATGTGTGCTGCTCCCTAACACAGCGCAGCTGTGTTGAATCAAGCCCTGCCCTTTGAGATGAGTGCTTAGGGATTACCTCATAGCTCTCTTGATTGCACACACATTCTCTCACTTCAGCCCCTCTCATGGCTGCTGGAAACCTGGTGCATTCTGGGACTGGTAGTCTTTTATGTGAAAACTCTGTTTTCTTGCTTCTACCAGAACTGACAGGTTGCTTGTTCAGAGTCACATCATCTTTTCTATAGCTCCTACCTGAGCTATGATAAGCTTCCTTATCACAGCCCATATAGACTTAGCTCCCCCCTAGCCCCCCCATAGCCCATCACCACTCCTAACCTCCCCCAGCCCATCACCACTCCTAACCCCCCCATCAGCCCATTTCCTGTCCTAGCCCCCCATAGCCCAGTACCAGTCCTAGTCCCAACAGCCCACAGCCATTACCACTCCTAACCCCCCCAGCCCATCACCACTCCTAACCCCCCCAGCCCCAACACCCATTACCTCTCCTAACCCCCCCCCCCCGTAACCAAACCTAACCCCCCCCATCAGCCCATTTCCTGTCCTAGCCCCCCCCAGCCCATCATCAGTCCTAACCCCCCAACAGCCCCCAGCCATTACCACTCCTCACCCCCCCAGCCCATCACCAGTCCTAACCCCCCCAGCCATTACCACCCCTAACCCCCCCAGCCATTACCACTCCTAACCCCCCCTGCCATTACCAACTCCTAACCCCCCCAGCCCATCACCACTCCTAACCCCCCCATCAGCCCATTTCCTGTCCTAGCCCCCCATAGCCCAGTACCAGTCCTAGCCCCAACAGCCCACAGCCATTACCACTCCTAACCCCCCCAGCCCATCACCAGTCCTAACCACCCCCCCCAGCCATTACCACTCCTCACCCCCACCCCATCACCACTCCTAACCCCCCATCAGCCCATTTCCTGTCCGAGCCCCCCCCCAGCCCATCACCAGTCCTAACCCCCCAACAGCCCACAGCCATTACCACTCCTAACCCCCCCCAGCCCATCACCACTCCTAACCCCCCAGCCCATCACCACTCCTAACCCCCCAGCCCATCACCACTCCTAACCCCCCCGCCCATCACCACTCCTAACCCCCCCATCAGCCCATTTCCTGTCCTAGCCCCCCATAGCCCAGTACCACTCCTAGCCCCAACAGCCCACAGCCATTACCACTCTTAACCCCCCAGCCCATCACCAGTCCTAACCCCCCAACAGCCCACAGCCATTACCACTCCTAACCCCCCCCAGCCCATCCCCACTCCTAACCCCCCCCCCAGCCCATCACCACTCCTAACCCCCCCCCATCCAATCACCACTCATAACCCCCCCCCCCGCCATTACCTCTCCTCACCCCCCCCCAGCCATTACCAGTCCAAACCACCCCCCCCCCAGCCATTACCACTCCTAACCCCCCCCCCCCAGCGAAATTTGTTTTACAAAGAAAGCTGTCGCTGCTGGGGCCGGGGCCGCCGCGGCAGAATCGAGTGTGCTGCGGGGCCCCCCCGCCAGCAGAGCCTGCCCTCCGTCCCCGGTATCACCTCTCTCAGCTGCCTCCAGTCACACGCGCCGGCTTTCAGAGCAGAAACTCCCCTCGCGCTCTGAAAGCCGGCGCGTGTGACTGGAGGCAGCTGAGAGAGGTGATACCGGGGACGGAGGGCAGGCTCTGCTGGGCGGGGGGGCCCTGCGGCACACTCGAGTCTGCCGCGGCGGCCCCGGCCCCGGCAGCGGCAGGTTTTTTTTGTTTGTTTTTTTAATGCCGCATATCTTGGTTGCGGACCTTCCCGCGTGCCAGCTGCAAGGCCTTCGCGTGCCACAGCTGGCACGCGTGCCATAGGTTCGCCATCGCTGCTCTAGGGACTACTGAGTGTCCAGGAAACATCTGGTCAGCATAGTTATTCACCTGTAAAAGGTGATCTCCAGGAACAGCAGGAATTTAGTCTTCATATAAGGGTGACTTTTGTACTGATGGAGCATGAGTGGGAACACTCCCCAGTATCCAATAGGAAAGCCTTTGGGAGCAGTCCACTGCGCCTGCATCGTTGCCTTCCCAATTCCCTCTCCTCAGTTGAGTTTCTGGCTGAGAAAAAAAAGAAAGAGTAAGAGGGAAACCCTACAACTCCTAGGGGAGGATGACGGGTTGTGAAGACTAAATTCCTGCTGTTTCTGGAGATCACCTGTTACAGGTGAATAACATCACAGCAGGAACGTAGTTTTCACATATGGGACTCCCTAGCTCTCAGATGAAGTGACCTCAGAAACAGTAGAGGTTCGCCTCTGAGCAGGCATGAGGTGGTCATGGATCCCACATGGATCTCAGGTATCTTCAAAGTACGGGATGGAGGGTAAGAGTTGCATCTAAGTCTGAAAGAGGAGCTGGAGAACAGCCTGACCAAACATGGCATCCTGACGGGAGTCCTTGTCCAGACAATAATGGGCAGCAAATGTATTGACAGAAGACCAAGTTGCTGCTCTGCAAATTTCGTTGATGGATACTGAGCGTAGGTTTGCCATCGAGGTGGCCATGGCACAAACATTGTGAGCAGTGGCATGCCCTTCCAGGAGAGTCCTACTTTGTCATAGGCAAATGAAATGTAGTCCGCTATCCATCTGGAGAACATACGCTTAGAGACAGGTAATCCCAGATGAATAGGGTCAAAAGGGATGAACTGCGAGTCCTTTGGGGGTAAAACACCAATGCACGCTTACAATCAAGAATGTGTAGGGTTGCTTCCGTTCTAGACACATGCAGCGTAGGAAAGAAAACGAAGGTAAATTGACTGGTTTAGATGGAAGGGAGAAACCACCTTTGGCATAAAGTGTGGGTGAGTCCAAAGGATACTTTGTTATGGTGGAAGCAGGTATAGGGAGATCTGCCACCAAACTCTGAAGCTCACTAATGCATCTACAGTAGCTGAAGTGAGGGCAATTAGAAGAGCACCTTCCATGAGAGAATCTTAATTGAGCTCATGGCTAATGATTCAAAAGGCAGCTTGAGGAGCTGTGCTAGAACAATATTGAGGTCCCAAGCTACCAGGGGTGGCTTAATGGGAGGTTTGGACAGCAGAAGACCTTGCATGAAATGCACCACTAGTGGTTGTGAGGAGATCATCTGTCCATCAAGCAAATCAGAGGCCGCACTGGCACTAAGGTGACTCTCACTGAATTGGTCTTTAGACCTGTCGAGGACAGGTGAAAGATACTGAAGGAATGACTCCATTGGAGCAGAAAAAAAGATTGTGATCCTTCTGGGAACACCAGACCAAAAATCTATGCCACTTAAAAGCATAGGGTTTGCTAGAAGCTAAGAGGATCTCCTTAACCTCTTAAGAAAGGTCAAAGCCCTGTAAGGCTATGCTCTCAGCAGCCAAGCTGTGAGGCGGAGCGACTGTGGATTGGGATGAAGTAGTGAGCCGTTGTCCTGAGAGAGGAGATCCAGCACATATCCCAACTGGAGAGGACATCCGAGTCAGAAGTAGGAGCAGCGGAAACCACAGTTGACGTGGCTAGTGACAGGCTATGAGAATCATGGTGCCCCTGTCAGACTGAAGCTTGAAAAGTGTCTTGGGAATAAGAGGCATGGGAGGGAACGCATAAAGTAGACACTGACCCCAGTGCAGGTGGAAGGCATCCACTTGTTGGTTAAAGGATGTGGGAGTCCTTGTGCAGAACAGAGGAAGCTTGCATTCTGTGGAGTCGCAAACAGATCTATGTCTGGAGTTCTCCAGGTCTGGAAGATGTAGGACACGGTGTCCGGATGGAGAGACCATTCATGGGGAAGAAGGATGTGACTCAGTCTGTCTGTCAGTCAAGACATTGGATTCTGCCAGCAGGTACACCGCTTGGAGGTGTATCTGATTCACAACAGCAAAGGACCAGAGGCTTATCGCCTCCTCTCAGATGGCACAAGAGCCTGTTCCCCCCTGCTTGATCACATAATGTAGAACATGGCAACCTGATTGTCCATCCTGAGGACCTGTTGTGCTGTGAGATGGTGCTGGAGCACCTAGAGGGCATTGATGATAGCCCAAAGTTCCAGGAGATTGATCTGGAGCTGTGACTCCTGTACCGTCCAGAGCCCCTGTGGTCAGGCTGCCCAGATGGGCTCCCCAACCCCGCTTGGAGGCATCTGTCAGGGTGCATTGATATGGAGGCATCTGAAAAGGTTACCCTACGAGCAGATTTTCTGGAGAGCAGCACCACTAAAGGGATGTGGTCAAGCAGGCAGTGACTTGGAACCTGTCCCTAAGACAGCCTAAGGCCTGCTTCCACCAGGAAGCCAGAGTCCACTGGGCTATCTGCATATGTAGTCAGGCATCTGGAAAGACATGCACTGGAGGGGCCATGTGCCCAAGGAGCTGCAGCATCTCTCGGGCTGTCAGATGGTCTATTAGGAGCATCTGGGACACTAGTTCTACTAGACGAGTACAACAGAGCTGGGCAGAAATGCCCTGGACTGTTGGGTGTCTAGCAGGGTTCCAATGAACTCTAGTTTGAGTTGGAGTGAGATGGGATTTTGAGAAGTTTGACAAATCCCAAGTGTTGTAGTGCTGTTATGGTATGATGCAGGGACAGCAACACCTCTTGGCCAGTCATCTAAGTAGGGGAAGACTAATATCCCCAGAGTTCTTAGATATGTGGTGTGATAAGGAAGCTTATCATAGCTCAGGAGGGAGCTATAAAAGAGGTGAATTGGCTCTGAACAAGCAACCTGTCTTTGCTGGTAGAAATACTAAAACAGAATGTTTTCATAAAAGACTACCAGTCCCAGAATGCACCAGGTTTCAAACAGCCTCTAGAAGAGCTGAAGTGGGGAAACGTGTGTTCAATCAGGAGAGCTATGAGGTAATCCCCAATCACTCATCTCCAAGGGCAGGGCTTGATTCAGCACAGCTGGGCTGTGCTAGGGTGGCATGTCCCTCTAAGCACGTTAAAAGTAAAACATTCTACACAGAGACAGATCAAGAACAGCAAGAACAAGGAGAGCCAGCAGCAGAAGCAACGTGGAAGGAAGAAGAGAAAGACATCTTGGAGGTCTAAAGAAGGAGCCCACAGCTGTACGTGTGTTAGGAGTGATTCCAGAGACAAGCATACTCCACTGGACTGGAGGAAGCCAGAGGAGTGGGGTTATAGAGCCAGGAATTCCCAGACAGCACCTTTGAAGGAGACTGCTGCATTTGGAAGGGGCCCTAAGACCGGTGCAAGAAGGTATGTGAAGAGAGACCCAGTGTCCAGGGATCTTGATTGGAAGGCTGGACATAAAAGCTGGACTACTTACTGGCCAGGATACCTGGAGAGGAAACCTAACAGCAAAGGAAGCTCAGGTATGAACTTTGATCTATGCCCTAGCTCTTCTCCAGGAAGACAGCAGGGAAACAGATATTATCCTGAGAGTGATCAATTAAGGAATTCCTCTGAGCCAGACCATGATATTTGAGGAAGAAGGAGATATCTCAAATGATCAGTTAGAATACATGGACTGCTCTCTGTCTAGGCTGCTGTTTTAAAATAGTTTCTCACTAATACAACAACCACCAAAAGGAACTGTAACTTGTTCTTTTATCTACCCAGAAAAGTCTGCAAGAAAGCTTTAGGGTAGGATTGAGCCACGTAGAGAGAGTGAACCAGCAAAGGGGTTTGCAGCTGGCTAATTATTGGTAATTGAGCCAGGCACAAGTGCACGTGAGCTCTGAAAGGAAACTTCTTTTTGTGTGTGTAAATAGAAGAAAGTTATCCTTAATAAAGAACAGTTTTTTTGTTACTTTTGGGTTTTGTTTTTGCTTTTGGAGCACTGCTAAGAGTCATTAGCAGGAGCCATCAAAAAGACCTTTTCTGTTTCCCATCAAGGTCTTTATTGTTTGATTGCTTAAGAAGTTCAGTTACCTTATATCATGATTTGTTTTTCCTGAGTACAATACTGAAGCAAGTGTCCTTTTGTGTTACCAAGTAAATCTGTGTGGGAGAATTAACCCCATGAATAAAATCTATTTTTCTTTGCTTACACTCGAGCATCACAACTCATTATTTTGTGAACGGCTGATTCTGGTATGAATGAACTACAACACCCATAGTCCATTGCAAGTCATAATAAAATTTTGCCTTTGCCAAGACTGCGGACATTTACAACCAGCGCCCCCGTTTACAGTGGCCATGACCACCATGCACTTTGTGAAGACTCATGGGGCAGAGGGAGTCCGAAGGGAAGGACTCTATTAATAATGTTTTCTCTGAAAGGTGAAGCATAGATACCTCCTGTCCCCTGGATGGATGAGAATATGTGTACATGCTTCCTTTAGATCTAGAGAAGAGAGCCAGTATTTGGAAAAACAGAGAATCTAGCAAAGTAGTCAAGGAGGCAAAGATTCAAAAGGAGGAGGAAATAGCCAATGCAATAAAATGGGGGGATAAGACATTTTTCAGATATATTAGTGAGAAGAGGAAGGGCAAAAGTGGTATTGTCAGACTCAAGGGTGCAGGGAAGGAATATGTAGAAGCTGATAAGGTTAAAGCAGAATTGCTTAACAAATATTTTTGTTCTGTGTTCACAGATGAAGAACCAGGAGCAGGACCTCAGAAAACACCCACAAATAGGAACAGAAGTGAGGGACATCTTGAACAATTTTCAGAACACTGTGTTCGTGAGAAACTAGCTCAACAAAGTAGACAAAGCGATGGGACCGGATGGGATACACCCTAGAATACTGAGTTGGGGACGTTCTAACAGCTCCACTGACTGACCTTTTCAATGCCTCGGAGTCGGGAGTGGTGCCAAAAGACTGGAGAAAGGCTCATGTGGTGCCTTTACACAAAAGCGGAAGTAAGAATGTGGTTGAAAACTACAGGCCGGTTAGTTTAACTTCGGTGGTGAGTAAATTATTGGAAACGCTGCTGAAAGAGAAAATAGTGAGGCTTCTGGAGTCCAATGGATTACAGCATCCGAAGCAGCATGGATTCACCAGAGGTAGGTCTTGTCAGACAAATTTGATTGATTTCTTTGACTGGGTGACCAGGGAGTTGGACAGAGCGAGAGCCCTAGATGTGGTGTATTTAGATTTCAGTAAAGCCTTTGACACTGTTCCTCACAGGCGACTTATAAACAAACTGAGCACCCTAGGGATGGACCCTAAAGTTACTGCTTGGGTTAGAAATTGGTTGGGTGGGAGGCGACAAAGAGTACAGGTAAATGGAGCTCACTCTGAGGAGAGGGATGTTACCAGCGGTGTGTCCCAGGGATCTGTCCTTGGTCCGATTCTTTTTAACATCTTTGTTAGTGATATAGCGGAAGGGCTGTCGGGTAAGGTTTGCCTCTCTGCGGATGATACCAAAATCTGCAATAGAGTAGACACCCAGGAAGGTGCGGATAACATGAGGAGGGATCTAGCTAAGCTTGAAGAATAGTCTAGAATTTGGCAGCTGGGATTTAATGTTAAAAAATGTAAGGTCATGCATTTGGGCTGTAGCAATCCAAGGGAGCAATATAGTATAAGGGGTGAAGTACTTTTGTCCACTAAAGAAGAGCGGGACCTAGGCGTGTGTGTCTGATGATCTTAAAGTAGCTAAACAGGTAGAAAAGGAGACGGCAAAAGCTAAAAGGATGCTTGGGTGCATATGGAGAGGAATGGCTAGCAGAAAAAAGGGAGGTGATAATGCCCCTGTATAAGTCTTTGGTGCAACCTCATTTGGAGTACAGTGTGCAATTCTGGAGACCGCACCTTCAAAAGGATGTGAACAGGATGGAGTCGGTGCAGAGGGTGGCTACTAAAATGATTAGTGGTCTTCATTATAAAGCATATGAGGACAGACTGAAGGATCTTAATATGTACACGCCTTAGAAGAAAGGCTGGATAGAGGTGATATGATTGAGATGTTTAAATACCTCTGTGGCATAAATGTTCAGGGAGAGAGCCTCTTTCAATTGAAAGCAAGTTCTGCTATGAGGGGACATGAGATGAGGGTGAAGGGAGATAGATTCAGGAGTGATATGCGGAAATATTTCTTTACGGAAAGAGTAGTGGATCCGTGGAATAGTCTCCCAGTGGAGGTGGTAGAGATGAGGACAGTAACTGAATTCAAAAAAGCATGGGACAAACACAGAGGATTTCTAAAAGGTAAAAAGTGGACTGTTGTAGATGTTGATATGGAAGGACAGACTAGATAGGCCATGTGGTCTTTTTCTGTCATCATATTTCTATGTTTGTGATTCAGTCATTAGGCATGTAGATAGCTGGTTGGCTGATGGGCGCGAAAATCACTTTGTAACTTGCCTACCCCTGCTGCGAAGGTGGTGGATCTCACACACACCTAGATAAGGTTCTAGACAATACAGGGGAGGAGCCTGCTGTCTTAGTACATGTTGGTACCAATGACATAGGAAAGTGTGGGGAGGTGGTTCTGGAGCCAAAATTTAGGCTTCTAAGTAGAAAGTTGAAATCCAGAACTTCCAGGGTAGCATTCTCAGAAATGCTTCCTGTTCTATGCGCAGAACCCCAAAGGCAGGCAGAGCTCCAGAGTTGTAATGCATGGATGAAAAGATGATGCAAGGAAAATAGATTGGGATTTGTTAGGAACTGGGAAACATTCTGGGGAAAGAGAAGGTAAATAAAGGTAAAAGTCAAAGGAGGCCTCTGTGGTTCTCTAAAGAAGTAGCTGAAAAGGTGAAGACAGAGGCTTGTATGAAATACAAGAGATCACAGAAAGCGGAAGACAGGCATCTATATTTGGAAAAAAACACTTAAGAGAAGCTAGCAAAATAGTCAGGAAAGCAAAGATACTAAAAGAAGAAATAGCCAATGCAATAAAATGGGGGATAACATTTTTTAGATGTTAGTGAGAAGAGAAAGGGCAAAAGTGGCATTGTCAGACTCAAGGGTGACGGGGAGGAATATGTAGATGAGGATAAAGCGGGATTGTTTAACAAATATTTATGTTCTGTGTTCACAGATGAAGGACCAGGAGCAGGACCTCAGAAAACACCCAGAAAAAGTAACAGAAATGACGGGGATAACTAACAATTTTCAGAAGAAGTGTGTTCATGAGGCACTTGTTAAACTAAAAGTAGAGAAAGTGATGGAACTAATAAGAAAATAAGAACATAAGACATGCCATACTGGGTCAGACCGAGGTCCATCAAGCCCAGTATCCTGTTTCCAACAGTGGCCAAACTAGGTCATACGTACCTAGCAATATCCCCAAAAGACACAGGTTCCACAATGCTTGTACTGGGTCAAGCATTGATATCCTGGGTCCCTTTTTAATAGTGGTTTATGGACCTTTCCTCCAGGAACTTGTCCAAACCTTTTTTAAACCCAGCTATACTAACAGCCCTTACTACATCCTCCGGTAACAGATTCCAGAGTTTGATTACACGTTGAGTGAAAAAATATTTTCTCTTATTTGTCTTAAATAGTTTACCCTGTAGCTTCATTACATGTCCCCTAGTCTTTCTATATTCTGATAGCGTAAACAATTGATCCACGTTTATCCGTTCCACTCCATTCATTAATTTATAGACCTCTATCATATCTCCCCTCAGCCATCTCTTTTCCAGGTTAAAGAGCCCTAACCTTTTTAGCATCTCTTCATAGGAGTAGCCTTCCATCCCCTTCACCAATTTGGAGGCTCTTCTCTGTACTTTTTCTAATAACGCTATGTCCTTTTTAAGATACGGTGACCAGAATTGCACACAATATTCAAGGTGCGGTCGTACCATGGAGCGATAGAGAGGCATTATAATATCCTTTGTTTTATTCTCCATCCCTTTCCTTATGATACCTAGCATTCTATTTGCTTTCTTGGCCGCCGCTGCACACTGGGCGGAGGGTTTTAACATGTTATCCACGATGACTCCTAAATCTTTTTCCTGGGTGGTGGTTTCTAATGTGGAGCCTTGCATCGTGTAACTATAGTGTGGGTTGTTCTTTCCTAGGTGCATAACTTTGCACTTGTCCACATTAAATTTCATCTGCCATTTGGATGTCCAGTCTTTCAATTTATCCAGATCCTCCTGCAGTTTTCCACAATCCTCTTGGGTTTTAAAAACTTTAAACAGTTTTGTGTCATCTGCAAATTTGATAACCTCACTAGTTATTCCCTTTTCCAGGTCATTTATGAATATGTCAAAAAGTAGCGGACCCAGTACAGATCCCTGGGGTACTCCACTATTCACCTTTTTCCATTGGGAATATTGGCCATTTATCCCTACCCTCTGCTTTCTATCTTTTAACCAGTTCCCGATCCACAATAGTACACTGCCTCCTATCCCATGACTTTTTAGTTTCGCCAAAAGTCTCTGATGGGGGACCTTGTCAAAAGCTTTCTGAAAGTCCAGATACACTATATCAACCGACTCACCTTTGTCTACCTGTTTATGCACACCTTCAAAAAACATATCAGATTAGTAAGACAAGATCTTCCTTGTCTAAAGCCATGTTGGCTGTCTCCCATTAGGCCATGACTATCTACATGCTGTGTAATTTTGTTCTTTATGATGGTTTCTACCATTTTCCCTGGTACTGACGTCAGGCTCAC
This sequence comes from Ichthyophis bannanicus, assembly GCA_033557465.1. Classification (NCBI taxonomy): domain Eukaryota; kingdom Metazoa; phylum Chordata; class Amphibia; order Gymnophiona; family Ichthyophiidae; genus Ichthyophis; species Ichthyophis bannanicus. The sequence continues at coordinate 743,925,816 of CM066034.1, forward strand.
CGGTCTGTAATTTCCCGGGTCACCCCTGGAACCCTTTTTAAAAACTAGACGGGATACATCTGAGAATAGTGAAAGAACTTGGGAATGTTCTAGCAGCTCCGCTGACTGACCCTTTCAATGCCTCTCTGGAGTAAGGACTGGTGCCAGAGGACTGGAGAGAGGCACACGTGGTCCCTTTACACAAAAGCAGAAGTAAGTATCTGGCTGAAAACTACAGGCCTGTTAATCTAACCTCTGAGGTGAGTAAATTATTGGAAACGCTGCTGAAAGAGAAAATAGTGAGGTTTCTGGAGTCCAAAGTATTAAAGGATCGGAGGCAGCATGGATTCACCAGGGGCAGGTCTTGTCAGACAAATCTGATTGATTTCTTTGACTGGGTGACCAGGGAGTTGGACCAAGGGAGAGCCCTACATATGGTGTATTTGGATTCCAGTAAAACCTTTGACACCATTCCACACAAGTGATTTAAACTGAGCACCCTAGGGATGGACTCTAAAGCTACTGATTGGGTTAGAAATTGGTTGAGGGAGAGGCGACAAATGGTACAGGTAAATTGAGCATACTGAGGAAAGGGAGGTTACCCAGTGGTGTGCTGCAGGGCTCTGTCCTTGGTCCTGTTCTTTTTAAGATCTTTGCTAGTGATATTGCGGAAGGGCTGTCAGGTAAGCTTTGCCTCTTCGCAGATACCAAAATCTGCAATAGAGAAGACACCCAGGAAGGAGTAGATAAGATGAGGAAGGATCTAGCTAAGCTTGAAGAATGATCTAGAATTTGGCAGCTAAGATATAATGCTAAAAAATGCAGGGTCATGTATTTGGGCTGCAAAAATCCAAAGGAGCTGAACAATGTAGGAGAGAGGGAAGTACTTCTGTCCACAAAAGAAGAGCAGGACCTGGGTATGATTCTGTCTGTGTCTGAATCTTAAAGTTGCTAAAAAGGTAGAAAAGGCAACTATAAAAGCTAGAAGGATGCTTGCGTGTAAAGGGAGAAGAATGGCCAGCAGGAAAAAAAAAAAAAAGGAGATGATAGTGCCTCTGTATAGGTCTTTGGCGTGATTTCATTTGGAGTACTGTGTGCAGTTCTGGAGACCACACCTTCAAAAGGACATAAACAGGTTGGAGTCTGTGCAGAGGGTGGCTACTAAAATGGTTAGTGGTCTTCGTTACAAAGCAAATGAAGACAGACTTAAGGATCTTAATAAAGACGAAAGGCAGGATAGAGGAGATATTTAAACATCTCTAGCATATCTCCATGGCACAAATGCACAGGACAGCCTCTTTCAATATACAGCAAGCTCTGCTTCAAGAGGACATAGGATGACAGTGAAAGGGGATAGACAAGAATAATATGCAGAAATATTTCTTTATGGAAAGAGCGGTAGATGTGTGGAATAATCTCTCCGTAGAGGTGGTAGAGATGAGGACAGTATCCAAATTCAAAAAAACATGGGACAAGCACAGGATCTCTAAGGGAAAAAAGGGAACTATTGTAGTAGTCGATATGGAAGGGCAGACTAGATAGGCCATGTGGTTTTTTTCTGCCATCATGCTTCTATGTTTCTAACTATCAGCTGCCAATAAGAATCTGTAAGTGAGACAGCAATGCTTCAGCTGGTTTTCATCACACTGGAAAGAACTCACAAACTCTAGTCTCAACTCAGACAGTTTTGTGCAAGTACAGCTCCTTGGACTTGGGATTAATTTGCCACTTTTGGGATCCCAGACAATGCTGAAGCTGGTCTTTTAGGCCAGAGCTCACATGTGCCCTCTGCAGAAGCATCTACTGTCCCCTCTGATCCCCTTGTTCTCAGGGGATCCTGCCCCTCCCAAGGGAGGTTAAGATGAAATTGGAGTGGTGGCTTCAGATGAACCATCTGCTTTACAGCATGCCTCTGAAAACCCCAGATTGAGCGACTGCCACCATGGATGCCAGCCTAAAAAGTTGAGTTCACTGTCAAGGCCATACGAGTCAGGGTTTGGTTCCCTCAGAAAGCAGTGTGTCCCATCAACTGCTTGAAGGTGAGGGCAATGCGCCTGGCTGGTGAAATTGCAGCCCTTGCTAGTGGACAGAGTGGCTGGCATGTTCGGACAATGAAATGGAAGTGTTTATATCAACAAGCAATATGGAACTGGGCATGCTAGTTTAACGCTCATAAGTTGGTCTGTGCCAATGGGCAGAGACAAACCATTTTGCTCTATCAGCAGCCCACATAGTTAGGAGTTGACAATGTGCAGCTGACCTCTTGAGCTGGCACACACTGGATCACAAGGATTTGGAGTCGAGTCCCTATGCCTTCAGCCCAATATAGCAAAGGTGTAAAGTTGCAAAGGTACAAAGGTGGGACTCCCTGGGGGCTACAGGGGAGAATGCTAATGCAAAAAGAATTCAGTCACGGGAAGGACCTACAACCAGAAGACCTGGATGCCCTTCTACAGGCATTGCTAAAGGAAGGACTGCTGTATATATTACCCCCATGGCCCTTGGTGAACCACCTCCTTTGCAAGATTTGAGCCCATCCGGGCTTGGTAATTGGTGGTGCCAAATCAGCCTTGTAGGCTGTGGTATTCAGATCTAGGGCAGCTGCCACCGGAGCCCTTCACTAATTGCCTCGGGAACAAGACCTTCTTTGTCAAGGTCCCTCTGGCAATGGAGAATCCTGCTCCCTTCTCTTATGGCTTGGCTATTGAAAGGCATAAGATATCCAGGCAAGGCTACTCAAGATCTATGGTAAATACCATGCTCAGGGCCCATAGGGCTTTAACCTCTTTAGTTTATGTTAGGGTCTGGCAAATTTGAGAGGTGGTGTTCCTCGAGCCCTGATGGCTAGAAGAGCCAAAATAGAAGCAATGTCTGGTTTTCTTCAGGCAGGACTGGATCGGGGGCTTGCCCTGAACTCACTCAATGTTCAGGTAGTGCACTCAGTTACAGGCCGTGTCCTGTCGGGGTCCCTTTTTGATCACTACAACTGCCATTTCCTTGTGAATGGTGCCATTCTCTTTCCCTAAAGGTGCTGTCTCCTTTATATCTCAAGTAGTAATCTTGCCCTCATTCTTGGAGGATCATGGGGCGGACCCCTCTCTGCATCTGTTGGATGTGAGAAGAGCTTTTATCCAATATTTGGAGGTTACTCTCTTCATCAGTCTGACATCTCTGTCCTATTCAACAGTCCAGATAGCTGCTAATTCCTCACTCTCTCAATAGCTTAAGGCGGCCATCACATCAGTGTATGACTTGGCTGGAAAGTCAGTGCCAGTAAGAGTGTGCTCACTATACCAGGGCACAGGCTGCCTCTTGGGTGGATTCAGCCTTTGCGTCTACAGAGGACATCTGGATGACAGCTACCTAGTCTTCCCTGAGTACTCTTGTGAAGCACTACTGCCTACATTGGTGAGTTGAAGTCGATGCTGCCTATGGCAGAGCAGTTTAGTCCAAAATATCTTCCTCCCACTCTGGGTACAGACTGCTTGGGTGCATCCTATTATCTGGACTGGACTGGTCTGGTCTAGCAGTATGATAAAGGAGAAATTTTTCTCACACCCGATTCATTGCCTTTCTTTGAATACTGTTAGACCAGCCCAGGACATGCCTTGGAAGACTGGCTATATGGTTTAAGAAGTTCTGTTTTTCTAGCAAATCACCTGACAGGGCTGATGTATTTGGCTCTTACCATGAAGAAATCTGCAAGTCTGAGGAGTTCCACATTAAAGTTGGTTGTTAACCTTAAGAGTCTGCATGTTTTTTGTCTGTTTCGTTTGTACTCACTGCTTGGTAAGAGTCAAAAACTGGCTTCTCAGGGCTCCAAGATGACATCGAAGGCTGCTCGAGTCTACCTCTACCTGCTGGCAAGGGAACATAATCTATTCATATGGATTGATCTAGCAGTATGCAAGGAAAGGAAATTCAGGTATAATGAAAATTTCTCCTGTTCCACTACTGCTGCGTTATTGTACCTTGCTTTATTTGGAATCTCTTGAATTCCAAAGTTGCAACTACAGGTACTATTTTCAATATCTTCCAGTCTCGTAGATAAGTCATCCCAAAGAGACTTATTTATCCATACATCCACCATTCATTGCTAGCTCTTCTTCATGAGCCTCCATATGTTGTTCCATCTCATCAACGCAATTCCCCAGATCTATTATATCATGAACTCACTCAGTCAGCATTTAACTTACATGGACACTTAATATCATTAAGCACAGCCTGCAAGTCTGCTAATAATCCCTTCATTTAATGGGTTTTTATAAAACGCCTTTGAGGGTGGTGACACCTTCCAAGTCTTGATTGCTTACCTCATTAGTTTCATAATGCTTGACACATTCAGAGACCTGGTATGTGCTTCACAACCCGAGTTAAGGCTGGTTCAGCCATCAGGTAAGACCTGGCAATCCCCTGGGGCAGCAGCTTCTGAGGGAGCAGCAAAGAGGGGGGCAGCAGCAGTCAAAAGCAAAACAGATCTTGCCAGCAACAGATACTCAGAGAGCCATCAGTACATTCTTATATCTGTGATGAGAACAGGTACACACATTTATTTTATTTAAAGTTTTTCTATACCGCACTATTTACCATCAGCGCGGTTCACAGGTAACAAAACTCACGCAGCAGGAGAAACCACACTGTGTTTTACATTGAACAGGGAATTGAACATGGAACACAGGCTAACTATATACATCATGGAACTATATACATGCATACAAAGAAATAGCCCCAAAGTGAGATATTTTAAAGTACGCCCAATTCTGCATTTTTAATGATTGTTGTGGGAGGAGTGGGGTTTCAAAGAAACACAGAAACATGATGACAGAAAAAGACCACATGGCCTATCTAGTCTGTCCTTCCATAACAACAACTACAACAGTCCACTTTTTACCTTTAGAGATCCTCTGTGTTGGTCCCATGCTTTTTTGAATTCAGTTACTGTCCTCATCTCTACCACCTCCACTGGGAGACTATTCCATGGATCCACTACTCTTTCCATAAAGAAATATTTCCGCATATCACTCCTGAATCTATCTCCCTTCACCCTCATCCCATGTCCCCTCGTAGCAGAACTTACTTTCAATTGAAAGAGGCTCTCTCCCTGAACATTTATGCCACGGAGGTATTTAAACATCTCAATCATATCACCTCTATCCCGCCTTTCCTCTAAGGTGTACATATTAAGATCCTTAAGTCTGTCCTCATATGCTTTATAATGAAGCCCACTAATCATTTTAGTAGCCACCCTCTGCACCAACTCCATCCTGTTCACATCCTTTTGAAGGTGCGGTCTCCAGAATTGCACACCATACTCCAAATGAGGTCACACCAAAGACTTTTACAGAGGCATTATCACCTCCTTTTTTCTGCTAGCCATTCCTCTCCGTATGCACCCAAGCATCCTTCTAGCTTTTGCCGTTGCCTTTTCTACCTGTTTAGCTACTTTAAGATCATCAGACACAACCACGCCTAGGTCCTGCTCTTCTTTAGTGGACAAAAGTACTTCACCTCCTATACTGTATTGCTCCCTTGGATTGCTGCAGCCCAAATGCATGACCTTACATTCTTTAACATTAAATCTCAGCTGCCAAATTCTAGACCATTCTTCAAGCTTAGCTAGATCCCTTCTCATGTTATCTACACCTTCCTGGGTGTCTACTCTATTGCAGATTTTCATATCATCTGAAAAGAGGCAAACCTTACCCGACAGCCCTTCCGCTATATCACTAACAAAGATGTTAAAAAGAATCGGACCAAGGACAGATCCCTGGGGCACACCACTGGTAACATCCTTCTCCTCAGAGTGATTGTTGAATTTAATCATCAAAATCTCAGCAGGGGAGGAGAAATAAGGCTGAAGGTTCACCTGGGGCACCTAATACCCTTACACCAGTCTCAAGAACACCTCCTAGGGCTTCATATATGGTTGGCAGACACATCTTTGCTCTTCGGAAGGGAATCGCCAACCATCACTACACTTCCTAATGTACAAGGATTCAGCAACTTCAGGGTTTTTGAGTGCCAGTTCTTCCTATTTCTGAAATATTCTCACCTCCTCCAGTTCCAGGGCTGCATACTGGTTCTTCAGTATAAGGAATAGTGGAGTTGGGGTGTTGATTCTGCAGAGTCTGGTGACCCGTGTCTAGCTATCCTCTATACTATTCCATTTTCCCCTCTGCTGGAAAATCTTTGATGTCTCGAAGTATTCTATCAATGTAACTCTCGTTGCAAGATGCTTCTTGGTCTCGCCACCTTCTCACTTTTTCCATTTGTTTCATGAGGGATTCAACTGGCAGGCATCTTGAAAATAGAAGCAATCTTTCACATGAAATCAGGCTGTCCATGTTGACAGGGTAGAAGCTGGAACAAGAACAGCAGCTTTGGCAAAATGTCCCAGCAATATTTCAGTTCAGGTTAGAAGCTCAATTAACACGAGTTGCCAGTTGGCAACTCAAATATTGTCAGCACCTATTATAGAACAGTGCTCAACAGCAGCATAAATTTCAATATACAGTGGAGAGTTGTTGAACGGATTTCACACAACTGGCAAGGGGGGGGGGTGATCTTTTAAGTAAATAAAAATTATATGAAATATTTTGGATTTCTCAGCCCAACATGATTATTGTTTATGAGAAAAGGCTCAAAAGGCTAGCGCCCTTCAACTCGGAAAAGAGATGGCGGAGGGGAGATATGACAGTGGTCTATCAAATAATGCATGGATTGGAACAGGTCAACATAGATTGGTTGTTTAGTCCTTCAAGAAAGTAGAAAACTAGGGAACGGGCAATGAAGCTACAATGTAACATATTTAAGACAAAACAGAATATTTTTTCACTAAATGCATAATCGAACTCTAGAATTTGTTACCAGAGGATGTAGTGGAAGCTGTTAGTGTAGGCAGGTTTCAGAGAGGTTTGGACAAGTTCCTAGAGCTAAAGTCCATAAACCATTATTAAAGTGGACCAGAGAAATACACTGCTTACCCCAGGGACAAGCAGCATGGAATCTGTATCTTTTGGGAACCTACCAGGTACTTGTGACCTCAACTGGCTACAGTTGGAAACAGGATACTGGGCTTGATGGACCTTGGTCTGACCAGTATGGCATATATCTTATGTTCTTATGGACTTAAAAGTGAAGCTGAATGGATGTTGATCACATAGTTGAAATTGAAAAAGGAGGTGACCTGAAAATTCCAAGTTGTCAATGTCCCTGTTTTATGTACATTACCAAGTTTGTTACAATGTGAACCGCTTTGATTATAATGATAAAGCGGTATAAAAACTGTTAAATAAGTAAAATAAATCTGACGCAAAAAGTGATCTAGTGTCCAGATTTTTTTTTTTAAAACACAAAGCTGATGCTGAAACAATGGGCATCAATAAGATTTTAAATCTCAGTTGTGATTAGTGGTGATGGATGGTCAGGCAATGGGCTCTTTAAAGATGATTTACATGTAAACAGAGGAAAACTAATACCATGTTTTTAATATTCTCCATTATTTAAGGACAAGCATGGAGGAGAAGCTGATTGATGGTGGCATGGACCTTTAGATATGTTTCAGTCATCCCTAATACAGATCGAGCTTTTCTCGATTGTCAAATCTTTAACCAAATCCCCAGTCATGACACTGAACTTCCCTCAATAAAACCCCAAACCAGTGAATTTCCTTATGGAGAAACTTGTCTCCCAGAATAATAATCTTACTCATTCCAACACCTATGCAGTCAACCTCTGCCAGACTAAATCCCACGATCGAACCACCTGGTCCTCATTCCACCACATAAATCTCAGACAACTAAAAAACACCATTACAATCAACACCACAACCACCTACCCATCAGATCCTTGCCCAGTCAGCTGGCTCAAGGTAACAAAAGAGTTTTCACCCATTATCCCTGAAATAGTCAACTGGGCATTGCAAACAGGACAGATGCCATCTGCACTAAAACAATCACACGCCCTATTTTAAAGTCCAACATAGTAGACAAAACCCACCCAAGCTCATATAGGCCCATCGCCAGCCTACCATTTTTGGCAAAAATCGAAAAAAAAACATTCCTATTCATCTTTCTCAACATCGCGGCTGCCTTCGAAAGCATCACAAGACTGCAACATCTTGGCCTCCAAGGCACAGTACTAAAATGGTTCAAATCTCTCACCGACTGCACCCTACAAGTCCAAATAGGCAAAGCATCCTCCACAACCTTCAAACAGGGACAAGGTGTCCCCCAAGGCTCTTCCCTACCCTCCCTTCTTTTTAATCTCTACATGCAACCCATATGTCACATCTTCAAGAGACACAACATACACTATCACCTCTACGCAGACAACATTATGTTATATCATTCAGTAGATGTCAATAACCCCATCTGCCCTCAAATCCAAGATTGCCTGATTGACATATCCGACTGGCTTAACGTACACAACTTAAAAATCAATATGAAGAAAACAGATGTGTTATTCATCTCCCAGAATCAAAAAACTTCAACCCCCCATCCAAACTCCACCTATGTAACTCAGAGCTGGAGGTCAAACAAGAAATCAAATACTTGGGAATCATCCTAGACCAATCCCTGTCCATGGTCCCCCACATTAAAGCTCTCTCATAAATCATATATTTCAAACTAAAAATGCTAGAGCATCTCCGACCTTTACTGGAAAGGCAAGATTTTAGATCAGTTCTCCAAGCCTTGATAACACCCCATCTCGACTACTATAATAGTATTCTGTATGATCTACCAAAAAAACATCCATCAACTCCAACTAGCACAAAACCTAGTGGCCCGCATTACACACGGCTCACTACTCCGACCACATCACGCCACTCCTCTATTCCCCTCCACTGGCTACCCATTGCAACAAGGGCTAAATACAAATACACTGTAAAAACCTTCAAACTGTACAAACACAATTGCCCCTTCATTCCTCAGCTCCCTCCTCAACTCACCCAGTATTACAAGAACCTCGAGGGTTTGTTCCCAAAATACCCTACCAATTCCAACCCACATCTGCCATGTCAATAAAACCATAAGCAATAGAGTCTTTACTTACGTTGCCCCATCCATCTGGAATGCATTACCAGACAACTTAAGAACTATCAAGGACCTTCAAACATTCAGGAAAGAGCTCAAAAACACACCTATTTGTTGAATACTATGGTTCCTCCACCAACAGCAAATCAGCCTTGAACCTCTCATCTCCACTGACAAAATCTATTCCCTCTATCTCCTCTCTCTCTCCCTTCCTCAAACCAATACGTATTCATTACAGTATATGATTATAGTATATAGTTATGTTAATTACTAATTGCATATCACATTTATCTTGTAAATAAGTTTCTCCAGTGTTATAATGTAAAGTTCCTGCTTGTTCTCTGTAAAATGCAACTGATGTTTGGATGTGGCGGTATATAACTTCAAAATAAATAAAAACTCTAAAACATGACATGTCTGAGGACAGATATGGGTAAGCAGACAAGTTGAAAATGTCATTATATTAACAAAATTAAAGGAAAAAAATATATAAAAAGATACAAAAAGTACAGTACACCAAAAATTTAAACATGACGGCAGGAAAAAAAAATTATATGGCCTACTCAGTGCCCTTCCATAACTACTATAGTCCCTTCTTTTGTGTTTGTCCCATAATTTCTTGAATTCAGATATTGTTCTCTTCTGTACTACCTCCACTGGGAGACTATTCCATGCATCTACCACTCCATAAAGAAATACTTCTGCATATTATTCCTAAGTCTATCCCCTTTCACCATTACCCTATGCTCCCTCAGTGCACAGCTTTCTTTCAATTGAAAGAGGCTCTCCTCCTGCGTATTTATGCCACAGAGGTATTTAAAAACATTTCTATCGTATCTCCTCTCTCCCGCCTTTCCACTAAAGTATACATATTGAGATTTTAGGTCTGTCCCCATATGGCTTATAACGAAGACCACTGACTGCTTTGGTAGCACTCTCTGCACAGACTTCATCCTGTTTATATCCTTTTGTAGGTGTAGTCTCCAGAATTGCACACAATACTCCAAATGAGGTTTCACCAAAGACCTATACAGAGGCACTATCACTTCATTTTTCCTGCTGACCATTCCTCTCCCTATGCACCCAAGCATCCTTCTGGCTTTTGCTGTTGCCTTTTCTACCTATTTAACCAGTTTTAGATCATCATAAACAATCACGCCCAGGTCCCACTCCTCTTTCGTGGACAGAAGTACTTCACTCCCTATACTGTATGGCTATATGCATGGAAAACAAATTTGTGCTAGTCAAGTGCTACAATGGTATGAAGGTACAACTTGCCCTTTTTTATAATTAAAAAGTTTGAGATAGTTCCAGAACTTTCTCATTAACTATCGAGTCTGGTGTTATTTCCAAAAGGAACTGGCGCTGGCATATAGAACAAGAAGGAATCAAGTCTAAAAAACATTCTCATTAAAAGAGTCTTAGAAGTTTCAAATCACACATTAACTACAATTCAAAAAAGCAAGAAACAGGTTCTTACTAGCACTAAATTAGTGACAACATACCTCTTTATAGGAGACTTGAGAATATTGAAAGCTTAACATATATATATGAATTTCAAAGTGTCTAATTTAACATTCAAAAAAGCATAGTTACTCACCTGTAACAGGTGTTCTCCAGGGACAGCAGGAATCAGTCATCACATATGGCTGACAGACGCCAACTGAGCCCATGAAGAAGCATCTGCCCAGCTTTCAAAGAAAGCCTTTGGGAGATGCATCACGCATGTGTGGTCCACTTCCCACTCAAGGGTGCCATCTTGACTCAGTCCAACGACATAGCTAAGACAGCAAAAATAAAAGATGGTAAAGAAGCAACTCCAAGGAAGGGAGGGAGGATTGTGAGTCCTGCTGTTCTTGGAGAGAACACCCGTTACAGGTAACTATGCTTTCTCCGGGAACAAGCAAGAAGTCAGTCCTCACATATGGAACTCCCCAGCTACACGCTACCGAGAATATGTACAAAAATGTCACAGCAACCTGCAAAAGTGAATCATGATCAGCAGCAGTTGAATCCCAAAGAGAGAAACTCGAAGACCCAGATGTCTGGCTGAGAACCTGCACTCTGGTAGCCTGAACACAAAAGGGTCGGAGGGCAGGAGTTGCCTACACCCTGAAAAGATTACGGAGTACAGCCTGGGACTCCCTTTCCAGGCAGTAGTGAGCAGCGAAGGTATGGACCAAAGACCAGGTGGCAGCCCGACAAATTTCCATCATGGGAGCGGAACACAGATTGGCCACGGAAGTAGCAATGACCCCAACGTGGTGCACTGTGACTCTGGTCCAGTGGGTAATGCAGTGTGCCATCCAAGTGGACAGAGTTCGCTTAGTCACCAGGAGCCCCAGACAGCAAGGGGTCATAGGATATGAAAGGCTGTTGAGCTTTGCGGTGGCCCCGAGTTCGTTGCAGGTAGAAGGACAGGGCTCTCTTGCAATCCAGAGTATGGAGAATGGTCTCTGCCCTACCGGCATGAGGCCTTGGGAAGAAGTTGGGGTATACCATCTCCTGACTGAGGTGGAATGGGAACACCACCTTCGGCAGAAACTTAGGGTGTGTGCAGAGCACATTCCCTGTTCCTGCAGAACCCGGTGTAAGGGAGACTCAGCCATCAGAGCCTGGAGCTCGCTGACATGAGTGCTAAAGGAAGGTGACCTTCCAGGAGAGGTACTGCAGGTGGCAGGTAGCTAGAGGCTGAAACGGAGGCTTAGTGAATTGCGATACCACATTAAGATCCCATTCTGCTGCCAGAGGGTAGACAGGGGGTTTAGACAACTTGCGGCCCTGTAGGAACAGAGACATGAGGTGCTGAGCCGAGAGGTGCTTTCCCTCGACTGAGTCACGATGGCACTCAGGTGTAGTCTAAGTTGGACTTCAATATCTGCTCCACCTATCACAGGCAGGACTGGAGTATCACATGCACTGAGCAGGAGAAAGGGTTCATCTGCTTTTCTGTGCACCATAATGACAGACGTCGCCACTTGAAGGCATATGAACAGGCATAGCCTGTTTCTTGTAAACAGTTTTGCCTTGTAGAAAAATGGTATATTAAAACCAGTTAAATAAACATGCCCCACCCGAGATAGATGTGGTTAGTGGGAGCAGAAACAGGGCAACTGTAGGTTGTCCGGGATGGCGAACGGCTCTATCACCGCGATGTGACAGTCTGAACAGCCGTAAGACTACTGTTGGGTCCAGGCGCCACTCATGTGGCTTGAGTACCCTGCTCAGCTTGTCCGCCAAGACACTGTCCTGGCCCAGGAGGTAGACAGTCCTCAGGAGCATCCCTGTGGCATAAAAGCAGAGGACTACCGCCTCCAGGCAGAGGGAATATGACCCTGTTTCCCCCCTGTTTGTTCGCATAGAACATCGCAACCTGGTTGTCAGCCTGGATCAGCAACGCGTGATGCTGCAGTTGGTGGCTGAAGGGTTTGAGGGCCAGGAATATGGTGCTGATTTCCAGCAGATTGATCTGCATTTCGGATTCCCTGAGACCAGCAGCCGTGGGTCTGGAGGCTCTTGCAATGTGCTCCCCAGCCCATTAGAAAGGCGTCCATGGTGAGGACTTTCTGGAAGGGCATCCCGGCCTGAAGGTGACATGGATTCTGCCACCATCCAAGGGAGACTGCTGGCTGGTGGGTCACATCATTCTGTCCTGGAGCCTGACTGTAGCTTGGGTCCACTGAGAGTGGAGGGTCCACTGGGCTGCTCATGTGTAGGCAGGAATCTGGGGTCACGTGGGCCAAGGAGGCAATGTATGCCAGTAGGCGGAGGAGAAGCCAGGCAGACATTGTCCTGCGCAGTTGCACCTCTGCAGCTAGTTCCCTGAGGCGTACTGATCTCTGCTGAGGGAGAAAGGCTTTTGCCTGAAGGGTGTCCAGCTGCGTCCCATGAACTCTAGGCTCTGAGTGAGTGTGAGGTGGGAATTGGGGTAGTTATGACAAACCCCAGGTGCTGCAGGGCATTTATGGTGCATCCAGTGGCGCATTGTGCCTCTGCAGCTGTGTCCCCCTTTATGAGCCAATCGTCCAGGTAGGGGAAGACGAAGGCCCCTTGAAGCCTGAGGTGGGCTGCAACCATCACAAGGTATTTTGTGAAGATCCTTGGAAACAAGGCCAGCCTGAAGGGCAGTACCCTGTATTGATAGTGCTATTTCACCACAACAAACCAGAGGTATTTGCTGTGGCTGGATTAGGATGCAAGTGTAAGCACCCTTTGGGTCTAAGGAGCAAAGTCAGTGTCCCTGCTGGAGAAATGGCAGCAGTATTCCAAGGGAGAACATCTTGAACTTATCCCTGACCAGAAACCTGGTGAGCTCTCACAGGTCCAGGATGGGCCTGAGGCCCCAGTTCTCTTGGGGATGAGGAAGTACCTGGAATAGAAGCTGGTGTTCCTGAGGTGTTTTGGGACTAGCTCCACTGCTTTGTCCCAAAGAAGCCCTGCTAGCTCAGTGAGGCACACAGTCTGGTGAAGGAGAGGCCTGGTGTGGTCTCCTGAGAAGAACGGGTGTAGTGTCTGATGTAGGTGGGGCAGTAACCCTCCTTGATCACCTGTAACACCCAGGCATTGGTGGTGATGGCTGTCCACCTGTGGGCAAACAAAGCTAGATGCCCCCCTGTGGTCAGCAAAGGACCCCCCCCCCCCCCGAGGGTGTGGAAGTCACACCCAGGCAGTCGAAAGCCTCGCTCAGGCTGGGCATGAGCCTGGGGCTTCATGCTTTCTGGCACTATTTCCCTGATCTTTTTCTTGTTGGCCCTGCTGAGGGCCCGAGATGGCTTGGAAGAGCAGAGTAGTACTGAAGCCCCCTTTCTTCCTCAGGAAGGAGGACTTCCCCACCCCCCCAAGGGTTTTCTTTCGAGTTGAAACAGAGGTCTTTTTCAAGAGCCTGATTCTTGTCACATACTCTGTTCTCTATCTCTGCCGCTTTGTCTGCCATGGATTTCCTAAACAGGTTTTCACCTGTGCAGGGGGACATCGATAAGTTTGTCCTGTACCCATTGTTCCAGGTCAGACTGCAGCCATGTATGGCGTTGTGCCCCGATGCCAGCAGCGGCCACCCTAGCCTATGACTCAAAGCCATCATAGGCTGCTCGGAACAGGAACTTTCAACATTCCTTTACCACAGAGGTTAGGGTCTTGAACCTCTGTAGGGGTTCTCCACTGAGACCTGCCGAGAATCCTCTGAGCTCCCTCGATAGTTCCTTCAGGTACATACCGATGTAGAGCTGGTATGAGTGGATTCGGCATGTTAGAATTGAGCCTTGAAAAGGCTTTCGGCCGAGAGCATCGAGGGTTCAGGCCTCCATGCTCTGTGGTACAGAGGAGTGTGTCTTTTGGCTCTTAAGCCGGCACATGGTCGACTCCACGATCATTGAGTTGTGAGGGAGCTGGGCCTTACTGAACCCAGGGCTCCAGCATACCCAGTACATGGCATCAAGGCGCTTGCTGACAACTGGTACAGACGCCGGCATTTCCCTCATATGGAGAAGGCTGCAGTTGAGGATCAGGGGCACCGGGTCAATAAGGATTTCCTTTGGGGGTGCCTTGTATTGGAGTATCTCCAATTCCTCAGTTTGCAGGTCCTCCTCGGTCTCTGGTCTCTTTCACAAGCCTTGGCCATATCCCTCACAAAATTCAGGAATGCAACATCCTCAGATGGGGAGCAGTGTCGGGTTGTCAGGTCCAAAGGCACATCATGATGTCGCCTCGTGTTTGGGGACTCTTCGTCCTCTGTCTCCCATTCGGACTCATATTTGGAGTACAAATCAGATGCCGCACGATCACCTGTGTCGAGGAATGCTCTCCGTGGTGCAGGACCTCCGGAAGATCATTGATCAGGGCCACGGGCGCTCGCTGGGGAGGTTCGGTGTCCCAAAGAACGGGACCAGGGCCTCAACCTGGGCCAGGGGGCTCTCAAGACTGATGGTGCTCGAGGACCGATTCAACAGAAGGTCCCATCGTCACAGCAAATGAACCGGACGAGCAGGACATAACACACCAACTGCATGGCCACTAGAGCAGATATGCTGCTTTCTAGGGCTGCCCTTCTAGTCTCCATGCCAGTCAGCTCAGTAGCCTTTGACGTGGGCACCTAGGACTCCAGGCCTGGCATCTGTACTGTTGAGGGGGAGTCCTTGATGAGGATGGTCTTATCTGCTCCTGCTGACTGGCCTCGAGCTTCCGACTCCTTGCGGGCTAACTTGGAGGGCCGCTCCTGCCTGGACTCATTGGACTCACATCTGGGGCTGCAGGACCTGGAGTGGGATTTCACCTTCTTCCCTGATCCATCCTCCGAGGTGGTCTTTGAGGATTTCTTTTTCTTATACTCCACCTCCGGGGACTTCAGCTCCGAGGAGCCGTGGGACTCAGAGGAGGTTCTGGCTTCGCGGGGCACCAAGGTATCAGAGAAGACACTGGAGCATGGTGCTACCGGAGCTCCGGGGTGGTCAGACTTATGAAAAAATTTTTCCTGCTGCTGATGGCAACTCTTTAAGGTCTTTGGAGTCATTGTTCTGCAGAGCTTGCAGTCAGTCGTCATGCATCGGGCCAAGGCATCAGAGGCAGCAGTCGTGTGGATCAGTAAGTGACATAACTTTGCTACACTAGTCACACCTTTTGAAGCCACTTGAGGCCATCGGAAAAAGGTGGTCCCTGCCTCCAGGCAAGGGTCCAATACCTTTGGCTGTAAAAGGGCATGAATGCTGGTCAAGGCGGACCATGATGAAAAAGAGTAAAATGGAGAGACGAACCAAAGAAGCAACGCAGAGGCAAGCTGACTTGGGGGCGGGAAGGAACCAGTGTGCAAACCGGACAAAATTTAACTTTTTTTTTTTTATAGACTTTCTGGGGAAAAAAGGACAACATCCGAAGGGCTCCATGGGGATAAAAGGAGACTGAAGCAAGATGGCGCTCTTGGGTGGAAAGTGAACCACGCATGTGTAGTGCATCTCCCAAAGGCTTTCTTTGAAAGCTGGGGAGATGCTTCCGCTCGGACTCCATCAGCGCCAACGTCACCCATATGTGAGGGCTGACTTCCTGCTTATTTCTGGATTCATTTCAGTTTAACTTTTAAAAAGGTGACATTTTAACTTACTAGGTAATATTCTTTCCTTGAGTCCTGCTAGACCAGTCCAGACAAGTGGGATGTGTTCCCTTAACAGCAGACTGGTGGAGACAGAGGCAATGAAATGCCCAGGTTTTAATGGCATCACTCATATGCCCATCAGCCTGAGCCACTAGAGGGCATGTCAGTATTCGTCCCAAAGCATATGGGAAAGCATGGCAAACCTCAACATGTGCAAAAATGACTAACCAAAACAATAAAGAAACTATGTACAGGAGAGATTGAACAGCAGGCTGTCGGGAGGATGTGGACCTGCAGAGTCAAGCCTATAAACCATAGCAGACCAAGGTACTCCTGCAACCTAATCGTCCAAATACAGTTCCAGATGTAAGTCCTGGAATGGTCTAGCACAGGCATGTCCAACAGGTAGATCGCCATCTACCTGTAGATCCTGGAGGGGTCAAAGGTAGATCGCCAGACCCACTTGGCTCCATCTTTCCAGCAGCTCGCCCCGTCTCTAGGAGAGAGCTCGTGCCAGCAGGTCATCTTCCGAGGGCTTGCCACCGCCGCTGATCCTTTGCCTGTATTTTTTCCCTGCCTGCGGGAGTCTTGTCTGTGGGTGTATTGGGGGCACTTGTTTTTGTGCCAATAGTTTGTGGGTACCCCAGGGGGCTGCTGCCCGCACCCCGCGACGAGACGCCACAGGCATACCTGGTCTCCTGCCTCTCAGAATCACCCATTCCTGCCCCCACACCAACACCCCTTAGAAGTGTGTTATATACTGGGCGATATCCATTCGCCCGGGCTTTACCTGAATACACTTACCGTATTAGTTGTGTCGTGTGCTGGTCGTTGGTCGCTTTATAGTTCGCTTTCATTAAATGTTTTTGGGCAGACACAACAAAGTGTCAAGAATTTGGTGATTTTGGTGGGCTTTTCCAATTTTGTTCTAACTTGCCTATGCCTTGCCTTCGAATTGGTTCAAACCACTGTGACTTTTGCTTGCCTCTGCAATTTTATTTTGACTAGTCTTTGCGTTGATTCTACACTGCAATTTTATTTTGCCTTGCCTTTGCGTTGATTCTACACTGTGTGCAGAATTTATTAAATCGTGTGTGGTGGTATTTGAACTTATTTGGCAGTATTTGATTTTATCTGGTTTGCTGGACAGGTGTTTGAGATTTTTTAATGATTGTTTGGTGGTATTTGATTATTGGTGCCAGCATGATGAATTCTTATTTTTACTTTTAGAACTGCATGTGTGGTTTTGGCATCTCCAGCCCTTGTATTGCACAACATCCAGAGGTCTTCAGTTCCTGTTGATCTTTAATACTTTGGGACAGTGACAGTTTTGGACCAGATTCAGCCAGTGTTATACTAACTTAGCAGATTTGGCCTTCTTACATCCAGCCACCCCAGTATAATGAAGATAAGTGTTCCAAAGAAGAGCAAAGCCTACCACTTTCATGATGAATGGGAAATGGACTACTACTTCATCATGGTGAAAGACAAGTGTTGTCGTCTAATTTGTAACGCCCCAGTATCGTTGCCCAAAAAGGGTAATCTGGAACGTCATTATAAGGCTCTGCATAGCAATAAGTTTGATGCTGAATTTCCACCCCAAAGTGAAATTCGTAAACTGAAGCTCAAAAAACTTAAATCAAAATTGACTACTCAGCAACAGTTGATGGCGAAGCCAAGGTCACATTCGGTCAATGCAACCATAGCATCCTTCAAGGTCAGCAACCTGATCGCAAAGAAATGCAAACCTTTCACTGAAGGGGAATTTGTAAAAGATTGTTTTCTTGAAACAGCTGACAATCTTTTTGAAGGATTTCAAAATAAGAAAGAGATAATAGCTGCTATTCAAGATGTACAATTGTCAAGAAACACCGTTGTGTGGTGAACAGAAAAGATGTGTGGAGACAACAATTATTGTTGGAGGATGTTTCAAATTGTGTTGCTTTCTTACTCCAACTGGAAGAATCTACAGACATAAGAGACATAGCCCAGTTACTAGTCTTTATCCGGATGGCTTTTGAAGACTTCAGTGTTAAAGAAGAACTACTTGGAATGATTTCTTTAAAAGGAAGAACTACTGGTCAGGAAATATTCCATTCTTTTCATTCTTTAGTGACACAGTGTAATCTTCCATTGCATAGACTTGTTTCCATCACTACTGATGGAGCAAGAGCAATGACAGGTGAGGTTAACAGTTTCATAGCCCTTTGTAGAAAGCATGACGACTTCCCAGATTTCCTTTCTTACCATAGCATCATTCACCAGCAAGTTTTGGCAAGCAAGAGACTCAACACAAAGACTATCGTGGACATCACTTTCAAAATTGTAAATTCAGTTTGTGGAAGATCAACTTCAAAGACGGCTTTTCAACTCTTGATGAAGGGGCAGCGAAAATCATTTTGCACACAGATGTAAGGTGGCTAAGTAGGCACAAATTTCTGCAAAGATTTTGTGATTTGCTAATGAAATAAGTTTTTTGAAGGAGAGGGGAGATGACCAAGCAGAGCTGGAAGATGAGGAGTGGTTATGTGATATGGCATTTCTCGCTGACTTTACAGGCGGACTAAGTGATATGAGCATTGAACTACAAGGTAAAAACAAATGCATTGGTGAGATGAGTACAGTTTCATCCTACAAGAGCAAATTTGAGCTAATGACTTGCAAACACTTTTGATAATTTTCCTAATACGCAGGACCATCTGGGACAATATCCAAATTTTGTTTTTCAGAACAAAATGTATGTGACAGAAATCTGTTCTGTTATCCAGGAATTCGAAAATAGATTGTGACTTCCAAAAAATTGGAACAGTTGTGGAGTACTTGTCATACCCATTCAAAGTAGATGTGGACATTAAAGAAACTGCAGCTGCTATCAATAAAAATTACTCATTGAACAAGCCATCTCTTGAAAATGAAATATTAACCCTTAAAAATGACATTTTTCTCAAGACCCGTGCTGAGCAAGAATCGTTTTGGAAGCTAGTGCCTAGAGACAAATTTCCCAGCTTGAGAAGATACAGTGAAGCTGTACACTCCTGTTTCGGTTCAACTTATTTGTGTGAATCTGCGTTTTCCCATCTGAAAATGACAGAGTACACAACGTTCCAACATGACAGATGAACATCTCCAAGATTCCCCGAGACTGGCCCTCACATAATATTCACCCATCTTCAAAAAGCTGGTGGATGAAATGCAGGCTCAGACATCTCACTAAAGAGCAAGAGTGAAATATTAAAGATTGTGCAAGATCAGCCTGGATCAATACTCGACCTAAGTTTAACACAAATTACTCAATAAAAGTTAAAGTTATTACTCAATAAAACTAAGAAAAAATGTACTTTCCATTTCCCCTCGCAGTTCTGCCTGGATCTTCGTCTGTTTTGTTTTTGCTTAATTTGCTTAACAGCTGATCACATCCAAGTAAATGACAGAAAGTTCATTAAAAATAGAGGGGGGGAATCCAACCTTATTGGGTTAAAATTTAATTTGAAAGTTAATTTTCATGGTGGTAGATCACCGGCACCTTTGGCAGGAAAAAGTAGATCACGACCTGTTCGAAGTTGGACATGCCTGGTCTAGCAGGACTCAAGGAAAGGACACTACCTGGTACGTAAAATATCACCTTCCATATCACCCTGCTAGACCAGTCCAGACAAGTGGGAAGTACCAAAACTAAGCCTCCACTGGGCAGAAAGCAAGCAGCTCAAACCTTTAGCAAAGGACCATGTCCACCCAAACTTGGACATCCAAGCAGTAATGCTTGACAAAGTGGAAAGGGATGCCCATGCTGCCATCCTACAATGTATGATTGGGCTAACTAGCTACACTCCACCCATGAAGATGCTTGTGTCTGAGTAGAATGGGTACGCAAACCCTCCGGAACCAGCTGGTTCCATTAGATAAGCCAAGGTAATTGGTTCCTTGATCCAGCCCCTCCATGGTAGACTTGACTGCCATGACACCCCTGCATGGGCCAGCATACAGCCCAAAAAGATGATCGGACTTATGCAAGGAATTTGAAAACTCCAAGTCATAGAGAAGCACCCTCCAAATATCCACAAGGCGAAGATCCTTATCTTTCCCCCTACACTGCTCCTTAGAAGAAGGGCAAGCAAACTACCTGGTTCACATAAAAGGGACACATCACCTTGGGCAAAAAGGAAGGCACAGGTTAAATGGAAATGGCCTCCTCTGAAAAGGCCAAATATGGATCCTGGCAAGACAGAGCCTACAGTTCAGAAATCCACTTTGCTGAACAAATAATGGCCACGAAAACAGTCTTGAGAGTCAAGCTCTTCAGGAGTAGCATGCTTCAGATGCTCAAATGGCTCCGACATCAGTGCTCTGAGCATCGGACAGAAATCCCAGAAAGAGACAAATGACAAACCCCTTGAAGAAAACATGAAACATCCAGGTGTAAGACTGAAGACTTTCCAGCCATCTGATCCCTGAACAGGACAAGGCTGCCACCTGAACTGGGAGGCAAGAGAAAAACCCTTTTCCAGACCATCCTGCAGAAAACCAGAGCTGGCACCTTGGCAGACTTAGAAACGAGCTCTCGTGCACTGCACCCATGGCTCAAAGAGAACATAAGATATGCCATACTGTGTCAGACCAAGGTCCACCAAGCCCAGTAACCTGTTTCCAACAGGGGCCAATCTAGGTCACAAGCACCTAGCAGTTTCCCCAAAAAACACAGGTACCACAATACTTGTACTGTGGCAAGCAGTGGATTTCCCAGGTCCCCTTTAATAATGGTTTATGGACCTTTCCTTCAGGAACTTGTCCAAACCTTTTTAAAACCCAGCTATACTAACAGTTTTTACATCATCCTCCGGTTACAAATTCCAAAGCTTGATTACGCATTGAGTGAAAAATATTTTCTCATTAGTCTTAAATAGGTTACACTGTTAGCTTCATTGCATGTCCCCTAGTCTTTCTATATTTTGATGGTGTAATCGATCTACGTTTACCCGTTCCACTCCATTCATTAATTTACAGACCTCTATATCTCCCCTCAGCCATCTCTCTTCCAGGTTGAACAGCCCTAACCTTTTTAGCCTCTATTCATAGGGGTATCCCTTCCATCTCCTTTACCATTTTGGTGGCTCTTCTCTGTACCTGTTCTAAAAAGGCTATATCCTTTTTAAGATAGGCAAAGAGAATTGCACACAATATTCAGAGGCAATATATCATCCTTTGTTTTGTTCCTTTCCTTATGATTCCTAGCATTCTATTTGCTTTCTTGGCTGCCGCTGCACACTGGGCAGAGGGGGTTTCAACATGTTATCCATGATGCTGCCTAAATCTTTTTCCTGGGTGGTGGTCCCTAATGTGGAATCTTGCATTTTGTAACCATAGTTTTGGGTTGTTCTTTCGCATTTGTCCACATTAAATTTCTTCTGCCATTTAAAAATCCAGTCTTCCAATTTATCAAGGTCCTCTTGCAATTTTTCACAATCCTCTTGAGCTTTGACAACTTTGAATAATTTTGCGCCATCTGCAAATTTGATTATCTTACTCGTTATTCCCATTTCCAGGTCATTTACGAATATGTCAAAAAGCAGCTGACCCAGCACAGATCCCTGGAGTACTTCACTATTCACTTTCTCCATTGGGAAGGTACCAGACTTGCACATATGCCAGGCTGGTAGAACCCCTCCAGGCTTTGGGTGAAGCAGAAACTGCTACAAGAGAAAAGTGCTTATGAATCAGCCAACTCTCCTCAGAGTCAAGCTGTAAAGGAGAAGGGTCACCTAGAACAAAAGGCCCCTGATGCAACTGGCCCTGAAATGGGGCAGAGGACGAACTTGCGGGAACTGCATCAGGTGTCTGAACCACACTCTCCTCATCCAGCACCATCAGATCAATCAAGCCCAGATAGTGCTCTATGAGCCAAAGCAATTGCCCCAACAGCAGCCATGGAGGAAGCACATACAGCAGGCATTGCCGTGGCCAGGACTGAACCACGGCACCAGTGCCCTTGGACCCAGTTTCTATTCGTTGAGTGAAGAAATGGAGCATACTGGCACTGAAGCGGGACATCATCAATTCCATCAGGGGGTAACCCCAATGACAGAGAAGCATCAGAAACCCCCCCTGAAACCTCCCATCCCCTCCAGGATCATGAGCGTGATGACAGAAGATGGCCATTTCCATACTAACCACTCCGGCAACATGCCAAGCTGACAGAATTAGAAGGCTCATTTCCACCTAGATGAACTAGAGAACAATCCCCAGGGCTACTCCTGCACACCTAGTGTCACCTTGACTGACATGTGCCACTGCTGTGACATTGCCTGAGAACACACACCATGACCACCCTGCCCTTGACCAAGAGTATGGAAAGCACAAGAGGACCAGCCAGATAGCCCTTGCTTCAAGACAATGGACCACACTGCTTGCCTGCAGCTCCAACAGCCCTGGGCCATTTGGTCTTGACAAGGGCTTCCCCACCCATAAGACTGGCATCCAATACCAGAGGAATCCACAAGTGATCATGGAGCAACATGCCCCCTCTTCAGATAATGTGGGCATAGTCACCACCTCAAGCTTGTTACAGCTGGAGCGAAAGCCTCAGCTGTAACTCCAGTCAGGAAGAGAGCTGCCACAGTAGCCTCATATGAACATGCCCATGGCACCGTCTTGATTGCTGCTGCCATCAAGCCAAGCAACTTTAGATAATCCCAAATTCTGGGAGCCTGTTAAGGACAGAACACCAAGTCATTCCAACAAACCTCTGTATTCTCTCCTCTGGCAGGAAGAGATTGTCCACTCAAGCATCGTACCATGCTCCCAGGAATTCCAGGGATTGGGAAGACTCCATCAGACACTTTCCCTATTGACTATCCAGCCAAGTCCTTCCAGAAGGACGCCACTCTGGCTGAAACTGGAGAGGCTTCAGACTGAGAACAGGCTCGGATGAGCCAGTCATCCCAAATGGACGTACACATAGTCCTTCATGCCGCAGCACACCAACCACCACCGCCATGACCCTGGAGAACATTCTTGTGACAGTGGAGAGGCCAAAGGGAGGGTGGCAAACTGAAGGTGTGAGCCAAACTCAGTGAAACAGACAACTCTACTGATCCTCCCAGATTGGGATACAAAAACAGGCTTTAGCCAAAAACAGAGAAGCTAGAACTCTCTTTAGTGCATCGTCAAAATCATAGATCTCAGTTTCCATTCGGAAGCACATGTGCAAATGAGCAATAACCGTCTTGAAGCCATTGGTCAGAAGGAGCCATCCTCCACCGGAATCCCAAAAAAAATGGAATGTCTGCCCTTGCCCCAAGGCACTGGCACCACCTTCTTCAGGTGCAGTAACTTATACAACGTGACCTATGTGGTGGCACTCATGTCCAAACCACCTGAGACTCTACAAATGCCTCCAGGATCAGCTGCTTGCCAGCCAGGACATAGCCACTTTGAATGGTGTCTAGGCTCCCTACCTATCCTTGGTATCACTGGCTTGAACATGGGCCCAAAAACCTTCATAGTGATGAATGGGAGGAACCTCCTTTCGAGGGGACAGTGTCTGGGCCCACAAGCCTCATCAAAAGTATTACTACTTCTGATCCTTTGTATAGCACTACAAGGGCAGCATTGTATAGACATATGCAAAAGACTGTACCTGCTCCTCAGAGTTTACAATCTAGTCAAGACAGATAACACAACAGCTAAGGACAAGGATACATTTAGGGAAGGGATCTCCAACTCCAGTCCTGGAGGTCTGCAAACCAGATTGTCAGTATATGCATGAGATATATTTGCATGCACTGCCTCCGTTGCATTCAAATTTATCTCATGCATATTTCATTAGGGACATCCTGAAAACCTGACTGGTTTGCAGCCCAACAGGACTGGAGTTGGAGATCCCTGATCTAGGGGAATGGTAAGGAGACACAGACTAAGAGGATCAGGATCCAAAAGCAGCCTTGAAGAGATGAGTTTTTCAGCCTGGATTTGAAAAGGGCCAGAAATGAAGCCTGACAGACTCAGGTAGCTTGTTCCAGGCATAATGAGCAGCAAGGTGAAAGGATCAAAGTCTGGAGTTGGCAGTAAAAGGGATTTGCCAGAAGAGCGGAGTTCCTGAGGAGGGGTGTAGGGAGAGAAGAGAGGAAAGGTAGTGGAGAGCAGCAGAATGAGCACACTTATAGGTCAGTAAAAGTTTGAACTGAATACAGAAACGGATAGGAAGCCAATGAAGTGACTTGAAAAAGAGGGGTTATATGAGCATATTGAGGCTGATGAAAGATTAGAGAAAGATTAGATGATTTAGAAGGAGACCAGAAAAGAGGTTGCACTAGTCTAGACAAGAGGTGACTAAAGAGTGTATAAGTGCCTTAGTAGTGTGTTCAGAAAGGAAAGGGTGAATTTTGCTGATGTTATAGAGAAAAACAGGTCTTAGCTATCAGTTTGATGTATGTGGAGAAGGAGAAGTCAATGACGATCCCAAGGTTGTGAGCCGAGGAAACGGAATAGTAGAGCGTTATCCACCGAGATTGATGAAGGAGGAAGGATTCGGTGGGTGGGGGTGGGGGTGGAAGGACTATTATGGGTCTGAAATCCAGAAGCAGAGAAAAAGGCATTCCAAGATGAAATGCCAGGAGTCCCGAGACCCCCAGAAGACAATCCAGCACACCCACAATGGATGGGTGGAGGCCAAAGAGGAAGAAGACCATGCTTGCTTCCCAGGCTCTTTCAATCTATCTTCTGGACAGTGATAAGACACTGCCTCAGCCCAAACTTTCACCAACATCTGCAATCAGCCCATCAAGGAGCTTTCCCTTAAAGGCCAGATGATTTAGCATGGCTTTGGAGAACATATCCACTGTCCAGTGGTGAGGGCAAATCCAATGTCGCATCACCGCTGACAGGACAGTATCTCTGGCTGCCAAGTGGGCTAGAACAAACATGGCATCAGAAGGAAGGCAGCAATCAAACCCGAAGGACTAGCATCATCATCATCATCATCATCATCTGATGAGAGACGGAATCCAAGGAGCAGGACTTGAGGCAAACCTGCACACAACCCCAACTGGAGAATAGAAGCTGCCGCTGCAGACTGGATATTTCAGCAGAGAATCCATCTTTCTATCCATAGTGTCCTTTAAGGCCAAGCAGACTTCCATGGCAGTGGAGACCCACTTCATGACCACTGTGATCTGTGCCTTCACCTTGGGCAGGCCAGACCATGTGACGCACTCCTCTCCAGAAGAGCTCACATCCGTTTACATGCCTTTATCACCCTAGGTGGAAAATTGGTAAGGACCCATACCGACCAGAACATGTTCTTGACTATTTCCAGAAACAGGAAGAGTGCTGTGAATATCTACACCGCCTGTAGAAGCGGGGAACCTGCAGTCCCTGCTCCATCGCTGGAGTGTCAGCCATATGCAGATGGTAGAAACTCTAGCAATCAATGCTGCAAGATCTCCTTTCTGGGACAGGCATAAAATGTCCACCTCCACATGAACCTCTGATTGTGAAAACACTTTTTGCATCAGACTCCTCAACCGAGACATCAGAACCAGCATTCGAGTCCAAGTCTCAGACAGACCCCAGTCGACCCATATCTCCAGAAGGCAACCTCCATCTGGGTTGCTTAGAAGAGTGTACTCAATCTAGGCCTTCTACAATCTGTCCATCCCTCACTTGATAGCGATTAAGGGAATCCAAAGGCTGCAGAGTCCAAATCTCTGCACCGAAGACCAGGCTTGTCAAGGGAGGAAAAAAAATTTGAGAGAGAAACATGGATTCTGGGAGCTTTGATCCCCAATAGAGGGGACACGGCTGGAGAAGAGCCCTCTGAAGGGGAGTGGCCAGAAGCATGGTCACCAGAACTTAAGGCTAGACTATTATTCTTACCCACAGTGCCATCAGTTGCCTCCTACCTTGAAATGGAAAATGCTGGACCAACCGAATCTCTTCGTGAGAAGAGAGCCCCACCAATGAAAAGTCAAAGGCTGCCATACAGGATGAATCCAATTAGGAGGCTCTTCTCTTGCCATAGGTCAAAACACTTCTTGGAAGACAGAAAGATTTAAGGCAAGGCAAACATTTTGCACGTGCTAAGGCTGTATTGGCACAAAAATGCACGCTAACTGACCATGTACATAAGCATGTTATGGGCGCTTCGGCAGGAATACGAAGCTGTTCAAGTGGAACGTGCACCAGGACCACTTGGGTGCAAAACACACTGACAGAAAACGTTAACAGCCTGCACTGGAAAATAGCAGGAAGTGCCAACGGTTGTCCACTGTCCACCCTGACTTACGCCCCAAATGGATGAGTTTGGGAGCCGCCAAAGAGACAATGATGAAGTCAAGCCTTGGTACTCACCCCCAGGAGCCTCAGGCAGGGCAAACCATACCAGGCTCAGAGCTACTCCCCAGACTGTTTTCCTATGTCTTGAAATTTTTTAAAAACAGGCTTGCACATACTTCTGAGCCGTCTTCAGTCTTCGAATGAGAGGGGAGTGGGGAGGGGCTTGAGGTTGTATGAAGCTGCTGATTTTTTTTTTTTTTTAACCAAATCCTTCCAATTTTCTAGCGGCTCAACAGGATCTTATCAGGATAAGAGCATGGAGCTGAACCAATTTTCCCTCCTCTTATGGCTACCGAAAACAGCCTCCCACATTGCACTCAAGTGAGAGTCACCCTCAAGATGGTCAGTCACAAGCAAAATCAATCTTTTTCATCTCAGTTCAGATTTTCTGTGGAGTTGAGAAAATCTAACCACCATGTGCTGTAGACAGAAGAATACTGAGGTGCCCTCCAATGACAGGCTGATAGAGGTATGGGAGAGATCTTTGAAACCTTGGCATTTCGTTGACTCTGTCCCCACCAATCTGCTTGTAGGGGAGCACAACCCATTTGTCTGGATTGGTCTAGCAGGATATGGAAACATTTATAAACAGTTAATCAAAAATTTCTCAGTTTATATTGAAATATACACAATAAAATACAAATACAACACAAATAAAACACACAGAAACACTGTCAATGATATAAATCACAAATACTTTCATTAAAAAAGCTGTATGCTACTTCTGAAACTAAAATAAAAAAATATTTGGTCGAGGTCACTGATGAGGGTTCCATCCATATCAGGAGCCACAAAAACATTAAGTGCTCCTGAAAAAGTTACACAAATAAGACATATGGTAAAGATCATCAACATTTGATATTAGTTACCAAATACCTACAGTAGTATGAGTGCAGTAGTATGAACATAATTTTACAAAGCGTTTTCAGCGAGTAAGGAGAAATTTTACATACCTGCTCATTTGCTTTTCCTTGAATCCTGCTAAACCAGTCCATTTGAGTGGGTTATGCTCCCCAAAGCAGCAACAAAACCTGAAGAACTCAGAAAAACTCAAAGCTTTCAACGTCATTATGCAAGATCCATAAATGCAATAAATGCCTTTGCACTTAATAAATGCAATATATGCCTTTGAATCAATGCTGATCCCTAGCAACCCAACAGCTCCTAGGTTTTTTTTGGCAATGTGACTGAAGGTAAATTGCCGGGCCTTTCTTCTGAGACAATAGAAGTTAAGTGACTTGTCCAAGGCCACAAGGAATGTCAGTGGTTACCGCTTTGATGTTATTGTTTAGCGGTATATAAAGTTAACAAACACTGCTATAACCCACTAGGCTACCCCTCCACTCAAGGAACACTCAAACAGGAACATGTATTTGTCTCTTACTTTTACTACATTAGGCACTGATCCTGACCATAAAATTCAAAGAGCAGCAGGACTCCCAAATCTGTAAGATGGTCTTCCACAGTGGGTCCTGGATTAGTGTAGAAGGATTCAGTCAAAGAAAAGTCCTCCTTACTTATCCTACTAAGCCAGTCAGGACCCAGAGTGAAAAGACGCCACTGCTCTGGCCAGAAAGAGTAGTTACTCACCTGTAACAGGTGTTCTCCAGGAGCAGCAGGAATCAGTCCTCACATATGGGTGACATCGGTGTTGACGGAGCCCCCATGCGGAGCATTTCCCCAGCTTTCAAAGAAAGCCTTTGGGAATGCAGGCATGTATGTGCGGTCCCCTTCCCGCCCAAAGGTGCCATCTTGCTCAGTCTGATGACATAGCTAAAAGACAGCACAAAAAGAAAATGAACTATACACAACTGCAACTCCAAGGGAAGGAGGGAGGGTTGTGAGGACTGATTCCTGCTGCTCCTGGAGAACACCTGTTACAGGTGAGTAACTACTCTTTCTGGCCAGAGCAGCGGCGTCTTTTCACTCTGGGTCCTGACTGGCTTAGCAGGATAAGAAAGGAGGAATTTTCTTTGACTGAATCCTTCTACACTAATCCAGGACCCACTGTGGAAGACCATCTTGCAGATTTCTCCAGGACCAAGCAGGAAGTCAGTCCTCACATATGGGTGACTCCCCAGCTCTGGGCTACCGAGGAACTCAGGCTGAACAAGAGAACTCCCTCTAGTCTCAGCAGCAAAGAAAGGCTTTTCCAGGACACAACCTCCACCGGTAGCCCAACAGAGGGCAGGAGGGCAGGAGTTGCCTAAACCTCAAAGAGATTACGGAGTACCGCTTGCCCGAAAGCACTGTCCCTACGGGACTCCCTCTCGAGGCAGTAGTGGTCCGCAAAGGTCTGGCTTGAAGACCAAGTAGTGGCCCGGCAGATGTCTGCCAACGGAACAGAATGGAAGTGAACTACTGATTCGGCCTTCGCCCTGACCCGGTGGGCCGTGACTCGACCCTCCAGGGAGAGGTCGGCTGCCCTGTACACCCAGGCAATACAGTCCGCCACCCAGATGGACAATGTACGCTTAGTGACAGGCAACCCCAATTTATTAGGGTCAAAGGAAATGAAGAGCTGAGAAGCCCTTCTATGCCCCTGCGTACGTTCAAGGTAAAAGGACAGCGCCCTTCTACAATCCAGGGTATGCAAGACAGTCTCTGCCCTACTGGCGTGCGGCCTGGGAAAGAACGTCAGAAGTACCACCTCCTGGTTGAGGTGGAAGGAGGACACTACCTTGGGAAGGAACTTAGGATGAGTCCTCAAGACTACCCTGTTCTTATAGAACCTGGCATACGGCCTATCCGAGACCAGGGCCTGAAGCTCACTCACCCGCCTAGCTGAGGTGAGTGCCACAAGGAACACCTTCCAGGAGAGGAAACGTAAATGGCAGGTTGCCATCGGCTCAAAAGGTGGGCGAGTCAGCTGCTGCAAGACCACATTGAGATCCCACTCAGTGGCCGGTGGACGAATAGGAGGGCTTAAGCAAAAGCAGGCCTCTGAGAAAGCGAGACACCAGAGGGTGGCCCGAGAGAGATTGCCCATCCACCGGCGAGTGGTGAGCCGAGAAGGCACTGAGGTGAACCCGGACAGAGGTGGACTGAAGTCCTAGGTTGGAAAGGTGGAGCAGGTATTGTAGCACCACCTGGACCGAGCAGGAGAAGGGGTCCTCTTGCTGTTGAGAACACCAAGTAGAGAACCTATGCCATTTCAGAGCATAGACCTTCCTAGTGGAATGCTTCCTGGAGGCCAACACTACCTCTTCAACCTCCTTTGGCAGGAGCAAGGGAGCAAGGACTACCCTTTCAGCAGCCAGGCCATCAAACTGAGGGATTTGAGGTTGGGATGCAAGAGGGACCCCTGATCCTGAGTCAGAAGGTCGGGTTGCAGCCCCAGAGGAAGTGGAGTATCCACCACCAACTGCAGAAGAGGGAACCACGGCTGCCTTGGCCACCTGGGGGCTATCAGGATCACCGTGGCCCGGTCCTGCTGGATTTTGAAGAGAGTCCGGGCCACCAGAGGTGTGGGAGGAAAAGCATACAGCAGGCCTTCTGACCAGGGGATCAGGAATGCATCCGCTGCCGTCCGCAGAGGGTGCGGTTGTCTGGAACAGAACTTGGGCAGTTGCCTGTTCAGCGGACTGGCAAAAGGATCCATGGTCGGATGTCCCCACTTCAGAAAGATCTTCTGAACTACCAGAGGATCCAACTGCAACCCATGAGGTTGCAGGAGTCTGCTTAGCCTGTCCGCCAGGTAGTTTTCCTGGCCTGGGAGGTAGACCGCCCTGAGGGTCATGTCCTGCTTGATAGCCCAGGAGCAGAGAGCTTGTGCTTCCAGGCACAGGAGTCTGGATCCTGTGCCTCCCTGCTTGTTGACGTAGAACATAGCCACCTGGTTGTCCGTCTGAACTAGGAGAGTCTGGTGAGACAGGATCTGAGAGAAAGTCCGTAAGGCTAGTCGAATGGCTCTCAATTCCAACA
This sequence comes from Ichthyophis bannanicus, assembly GCA_033557465.1. Taxonomy (NCBI): domain Eukaryota; kingdom Metazoa; phylum Chordata; class Amphibia; order Gymnophiona; family Ichthyophiidae; genus Ichthyophis; species Ichthyophis bannanicus. The sequence goes on from CM066034.1 coordinate 743,956,164, forward strand.
GGTTGATCTGCTGGGCAGTCTCCCACGGAGACCATAGGCCTTGGGTGCAGGCCCCCTGGCAGTGTGCCCCCCAGCCCTGCAAGGAAGCATCGGTTGTCAGTATCTGAGTGTGTGGGGAGGTCTGAAAAGGAACAACCCTGACCAGATTTGAGAGATGCCTCCACCAGCGTAAGGAGTCCACCAAGAGTTTGGACACCTTTATTTTGTCTGACAATTTCCCTGTGGCCTGTAGCCACTGTGCCCTGAGGTACCACTGAGCCGACCTCATGTGCAGACGGGCATTTGGGGTGACATGCACCGTGGAAGCCATGTGACCTAAGAGCTAGAGGAAGTGTCTGGCGGAGACCAGAGAGTTCGCCCGAAACTGGCCGGCCAACTTTATCAGCCTGTGAGCTCTGTCCACAGGCAAACAGGTCTTTGCATGGATGGTATCCAATCTTGCCCCTATGAACTCCACGCCCTGCGAGGGGACTAAAGTGGACTTGGGGAAGTTTATCACGAACCCCAGGTGCTGAAGCAGGGATATGGTTCTGAAGGTGGCCTGCCTGGCCTCTTGTGGAGACTGGCCCCTGATAAGCCAGTCGTCCAGGTAAGGGAACACAAAGATCCCCTGGGTTCCTGAGGTAGGCCGCAACCACCGCCAGGCATTTTGTAAAAACCCTGGGAGCAGAGGTGAGGCCAAAAGGAAGCACTCTGTACTGGAAGTGTCTTCTTCCCACCACAAATCTGAGGACATGTCTGTGACTTGGATGGATGAGGATGTGAGTATAAGCATCCTTCAGGTCTAAGGAGCATAGCCAATCTCCCTGCTGGAGGTAGGGCAGTAAGATTCCAAGGGTAAGCATCTTGAACTTTTCCCTCTCCAGAAACTTGCTCAGATTTCGCAGGTCCAGGATAGGTCTGAGGCCTCCTGTTCTTTTTGGTACCAGGAAGTACCTCGAGTAGAAGCCTTGCCCTTCCAGGTGGTGAGGCACCGGTTCCACTGTCTGGTCCCGTAGCAGACCTTCCAACTCCTGAAGGAGTAAGTTTCTGTGCAGAGGGGTTCTTGGAGGCTCCCCTGGAAAGCAGGAGGGGGTAACTGGGTGAAGTGGAGCAGATAGCACCTCTCGATAATGCTTAACACCCAAGTATACCCTGTGATGGCTGGCCACCTGTCTACGTACACGGTCAGGCGGCCTCCTGTGCCCTGGAGAGGAGGAGAGGCTATGCTGGCATAGTCAAAAACTCCCTCCCTGCTGAGCAGGAGCCGGAGTAGGAGGCTTGGGAGCCTTCTGCCTATGGGGCCCATTACCCTGCCCCTTGGCCTGCTGGCCCTGTTGGGGAGCTGCAGAGGCCTGGTAGTCAGGGTAGGTTTTGTAGGCAGCGGTCTTCCTCGGGTAAAAGGTCTTTTTCCCCGAGCCTTTCTTCTGAGAAGGGGCAGAGGTTTTCCTGGACAGCCTTGTCCAGGTAAGAGTCTCGGTCTCGAGTTCCGCAGCCTTTGCGGCCATGGGCTTGCCAAAGAGGTTTTCACCTCAGCAAGGGACATTGACCAACTTGTCCTGTACCCATGGCTTGAGGTCTGAGAATTGTAGCCATGCCTGGCGGCGTGCACCGATGCCAGCCCCTACTACCCGGGCCGAAGCCTCAAATACATCGTAGGCTGCTTGAGATATAAATTTCGAGCACTCTCGAATACCAGAAGGCCTTGAACCTCTGCAAAGGTTCCTCGGACAAACCAGCAGAGAACCCGGCAATCTCCTTTGCCAGGTCTCGAAGGTACATGCCCATGTACAGCTGGTAGGTCTGGACACAGCAAGCAAGCATAGAGCCCTGGAAGCACTTTCTACCGAGGGCATCCAGGTTACGGGCTTCCCTGCCGGGAGGCACCGAGGAGTGCATCTTCTGACTCTTCAGGCGATGCATGGCCGATTCCACAACCATGGAGTGGTGCGGTAGCTGTGCCTTTTGAAACCCGGGGCTCTTGCAGACGATAGATGGAATCGACCCGCTTGCTTAGAACCGGCATCGAGGCCGGCGCCTCCCACATGCGGAAGAGCAACCGCTCCAGCATCAGAGGAACCGGGCCAGTAAAGGCCTCCTTGGGAGGAGAGTCATACTGCAGAGCCTCGAGCTCCTCGGCACGAGGCTCTTCCTCGGGGTCCGCAGGGAATGCCAGTGGTTTGGCCATGTCCCTTACGAAATCCGAGAACCTGGTATCCTCCAGGGGGGGGACCTTGTCCAAGGCTCGGATCCCGGTGAGTCCGAAGGGACGCACCGAGTCTGGAAGGTGTCAGTGGACTCTGACTCCTCCGTTTCCCACGCCGATTCTTCCGAGAAGGAATCGAGCAGCTCCGAGTGGGCGGGCATCGACGCCATCCGCCCCAACGCCGAGGGAACCGGCGTCAACAACCTCGGTCCCAAACGGGAGGCCGAGGGTGACCTCGGCCGAGGATAGACTCGAGTTCGCATGGTCTCAAGGATCGGCTTGGCCTCCGGCGTCGACTTGGACGTCGATGTCCCGGTGGTCGGGGCAGATGCGCCGGTGAGACCGATGATCAGCACCCGCTGCTGCTCCATGAAGGCAGACAATCTGCTCTCCAAGGCCGTCAACCTGAGTCCGAGCTCAAGAGACCCAGCAGCCTCCGACTCAGGCCCCGACGGCGTCGGGCCCGACATCGGCTCCCCCGGAGGAGAGTCCACGAGGACTACAGTACTCACGTGACTCGGGGCCTCCGACTCCACACGAGGATGCTTTGCAGGCCTCTCTGACTCCAAAGACCCGGGATGGCGATCGGGGCTATGCGACCTGGCCCTCGAGGAGCCAAGAGCATCCACCGATGCCGCCCTCGCGGATTTCTTCTTCTCGAGGGGGACTCCCTTTCAGAGGAGCCCTGACGATGCTTGGGGTCAGACTCCCGAGACGTCAAGGCCTCTGACGAAGTCCGGACCCGTCCAGAGGCAGATTCGGAGAAGATCCTCTCACGCTGGTGCTGACGGCTCCGTAATGTCTTGGAAGACATTTTGCCACAGGGACTAGAGACCATAGAATCATGGTCTGGCCCTAGGCACTGGAGGCAGCAGTCATGTGTGTCGGTGAGAGACATCAGTTTCTTGCACCAATCACACTTCTTAAAGCCACTGGCAGCCATCGGGGGAAAAAGGGCCCCTGCAAGATCAAAAAATTGGGCTGCCAGGGAAAGAAAAAGGCGTGAACGCAATCTCTAAGGACAAAAACCAAAAAGAGAGATCCGGGCTCGGCACCGGGGTACCGAGTCCAGGCGGGAAAGGAACCGACGTCGAACCGAAGAAAAAACTCGACCCAACGCAGAAAAATCAACTTTTTCATGGGTGACAAGGACAGGCGTCCGAAGGGCTCCGCGGAAAAAAGAAGACTGAGCAAGATGGCACCTTTGGGCGGGAAGGGGACCACGCATGCGTGCCTGCATTCCCAAAGGCTTTCTTTGAAAGATGGGGAAATGCACCGCATGGGGGCTCCGTCGACGCTGACGTCACCCATATGTGAGGACTGACTTCCTGCTTGGTCCTGAAGAAATGTCTTACCAAAATCACCATCAGCATTTGCTCCCACATGAAACCTGCATTGCTTCATGAAGGTACTCAGGGACGACCAAGTAGCCACATCATAGATGTCTTCCAGAGACATAAAAAAACCAGGCAAAAACGTGATAATTGTGGAAAAGACAGAGCTTATATTTATTGACCCATTACCAACCCGACACAGGCCGTGTTTCGTTACCCTTCGTCGGGGGTTGATCTGGTAAAAGAACTAAAAAACACACACACATATCAAAATACATTATTAAAATGAAAAAAAGTGAAAAGAACAGATGACTCACACATGTAATCAATAAAAATACATAAATACATCTCATGAATAAATATTACAAATGACTAAAACATATCATAAATAAGGGTAAAAATCTCTCAAATAAAATCATCTCATATAAACACATATATTAAACAATTATAAATAAAAAGTTAAACAAAGATGTGACAAATGGGCACATACAATATGACATTAAATACCTCTGTTGAATGCTGAGGACACACCAACTTGTGACCTTTGTAAAATAAAATTCTTGCACAACTAAAAATATAATAACCAACGATAAGATTAAATGTCACAATACAATACATATAAAAACCATAAAAAAGCATAAAAATATTTTTCATATGATTGTACTAAAAGATGAGAACCACACAAGAACATAGCAGGAGCGAATAGTAACAAAGTAATCTATTATAAAAAACTGATGTATCATGTAGGTACAGGATACTCGCGTAACTCGTTAATATTGTAAATTAACCGTGAACACCAAAATATATATTGCGCCATGGTAAACGTCAGATAAACCCAGACCAAATTAAAACATCACCCTTCTCTTAAAAATATAATAGTTAAAAATTATTATAAATCATATAGGAAGCTAAACTATTGGTTAAAACGTATATATATTTTAACTGATTTCTAATGATATGAACTACCCATAAAGAAGGGAAATATGACCATCCAATAGTATCATAACGGATATAAAAGAACTTTAATGCTAATATAGAAAACTTAAATTATCTCCCCTCTTATAAAACCGAAACCGTTTAAAAATATAGATCAATCTAAAATGAAAATATAAAGAATGCCATAAAGTGTTACTATCATAAGTATCTCGCTATTAATGTAAATTTAAAAAGAACTAGCAGTATGAAAGAATATAGCCATCTTCAGACTAGCTTATATAACCGCGTTAAAAAGAACAATCCAAAGAACTATAGTAAATTTATTTAAACCGATAATAAAAAACAAACAAGTTAAAAAAAGAGGCATTTTGGCTCCATAGATCGTATATATTCAATTTCTCCGCTTAGCGGTTTAATCGGTTAATACTTGGATCACACAGTGTATATTCAAATTCTCCGCTTAGCGGTTTAGATGGTTAATACTTGCACCACACAGTGTATTTATATTCATTTTTTCTTGTGCCTCCGGTCTTAGTTACGTTTTTATATTTTTATATTTTGGTTATCATGGTTACAGTATTCTTAGTAATTTTTTCAATGTCCTTTTGGCTGTTTTAAACTTGTAACGTAACTCATTCCTCTCTTTCCTTGTGTCCCTAGTCCTGCCCCCTAGCCCGTCCCCCTCGGTTCCCACTCTCCTCCTATTTTGCTCAAATATGCACATGAGCCAGCGTCCTTTTGAAGCGATTTACATGCAGATCATACGGAAGGCGCTGTGACATTGAGTAAGGAAGAAAGTTTACTATCTTCACCTATAATTTGGTTTTGTGTTAGATAGGATGTATTCACGGTTTTTGATCGGACAGTTTGATTTACATTATTATACATACGTTGTGGTGCAAAAGAGTTATATAGATTTATCGATGTACGATCTATGGAGCCAAAATGCCTCTTTTTTTAACTTGTTTATCATCATCATCAGTTTAAATAAATTTCCTGTAGTTCTTTGGATTGTTATTCTTTTTAACATGGTTATATAAGCTAGTCTGAAGATGGCTATATTCCTTCATAACGCTAGTTCTTTTTAAATCTACATTAATAGCGAGATACTTATGATAGTAACACTTTATGGCATTCTTTATATTTTCATTTTAGATTGATCTATATTTTTAAACGGTTGCGGTTTTATAAGAGGGGAGATAATTTAAGATTTCTATATTAGCATTAAAGTTCTTTTATATCCGTTATGATACTATTGGATGGTCATATTTCCCTTCTTTATGGGTAGTTCATATCATTAGAAATCAGTTAAAATATATATAAGTTTTAACCAATAGTTTAGATTAGCTTCCTATATGATTTATAATAATTTTTAACGATTATATTTTTAAGAGAAGGGTGATGTTTTAATTTGGTCTGGGTTTATCTGACGTTTACCATGGCGCAATATATATATATATTTTTTGTGTGTTTATGGTTAACTTACAATATTAATGAGTTACGTGAGTATCCTGTACCTATGTGATACATCAGTTTTTTTTATAATAGATTTTGTTACTATTCGCTCCTGCTACATTCTTGTGTGGTTCTCATCTTTTAGCACAATCGTATGAAAAATATTTTTATGCTTTTTTATGGTTTTTATATGTATTGTATTATGTGACATTTAATCTTATTGTTGGTTATTATATTTTTAGTTGTGCAAGAATTTTATTTTACAACGGTCACAAGTTGGTGTGTCCTCAGCATTCAACACAGAGGTATTTAATGTCATATTGTGTGTGTCCATTTGTCACATCCTTGTTTAACTTTTTATTTATAATTGTTTAATATATGTGTTTATATGATATGATTTTATTATTTATGAGATATTTTACCCTTCTTATTTATGATATGTTTTAGTCATTTGTAATATTTATTCATGAGATGTATTTATGTATTTTTATTGATTACATGTTTTAGTCATCTGTTCTTTTCACTTTTTTCGTTTTAATAATGTATTTTGATGTGTGTTTATGTTTTTAGTTCTTTTACCAGATCAACCCCTGACGAAGGGTAACGAAACACGGCCTGTTTCAAGTTGGTAATGGGTCAATAAATATAAGCTCTGTCTTTTCCACAATTATCACGTTTTTGAATGGGTTCTGTGATCTACGTGATTTTGCCTGTTTTGTGGTGCATTCCAGAGACATCAAGACAGACTCAGCCCAAGAGGCAGCCTGAAACCCAGTGGAATGAGCTTTGACTCCCTCTAGTACCCACCTTTTGGCCAAAAGGTACGCTGAACCAATGGCCTCTCTGATCTAGTGGGAAATCGAAGAATTGGCCACTACTTATCCTTTCCCTAGACCACTAAAGAGAACAAAAAGATGGTCTGACCAATGAAAAGAGTTAGTCTCTTCTAGGTGTCTAAACAATAACCCCCTTTCATGTCAAGCAGAGAGAGGGATCTCACCAAGGGTTCTCTCCAAAAAAAAAGGGGGGGACAGAACAGCCTGATTGATATGGAAAAAATAAACAAGAGATTATCACTTTGGCAGGAAGGACAGTACTAATAGCAAGGTAATTGAAGCCATCGAGGTGACCAAATAGGGTTTGTGATAGGACAAAGCCTGTAGCTCCTAAATTGCCTGGCAGAAGCAATAGCTATGAAGAACACTTTTTGATTGTTAGATCTTTGAGAGTGACTCCTTATGGATAGGCTCCATAGGGGGCCCCTTTCAGAGTCTTCAAACACCAAATAGTCCCACTGGGGTACTACCGGATGCAAGGGATGATGAATTTGCTTAACCCTCCTATAGAAGTGTGAACTATCAGGATGGGCAGTCAAGACTGCTACCTGAACCTTCAGGGAGTTCAAGGCCAACCCCTTTTCCACAACTGCCTGCAAGACTTCCACCACAGCACCTATATCTGCAATTACAGCTGACAGGGCTTGAGAAGAATACCACTTCTAAAAGCATCTCCAGACCCTCATACAGGCTAAGGTGGTTGAGGACCTATGGGCCATAAGCAGGCACCACCACTCCTCAGTAGCCTCTTGGAGAGCTTATGCCTCTCAAAATCCAGGCCATACATAAGAAGAGAGTAGAGTCCTCCATTATTAGGGGCCCTTTTCCTGCAGAAATGAGAGAGGGGACTCCGCTAGCAACTCCATTAGATCCACTATTATGGACTGTACAGCCAATCTTGTGTTATAAAGATCAGCAAACCCTGGGTGAGATTGAATCCTGCATAGGTGGTGTCTCAAAGGCCAGAGGAAAGAGAAAATCCCCTTCTGGAGCCATCGGGCATTGTCTCACATATCCATCAAAGCAAACCCTGGGAGGACGCACCTTCACACTGAAACTGAATGCATGGGGACTCTGTTCACATTCCCCAGAATCTGCCATGTTCCAACTCGAGAAGTCAACCTGAATTTTTCATACCTATGTGGATTGCTGTCAGAGCTACTAAGTGCTCCTCTTCCCAACTGTACAGAGCAGCCACCTGAGCACTTTCAATTCCTTCTTGTTGACATATAGTTCAAAATATGTAAATAGTTAAATTGTTATTTAACAAATTTACCATATTTAGTCCAATCATGTTTAATGTATTTAGCAAAATTGTACCTAGTTAATTAATGTTTCATGTATTTAGCAAAATTGTACCTAGTTAATTAATGTTTCATGTAAAACAGACCTGTTAATCTGTTCATTCCTTGTTCACTGTAAACCGCACCTGATCTGTGGAAGGTAGCGGTATATAAGCAACTGTTAAATAAATAAATAAATAAAATAAATAAAATATGCCTCTAAGAACGTATGGGCCCACTTTGCCTGCTGGTAAGGTTTGAAATTTTCTTCAGTACCTTTGAAATCGTTATGGCCTCCAGCCAGTTGATCAGCCAGGAGGCCTCCTGAGGGGTCCAAACACCCCAAAATCATCTGGTCTAGATACATGAGTCCCCACAACCATTCAGGCTGGCTTTAGTGGCAAAACACACCCAATCTGGGGCTTCTAGTGGCATGCCAGTCAACAGTGGGTTTGAAATCATCCTGTTAACTCATATACCCAGCCTGAAAAGGGTTCCCTGTATGAGGCAGCCTGCAGTTCCAGAAACACACTTGGCAGATGCAATGGCAATTAGGAAAGCCATTTCTGAGGTCAAATCCTTGAATGTGACCCTAAGGAGAGGCTCAAATGGAGAGGGAGAAGAGGAGTTACCCTTCAATGCCTTAAACACCAGTGAAAGGCTCCACTGGAGAATTACTGGGCACAAGGGTGGCTATACCAGTTTCACCCCCTTGAGGGAACGAGGTACATCAGGGTGCACTGTCAGGGACACATCCTGAACCCTCCCTGGTAGACAATGGCTGCCACCTGAACCTTGAGAGCGCTCAGAGCTAACCCCTGATCCAAGTCAGCTTGTAAGACTGCTCTGCCACGAGGCTCAAGAGATCTACATAACAGAGCATGCATAGCCAGTCCAGCAACTCTAGAATAATCAAGTCTGGGTGAGACTGAATTCTGCGTAAAATCAGACATCCAGGAGCCTCTCCTACAGTCTACTCAAGCATTACATCCAGTCACACTGCTTAAGAATCCTTGCAATTGGAGAACCTCTCTACCTTAGCATTCCCTATGAATCACCATCAGGCCAAAGACTGGGAGGCCCCATTTCCAACAATCAGATCAAATGCATGAGAGCTTAGGTCACACACTCTGGTGTTTATTGTGTTCTGGCTCAAGTCAGCCTGCACCTTGTCAATGCCTACTACAGGGGCCACAGAGATCTTCCACCTCTGCTGTCACAACCATGGTTCTAGCGTTGTATGCCCCCCATATTTGACAACAAAAGGTATCGGTGTGACATAGTCCAAGAAAAACAACTTCCTGCCCTTTAAGGGGGACAAAGGCTCTCCAGAGCTAGATGGATTGCCCTGGTCTCCAACCTGATCAACCAGATGGTCCTTCAAGCCTGATCAATCCCCCTGAACTAAACATCCCTAATAATGGGTTCCACAGTCCTGCAGACTAGCATATGTGATGACAACTCATTCTGGAATCTCCAGCATCCCCCCACCCATCAGAGTTAGTCCAGAACCACCAAGCCAACTCCCTCTTGACCTTCTTGGGAAGGGAAAGATGCTGTTCAAATGTAGAATAAGGAGACCAGCAAAACAGCAGGTGGCTGTCTGAGGGGAGAAACTCTGCCCAAGTTTTGAAACAGGCTTCCAGATGTTCCAAGACCTAGGATGTAACCAGACTGCTCTTGTGGTAGCTGACCATCCAGTCTAGCATCTCCAGGCAATGCAGCTCTTGGGCCATTGCCTCACTTCAGCATTTCTCAAATCCATCTGAATCAGCCAGTTGTGCAGGTATGGGTGTATTCTGATACCCTGCCTGCACAGAAAAGTAGCCATCACCATCACAACCTTGAAGGAGGTCTAAGGAGCCATGGTCAGGCCAAAGGGCGGCACTTGAAATTGAAAATGACTCCCCAGAATGCAAAAGCAGAGGAACCCCTGATGTAACTCCTTGACAGGGACATAGAACCACACATAAAAAGGTCTAGGGATGTTATAAATTCTCCCCACCTCATCCTGGCAATGACAGTTACCATGCTGAAGCACGGAACTCTCAGGCTGGCAAAGACCACCTTCAAGTCCAGCATAGGTCTAAAGGACCCTTCCTTCTTTAGGACTACAAAATGGATGGCATAACACCCTTACCTTTCGAAGGGCACCAGTACTACAGCCTGCAACTGCAGAAGATGCTGGAGGGTCTCTTCAACTGCTGCTGTCTTTGCCAAGAAGCTGCAGAGATAAGACATTCCAGAAAGACTCCACAACTCCAAAACATGCCTTCTCTTGTGACTTCAAGGACCCACTGGTCCAACATATGGGTCCCATTCCAAAAGAAACAAGTGGAGACAAACCCCAACTATCTGTTCCTGAACTCACTGTGAGGACCTAAGGCCTCCAAAGTCCCTGCTGAATCATAAGCTTGCTGAGGCCCCTGAAAGGACTGACCTGTTAGACTTTGACCCAGATGAGACAAAACTAGACCTGGAGCTCCTCCTGGACTTAGAAGTACCCCCAAGCTCCTGCTGAATCTCTGTAGCCCCTGGGCCTATCTCCTCAGGAAGCTTCTGTGGCTGAGATTTTCCCATGTCATTCACTAACTTCTCCAGGTCCTTTCCAAAAGAAAAACCTGTCCTTGAAAAGGAGTTTGCTAAGCTGCAACTTGGAACTGCATTTTGCCAACTAATTACAGAGCAACAACCATCTGTGTGCTACCACCATAGCTACCATTGCCTTGGAGAAGTCTGATTAAATCATACAGAATTATCTTCAAAAAAGGCTATCCCTGGCTCCAATCTCATCACCTCTGGCCTTTTCAGAAATTGCTGGACACCAAGCAAAAGCACCCTAACCATGATGCCTGCATATGAGGTGTGACAAAATCTACAGAGAAATTACGCATTGTCCCCTTCAAAGTAATCGCCCCCAGAGTTAATCCACTTCTGCATTTGCTTCTGCAACATACAAAAGCACACGGTAAAGTCCTCCTCCTTGAAGTCCCTCAGCTCCCTCGTCACAGTGGCCTTGATCCCTTCTACAGAGATGAAATGAGTTCCTTTGAGCACAGTCTTCAGCCTGTGGAAGAGCCAAAAGTCACATGGTGCGAGATCTGGGGAATAAGGAGGGTGGTCAAGAGCTGTGATCTGTTTTTTTGGCCAAGAACTGCCTCACACTGAGCGCGGTGTGTGTGGGCATGTTGTCGTGGTGGAGCAGTCATGACTTTTCTCTCCACAGAGGCTACCTGCTGCGCCGAACCCAGTCATGGAGGCAATTGAGGACCTGCTGATAGAAGTGCTGGTTGACTGTCTGACCCTCAGGCACAAACTCATGATGGACCACTCCCTTCTGGTCAAAGAATGTGATCAGCATGACCTTTATCCTTGATTTGGACATTTCATTTGTTTATTTTATTTAACATTTTTCTATACCGCGCTATTCATCATCAGTGCGGTTCACAGGCAACATATTTATCCAATGTAGGAAGGTCTACATTGGACATACAATAAACGGGGTGTTTAAACAGGGCTAACAGGTAAATTATGTACAAATTGGTAGCCAAGGTTCTACATGCAGCTTGGCATTATTTACAGGTCAAACAATGTGAAAGGTGTATGGGGTGGGTACTCTGGGGGTGCTGGCTTGGGCACAGGGTCCTTCTCTGTATTTTATAGTGAAATTCTCCAGCACCTCCCTTTTGTCATAATTTGGTCTGTTTGATCTGATCTCTCCTGATTAGCAAGGAGGGGATGTTGTCTTGCAAACTAATCTCATCAGGTAAACTACACTCATTAAGTCTGGAGACTGACATCACCAGGGGGTCAGAGCTGCCTGCAATCCAAGGTCTGGGAAAAGCCATGACACCTATGCTAGGCATGATGTCATGCTGATGTATGCTGACAAATATCTTAAAGGAAATCCTGCAGTGGACAGGGAGCCAGTGCAGATGTTTTAGGACTGGGATGATATGGTCCTTTCTAAATGCTCCATGCAGGATTCTGGCTGCAGCGTTCATCACAAGCTGCAAGGAGTTCAGCGAGCTCTTCGGAAGGCCACGCAGTATGGAATTAGCTTAGTCATGTGCACCTTTCTTGGGTCTTGGTGACAAGTCTAGTCTTCCACTGCAGGCTCTGTCTCTTGCTTTCAAGGTCGTACTGGAAGACCCAAGTCTCGTCTCCTGTGATGACTCTGCCAACGAATTCTGAATCTTCTCCTATCTTCTCTAGCAAGTCTTGACAAACATTGACCCAATGCTCCTTCTGGTTGTCCAATAAAAGCTTGGGCACCATCTTGGCGCACACCTTTCGCATCCCCAGCTCCTGCACCAAGATGGTCCGCACTGACTCCCTGTTTAGGCTGAGCTATCATCCGCACCATCAATCTGTGATCACTCTGCACCAGTTGGTTCACTCTGTCAATGATCTCAGCCATCTTTGTTGTGGAAGGCCGTCCTGACTTGGGGTCATCCTCCACCTCCTCGTGGCCAGTCTTGAAGTGTTGTGCCACTCGAAGACTCGCAGCCTTGACACTGCATCTTCTCCATAAGCCTTTTGGAGAAGTTGGAGACACTCAGTTGGGCCCTTCTCCAACTTAACCAGAAATTTCAAGTTGATTCTTTGCTCCATATTTCTGCCATCTCCAGTTGTGTGACAAAGCGATGGAGCAGTGTGCTACAAAAAAACCTGAAAAAGAAAAACAGAGTGAGAGAGAGAGATGAAAAATATAAGCAGAATAGTGGCGAGATGTTGAACAGAGACATAAGCGATTAGCCAATTGGCATTGAGTCATGGGCGTGGCTGCCACAGTCTCATTTCTTTGACACACCTCGTATAATGCTGCAAAAGTCCCCAAGGCTGAAGCTGAGAATGCATTCTTGAGGGAAGCCTTCGCACTCCTGTCATAGGCCTCTTTCCAAGCTGCACCACCCTCCTCTGGAAGACAACTGCATTTGGTCTCCACCATATCCGCCTTAAAGGACCCTTAACAGCTGTTCCAACTCCACTTGCGGCAAAGGATTCAGAATAGACAATCTTGGTGCCCCCTCAGCACATGTTCTGGTGTCTTGCAAGTGAGAACCACAAGCTCTACAGAGAATCAGGAAGTGGAACAAACAAAAGATGCTCCTCCTCCTCCTCCACTGAGAACCAGAGATAGTGAGCCCTCCTCATCTGCCAGAGAGGCACAATAGGGCTCCTGGAAGGCAGGATGGGTAAGACTGGACCAGGAGGCGTTTAATACCCCAGCTGCCTACCAGACAGGGCTCAAGGACCCAGCTCCTCTAAAGGGGAGGCAAGGTACTCCCCTCTTCCAATAAACAGACTGTCAGGCAGTGTGCAAAGTCCAAAAAAAAAGCTTGAGCTGTTTCAGAAGCTGCTGCTCAAAACCTGCCAAAAATGACCTCTGGGCCCCAAGGTGCTTGCCGGGCCCAAGATGAATCTGCTTCCATCCAATTTCTCTGCAGGGACCATGAAGCTATCCGCTATGGCCACCATTCCCCTGGTGAGAAGATTAAGCAGGGCACAGAAGCTAAACCGGGATTGGGATCTTGACCCTAGTGGCTGAGTCACACTCAAAGCAAAAAGATCCTACCATGGAGCTAACATAGTTATAACAGTACATGATACCGCCTAAACAATGGATGTAAGGAAAATGTTTTCAGCACCACTGTATATAGACCACCTTGTATATAGCTCAAACCAATCTAGCACACAATACAACACACACTCAACTAAATGTCACCCTCACTGCATGTATAACACACACACTTTACCTGATTGTTTGCTGTGATACCACCTTGATTATTAAGATAAGGCGGTTTAGAAATACTGTTAAATAAATAAAATAAATAAAATAAACACACTGGGTGCTGTCAGCAATAGTACCATGCATCTGGTATCACAACAAAAATCAGCAGATGCCTAGCTGCAAAAATCTGAGAGAAAAAGATCTGCTGCAGCAAAGAAACCCCGCTCCTGGCAGGGGAAACCCTAGAAGAGTCTACCCAGTCACCCATACAGTGCTGGGGAGGCCTGCTGCCCTTTTTTTTTTTTTTTTAGGAAAGGCTGCTTTGAACAAGTAGTAAAAGAACAAATGACAAGAGCTGCCAAAAATAACCCAGAAAAATTTTGGAGGGAAAAAAAAAAAAAAAAGACAAGGACAAGGGAGAGAGGGGGGAGCCTGGATCCTTACCTTAGACCGCTGACTGGGGCCTCATAGGGTCCTCCAGATTACCTCTCCAGCCCATCAGCACTCAAACTAAGAACAAATCCTGTTATGTATACTTGTAAATACTCTTGTAAATACTCTTGTAAATAGTTGCAGTAATGACGTCCCATGTTTTATCCAAGTTCTCTGACCTTGTTCTCTGTAAAACCTAACAGTTTGTTGTTATGGTATGTTGTTATATTGTGAACCGCGCTGATTCTGAATAGAGCGGTATATAAGAGCCTGTAATAAATAAATAAATAATAAATAAATAAATAAACCCATAGGTAATGGCAATGGACCAAAGTATCCTTCTCACTCCAGAAGACAAGGACATACCCAAGCTTAGAGCGCCAAGGTCTCAATCCACAGGCCATACAACCTTTATCTGGGCCAAGGGAAGGCAGGCCTAGCAACCACTACTGCACCAGTCCACATGACACCATCTGCTGGAGGCAGAGAAAACTGGAAAATCTCAGCACTGCACCACCTACTTTAATAGGCATTGACATCAGTTTGCTCATTTACCTCCATCTGTTGGCTGGGATGCATATCCCACTCATCTGGTCTAGCAGAATAAAGCATTAGCAGCACAGAGTGTTAACACATTGCTCACTAGAGGACAAAGCCTCTAATAAATAAAGCTTTTATAAAGTACAGTAAATAGGTTTCCATTTCCTTTTAATAACATTTTTCGTTAAAACCAAGAGAAAAAAAAATAGTGGGTGTAAAAGGGCAGAGTAATGCTTCAACAAAAGCCGCCACCACCAATTACATACCACTAAAGCTCTCATTCATTCTCAGTTTTACACCACAAGGCACTTTCTATATCCACTAGTTAATTCTGACAATCATAGTACAGAATTTCCTTCGTCTAAGATTGCTTTTTAACTGTTCAGAAAATTAAAAGGTAGACTGAAGAGTTTATGAAGAGCCCAAATTATATACAATTAATGTTTATCTTTTACAAAATTGTAAGCCAGTACACTTATAAAACTGTGCACTACTTGTTCCATTACATAAAACTACCGAAGTGCATTTATAAATGAATACGTGCATAGTCTGCACAACTGGCACGGTAACAAACGCATCAGGCCTTTTCACGTTTTTTTCTTATAAGGTTTCTAAGCATATTTTCACTTAGGTCTGCCTATTTGGGAAAACAAAGAAAATCCTATTTTAAATATTTAGGAAGCACAGAAAAAATTTTATACTGCCATAAAGAGGTGATTAAGATTATCGATAAAGGAGAGAAAAATTAATGAAACATTTCTTTTGACTTACACTATTAAAACAGACAAGCTTGAAGCAGAGAGGCTCTTAAATAAAACACATACTTTTCAATGGAAGTAAAGATTATAATATAACCAAAGGAATGTGCAAACCAGCAATATTTAAACTCAGCAGTTCAAGCCAAACCATGATAGCTCATACCAGTAACATACTGAAACTTGAGAAAGCGACATTACAACTATAAAGCATGGAATGCAAAAACATTTTTGAACTACCAGTTCAAATTTATTGCAGATATTTAGTTTTGCTAGAAAAGTCTACTCAGCACACTAGGGATTTATATGTAAAACAAGTCTAAATGTTTCTGCTATATACCTCAGTACTACATGCAAATGTTATTAAAGTTTAAACTTTCCAATGAAATGCAGTATGTCAATATTAAAGAGGGATTTTTCCTTTTAAGACAATTATTGAAGCCTTAGATTTTAGAGGATCAGAAATCGGCTGATAGAAATTAAGATGATCAGACTCAAGGGGAAGGTCAGCTGAGAGGGCAGAGGCTGGTAAGCGGTTTCAAATGATTTGTAGGCCCCAGCGATTTGCCTTGACATCGTCTGCCGCATGAAGATCAAGCCCCATGGTGACTTCTTAGATCTGCACCTGTAGATGCTGATAAAGCCGAGAGTGACTGCCATGTGCCTCTTTTGGAGGAGATGGAAGGTACTGATGGTTTTTCCTTATAACTTTATTGGCTGTATTTGAGGCATTAGAATTGGGCCCAAGTAAAATACAAAAAACAACCTCCAGCTATAATGGGCCAATGGAAAAGGGAATATCAATAGCAGCCTGGAACCAAGTCCACTCCCAGTATCTTGCTCTATGGACTCTTGTACAAGTTGGAGAAGATGCAAGACCTCCAACTATAGACTGACAACTGTGGCGGGTACTGGACTAGAGATATATGAGCTCCATATCCTACTTCCAAATCCCTTCACCAGGAAGTAACCAGGATCAGTCCTTTCCCATGACAAGTATTAGTGGGATGTTGTCAATCATTGGTGGAGGAAGCAATCCCAGGTTAATATCAGTAGTTTAGCTACTGGCAGGGTCTCCCAAGATGGACAGGTCTCAGCTGAGCTTCCAGACCAAGACAAACCACCCATATGGGCAGCAGCAGAATGGGACAATGTTGGCAGCGGAGTATCACATTTCTGTGACAACGGTAACACTAAACTTAAACTGCGTGGAGAAAAGGCCTGGCAATCTACTTCTGTATCTTGCCATGAACACCCAATGGATAGTCATAACAAAACAAATTGCACTATAGTGGTGGAAGATGAGACCCCCAGGTCAGAGGGCACTTAACTAGCTACTGAGGAGGAGCTGAAGACTTTTCAGAGTAAAGCCAACATTGATGTAGTTGGATCAAAGCCCTCGGGACGTCTGACTGCTGATGCAGCTGCGCATGAAATGAGCATCAGAAGCTGTAAAGATGTCTTACATATTGGGACATGGAACGTACGAAGCATGGACCAAGGGAAGTTGGAGGTTTGCCAAGAATGAATTGGAACGTGTACAACTTGATCTGTTGGGTGTCAGCGAACTGAAATGGACTGGCATCGGGCACTTTGCATCAGATGATCACATGGTCTACTATGTTGGAAATGAAAGAAAAAGACGCAATGGTGTTGCATTTAAAATAAGGAAGAAATTTGCAAGAACTGTAATGCAGTCTGTGAACGCTTAATCACTATTCGTCTACGAGGAATGCCTATCAACAATTATAATTCAATTTATATGCCCCAACAACAGCTGCAGGAGAAGATGAAATTGACGGGTTCTATGAACAAGTACAAGCTGAAATTGACAAAACATGTAAACAGGATATCCTGATAGTCATGGGTGACTGGAACGCAAAAGCTGGCAACAAAGGCAGCGGCAAAATGGTTTGAAAATATGGACTTGGCAACAGAAATGAAGCTGGAGAAAGTGATAGAATTCTGCAAGACCAACAATCTATTCATCTCAAAAACCTTCTTCCAGCAACACAAGTGGCGATTGTATACATGGACTTCACCCAATGGATTGCACAAAAATCAAATTGACCACATCTTTGGAAGTCAACAATGGAAAAGCTCTATAACATCAACAAAGACAAAACCTGGAGCTGACTGCGGTACAGATCAACTACTAGTATGCAAACTCAAACTAAAGTTGAAAAAGAGCAAGCCACTCATGAATGTAGCAAAATGACCTTGAGAATATACCACTGGAATTTAAAGACTGCCTGCAAAATCGATTTGCTGCTTTAGATACAAATGAGAGCTCCAGAAGAGTTATGGAATGACATCAAGAAGGTTGTGTTAGAAGAAAACGAGAAGTCTCTACAAAAGGTGAAAAAGCAAAAACGGCCAAAATGGACGATGGAAGAAACTCTGAAAATTGCCCAGAAACGCAGAGAAGCTAAAGCCAGAAGAGAAAGACAGACAATCACAGAACTCAGATTTCCAACGTACAACAAGACAGGACAAGGAAAAGTACTACAATGATACATGCAAGGAAATGGAAGCAGAAACTATTAGAGGAAGAACAAGCTCGGCTTTCCTAAAGCTACAAGAGTTAAAAGAAACTTTTTTAAATTCCAGCCTCGAATTGGAATGTTACAAGATGCTCAAGATTCTATGTTGAATGATGCTGCGAAGATCAAAAAAAGGTGGAAAGAATATGCAAAGCTTTTATATGATAAAGATCAAGTGGACCAATAGCCGTTTCAACCTGTACCTTATGATCCAGAACCATTGGTGATGGAAGTCATCGTCAAAGCAGCATTGAAAGGCTTATCAAAGAACAAAGCACCAGGCATTGATGGCATTCCCATAGAAGTATTACAGCAATCTGGTGCAGCTGTTACCATACTTACAAGGCTTTGCCAGGAAATTTGGAAGACATCATGGCCAACAGACTGGAAAAGATCTGAGTTTATACCAGTACTAAAGAAAGGTGATCCAACTGATTGTGGAAATTATCGCACAATGCTCCAATCCCATATTCCAACAAGATCCTACTGAAGATTATTCAACAGAGACTACAACCATACCTGGAACAAGAACTACCTGAAGTGCAAGCGTGGTTCAGGAAAGGGCGAGGAATGAGAGACAAAATTGTGGATGTAAGATGGATCCTTGAAAAGACTAAAGAATACCAAAAGGATATCTATTTGTGCTTTATTGACTACAGCAAGGCTTTTTTGACTGTGCAAACTATGAGAAACTCTGGGCCACATTAAGCAGCATGGATATACCAGAACACCTGATCGTTCTCTTGAACAATCTGTAAATTGATCAAGAAGCAACAGTTCTAATGGAACAAGGAGAAACAGAATGATTTAAAATAAGCAAAGATGTACGACAAGGCTGCATACTTTCCCCCTACCTGTTAATTTATATGCAGAACTAATCAGAGAAGCAGGATGGTATGAAGACAAAGGTATGAAGATTGGTGGAAGACTCAACAACCTTCGCTATGCTGATACCACCACATTACTGGATGAAAGTGAAGATGATCTCAAACATTTGCTTCTCACGATCAAGGAACAATCTTAAAATGGATCAGCACCTTAATGTAAAGATAACAAAGATCATGACAACTAGCAAAATCAATAAGTTCATCATTGAAGGAGAAGAAATTGAAATCGTGGGCAACTTTAACCTACTTGGATCAACTATCAATAAAGAAATCAGACGGCGCATTGCTCTTGGCAGAATGGCTATGAAAGACCTAGACAAGATTCTCAAGAGCAGAGATGTCTCTCTCCATACAAAGATTCAACTTGCTCAAGCCACTGTATTTTCATCATATGGATGCGAAAAGAGGACAGTGAAAAAGACAGACAGGAAGAAAATTGATGCCTTTGAATTATGGTGCTGACGGTGAATACTGTGTATACTATGGACTGCCCGAAGAACAAACCAGTCAGTACTAGAGGAGATCAAACCTAAGTTTTGTTTTGTTTAAGAAGTCAGATGACAAGACTTCAACTTTCATACTTTGGACACATCATGCGAAAAGACAGATTAGAGACAGACATACTTGGCAAGATAGAAGGTCTACGCAAAAGAGGAAGGCCAGCAATGAGATGATCGATACAACAGCAGCTAGGGGTGCCAGTTTGTCAACAATGAGCCGCCTGACTGAAGACCGAACAATTTAGGGCAACTATCCAGTGGGTCGCAATGAGTCGACACCGACTCAACGGCACTTAAACTCAACGCATAAGGAATAGAAATAAAAATAAAAAATAGGCAAATTAAATCAAAAGGGGTATATACTATTGTTATGTATTCCAGTAGGATAATTGTGCCCAAAAAGGAAAATGCAAACCAAAAACTTTAGTAAATGCTGCACAAAAGAAATACTATATTTGAATATGCTAATGGAAGGAGCGAGAATGGACGAGCACCACACACAGATATACCGTATAGATAACTAATAAACTACTGCGTAGAAGCTACCTTTATATGTCAAAATGTAAACCCCAAATAGGTAGCCATACTTAAACCAACTTTGGTGCTAAAAAGAAAATTGTCAGTTGTCATGGGAACCAGTGAGTTTATATGCTTTCTGGTTGCATGCCTAACATACCAGGTCATACATGGCATCAGAAAAAAAGGCTGCAGCAAACTCCAAAAGAGGAGTATCATCATCCAACAGAAGAGATTGAATCCACTGGAGCATGGCTCGAGATGTCAGGCTGGCACATATCGCCAGCTGCAGACTAGCAGCCACCATGGTGAACTGGCTCTTCATCCACATCAGAGCCCAGTACCAATGCTTCTGAATCCAAGACAAAGTCAAAATCTCAAACAGTTCCCACCTGTTCCCCATCTCCAGGGAGTGCCCCTCACCGGGGCACTTAGCCAAAGGCAATCAAACAGGGTTTCCTCGCTCAACCTGCCCCAAATGAGACTGCACCCAGGGACACCCAGAGGCCGCAGGGTCTGAATTTTCATGCCAGAAGGATCAGATTTGCTGCAAAAAGGAAGAGAATTCCAGGGAAGAGAATTCAGAGTCCGGAAGCTCTCCTCTCAGAAATGACGTCCCAACACCAGAGAACAGAGTTGCTGCAGACACCCTATAGGATGAGGAGCGGCTCAGAGCACAGTTGCCAGACTCTCTGGCTGGCTAGATATCCTTACCCATAGCACCATCCATCACCTACTTCCCTGAAGCAGGAAAGGCCAGACTAAACTTCATCTTCTAGCAGGAGATGGAGCAGGTCCTCCAAGGACAACTCGGAAGCTGCCATGCAAGAAGAACAGAGCCCAGAATTAGAGATTAGGTACCTCACTTGCCACAGCTCAAACAATGTTTCCTGGACGATGACAGAGTAAACGCAAATATCACAACAGCACACACTAAGGTTTGCGGCGGCCCAAAAGACATGTTAACTGTGCTTTTATTGCAATTCATGTTACAGGTGCTAGAGAAGGGACGCACATTGGAGCCACTTGGGCAGAACATACACTATGACCACACGACCATCAGGTGCACAATAGGTAAACAAAATGCTACTAACGCATGCAGAAAAATGTGGGAAACGCCCACACCCCACTAATGGTTACTAGCAGTCCACCCCAAATTGCGTCACAGGCAGATGGAATCAGTAGCCCCCAACAAGGACAATGACAAGGTCAAGCCTTGGTACACACGCCCTGAGAGCCCCAGGCAGAGAATCCATGCCAGGCTCAGCTCCACCCCAACTGAATTGTTTTAGTGATTTTGCAGAGAGTGTCATCCTCAAGGTGGTCGTACATGAGTATTTAATCAATCTTTTCCTCTCAATAGAGTAATTACACCTTAGCTGCTAATTAGCGTTCCTAAAGGAACTCCAGTCCAGTCCCTTCACCTCTGGGTTGTGCTCCTCTACCAGCAGCTTTGGAGACTGAGCTCATCATCATTTTGATGATCCTCCAGTATAAATACCACTGGCTCTTTCCACCAGAATCAGTATTCTATTGACAAAGCAGACTTAACAGAGAGACATTAAACAATTATAACTTGAACTGATTAAATTCAGACTAACCTTACACTATGTTCCACCAATTCTTCATAATTACTTCGGAACATTAACAAAACAAGATCTCTCCCCACTCACTTGGCGAGAAAGACCTTTCTATCCCTCCCCCAAGGGAGGTGGTTTACCTGGAATGAAATACCCGTAAGCACTCTTCTTCTGTTCTTGAAGTACAATTCCACCTTCAGCAGAATCCCCCCGATGAAACAGCCACAGCAGCTTCTTATTTCTTGACTTACCTGAAGCTTTGTGTCGCCTAAAACCGGGTGGGACCAGGGACTGGACTGGAGTTCCTTTAGGAATGCTAATTAGCAGATAAGGTCTAATTGCTCTTTCCTATGCATTCCTCCAATCCAGTCCCTTCACCTCTGGATGTAACAGAGCAGTTCACCTCTGGGCGGGACCTAACAGAGCAGCCCGAAACACCGCAGACCCAAACTCAGCATCCTTCGTAGCCTGAACATCCAACCGATAAAACTTAGCAAATGTATGCAGTGAAGACCAGGTCGCCGCCTTACAAATTTCCAAGGACGGAACCAAACTAAACTCCACCCAAGAGGTTGCTAAACTTCGGGTCGAATGAGCATGGAAACCTACCGGCACTGGTCTGTTCCTCTGAATGTAGGCCGCTGCGATGTCCTCTCTGATCCATCTAGAAATAGAATCTTGGCCGCAGCCTTGCCTCTACGCGGACCGGCGCTGTGCGTTTCAAGTGACGCTTCAAAGCCCTTCTCACGTCGAGTTTGTGGAGACTTACCTCCTCCAACCCGTTCCCTGCTCCTGGAAAGGAGGGGAGAGAGACCAGCTGATTCACATGAAATGGTGAAACAACCTTGGGTAAGAAGGAAGGGACCGTCCACAGGACCACTTTCTCCTTAGAGAACAAGAAAAAGGCCGGACAGCACGACAATGCTTGAAGTTCTGACACGCGCCTTGCCGAACAGATCGCTACCAAAAAACACGGTTTTAAACGTCAAGTCCTTTAAGGAGGCTTGCTCCATTGGCTAGTACAGTTCTCCCACCATAACATTCAAAACCAGGTTAAAATCCCAGGAAGGAACCGACAGCATGCGCTGAGGTCGTAAGCGCCTCACCGCCCTAAGGAACCTCCCTACATCTGGGTGTTGACATAGCGTCTTGCCCCTGATCTTGCCCTTATAACAAGAAATGGCTGCCACCTGCGAGAAATGGCTGCCACCTGCACCCGAAGGGAACTGGCTGTGAGACCTTTCTCCAAACCTACCTGTAAAAATTCCAACACTTCTGGAACCGAAACTGCCAGAGGCAGTTTCTTCTGGTCCGCGCACAAACCCTCAAAAATGCGCCAGACTCTTAACATGAGAGGCAGATTGAATGCTTGTGGGCTTTCAACAAGGTGGAAATAACTGCTCCGGAATATCCTCACTTGAGCAGCCGTGCCCTTTCAATAGCCAGGCCGTAAGCGAGAACCGATCCACTTGCGGCATCCGCAAGGGTCCTTGAAACAGGAGATCATCCCTCAATGGCAGACGGCACAGTTTGTCAGCCAACAGCCTTACTAGATCGGCGTACCAGGGACGATGTGGCCAATCCGGCACTATGAGAACCACCCACCCCCCGGTGGGTCTCCACTCTCTGAAGGACCTTTCCTATCAGCACCCACGGGGGGGGGGGACACAGAGCAGCCTCTCCGTGGGCCACCTCTGTACCAGTCCTTCTCTGGGTCTCTCTCTGAACGTTTACTGATGTAACAAATTAGATTGTCATTCAATTCAAACAGCTTAATAAAAATTATAGAATCATGAAGTAACTATTCTTATTATAGGCACACAACGTAACAGTGGATAAAAGGTCTCAGACTTACAGCGACGCTAAACATGGACTATTTGTCTTAGTTTAATGCGTCTTATAGCATCAATGACCTTTAAGGAACCAGTTACCACTGTGTTTTTCAATATAGTCCTCTCAGAAAAAATTGCTAAGTATTCATTTCTTCAGCTGTATAATAACTCTATCGAATTAATGAAATAGCACTTAGCCGCCTTCCAGCCTTCCAGGGAGAGCGTTGAGATCTGGAGAAGTCCTCAGCTGGAAGGCGGCTAAGTGCTATTTCATTAATTCGATAGAGTTATTATACAGCTGAAGAAATGAATACTTAGCAATTTTTTCTGAGAGGACTATATTGAAAAACACAGTGGTAACTGGTTCCTTAAAAAAGGTCATTGATGCTATAAGACGCATTAAACTAAGACAAATAGTCCATGTTTAGCGTCGCTGTAAGTCTGAGACCTTTTATCCACTGTTACGTTGTGTGCCTATAATAAGAATAGAGTTGCTTCATGATTCTATAATTTTTATTAAGCTGTTTGAATTGAACGACAATCTAATTTGTTACACCTCTGTACCAGAGCATCCAGGCCCTCAGACATCCTTTCCTTTCTTCTGCTGAAGAAATGGCTGATTTTGGCCGAATCGAACCTTGCCATAAGATCCATGATGGGAGGCCCCCACCGACGAACCACCTGCTCATACACTTGATGGCAGAGTTCCCATTCTCCAGGGTCCACCCTGCGCCTGCTCAAAAAATCTGCTGCAACATTCTCTACTCCGGTCACATGCTGTGCCGATAGAGCCACCAGATGGTCTTCGGTCCATACCAGCAGCCCCTCTGCCTCCTCCTCCTCCAAGAGCGGGCTGCTTGTGCCACCCTGTCGGTTGATGTAGGCCACCATGGTCACGTTGTCCGAAAACACCCAGACCGCCTTCTGGTTGATCCACTGCTCGAAGGCCCTGAGTGCTAGCACCACTGCTCGCATTTCCAACCTGTTTATGGAACACTGGGCTTCCTCAGCTGTCCATGTCCCCTGTGCGAAGCGCCCTTCGCAGTGAGCCCCCCAGCCTGACAAACTGTCATCCGTCGTCAATTGCAACCACCTTGGGGACTCTAGGGGCATGCCCCTTTCCAGATTGCCCTCCCGGAGCCACCAATGCAGGGCTTCTCTGGTTTCCGAAGGGCACGGGAGGCGAACTGACAGGGACTGACGATGATGAGACCACCGGAGCAGAGCCCGTTGAAGCAGTCTCATGTGGGATCTGGCCCAAGGAACTAACTCGATCGTCGCTGCCATTGTTCCTAGTACCTGCAGGTAATGCCACGCCATGGGCAACTTCATGGCCAGAAACTGACGAATCAGAAGCCGCAGCCCATCTGCCCGCTGATCCGGCAGGAAAACCCTTCCTTTGTCTGTGTCGAACCTTGCTCCGAGATATTCTATGACCTGGGCTGGAACCAGTCAGATTGATCACCCACCCCAGACTCCGAAGGTGGTCTACGACCCTGCCTGTAACCTTCCGACTCTCCTCCTCGGACTTGGCCCGAATCAACCATTCGTCGAGGTACGGGTGGACCAGGATACCGTCCTTGCGTAATGCCGCTGCTGCCACCACCACCATTACTTTGGGAAGGTGTGTGGAGCTGTTGACAGGCCGAAGGGCAAGGCCTGAAGCTGAAAGTGCCCCCTTGGAACCGCAAACCGCAGGAACTGCTAGTGGGACACTCAGCCCGGGACGTGCAAATACGCTTCCTGGCAGGTCGAGAGAAGTCTAACACTCGCCCTGCCGCACTGCCACTATCACCGACCTCAGAGTTTCCATGTGAAAGTGTGGAACTCGGAGACAACGATTGACGCGCTTCAGATCGAGGATTGGGCGAGAGGCGCCCTCTTTCTTTGGCACCATGAAATATATGGAGTATTGACCGCAGCCGCACTGGTCGTTGGGCACCGGCATGACCACTTCTAATTCCAGCAGCCGGTCCAGAGTCTCTTCTACCACTGTACTCTTTGCCGGAGATCTGCAAGGAGACTGTACGAACGCTGGGTACACCAGACTTCCCAATTCGAGAGCATAGCCGTATCGAATTACCTCCAGAACCCATTGATCGGACGTGACCCGAGTCCAGGCGGGAAGGAACCGCCGTAACCGCCCTCCTACTGGCAGCACCCCTGCCTGGACCCCTCTCACTTCATTGTGTCTCCTTGGTCCAGTGGCTGAGAAGGAGGCCCCGAAAGCCCTTCCTGCTCCTCGAAACCCCCGGAAGGCCTGTCCTCTGGAGGAAAAATGTCCTCTTTGAAAGGACGCATACCGTGCCGACCGAAACTTCTGGGTCTCCCGCAGTTGTGCCCTCGCAGGAGCGAGAGTGCGATTCTGTTTCTGTCGATCCTCAGGGAGCCTGCCACCCTTGGACTCCCCCAATTCTTTCACCAACATGTCCAAATCCTCTCCAAACAGAAGCTTCCCTTTGAAGGGGAGTTTGTTAAGGCGAGTCTTAGATGAAGCATCCGCCGCCCAGTTACGAAGCCAGAGGTATCGTCTGGCAGCAACCACCGAAGCCATGTTCTTTGACAAGCTATCTGCCAAATAGGCTGCCCCTGACAATTCTTTCTGCTTCTCCCTGCAAACCGCTGGGAAAGTCGCTGGCCAGCTGAATCTGTTGCGACCAGTGCAGACAAGCGCGTGCTACCCACGCGCTACACACCAAGGCCTGAAGAGCCAGGACACTAATATCAAAAGCTTGCTTCAATAAAGTATCCAACTTCCAGTCCTGTGAGTCCCGCAGAGCCGCACTGCCTTCCACCAGAATAGTTGTCTTTTTGGTGATAGCTGACACTGCGGTGTCCACCCTAGGCGAACGCAATAACTCCCTCTCAAGCTCTGGCAAAGGATACAACCGGGCCATGCCCCGGACCCCTCTTAGGCCAGAGTCTTGCTGATCCTATTCTTCCTGAATCATCTGCCTCACCACACGGTGCACCGGAAAAGCCTTCTGTGATTTCCTTACCGCCTGAATAAGAGGGTCCTCCAATGCCTCATCATTCGCTGGCGCTCCTGGGACCATATTGAGGACCTTCAAGGATTCTGTGATCAAAGCCGGCAACTCCTCCTGGCGAAAGACCCGTACAATCCTGGCTCTCTGTTCCCCCTGAATCTCGCCCTCTTCGAGTTCCTCTTCGTCTTCACCTAGCTCTGGATCAGAAAACTCCTCTTCCCGATCCCCCAGCAATGGCAGAGGAGGCAAACAGTCCTTCTCAAGCCTCTGCCGCTTCTGAGGTATAGGTGGCTCCACTTCATTGGGCTCAACAGTTCTTGGGTGGGCCGTCCTGCCCTGTTCCCTGCTTCTGCTGGCGAAGACAAAATGCCTTGTGCAGAAGCAACACAAACTCTGGGGAGAAGTCACCTAAGCCTCCCTCTTCCTGGCCAGCCGATAATGTTGATGGGCCGGCAAGAGGCTGGGTTGGGGCCAGCTGCTCAGAAGCCGGGGTAGGAGGCCCCTCCGAAGAGAGCATTGCTATCGCATCCCCCAAATCCTGAGAGGTACCAGCTACCGGGTTCAGTGGCCTACTGGCCTGGATTTCCTGTTCCACAGAGGCAGCATCCGTCACACACGCCCTGCAGAAGCCTGCCTCTGACACTGCTCCGCATTTTGCGCCACACACCAGGCACTGTGGTCTAGCTGGCATAATGACTTTGGAACCAATTAAAATAAATTAAATTAAACCAAATAAAACCAAGGCACCCTGTATCTAAAGGCTCCTTGATATCTAACTAGCCAAAAGAAATAAAGAAATAAGTCGGGGGGGTTTTCTTTTTTTAAACGCAGGACCAACAATTAATGTGCCCGAGGATCTCGCTTGTCAGAAAAAGGCCAGAAGACTCTCCCAAAACTTGCCAGGCTTGGGCACACCAAAAGCGTGTGAAAAGGACCCAACTATACTCCCCCACAACAGAGTCACCTATCTCCGCCACCTCTCTCCCCAGCAGTGAAGGGCTCTGCGCCGAGAAGACCAGCTGGCACCTCCGTGGCACTGCGCCACACGGATCGCTGCCGAAAATGCCGCCACTTCCTTTTCCTGCACTTTACTGTCCCAGCACTGCCTGCCGAATCCCATCCTCATGCTCAGCCTCCGAGGGCTTTGGCAACACAGCAGGATCGGCGCGGAAGTCAACCCCAACGAAAATAAGGGCCTCTTGCTTGCCCCCGCGGCTCCTCACCCCAGCCGGGTTCGGGAGGCGCTCTTCCTCCAGATGATTCTTTCCCCTTATAAAAAACTGGAGCTCTCTCCAGGCCCCGACGAAGGTGACTAGAGGGAGGGAAAGAGGAGGGGGAGGGGAGGAGGAATTCTCACCTGCCAAGCACAGCCCTGCCTATAATAAACCACTAACTCCAAAGGAAAAAAAGAACAGGAATGCAATAAATCAAATATCAAAAAAACCCACTGACTATCCTATAGTCTCTCCAATAAGCCTACTACCCCTGGCTTAGTGCTCCTTCTAGCTGCTTTGGAGACTGAGGTAAACTGATTCTGGTGGGAGGAGCCAGTGGTATTTATACTGGAGGATCAACAAAATGACAACGAGCTCAGTCTCCAAAGCTGCTGGTAGTGGAGCACAACCCAGAGGTGAAGGGACTGGACTAAAGGAATGCATAGGAACTTCAGATTTTCTTCAGAGGAGAAAATCCATCCACCATCTGCTGGAGACAAAAATACTGGAGAGACTTCTGATGGCTGAGATGAAAAGAGGCACAGGAGTGATGTCATTGAAACCTGGGCTTTTCATTGGTTCTTTTTCTCCATTAATCTGCCGGTAGGAAAACAATCCACTTGTCTGGACTGGTCTAGTAGGACATTATGGAAACATCCCTAATAGGCCTTTGATAAGGCCAGTAGACCCACTCTCTTTCCTGTCATAGAAAAATGGATTTAGGCAGGAACTTTCTTAAAAAGGATACAAATTCTATATGTAGAACCCTTGCCCAGTTTCAAAATACATGCAGGGTACATGTCAATTTTTGAATTAAAAAGGGGTAAAATAAGAGCAATAAGGGATTTTCATTAGTTATGGAACCATTATCCTAAAGGGTCTGCCACAATTCATACATAAATGAATTGAAGGAGTAAATGAAAGAGGCGATTCAATATAAGGCGTCTCTGTGGATGACATTTATTTAGAATAACTGATCCAGTAGCATTAGATGTGGAAAATTTTTGCAAGGTTTCTGGGTTTAAAGTAAACACTAGCAAGATGGAGATTCTGGATGTATCCACTACTTTGGAGGAATGCAAGATCGTGAGCACCCATTCTTTTAAACAGGTTAACAGTTCCATCAGATATTTAGGCATTCGTTGGATGGCAGATGTGAGTTTATTGCAAACAATTTACTATCTACCTCTCTGAGAAAAGATTACTGCCGTGGATAAAACTGCAAGTCCCCTAGTTAGGGCAGATTAACAGTGTGAAAGTGATGGTGATCCCTAAGTTGCCTGTGATGTTCTTACATAAAGTACAAAAATAAACTATTAATTTTATTTGGGATTGCAAAAAACCTTGTATTGCATTAAAAATCTTGTATAGATCCAGAGAAAGGAGGGCGCACTGTCCCACTTTTGACTAGCTAGTATGATGCAGCTCAATTATGCACAGGAGTGGATTGGGGGTCAGCTCTACAAAAAGAGAGTAATTAGGCCTTACCTGCTAATTAGCGTTCCTGAAGGAACTCCAGTCCAGTCCCTTTCCTCTGGGTTGTGCTCCCCTTCCAGCAGCTTAGAGACTGAGACTGTCATCATTTTGATGACCCTCGACTATAAATACCACTGGCACCTCCCATCAGCTCCAGTATTCTATTGACAAAGCAGACTTAACGGAGAGAATTAAGCAAACCAACAAAGCAATTAACTCTAACTTGAAAAACTTTAGACCACCACTTCTCGTCTCCAAGGGGAGAGACTTCTCACCCCCCCTACCCCGAAGAGGCAGCGGCTTATCTGAAACAGCACTTGCCCCTAGCCACTCATCCCCCAGGGCACTTGGTCTGTCCACACCTTCACCAGAACCCCTCAGCGAGGAACCTTCAGCAGCTTCTCCACTCTTGCCTACCTGAAGCTTCGGGCCAGTGACGCTTCATCCACCTAAAACTGGGCAGGATCAGGGACTGGACTGGAGTTCCTTCAGGAATGCTAATTAGCAGGTAAGGTCTAATTACACTTTCCTAAGCGTCTCTCCACTCCAGTCCCTTTCCTCTGGGATGTAACAGAGCAGTTGAAGCCTGGGAGGGGCCTAAAAGACCGGACCAAAGTACCGCTCCCCCAAACCCAGCATCTCCCGCTGCCTGAACATCCAACTGATAATGCTTGGCAAACGTATGCAGGGAAGACCAAGTAGCTGCTCTACAAATCTCCAGTGGCAGAACCAGACTAAACTCTGCCCACAAGGCCGCTAGGGCTCGGGTAGAATGGGCCCGGAACCCCACTGGAACCAGCCTTCCTTTCTGTATGTATGCTGAAGCAATGGCCTCCCTGATCCACTTGGAAATGGAAGCCTTGGCTGCCACCTCTCCTCTACATGGTCCCCCGAACAAGACAAGCAATTGTTCCGATTTGCAGAATGTCGCTGTGCGTTTTAGGTAACGCCTCAGGACCCTGCGCATGTCCAGATGGCGCAGCCGCGCATCATCAGCCCCACCTTGGAGAAGGAAGGGAGAGAGACTGATATACATGAAAAGGCGAGACCACTTTGGGCAAGAAAGAAGGTACCGTCCACAAGACCACTTTTTCCTTGAAGGAGAGGAATGGCAGATGACATGACAGAGCCTGAAGGTCCGAAATACGCCTGGTTGAACAAATCGCCACCAGAAACACGGTCTTGAGAATCAAGTCCTTCAAAGAGGCTCACTGCACCAGCTGGTAAGGTTCCCCAGCTAGAGCATTCAGCACGAGATTGAGATCCCAGGGAGGAACTGACGACCTCTCCTGAGGTCGCAGGCACCGAACTGCCCTCAGGAACCGACCTACGTCTGCAAGTTCACCTAACGCCTTACCTTGCTCTTATAACAGGAAATAGCCACCAACTGCACCCGCAAGGCCTCTCTCAAACCTCGCC
The DNA here is from genome assembly GCA_033557465.1 of Ichthyophis bannanicus. Lineage (NCBI taxonomy): Eukaryota > Metazoa > Chordata > Amphibia > Gymnophiona > Ichthyophiidae > Ichthyophis > Ichthyophis bannanicus. The sequence continues at coordinate 743,986,608 of CM066034.1, forward strand.
TGTAAGAACTCCAACACCTCAGTAACCAAAACTGCCATAGGCCTCTTCTGCTGGGCTGCACACCAGCTCTCAAAAATGCACCAGACTCTCACATAGGAGAGGCAGGTTGAATGCTTGCGGGCATTCAGCAAAGTAGAGATCACTGCCCCGGAATATCCTCGCTTAAACAGCCTTGCCCTTTCAATAGCCAGGCTGTAAGCGAGAACCAATCCACCTGCGGTATCCGCACGGGCCCCTGAACCAGGAGGTCGTCCTTCACTAGAAGACGCCATGGACAGTTGGCTAGGAGCCATATGATATTGGCATACCATGGACGCCGTGGCCAGTCTGTGGCTATGAGAACTACCCACCCTCGGTGGGACTCTACTCACTGGAGGACCCTACTATACATAGTACCCAAGGATAAAACACATATAGAAGCCCTTCCGTGGGCCACCTCTGAACCAGAGCATCCAGGCCCTCTGACGTACTTTCTTTTCTTCTGCTGAAAAAATGCTCATTTTGGCCGACCCCCACCGTGCCATATGATCCATTATAGGAGGCCCCCACCAGCACATCACCTGCTCGTACACCTCCTGACAGAGCTCCCATTCGCTGTGATCCACCCTGCACCTGTTCAGGTAGTCTGCCATGATGTTTTCTACCCCAGCTACATGCTGTGCTGACAAGACCACCAGATGGGCTTCAGCCCAGTCCAACAGACACTCTGCCTCCTCCTCCAAGAGAGGATTGCTTGTGCCGCCCTGACAGTTGATGTAGGCCACCGTGGTCACATTGTCCGATAGCACTCGGACCACCCTCTGGTGGACCCAATGCTCGAATGCTCTGAGAGCCAGAGCCACTGCCCGCATCTCCAATCTGTTGATGGACCACTGGGCTTCCCAGGCACTCCAGCTCTCCTGAGCGAAGCAACCCTTGCAGTGAGCCCCCAAACCAGTCAGACTGGCGTCTGTCGTCAACTGCAGCCACAGCGGGGTCTTGAGGGGCATACCTTGCTCCAGATTTCTTGGATGGAGCCACCAAAGCAAGGCTTTCCTGGCTGCTGGGGGACAGGGGAGTGCCACAGATAAGGGCTGACACTAATGGGACCAACGACAGAGAATAGCCCGCTGGAGCGGTCTCATCTGGGCCCTAGCCTAGGGCAGTAACTCGATCGTTATCGCCATGGTCCCCAGCACATGCAGATATTGCCAAACTGAGGGCGCCTTCATAATCCGAAACTGGCACACCAGACACCGCAGCTCTCTCTCTCTGCACCAGCAGAACACCCTGCTCCTGCCAGTGTCGAACCTCACCCCAAGATACTCAATTTCCTGAGAGGAAACAAATCTGCTCTTTGCCAGATTGATCACCCACCTAGACTCCTTATGAACCCAATGACCCTGACTGTTGCCTTCAGACTCTCCTCTTTGGACTTGGCCCGGATCAACCAGTCGTCGAGGTACAGGTGGACCAGGATCCCTTCTTTGCATAGCGCCGTGGCCACCATGACCATTACCCTTGGTAAAGGTCTGAGGGGCCATCGCCAGGCCGAATGGCAATGCCTGAAACTGAAAGTGTCCCCTTGGGATCGCAAACCGCAGAAACTGCTGATACAACTCTCGGACAGGAATGTGTAAATATGCCTATGTGAGATCAAGAGATGTTAGAAACTCTGCCTGTCGCACTGCCACCATCGCCAACCTCAGAGTTTCCATGCGAAAATGAGGAATCTGGAGGAAACGATTGACTCGCTTCAGGTCGAGGATCAGACGAAAGGAGCCCTCCTTTTTTGGTACGACGAAATAGATGGAGTATCAACCGCAGCTGCACTGGTCTTTGGGCACCGGCACGACCGCTCCCAACAACAGCAGCCATGCCAGAGTCTCCTCCACTGCTGCAATCTTGGCCAGAGACCTGCAAGGAGACTGTGCAAACAATGGGAGAACTGGTCTTGCAAATTCGAGGGCATACACATCTCTAACTACCTCATGAACTCACTGATCAGATGTGACCCGGGCCCAGGCGGAGAGGAATTGCTACAGACGTCCTCCCACTGGCAGAACCCCCGCCTGGGCCCCCCTCACTTCATTACAGCTTCCTAGGGCCCGAGGCAGAGGAAGAGGCCCCAAATCCCCTTCCTGCCCCTCGAAACCCTGCCCCCTTGAGGAGAAGCGTCCTCTCTGAAAGGGCACCGACCAATTCATCCGAAACTTCCGGGACTCCCGCAGCTGGGACCACGTGGGAGCAGGGATGCGGACTCTGCTTTGGCCTATCCTCAGGGAGCCTGCCTCCCTTAGACTCGCCCAATTCCTTCACCAACTTGTCCAGCTCCTCCCCGAACAGAAGCTTTCACTTAAAGGGGAGTCGGCTGAGGCGAGCCTTTGAAGAACCATCTGCCGCCCAGTTACAGAGCTAAAGGTAATGACGAGCCGCTACCACAGAAGCCATGCTCTTCGCTAAGCTCCTGATGAGATCATAATGGCTATCCGCAAAGTAGGCCGCACCAGACAATTCTTGCCGCCAGCTGGAGCTGTTGAGACCACCCCAGGCAAGCCCAGGATACCCAAGCACCATACACAGATGCCCGGAAAACCAGGGCACTGATGTCAAAGGCTTGCTTTAATAAAGGATCCAGCTTCCTGTCCTGGGCATCCTTCAGGGCCGCACTGCCCTCAACCGGTATAACAGTCTTCTTGGTGACTGCTGACACCGCAGCATCCACTCTAGGTGACCGCAACAGCTCCCTCTCGAGCTCTGGCAAGGGGTACAAGCGTGACATAGACCGAACACCCCTTAAACCGGACTCTGGCTGATCCCACTCCTCTTGAATCATCTGCTGAACCACCCAGTGGACTGGGAAAAACCTTCTGTGACTTCCTAACCGCCTGAATCAGCGGGTCCTCCAGGACTACTCCTCTGCTGGAACGCCTGCGACAATATTGAGGACGTTCAAGGACTCGCTGATCAACGCCGGCAAATCCTCTCAGCGGAAGACCCAAACAACTCTGGTTTGCTCTTCCTCTGGAATCTCGCCCTCTTCGAGTTCCTCCTCGTCCTCCTCGTCCTCCCCAACTCCCAGTCTGAGGCCTCCCCTTCCAGATCCTCCGACAGAGGGGAGTGGAGAGCTTCCACATTTGCAAGTTGAGGCCGCTTAGGCGGTACGCCTGCATCCTCCTCCTTGGACTCCGCGGCTCGCATGGCCGCGCAGTCGTGTGCCACTATCTGCCCCTGTGCTCCCTGCTGACACAGACAGAATGCCTTATGCAGCAGCAACCCAAATTCTGGGAAGAAGCCTCGCAAAGCTCCCCCCTCCTGTCCTCCAGTAGAAGTGGAGAGCCTGGGCTAAGGAGGGACCGGCTGTTCCAAGGCTGAGGGTAGAGGAGATCCTGAACAGAGCATTGCATCCAGACTCCTGTGAGATGCAAGATGGAGCATCCTGGGCTATGCTGGCCTGGATTCCCTGCTCCACGGCCTCTACTGCACAACCCCTGCAGACACCAGCCTCTGACACCGCTTCCCCGCCAGGTCCCCAAAACACTGCGGTCTCGCCGGCATGGTGGCAGCGCCCTACTGTTCTTAATCTCACAGCTTGTTATCCAGAGAGATAGAAGGATCTATCTATATATCTAATTACATACTTTGTTCTATTTTAACGTGTTTAAAAAAATAAAAAAAAAGGGGAGAGTAAACAAACTTCCCCGGGAGTCCCTCCTTAACAAAAAACACTCCCATGGGACTGAAACAGTCAAGGCGCGCGAAAGATGTGCAAAATCGCTACCCCACCTATCTCCACCATTCATTCTCGTTCCCCGGTGGTGGTAGGCCTTTTCAAAATGCACGGCCGGTGACCTCGTGGTCGACCGCGCTCCCCATGCGGATCGCTACCATGCACTGCGCTGTCCGTCAACCTCTTCTGAACACTTCTCCTCTCTCTCTCCGAATAACTGCTGTTTCCTGCTCTCACGCTCAGCTGCCTTGAGGGCTTCAGCAGCGAGGTGGGACAGACTCAGATGGCAGGCTCTGTAAATCGAAACCTGCATCGGTGGCTCCTCACCCTTGTCGGGTTCAGGAACCGCTTTTCCTTAACTTTTTTTTTTGCCCGAAGCCTCCTCCTGGGCCCCGGAGATGTTGGCTAGGGGGGGGGGGGATCTCTCTCCTGCCAAGGACAGCCTTCAAATTACAACACTGGAAATAAAGAAGAAATAAAAAAAGGAAATAAAGGTAAGCCAAAAAAAGGAAAACCCCACTATCTTCTCAGTGTCTCTCCAGTAAGCCTAACCCTGGCTTACTGACTCCCTCCAACTGCTTGGAGACTGAGCTTACTGGAGCTGGTGGGAGGTGCCAGTGTTATTTATACCAGAGGGTTATCAAAATGATGATGGGCTCAGTCTCCAAGCTGCTGGAAGGAGAGCACAACCCAGAGGAAAGGGACTGGACTGGAGGGACGCTTAGGAAGAATGAGTTAAACCTGAGAAAGAGTTTGGTGGATCATGTCCTCTGAATTATCAGCTCAGAGGTGAGGGGGGATGGAAGAAGGGCGGGGGAAACAGTTGAATCCTTTCAAAACATCTTGAGAGTTTGGAATAAATGCAAAAAGCCTGGGGAAAGAGGGAGGTTTTTCATTCCTCACTACTTTACTACAATCCTGCTTTTCCTCTGGTTTGAAAGATAAAGCATCTTTAAAATAGGAGAAAGGAGGGCTATATAGGTTGGGTCACTATCTCTTTAGTAAAGATAGTGTGGGTTCAAGGACACTTCATAAAGGCTTTCAGATAGATGTCAATGAAAAATATTAATACAGCCATGACAGACATGGGGGGGGGGGGGAGGAGGAGAGAGCTGTTGGGCCACAATCCTACTCCACTAGATTTATTGATAGATATATACCCCTTTGAAAATTCCCTAAGTTTTAAAAAGCCTTGTAGAAGGAGGAAACCAATCAAAGGCATTGGGAGGAGGATTTAGGTGTTTTGTAGCATGAAGAACCATGGTCTAATACTATTGCTGGATTATGTAAAGGGAAATCAAGTCCCATATATTAGAAAATAATTATAGGATTTTTTTAGATGGTATTTTATCCCTCTGAAACTGTTTAAATGATGGTGATGGGAGATGGGAAGTGCCGAAAGCTGTGTGGATTATGGGGGGCTTTTGCCCACATTTGGTGGGAGTACCCAAAGGCTGTTAAATATTGGAAAAAAGTTTTTCTTAGGTCAGGTTTTGGGAAAACCAATCCAACCACCGATTGTGCTGGCATTTTTGCAGCAGAACTTACCTGGTTCTGACAAACCGAAATCCATTTGGCTGTCATTTGGAATGACTGTGGTGAGAATAGCTCTAGCCCATAAATGCCAAATATTATAGTGGTTCAGCAAAAACTCAAACATATTGAATGGCCAACTTAACAGCCATGCGTCATAATAGACTTTCAATTTATGAGAGATTTTGGGTTAATTTGATAAATGGTTTTTCAGCTCTAGTTGATCTTTAGATCTAGCTGATGTTTAGAAGAGGAAAAGAAGTTTAAAATTCAAGGGCAGATCCATTAAAATGCGCTATTATTAAAATGCTCTTGGCGGAGGGTGAAGGAAAGGAAGGTTCTCAAAAATTAAGGGTATTATGTATTATGTAATACATTATTAGATGTTATAAATTTGGGAGAATTGTAAACCAGTTAACTGTTTATGCTGGTTTGGCAAATCCCAATAAAAATTTAAATGGAAAAAAATGCATATAAAAGGAGGAGAATTGGCACACCCTCAGATTGCTCTGGACATCAGCATTGGTGGGAAGCAGGAGTGTGGCAATAATTTTTGCCATGGGATGCCTATCTTCTCCAATTAGAAGTCTCAGCCCTCCACCCGTGTTCCAAGAAGAATCCCAGGTACTGCAAGTTGATATCCCCCCCTCCAGGCACCTCCAATCAGCTGTGGACACCAGCGGCATTAAACCGCCACTGCAGGAGCACGCTCGCACCTTGCAGACCCATGCCTTGCGGGCCCGCACCTGAGGCGTGGCCCTTAGGCATAGGACTGTGCGGGGCCATCTTAGACTGCTGCTACATTGGCTCTGCTTGCTGTGGCGATCGGAGCGGTGGAGGGGTGATGTCGACAGCGGAGGTTGTGAGTGGGAGCTTAAACACCTGGTGGTATGATATCTACCTCATCAGATGCTATGTGGTGCATTTCCTCTTGTCTCCTCTATTCTTTTATCTATCACTGTATCTCTTATTTTGTCCTATCAATGGCGTTCTTTTCATTTTTTCTGTAACTTTTATGTAATATTGTAAACCGCTCTGATGCTTTGGCTTGAGCGGTATATCAAATGTAATTAAACATTAAACATATCTCTAATTCGTAGTTATGAAGACTTATTTCTCAGATGGAAATCACATAATGGGTCAAGCAACTATTGAGTTTGCTAGACATACTTAGCTAAAATAAATTAGCCTCGTGGCGGCATTACTGAGAGCTGCTGAGCTGAGGTCTAGGATCAAGATGTCTTTGGAACTGGAGTCTAATTTGGCACTATTCAAGGGGAACCTTATTCACTAAAATTCTCTATTATGCAAAATGTTTTATTGATTTTTTTTTTTTAACTTTAGTAACTTGATATCTGCTTTAAAAAAAAGTTTTAAAAATACATAATTGTCATACTGGGTCAGAGCAAGAGTTCAAGTCCTGTATCTCTTTCGAAAAGCAATCAGTCAAATCTAGGATCCCTTGCTTCTTACCCTTAAGAATAAACAGTAGCTTTTATCAGGTCTACCCTTAAGTCTATTGACTTCTCAATGAACTTCTCCATACTGTTTTTAAACACATCTACACTAACTGCTTTTACCATCTCTCCTAGCAACGATTTTTGAAATGTAACTATTTGTTCAATAAAAAGTTTTTTTTAATCTTTCAAAAACTACAAAGACTGGGAAACACACCATGAAGTTACAACCTATTCACGTTTACCTGTTCCACTCTTCAGGATTTTGTGGACCTCTTATGTCTGAGGTATTATGATAGGAATTATTAGGAAAAGAATATAGAATAAGAGTAATATTGTCTTTCCTTTTTTGGGCACTGCCACACACTGAGCAAGAGATTTCAATATGTGACTAAGACGACATCTAGATACTTTTTGTGGGTAGTGACTCCTAACATGGAACATAGGGCTATTCGTCCCCATGTGCATAACCTTGCATTTGCCCACATTAAATTTCATTTGCCATTTGTATGCCCAGTCCCCCAGGTTCTGCGATAATTTGATGTCATCTGCATATCTGATCTTACTCACTGTTCCAATTTCCAAATCATTTATAAATATGTAAAAAAGTACCAGTCTTAGTTACTCTATTCATCTTCCACCATTGGAAAACTGGTCATTTAACCCTACTCTATTTTCTATCTTTTAACCAATTCCCAATCCACGAGATATTGCCTCCTACCCCTCTGCTGTTTTTCTCTCAGGCGTCTTTCATGAGGTACTTTGTCCATCTGAAAATCAACATGCTGGAACACCCTACCCCCCGACATTAGAGCCATCACCAATCTATATCAGTTCAGAAAGGCTCTCAAAACATACCTTTTCCGCCAATATTTCCCAGACAGCAACTGAACCAGATATCCCCTCCAAGAAATAACCCATTCTAGAAATGCCCGGACACTGCAGTGTAGATAGATTATGTATATAGTTAACCCAGTTATCCAAGTTTGTACTCCTGTTCAATGTAAAACCTGACAGTTTGTCGTAATGGTCGTTTTGTTATGATGTAAACCGCGCTGATTCTAAATAGCGCGGTATATAAGAAACTGTAATAAATAAATAAATAAATAAATAAAACATACACTATATCAACTGGTTTGCCTTTATCTACATATTTACACCTTCAAGAAATTTAGATTGAGGCAAAAAAAAAAAAAAGCTTCCCTTGACTAAATCCATGCTGACTTGTTCCATTAAACCATTCTGAATTTCAGTAATTTTGTTCTTCATAATTAGTTTCTAGCATTTTGCCCAGCACTCTAATCTTCAGGTACTTTTATAACCTATTGTTAAAATAGCTTAAGGGTATAGCTGCAATTTCATTTTTGAGTTGTCAGCACTCTGGGGTGCATACCACCCTGTGCAGGTTTAATTTTGTTGATTTAGCTCCAGGTTTACAGAGATTTGTTTCAGTTCCTCTGAAATGTCACCATTGTATTTCTGGCATGGGTAGTTCTTTTACTTTTTCCACAGTGAAAATATAAGCAGAGAAGTTACTTTGCTCTGGTTTTGTCCTCCCTGAATGCCCCTTTTACTCCACAAAAAAAATGCAATGCAATGTGTATCTTCGAGTCAGTCCTGACTCCTGGCGACCCAGAAGCTCCTGGGTTTTTTTGGCAGTGTCACCGGAAGTAGATTGCCAAGCCTTTCTTCCAAGGCAATGGAGGGTTAAGTGACTTGCCCAAGGCCACAAGGAGTGCTAGTGGGAATTGAACCCCGGTTGCTTGGTTACCAAGCCAGTGTTCTAACCACTAGGCTACTCCTCCACTCCATCCTTTTACTCCATGATCATCTAAATGGTCCAAATAGCTCCCTCACAGGCTTCTTGTTTCAAAATTTATCTGGACAAAAAAAAGCTTATGCTTTTACCTATACCACAAGATTCTTTTCAAATTCTTTTTGCATTCCCTTTACACAAAAGCAGAAGGATGAGGTTGAAAACTACAGGCCTGTTAGTCTAACCTCTGTGGCGAGTAAATAAATCGGAAATGTTGCTAAGAGAGAATAGTGAGGTTTCTGGAGTCCAATGGATTGCAGGATCCGAGGGAGCATGGGTTTACCAGAGGCAGATCTTGTCAAACAAATTGGATTGATTTCTTTGACTGGGTGAACAGTGAATTGAATTGAGGGAGAGCCCTAGATGTGGTGTATTTAGATTTCAGCAAAGCCTTTGACAACGTTCCGCACAGGCGACTTATATACAAACTGAGCACCCTAGGGATGGACCCTAAAGTTACTGATTGGGCTAGAAATTGGTTGAGTGAGAGGCAGCAAAAGGTACAAGTAAATGCAGCTCACTCTGAGGAGGTGGTTACCAGTGGTGTGCCGCAGGGATCTGTCCTTGGTCCGATTCTTTTTAACATCTTTGTTAGTAATATTGCAGAAGGGCTGCCAGGTAAAGTTTGCCTGCTTGCAAATACCAAAATCTGCAATAGACACTCAGGAAGGAGTAGATAACATGAAGAGGGATCTAGCTAAGCTTGAAGAATGGTCTAGAATTTATTTTATTTATTTAACCAGTTTTGTATACCACCTTATCCTTCAATCAAAGTGGTTGACAAGACAAAGGCCAACATATTGAGGGTATGGGAAAACAAAAACGATACATTACAATATAAATAAAAAACACAGTATGTTATAATACTATATCATAGTGCAATTAAATATGCAATGCAATGTGTGCCTTCGAGTCAGTCCTGACTCCTGGCGACCCAGAAGCTCCTGGGTTTTCTTGGCAGTGTCACCGGAAGTAGATTGCCAGGCCTTTCTTCCGAAGCAATGGAGGGTTAAGTGACTTGCCCAAGGCCACAAGGCATGCTAGTGGGAATCGAACCCTGGTTGCTTGGTTACCAAGCCAGTGTTCTAACCACTAGGCTACTCCTCCACTCCAAGGTAAAGGTACATGTGCCCATATAAAGGCATGCCATAAAGGAAAACGCTCTTTTAGAAGTCATTTGTTTTGATTTGTTGAAGTTCAAAGGAGTATTAAGTTTGATATTTTGAGATCGTCTTGGTCTTAGAGAATTCCTCTAAGCTGTAGACATAGCACTTGGAGGAGCAATATACTTAATATTTTCCTTGTTCATAATTTCAGATCCTCTATTTCCTTTGCATTTCTCTTGAAATGCTTGAAAAATAAAAAATGAAGACTTCAGCAAGTTTTTTTTATATATAGAACACACCCAGAAGCCTCAAATTGATTGTGCTGCATCTGTCCTTGTAGATTCTAAGTATTTAGCATTCAAAGGACAACCTACTCAAGGGTCTGGAAAACAAGAGCAAGATGTACATGCTTATATTCATCGATATCTCAGCAGCTTTCGACTCGGTGCATCACCCAACTCTGCTAGAACGACTCGAGTCCATAGGCATTTCAGGAACCCCACTAAAGTGGTTCTCCTCCTATATAACGAACAGAATGCAGCAGGTCAATTTCAACAATATCAAAGCAACCCCCTTCCCTCAAACCCAAGGCATTCCACAAGGCTCCGCCCTCTCCTCCCTCTTATTCAACTTATACCTACAGCCAGTATGCAAGATCTTCCAGGACCATGACATCAACTATCATATCTACGCAGATGACCTAATGCTCTACGCAACTAGACGTAAATAACCCAAATCTCAGCAAACTCGAAAAATGCCTACACGATCTTCAACTCTGGCTCCAACGCAATATGTTCATTAACCACAAGAAAACAGAAGTAATGTGTATCTCCAGGAAACCGGGATTCGAGCCCCCTGCAACTGTCACCATGAACAACAATAATTACAACATCAAGACAGAGATAAAATACCTAGGAGTGATGCTGGACAGCAACCTAAATATGGACAGGCACCTTCAAAATACCAACCGGGCTATTTTCCACAAACTAAAAGTCCTTCAGCCCTTACGTAGCATCCTCGATCATTCTGACTTTAGATCTGTCGCACAAGCCCTCATCATTCCACACCTAGACTACTGCAATGCCATACTGCAAGGCCTGCCAAGGAAAACCACAAATATCCTGCAAATGGCACAAAATGTTGCTGCCAGAATCATTATGCAAAAAAGACTCTGACCACATTACACCCACCCTAATTGAGCTTCATTGGCTCCCCATCACGGCCCGCATACAATACAAGATATTAGTCACTACTTTCAAACTCATCCATAATGTTGCACCCTCTCATCTCAACAGTTTGATATCCAATCTACCCAACAACAGGAGTAGAACAACGAACCTCAATACCCTCTGCCTCCCGAAGTCCTTCACAAAGGTTAATGCATGTACCAGTAACAGAGCCTTCTCATTTATAGCTCCTACACTTTGGAACTGGTTGCCAAGTGACCTACATGAAATCTGTGATCTGAAAGACTTCAGAAAAAATCTTAAGACTCACCTCTTCCAATCGCACTACTACTTAACCTCATGAGCTCCACTCTGCTGTGTGTAATTATGTATATAACGATCCTATGTAAAGTCCTAACAACCAGTCACTTGTAAATATGTATGTAAATACACCGTGTGAACCCTTAATGACAATCAATTGTAAACTGTAACCCCATGTTTTTGCTGTGCTCTTCCTCCCATCCCTAATCACATTGTATGCATTCGTAATTCTGGCCGGTACAGCCAACATCACCAAGTGTAAGGCCGCTGCTGATCACTGGAAGCAGCGGGATACAAATGTATGCTAAATAAAATAAATAAATAAATAAAAAAGTGTTCTATTAACTAGTGCCTCCAACAGATGTTTTATTCATTCTTCAAGCTTGACACTAGAACCTGATATACACCACCATATTGCTTCCTAGTCCAACCTCAGATTTAAGTATCACCTGTTAAGCTCCCCATCCTTACATTCAGAGAAGCTAAAATGTCTACATTTGAAGAAATACATTTACACCACACAAGCCTAATTTTTATGTATATAGAGATCACCCCTCCATGGAGAGACTGCTACCACATTCAAGTAAGAAAAATTTGAAAGAGGTATGAGCAGCTTTTAGTTATCAAAAGGCAAAAGGTTCAATTGGGCTTCAAACTGGACGATTTTTCACATTATCCTTCACATCAGACATGTCATGACTTATCTCCTTGCTGCTGAGACAACTGAAGTTTCAGAATCATACCTAATTTTGAGGTTATCCAGCAGTGATGACATAGCATAAAAGGGTATGCAACTGTCCTTAATCCAGTAGTCACAGGGAAATAAAAACCCAAAGCAAGTTTGAGCCAAAGTTGTTGAACCTGCAGACATTTTTATGACAGGCTGCATTGTCACTGGTGTGGATAGAGAAATTTTCTAAACCTGTCAATTTTCTTTCCTTTAATATAGCTAAGATCAGTCCAAGTAAGTGGGTTATGCTCCCCAGCCAGCAAGTGGAGGTAGATCATGATGACTAATCACTTATGTCATCACTTTTGTATACATTAGTACAGCACTAAGAAAGCCACTACGACACTTCCCAAGCAGCAAGACCAAAAAACTCAGGAAAAAAACAAACTCAGAGCATTAGATAAACTTTATCCAAACGTTTTGGCTCTGATCACATTTGACTCTGCATAAGACATGGATACTGCAAATGCAGAAGACGACAGCAAGGCTTCCCAGTCTATAAAAGAGTAGTCTTCCCAGGACAGGTCCTGGACTGGTCTAGAAGGATTCAGGAGGGGGTGAGAAGGAGGGAGGAAGCCATAAAGTATATAAATTTTTTTCTCCTTATCCAGACAAGTGGGATGTACCCAAGCAGTTGGGACCCATGGTGGAAGGAAGACAACGCTCCAGAAAGAACTACCCTGCCAGAGGCACCATCCAATCCAGCTCCCACATACAACCTTAAGCACTTTAAAAGGTGCTCAGAGAAGACCAGGTAGCTGCACTACAAATGTCTACCAAGGTGGACTCAGCCCAAGAGGCAACTTGTGCCCCAGTGAGCTCTAACGCTACCTGCACTTATTACCCCACACAGTATGTAAGCTGTATGTCAGCTGAATTGAGCAGGCAATCGAGGACTTGGCTGTCACTTGTCCTCATTTCTGAACACTGAATAGAGCAAAGAGATGGTGTGAGCAAAAGAAAATAAATTCCAGATACTTCAATGCCTTCTTCATGTCCAGTAAATGCAGCAAGGAGTCTTCCTGAAGGTCTTCCAAGGAGGAGGGCAAGATTAAGATGAAAAACAGACAGCATTTACAAGAGAAAGGATGGAACGGTCCTTAAGGAGACCAGTGCTGCTGAGATGACCAGGAAAGGCTCCCTACAGGACAAAGCCTGTAGCTCTGACATTCATCTGGCAGATGCAGTAGCTACAAAGAACCCCACCACTTTCAGGGTCAAATCTTTGAGAGCACGCTTCTGAAGGGACTCAAAGGGAGAACCTATCTGCACCTCCAAGTCTAGAAAAAGACTGTCCTGGGGCATCACTGGTTATACAAGCAGAGAGACCATCTGTTTCACCCTTTTAAGGAAGCAGAACACCTGGGTGTGCCACTATGACACAGCCTGAATCTGTCCCAGTTACACATAAACCTGAACCTTGAAAGAGTCCAATCTGTAGTGTGAGAAAAAATAGAAAATGGCTGCTTTTCTGGCTTTGAGAAACCACCTCTCAATAAACCTCCATACCCTGATGAAGGCCAAGAAGCAGAGGATCTCTGGGTCCTAAGAGGTCTACTACTAATGCTCCCTAAGTATCTTTTTTTAGGCTGCCTATGCCTCTTAAGGACCAGGCTGTAAGGAAGACGGGGATCCTCCATGATTAGAGAACCCTGCCACTGAAATCCCCTCTTCTGAAGTAGCAAGAGGGGACCCCACTAACAGACTCAAAAAGATCTGCATACCACAACATGCAGGGCCAAATCAGGTGCCACTTGAATGACCAAGTTCAGGTGAGACCAAATCCTCTGCAAGAGACAGCTCAAAGGGCCATGGGAGAAAGGCACAAGAGGGCCCTCCCAGGACCACTCCTGAAAAAGGGAATCCAAGCCCACTGCTTGCAGGTCCATCCTTCCTGCAACTGAAAAAGTTCCTCATCTTGGCATTCAATCAGGGGCCATCAGATTGAACACAAGCAGGCCCCACCTACTACTACTACTAATCATTTATAAAGTGCTACTAGGCATATGCAGTGCTTTACACATACAGAGTCCCTTTCTCCACAGTGCTTACAATCTGCTAAGACAGAAACAGAACAGGGGACTAGGGTACTTCTTTAAGGGAAACTTAACACACACAGGTGTGTAGACCAGAGAATAAGGGAGTCGGGTATTCTATTTCCAGGCATATGCTCCAGCAAGGTGGAAAAACCAGAGTCTGGAGTTAGAAGTAAAAGAAGGGCACAGATAAGAGTGATTTGCTTGATGAGCGGAGTTGCTGATGAGGGATATAGGGAGAGAGAAGAGGAGAGGTAATCAGGAGCTGCAGAACAAATGTATTTGTAAGTCAGTAGAAGTTTGAACTGCATGAGTAAATGGATAATAAACCAATGATGCAACTTGAGAAGGCGGCTTACGCGAGCATAGCAACAGCAACAGAAGATTAGCAGTGAAGCAGAGTTTTGAACAAATTGAATGGTTGAGAGAGAAGTCTATGGGAGATTAGTAAAGAGCAAGTTGCAAGACTCAATAGGAGGCGATGATGATAAAGTGGACAATAGTCTTGGTAGTATGTTCTGAGAGGAAGAGAAATTTTGCTGATGTTATAGATAAAACCTGTCATTTCTTTTCTCCGGATATGTGCAAAGAAGAGTCAAAGATGACCAAGACTATGTTAGCCAAGGAAACAGACAACAACAATGTTCTCCACCTTCACAGAATGGAGTTGAACACATGGGGGCTTTGATCCCACTCGCCAGGATCCATGGTGTTCTGACATGAAATCAGCCTGAACAATGTCTATTCCTGCTGCATGAACAGCTGACAAAACTACCTGATGAGCCTCTACCCAATGGTAGAGGCTCCTCTACCTCCAAGGAATTGTCTGAAAACACTGGCCGTATTTCCTCCAAGAGGATCCAACACCTTTCTAGAGTCAGGCAAACTGCCCTGGCATCTATCTTGCTGCTTGACCAAGAAGTTTCCTGAGATCAGTGCCCCAGGCACAAAATGACCCACAATGCACTCCCCAACTCAAAAGGCTGGTATCCAATGGCATCCCATTTATCAGGGGCCGAGTCTTTAGCCATCATGCCAATTCCCCCTTGATCCTCTGGGGAAAAGGTAGGTGCTGTTTAAACAATCAAAGGCAGGGAGACCAGCGAGTCTAAAGGTGCTCTTGCAGGGGGAAGCACATATACTCTGGTGCAAGGTACTAGGCACTAGGGTTGGTGCCAAGGAACCCAGGCACTACAAGAAGTCTCAAGCCATGGGAACTGCCTGTCCCAAGCTGGAGATGCAGCTTTTCCAACCATTATGGAATGAGGAACACCCTTCTCAAGCGAGTGTTGAGGCAGGCCCTCAGATATTCTAGGCCCTGGGAGGTAAGCAGGCTGCTCTTGAAGTAGTTGAACACAACCTGGCCTCTCCAACCACCAGATCACCTGGACCATGTTTGCTTGCGATTTTTCCATGGAGAGAAAATGAATCAGCCAGTCATCCAGGTGAACCTGGAATCCCTGCCAGTGGAGGAATGCTGTCACTACATTTATTTTACTTAAAAAAAAATTAGCTCATATCTAGCCCAAATTCTAGGCATGTTACAAGAACACATTCATAATTCACAGATGACCTTTGAGAAGGTGCAAGGTGTTGTGGCCAGTGCAAAAGGCAGGGCACAAAACAAAATGGTGACCTAGAATGCAGAAGTGGAGTAACCACCAATGCTGCTCCTTGATAGGGGTATAAAGTAGACCTACTATAGATCCAAGAAGATTCGAAGCATTCCGACGAACTGATGCAATAACCAACTGATGATCTCCATATGGAAGTACAGTATTCATAGTTTGGTACAGACTACACTCAGATCTAGAATGGGTCAAAAGCACCCACCCTTTTGGGGTACCTTGAAATCCAAAGAAACACCACCCTGACCTTGGTCTATGGAGGGCACAGAATAGCCTGCAACTGCAAGAAGTGGTCTTTCTTGACAGGGAGCCAAAAGGTGACAAAGGCATCATGAAGCTCTACAAACTCCAGTGTGTGCCCCCTTTTTAAGGTCCTTGAGGACCCACTAGTCTGATGTCATATGGGCCCATTATAAATGAAACAACTGGAGATGGCCCCTGACCACCTGACCCTTGGAAAGCACTCTCTGGATCTCACAGAAAGGGCTTACCGGTGGCTCAAGAGAGCTGGGAAGGCTGGGACATCCCACCAGGGGCCATGGATAAAACATATACAGCAAGTGGTGACTTGCACAAGGCTGGATCAGGGCATTGACACCCTCAGAACCCATCTCCATGTGGCGACTGAAGCAGCAGCAAACATTGGCATTGGAGTGGGTCGCCATCAGATCCATTCTGGGGCGATCCCATTGGCACATAATCAACTGAAAAGCCTCCTGACTTAACTCCCACTCTCCAGGTTTGAGAGTGACAGCTGAGGATGTCTGCTTCCACACTGTCCACCCCGGAATTGTGCTAAGTCAACAAGTCCAGAAGTTCTCTACCCAGGCAAACAGGAGAGCCTTCTCCAGAACTACTCCAGGCACTTCTCATGCCGCCCTGCTAAATGACATAAGCCACCGATGTGGAATTGTCTGAAAATACTCAAACCACCCAGCCCTCATCCAGGGGCCAGAAATACATTACAGCCAACTTGATAGCCCTTGCCTCAGGGCAGTTGATGGATCATACCACTTCCCTGTGGTCACAACGGTCCTGGGCTGTACAGTCTTGGCAATAGGCTCCCCAGCCCAAGAGGCTGGCATCTGTCGTCCTTCCAGCGGCATGGCCTTCAGATGACAGGGCTGCTGCCGCCACCACCACAGGCTAGTCTTCATCACCATCAAGAGCAGACGCATGCCTCAAACTCCCAAGAACTCTTGGGCCACCGAATCAGCAAGGACCGCTGGAGAGGCCTCATGTGAAACCGCGCACACAGCACCATCTCTATGATTGCTACCATCAATCAGTGGAGCTGAAGATAAACCCAGACCGAGCATGCTATGCCCAGAACAGCACCAGGCAATCCAACAGTCTTTTGACCTTCTCCTCTGGCAGGAATACTCTAACCACTCGAGTGTTTAAAATGTGCTCTCAGGAATTCCAGGGACTGGGAGGGCAACAGCTGGCTTTATCCACAATTGATCACCCAGCTGAGGCTTTCCAAAAAGGACACCATACAGGACGCCACCCGAGATGCCTCTGAAAGGGAACAAGCCCAGATGAACCAGTCATCCACATATGGATGGAGACAGATCCCTCAGTGCCACCACCATGACCTTGGAGGACATCCTTGGGGAAGTAGATAGCCTAAAAAGGAGGGTGGCAGCAAATTGATAGTGAGAGCCAAGTACAGTCAAACCTCGGTTTTCATTTGCCCCGGTTTTCATACGCTTCGGTTTTCAACGTCTTTTCTGACTGAGATTTTGTCCCGGTTTTCATGCATTGCTTCGGTTTTCAACGTCTTTTGACTGAGATTTTGTCCCGGTAGCAGGGAAGAAAAGCTGTCAACGTAAGCAGGAGATGTTGCATGAATGTGGGAGGCAGTTCTTTCTCTTGCAGGGTACGTCTGAAGCTATATCATTAAGATTTTCTGCCATTCTGAAGCATTGAGCAGATAATGTAAAGGTATTTTAATGGACTGAATTCAATGTGATTCCAAAGAGAGCTGGGCACAGCAGCTTGTCAGGGGTGGCTAAGGCCAGATGTTAACATACTGTACTGTACAGTACTGTACTTAGCTTGCTTTCAGTGATGTTAAATGTTCATTTATCCATTTCATTAGTCATTTATATTTATTTCTCATTGTTTTCTGTATGTAAAAATATAGTTATTCTCTATAAAATGTATTTTTTGTGAATATTTTTGGGTGTCTGGAACGGATTAATTGGATTTACATTATTTCTTATGGGAAATATTGCTTCAGTTTTCTTACGTTTCGGTTTTAGTCAGACTTTTTCGAACGGATTAATCATGAAAACCGAGGTTTGACTGTACAGCAAAACAGACTTTTGCTGATTCGCCCTGATTGAGATATGAAAATACACCTCGGCCAGATCCAGAGATTACAGAGCATAAGGTTTCCATCAGGAAGCATGGGATGCATAAGTGCTCATTGACTTTTGAGATCCAGAGCACAAAATAGATGGAGTATTTGACCCTGCCCCACTCATCCAGGAGAACAGGGACCACTGCCTTGAGGCACAGCAACCTGTCCAAGGTGGTCCACATCACAGCACTTGTGATCACAGAGCCACAAGGGGAGATGAAAGCATCCAGAATCGGCTCTTTACATTCCAAGACACAGCCAAACCGAATGGCATCTAGCACCCAGCCAACCTTGGTAACCCAGAACAATTCCTGAAAGAAAAGGCAAAACCTGCCTCCAACCAGAGGAACCAGGGAATGGACCCCCCCCCCCCCAAACCTTCAATGCAAAGCCCGGGAGGGTCCTCCTCTGGAAAGGACAGAATGCCCAAGTCCATGCACTCCATGAAAGGATTGAGAACAAGCCCAAAGCCCAGAAGCACAGGGGAAGAAAGGATTTTCAGGTTGATTACGAGAGTCCCGAAACCCCCGTGGATCCGGCCAGTGCAAAGAACAGCAGCCTGCTTCACATGTGCCTTGGACCTGCCTTCAGGAAAGTGTTAAAATTATTTCTCGTCCAGGTCCTTCACCACCTTTGCTAAATCGGCTCCAAAGATAAGTTTCCCCTTTAAAGCCAGTTGGGCCAACCATGCCTTGGAGGATGCATCTGCTCCACGGTGCCAGGGCCAAAATCCAACACTGTTAAACTGTCACTGAGCACTGGCTTGGTAATCGAGACCACTGTTCGATTCCCACTAACATTCCTTGTTGCCTTGGGCACTTAACCCTCCATTGCCTCGGAAGACAGACCTGGCAATCTACTTCTGGTCACACTGCCAAGAAAATCCAGGAGCTTCTAGGTTGCCAGAAGTCAGCATTGACTCAAAGGCACACACTGCATTTCTATCTGTCGACCAGACTTGATGTCCAGAGAAGTGTGTTGTCTGCCAAAAATCTGAGATGTTACTTAGAATTTGCCGAGACTCAAGTCTACTGACTATCAAATGTTGCTCATCCATGTTGGTACAGATCATATTGCTAGGTATCCCTCTGAACACATCAAAGTGACTTCATGGCTCTGGGTCAGAAGATGAAGCAGATTGGTGCACAGGTGGCCGCTTCAATCCTCCCTGTTGAAGGTAAAGGCTGAGGCAGAGAAGCCCGCATCCTGGAGATGAATGCATGGATAGTGTCAGTGAGAACATTTTGGTTTCCTGGACCATGGGATGGAATTTCCAAAGGCTGAAGAGCAGAGATGGTGTCCACTTAACCAAGAAATCCAGTCTGCTGTAGAAAACACTGACCTAACCTACTGAAGAGGGCTTTAAACTAGATTCATTGGGGATGAGTGAAAAAAAGGCCCCAGGTAAGTGAAACATTAAACACCTCTGTAGAAATTGGTAAAACGGACAACATCTGAAAAGCATGTGTATAAATACCCATAGCATGGGAAATAAGATCCCAGATGTGAGGCTTTAAGGGAAGAGACCGACTTGGATTTAGTGGATGTTACAGAGACATGGGTCACCAACAACCATTACTGAGATGTAATTATACCGGGCTATACTTTATTCAGGAAGGAGAGGGTAGGAAGAAAGGGAGGAGGAGTGGCACTATATGTACAAAAAATTAAAGTTATAGAATTACAGGGCTTAAAAGTGAGAGGAGCAATGTGGGTTAAACTAGAAAGAGGAAAAGGGAAATCCCTATGCATTGGAATGATATACAGATCCCCCTCACAGGGAGAAGAAGTGGACGGGGATTTATTAGAAGACATACACAGTACTGCCATGAAAGGAGACGTGCTACTGATAGGTCATTTCAATATGCCGGATGTTGATTGGCACATGCCTGCTGCAGTGTCATCTAGAAGTAAGGAGATCCTAGATTCTCTACAGGAAGAACTATTCAGGCAACTGGTAACAGAACCCACACGTAAGGAGTCATACTGGACTTGGTGTTTACCAATGGGGAAAGTGTTTCTGGTGTCAGAGTGGGAGATCACCTGGGAGGAGTAGCCTAGTGGTTGGGGCAAGGTACTTCAGGCCGGAAGGTCGGGGGTTCAAATCCCACTAGAGGACAGCAACCTTGGGCCGGAAGGACTGGGGTTTCTAGTCCCACAGATGCTCCTTGTGGTCTTGGGCAAGCCACTTAACCCTCCATTGCCCATGTTCCCTGTAAGTATTAGTGTATGTGTCTCATATCCCCACGTGTTAAATGTATCCCCCAATTGTGGTGTGACCGCTTTGACTGAAGGATAAGGCGGTATACAAAACTGTCTAAATAAAAAAAATAAATAAAAATAAAGATCACCTCTTATCATGTGATCACCAGATGGTAGGTTCAGTACCAGGACTAGAGCTGATAAAATCCATTCAAAAGCAAGGGTCCAAGACTAGGAAAATTAACTTTGTCAAGATGGGAGGAGTTAGCGGGATGGAAACAGCTGGGGGATATAGAAAAGAAATGGGCAAAACTGAAAGGGGATATTTTAAGGGCACCACGCACACAATAGGTAAAAACGCCATTAAAACATGCAGAAAAACAAGGAGACCCCCCTCACTATGCCAGCGGTCATCAGCGATCCACTCCAAATTGAACCCCAGGAAGACTAAATTGGGAGCCCCCAACAAGGGCAATGACGAGTCAAGATTTGGAACTTACCCCTTGAGTCCCAGGCAGAAAAACTGTGCTGGGCTCAGCTCTCCTCCCCTGAAACAGTTTTGATGGCAGGCCAACCCCTCTGAGAGCCTTCTGCGATCTTCGGGAGAGAGCAGGGGGGACAGAGGAGGGAGGGGGTGCTGAGGTTGTGAGAGGCTGCTGCACTCTTCCAGATCCTTCCAATTTCTGACTGCTCAACAGGCTCTTATAAGGGCATGGAGCTGAATCAATTTTCCCTCCTCCTATGGCTACCAAAAAGATAGCAGTCTAGTGGAACCTCACACGTCACGCTCAAGTGAGTGTCATCCTTAAGGTGGTCGTATATGAGTATTTAATCAATCTTTTCCTCTCAATAGAGTAATTACACCTTAGCTGCTAATTAGCATTCCTAAAGGAACTCCAGTCCAGTTCCTTCACCTCTGGGTTATGCTCCTCTACCAGCAGCTTTGGAGACTGAGCTCGTCATCATTTTGATGATCCTCCAGTATAAATACCACTGGCTCTTTCCACCAGAATCAGTATTCTATTGACAAAGCAGACTTAACAGAGAGACATTAAACAATTATAACTTGAACTGATTAACTTCAGACTAACCTTACACTATGTTCCACCAATTCTTCATAATAACTTTGGAACATTAACAAAACAAGATCTCTCCCCACCCACTTGGCGAGAAAGACCTTTCTATCCCTCCCCCAAGGGAGGAGGTTTACCTGGAATGAAATATCCATAAGCACTCTTCTGTAATTGAAGTACAATTCCACCTTCATGCTGGTTGAGCCTCTCACGTCACGTTCTAGTGTGAGAGTCATCTTCAAGGTGGTCATTTAAAAGTATTTCATTAATCTTTTCCTCTCAATTTTCAGATTTTCTTCAGAGAGGAAAAAAATCCATCCACCATCTACTGAAGACAAAAATACTGAAGGAACCTTTGGTGGCGGAGGCAAATAGAAGAATAGTTGTGATGTCATTGAAATCTGGGTTTTTTTATTGGTTCTTTGTTTCCACCAATCTGCTGGTAGGAGAACACAACCCACTTGTTTGGACTAGTCTAGCAGGACAATATGGAAACAGCCTTGCCACCAGAGGGAAGGGAGTGGAGACCTCAGTGATTCTCAACTCACCTGTATGAGAGAGTTGGGCTCCAGACCCTCACAAGGGAAGTTGCTATGCAGCTACCAGAGATGAAAAACAGCCTATAAGCTGTTTCAGGAGTTTGGGCTCAAAGCTGGCTGAGAATGTGTCCTGGGGCCCCAGAGGACCTTCAGGAGTCTGCCAGCCAGAAGGCTTTGGCCTCTTCACCATGCTCTGACAAGAATATCACGGGTGGATATGGCAGAAGCAGCAAAATTGGCCTCAGGCCCCAGGCCCCCTGCAGGGGAGGGGCTCCTGGCACTGTAGCCAAACTGTGGCCCACAGCTTTTCCATCACACTCAGGGCAAACAGAACTAGCTGTGGAGCTTACTCTGTGGGAACCCCAGGCAGCACACTTCTGTACACCCAGCATCATGATTGAATTCAAACATGGTCTAGGAAAAACAAATTACAAATAAAAAAAGCCCAACGGAAAATCAAACTGCAACGAAAAAGAACCCCCCCAAATGTTAAGAGAATCCCTGCACCTGTTAGGTCAGCTGGAGAAATTCAAGGGCTTTCTTCCCCAGTTGCTCTCACAGACCTAGGCAAGCCTGGCTGTCTCCGATTTTTTTAAGCTTGAAGCTGCTTTAACCAAGCAACACAGAAGGAAGCCAATTTAAAAAAATAGAGCCAAAATGAAACTTTTGCAAGAAAGAAAAAAAAAAAAAGCAGAACATGCAGATATAGGATTGAGAGAGAAAGGGGCCTGGGCCCAGATTTACCAACACCCGCTCAGAGCCCCATAGGGTCCTCATGCTCACTCTCCAAAGCACCAATGCTGGAATCTGTAGGCAACAACATAGGAGACAGGGCAACTCTTGGTTCAAGGACAAAATGGACTTAACCCAAGCTCTGAATCATACAGGCTACAAAAGACTGATCTGGCATGGGAGATGGGCCTATCTGCACTGCTGCACCAGTCCACACACCTCGTCACCTTCTGGAGGCAAAGAATACTGGCTTCTCTCAGTGCTGCATTAGTGTATTTTATTAGTAGTATTTAGTTCACACTTTTAAGAACAAGGTGACATACATTTAGATACAGTATGTATGTCCCTGTCCCCAAAAAGGGCTCACAAGCTGAGAGTCAATGGAGGGTTAAGTGGCTTGCCCAAGGCCACAAGGAATGCTAGTGGGATTTGAACCCTGGTCTTTCGGACTGTAGGCTGCTGCCCTAGCCACTAGGCACTCCATCACAGAGTTGCTCTGATCTGCCTCCACCTCCTGACTGGGTAGCATAATCCACTTATCTGCACTATATCTGAATTCAGCAGCAGTCCTGAATGGCTGAACATCATTGCTGGTTTATACAAATCAGGCATCTTTTATCCAATGGCAGTCAGGTGCACAGCATGGTCTATAATAAGAGATAGGATGTAGACCATTTCCCAGCACAGGTTCAGGCTGGTTCACACAGCTACAACTTCCAAAGTCTGCAATGCTGTCTCACGGATGAGGGAGCTTGGGTGTTTATGAAGAAGTCCCTTTCTTCTGGGTTGTGCTCCTTCTAACAGCTTGGAGACTGAGTACGTCATTCTTTGCTCACCTCAGGATATATATCACTGGCACCACCCACCAGCCTCAGTATCCAGTTGACAAAGCAAACCTAACGGAGAGACAACTATCTATGAAAAAAATTAACAAACTACAGCCCTCCCCCTCACAGAAAGGGATATCCCAACCCTCCCATTGAGGAGGAGGAAGCTTACTTGAATAGCCCCTTACCAACTTACATGGTTAACTTATAAGCTAATTCCGAAATCAGGCCTCTGCAGCTACCTTTTCCACTCCGGTACTGAAATCCGAAGGAAAACACTGCAAAAAAAAATCTGTCCCATCCTTCCTAAATTGCTTCGGGCCGGAAATTTGTACTCTTACCATAGCGGGCAGGACCAGGGACTGAACTGGAGATCCTTCAGGAACACTAATTAGCAGGTAAGTTTCCTAAGCATCTCTCCCGTCCAGTCCCTTTCTTTTGGGATGTAAAGCACAGTTACTTACCTGTAACAGGTGATCTCTGGGAACAGCAGGAATAAGTCTTCACATATGGGTATGTCGGTACCGACGGAGTCCGCATGGGAACGCTCCCCAGCGTCCAATCAGAACGCTTTTGGGAGCATCCTACCACACCTGCGTGCTGCCTTCCCGCCTTTCCCAACTGCCTCTCCTCAGTTAAGTTTTAAAGCTGAGACAAAGAGAGAGAGAGAGAGAGAGGGAAAGAGATAGAGAAATACAACTCCTAGGGGAGGTGGGTGGGTTGTGAAGACTTATTCCTGCTGTTCCCAGAGATCACCTGTTACAGGTAAGTAACTGTGCTATCTCCAGGAACAAGCAGGAATGAGTCTTCACATATGGGGACTCCCAAGCTAAGATGCCTGGAGCGAGTCCTAGCATGTTGCGAGTCTAAGATGAGCCATGCTTTCCCTCAGATGGAGGGTAGGAGTTGAAATAAAAAGAGAGACGCTGTGAAACAGCTAAACTAAACCAGGACTTCCAGATGGGAGTCTAGGTGTAGATGATCATAATAAGTAAATATTGGAGAGCAATATTCCAATATGGACCTCACCTGGTGGTACTGTAAAAAGTTTGAGTTTCACATGGATCTGTTGGTAAGAACCAGTAGAAAACACTCAAGGAGTACCTCACTGTGAAGTAGAGGTAACCAAACTGTAGGACAGGTGAAGGTTAAAACCATCAAGGGTGAGAGTAGCCCCAGGGAAAAACTGGGTGGTGTAATGAGGAAGGACTTCAGCGGAAAACGCAGAAGGCTGTATCAGACAAGGCTTAAGTCTTTTGGTTCAAGAATAGCACAATCCTAGGACCAAAAAGAGATACGTTTGACCAATTTGGACGGACAAATAGAAAAAATAGTCCTTGTAGGAGAGAAGGGGTATTGAAGACCCCTGTATCTGATGAGAAATAAGGACAGATGTCCGAGGCGTTATAGCCTCTGATGAACTGAAGATCAGTAACATCTTTCCTAATTGATGTTAGGTAGGAAAGATAATGATACATGGAGAGCTTCAGAGGTACCTAAACCTGAAGGGTTATGGTAATAAATTGGTTCATTACCACAGAGATTGGTTGCATATGTAAAACCCTATGCATGCTGGCACAGCATTGATAAAGGTAGTGCCCATCTGTCAGAGTCATATAGGAATATATGTATATATCAACCTAGACAGATAGATAAGTATCTAGGAACATATCTACCTATGATATGTCTTTATATACATATACATACATACATACACATACATAGAGATACATGGGCATAAATACACATAAATACATATAGATATATATATCTGCATATAGACATATACATGTCTCCAGATATGTAGGTAGAATATGCCTATATAACTATACCCACATAGGAGTATGTAGAGAGAGAAAGGTGCATCTAATAACAAGAAGGGTAATACCTGCTTGAAGAGATGCAAGGAAACCTTTCTCCCTGGTTATGATTGACAGAGTCAGGGGAATGCTCTCTCTGACAAGGAGCAGTCTAGATTCATTTAGGAATTCTAGCCCTTGAATAACCAGGATGGTTTACGTGAAAAAAGTGCAGATGATATCTTCAGTCTGCAGGCAGCAAGTCCAGGTTCTTTTAGAACTGTAGTATGGTAACTGGAAATGGAAACCATATAAGGACGAGCTGCAAGAAAAAGAAAAATATCCCTGATGGAGTCCAGTGGAGATGTGGACGAAGCCAGGGAATTGAGCAACTCTTAGATTTTCACATGATGTAAGGCATGTGTCCTTTGTTTTAAAAAGAGACCTTACGGGAGATGGTAAAACCCTACCAGTCATGAGGGGGCATGACTGGATGAGCCCTTCCTAACCATCTGGGATTATCTGCTAGGAAGATGCAAATGCTCTCTAGCAAGGGCCCATAGTGCAGAGCTACTGTGTAGAGTTGCAGAGAGCAAGTTGGTTAGAAGAAAAAACTGGCTATTTAAAAGCCAGTATGTAACGAACTATTCTGCCAATGCCAAGGGAATTGGAGATGGTGAGGAATAGAAATGAAGCCGATAGGCCTATAGTAATAGAGTTTCAAAAAAAAAAGGTTGATAACCTGTTTTGGACTTACTACTAAAGCCAGAAAAAATAGCTAATGGAGAACAAACCTTGGTTACTTGGTAAATAGAACCAGTGGGTAACCACTAGGAACTCCTGCCGTTGCAGCTATTACCAAGGCAGCAGAAAAGAATGAACAGACATAAGCAGGAGTGGCAAGACTCCCTTACTGACCGATAAGCTGACCCAAGTAAGATTGAAAATGGGGGGACAACTCTGAAAAGGAAACCCCTTACTGGAATAGGTAGAAACCTACAGGGATTTTAGAAAAACCCATCCAGCTAAATGGTACCACTCTTACAGACAAAATGTTTCAGTAAGAGGGTAGGTAAAGACAGAGTTGAAGGAGACTTACTATATGGCAAGTCCCTGGAAAGGTATGATGATACATGCCGGAACAGGAAACTATCTTATTGATAGTTGTTACACCTCTTTTCCCTCCCAGGTGGAAGAGAAAAAACCCCTGTTACTTATAAGCATGATCATCCTGAGAGTTCATAGAACAAAAAGAATGGATGTCTGTTGAGAAGAGATCCATGTCTAGAGTTTAGGATGGAAACAGTGTAGATGCTTCTATTAAGAAGAAGCAGACTACAGGTTCTAAACCCCAAACAGAAAAGAAAGATGTAATGATAATATATCAGAATCCCTGCGGATGCTGAGTTTGCTGAACCTGTTGAGGTTGTGGTTTCCTTAGCCTGGTTGGATGTTTCCCCTGTCTGGGAACATCTGTATGATGGGTAGAAGATGAATAAAACTTTCTCCCCTTAAGGGAACAAAGTTTGTTAGTAGATTTCCTACAAACAGGGATAGAGGAAGGCGTAGACAAGCCTCTGAAAGCAATAGTGTCAGTAGTTAACTGAGCAGCTTGGAGTAAAGCCTCCTTGTTAAAGAGATTCTCTCCAGTACAAGGAGTATTTCCCAGTCTATCTTGTACCCATTTGTCCAAGTCTGAAGCTTGGAGCCAGGCTCTACATCGTGCCCCTATGGCTATAGCAGAAGTTCTGTTAACAGACTCAAAAGAGTCCAGGGAAGCACGAGTAAGGAACCTAGAAATACTTTGAGCATGATTGACTAGTATAGAAAAATCTGCTCTTTTAGGCTGTTGAAGAAAAGGGGTCAAAAGTAGTAAATTCTTTGTGACCTCCTCAAGAGATAATCCCATATAGAAAATATATGAGAGAATTCTTGCTGAAAACATGGATGCCTGGAAGGTTTGGCGTCCAAAGGCATCCAAAGTCTTAGCCTCACGACCTGGCGGATAAGAAGAGTGCTTCTTAGTACTCTTAACACGCCTCATTGCTGATTCTACAACAATAGAATGAGGGAGCTGAAGCTTTTGAAAACCTGGAGAAGGGGGCACCATGTATAGAAGATCAGTTGCCCTAGAAGGTGGGGATACCGTTAAAGGAGCTTCCCACGTTCTAAATAGGAGATCCTGCAAGGTCTGATGCAAAGGAAGCATAATGACTTCCTTTGGATTGCAGGGGATATGCAGAGGTTCTGGATCCCCTGGTGCAGGATATTGACCACGTATAGAAATGGCAAGCAACTTTGCCATATCAAGCAGGAATGCTTGAAAAGAAATCTCCCCAGAGGGGAGTCCTCTAGAAAGAGGAGTAAGAACTAGATCTGTTGAAGAACTAGCTCTAGCACCGACCAGTTCATTCAGATTCTCTAGAATAGAAGATCTGAAGAGGTGGAGCATCGGATTGTCCTTGAAGGATAGTTGTCGGTACTGCTGGAAGCGGGTACCGCAACCTGTCGGTAGCAAATCGTCCATGCTAGGGATCGATTCCAAACTCGGTATGGAAGGAAGCAAGCCGGCTGAAACGAGCATGGGAGGTACCGACACCGATGCTGATGTCAAGACCGGTACCGTCGTTGATACCGATACATGAAGATCAGTCTGTGATAGCTCTATCGGTACCAAACGTGGCAGACCTTGATCATCGGTAGAATGTCTTCGGTACCGTTTGAAGTCGGTACCCAGTCATCCAGACTAGAGATCGATTCCAGACTCAGCATCGAAGAAACGGAGTCTATCGATGCATATCTGGAAGGTACCGACGTGGATACCAATACCGGTACCGGGATCGATACCAATACCGGTACCGGGATCGATACCAATACCGGTACCGGGATCGATACCAATACCGGTACCGGGATCGATACCAATACCGGTACCGGGATCGATACCAATACCGGTACCGGGATCGATACCAATACCGGTACCGGGATCGATACCAATACCGGTACCGGGATCGATACCGATACTGGAAGATCGGTCAGCAGCGGCTCAGTTGGCCCCGAAGGAATCGAGAGCGCTAGACTGCGATCTTTGGTGAGGAAATGTTTCATCCAACACCATTGCCGATGCCGGGATATCGGTACCGCCCCAAGCGGATGCCGCCACCGAGCATGGCTCAGGTATGTTCGTAGAGGTGAGAACCCCAGAAACAACCTGAAACCCCATAAATGGCTTGGAGGCCAAAGACTCCCTCTGGGGTTTTAATGCCAAGGTATTCTCAAGGGCAATGCCGGAGGCATCTCTATTCTGAGCATGAGATCTACCACTCAAGGCCTGGCTAGTCTTAACAGACTGTTTTTGTGTTACCTGATCCTGTGAAGAAGCAGCGTTGGCTGGTACCGTGAAGTTTAATGGGGACCGCGTATCGAGACATGCTCGATACTGAAGACTTCTTCTGGATATACCGCTGCAGAAGGAACACTCCAGCAGATGGTGGTCAGGACCCAAACAGGGTAGACACCAATATGAGTGTCTACAATTAATTTGGTACCGCCACAGTTTAAACATTTCTTAGGGTTAGTGACTGGTATTTCCATGAAGGAGAATAAGAAGGCCTAGCAGGCCGAAAATCCGTCAGGCACTAACAGGGAAAAAAATATTCCTCAGAAAGGAAATTTTGTAAGAAAAAAAGAAAGAAACACCGGCGGTACCGGTGGCGTCGGGGAAGGCAGACGCGACCACAACAAAACAAAAAAATAAAAGAAGAATTTTCTGCGGTGACAGAAGTACGTCCTGCCGGCTCCGCGGAAAAACGAAAAACTGAGGAGAGGCAGTTGGGAAAGGCGGGAAGGCAGCACGCAGGCGTGGTAGGATGCTCCCAAAAGCGTTCTGATTGGACGCTGGGGAGCGTTCCCACATGGACTCCGTCGGTACTGACGTACCCATATGTGAAGACTCATTCCTGCTTGTTCCTGGAGATCAGAGCAGTTCCGGTTTGGCAGGCCCCTCCCATGCTTGATCGAAGCACCGCTCCCCCAAATCCCGCCTCTGCTGCCACCTGCACATCCAACTGGTAGTGCCTGGCAAAGGTATGTAGGGAAGCTCAAGTAGCCGCCCTACAAATCTCCACTGGCGGAACCAGGCTAAACTCCACCCACGAGGCCGCCTGAGCCTGAGTGGAATGAGCTCAAAACCCCAACGGGACTTGTCTACCCTTCTGGACATAGACTGAAGCAATGGCTTCCCTGATCCAATGCGAAACTGAAGCTTTAGCAGCCGCTTCCCCCTTGCTTGGCCCTCCAAACAAAACAAACTGCTCAGACTTGCGGAACGCCTTGGTGCGCTTCAGATAACGCCTCAAAATCCTACGAATGTCCAGCCAGCGCAAACATGCATTGCCCTCCTCCTGCCCCAAACTGTCAAAAGGAGGAAGAGACACCACCTGATTCACATGAAACGGGGAAACTATTTTGGGCCGGAACCGTCTGCAACACCACCTTATCCTTAAAGAAAACCAGAAAAGGAGGGGAGCAGGATAATGCTTGCAATTCCGAAACTTGCCTAGCTGAACAGATGGCCACCAAGAAAACCATTTTAAGCATCAAATCCTTCAATGAAGCCAGGTGAGCTGGTTTGAAAGGCTCCCCCGCTAGACCATCTAACACCAGGTTAAGATCCCAAGGAGGCACTGTCGACCTTTGCTGAGGCCTCAAGCGCCTCACCGCCTTAAGGAATTGGACATCTGGATACTCGCCTAAAGACTTACCCAAGAGCTTGCCTCTGTAGCAGGAAATAGCTGCTAATTGCACACGCAAGAAACTGGCTGCCAGTCCCTTCTCAAAACCATCCTGTAAAAAATCTAACACATCAGAGATGGAAGCTTTCAAACGTCTCTTCTGACGTCCCTCACACCTGCTTTGAAAATGTGCCAGACTCTCACATACGCCAGACAGGTTGATCGTTTACACACCTTCAGCAATGTCGCAATCATGGCTCCTGAATATCCTCTTTTGCGTAGCCTTGCCCTTTCAATAGCCAGGCCGTAAGCGAGAACCAATCCATCAAGGGCATCCTCACGGGACCCTGACTGAGAAGGTCCTCTTACCGGAAGGCGCCATGGTCGATCCGCCAATAGTCGCATTAAATCTGTGTACCACAGTCTCCTTGGCCAGTCCGGAGCTATCAGCACCACCAATCCTTGATGCACCTCTATCCTTTGCAGAACTCTGCCTATGAGCGCCCATGGAGGAAACACGTACAACAACCCCTCCTCGGGCCACCGTTGCACTAGGGCATCTAAGCCTTCTGACATTCTTTCCTTCCATCTGCTGAAGAACCGGCTTGCTTTGGCTGAATCCAAGCGGGCCATCAGGTCCATGACAGGTGGGCCCCACCTGAGTACCACCTGCTGGAAAACTTCCTGACAAAGAACCCACTCGCCATGATCCACCTTGTACCGACTGAGGTAGTCAGCCGTAACATTTTCCACTCCTGCCACGTGCTGGGCTGACAGCGCCAACAGGTATGTCTCGGCCCACTCTAAGAGGCTTTCTGCTGCTTCTTCCAACAGAGGACTGCTCGTGCCTCCCTATCTGTTGATGTAGGCCTCCACTGTCACACTGTCCGAAAGAACTCTGACTGCCTTCGAGGGCTTTGAGAGCTAGGGTCACTGCCCTCAATTCTAACCTGTTGATAGGCCACTGGGCTTCCTGGACACTCCAGCAACCCTGGGCAAATTGCCTCTCGCAGTGGGCCCCCCAGCTGGATAGACTCAAGTCTGTCATCACCTGCACCCACTGCAGAGATTCGAGGGGCATTCCCTTCTCCAGAATCCCCTGGGACAGCCTCCACTGTAGAGTCCCTTTGATTGCTGGAGGACAAGGGAGTGCCACTGACAAAGGCTGCCGCTGATGAGACCATCGTCGCAGAAGCAACCTTTGTAGTGGCCTCATATGGGCCCTGGCCGAAGGAACCAGGTCTAAGGTGGCCGCCATTGTCCACCAGCACCTGCAGGTAGTGCCACGCCGAGGGCACTCTCCGTGCTAAGAACTCACGTACCAAGCAACGGAGGTCTCCTGCTCTTTGAGCTAGCAAAAAGACCCTGCCTGCAACTGTATCGAACCTTGCTCCCGGGTACTCTATTTCCTGGGTGGGAACAAGCTTGCTCTTTGCCAGATTGATTACCCACCCCAAGCTTTAAAAGAAGCTGACCACTCTGGCCGTCACCTTCAAACTCTCGTCTTTGGATTTGGCTCTGATCAGCCAATCGTCCAGATAAGGATGAACTAGAATCCCTTCTTTGCGCAGCGTCACTGCAACTACCACCATTACCTTGGTAAAGGTACGAGGGGCCGTCGCCAGACCGAATGGCAACGCTTGGAACTGAAAGTGCCCCTCGGGACCGCGAAGCACATGAACTGCTGATGTGACTCCCTGATGGGGATATGCAAGTATGCCTCGGTGAGGTCGAGAGAAGTTAAACACTCTCCCTGCCGGACTGCCCCTATTACCGACTAACGTCTCCCTACGAAAGTGGGGAACCCGAAGACACCGATTGACCCACTTGAGGTCCAGAATTGGTCTTAGGGAACCCTCCTCCTTTGGGACTACGAAATAGATGGAGTATCGACCGTAGCCGCATTGCTCCTTTGGCACCGGGACTACCGCTTCCAATGCCAACAGTCTTGATAAGGTTTCTTCAACTGCTGCTTGCTTGGCCGGTGCCTTGCAGGGCGACTGGACGAAAGAGGGAAAAACTGGCCTCGCAAACTTGAGGGCATAACCGTCCAGCACTACCTCCAAGACCCACTGGTCGCATATCACCCGGGCCCAGGCGGGAAAGAACTGCCGCAGACGCCCTCCTACTGGCAAGCACCTCCACCCGAGCCCCCACAACTTCCTCTGGGTTGAAGCTACGGAAGAGGCCCCAAAACCTCTTCCCGCTCCACGAAACCCCAGGAAGCTCTGTCCCCTTGATGGAAAATGGCCTCTCTGAATGGAGCTCTGACGAACTGGTCGAAAAACTTCCGGGACTCCCTCTGCTGCGACCTTCCCGGAGCCTTAAAACAACCCTGCTTTGGTCTATCTTCCGGCAACCTGCCACCCTTTGACTCCCCTAGGTCCTTCACCAACTTGTCTAAATCTGCCCCAAAAAGGAGCTTGCCCTTAAAGGGGAGCCTACTAAGTCGCGTTTTGGACAAAGCGTCCGCCTCCCAATTGCAGAGGCAAAGGTATCGCCGAGCCGCCACCACCGAAGCCATGTTTTTTGACAAACTTCTAATAAGATCAAACTGGCTATCTGCCAGATAGGCCGCCCCAGACTCAATTCTTGCGGCCTCTCCCTGCTGGCCTACCATAGACTCGCCAGCCATCTGTAATTGTTGGAACCACCTCAGGCAAGCTTGGGCCACCCATGCCCCACACACTGATGCCTGAAGGGCCAGGGCACTAATGTCAAAGGCTTGCTTTAACAAGGTGTCCAACCTTTTGTCTTGTACATCCTTTAAAGCTGCACTGCCCTCCACCGGGATGGTAGTCTTTTTAGTAACCGCCGAAACTGCAGCATCCACTCTAGGCGACTTCAACATTTCCTTTTCTACTTCAGGTAGAGGGTACAGGCACGACATTGATCGCACGTCTCAATCCAGCTTCCAGCTGATCCCATTCTTCTTGAATCATTTGCCAGACCACTCTGTGGACAGGGAAAACCCTCTGCGATTTCCTAACCGCTTGAATCAATGGATCTTCCGATTCCTCTTCTTGCGCCGGGACCCCTGTTGACATGTTAAGAACCTTCAGGGACTCTCCAATCAAAGCAGGGAGTTCCTCCCTACGGAAAACCATCACAATCCTAGCGTGCTCTTCTGGGATCTCTCCCTCCTCGAGCTCTTCTTCTTCTTCTTCCCCCAACTCTTGTTGGGAGGCCTCTCTTTCTAATATTTCAGAACCAGGGGAGAGAGGGTCCTCTTCCTCTGAAGCTCTAACCCGCTTGGAGGGAATAACCGTGACCAGCAGAGACCTGTCCTGTGCCTCCCGCTTCCATGTGCGTCCCTAATTCCCCCGTTGATGCAGACAGAAAATCTTGTGTAACAATACAAACTCCAGGGAGAAATCTCCGCTGAGACCTCCCTCTCCTGAGGAGGTCCCCGGTTGTGGCTGAGGGGGCTCCTGCTGCTCCAAACTCAAGGAGACAGGCAGCCCTTCCCCGATTAACCCTGACAAGGGCTCCACCGACTCCTGTGACCCTGAAGATAAGGGTTCTGGAGGTCCACCAGCCTGCAGCACCCGCTCCACTGAGGCCGCCTCCATGGCGCAGCCCCTGCAGACGCCTGTGTCCGAGACCGCTCCTCTACGGGGTCCACAGACCAGGCCGAGCTGGCATCTCTGAATTTTTATTTTATTTTTTTTTTTTTTTTAACTATCTTACAGTGTTAAGTGTAAGTGTGTCTGTGTCTAAACAAATATATGATGAACAAAAGTAACTTAAGTTGTTAGCACGCTGAACGGAGCTCTCACCCCCAACGGAAAGTGTGCCATTTGCCTGAACAGCTCTAAGGCCTGCCCCGCCCTCTGTCAGGTCCCTGGCCCACAAAGCGTGCAAAAACTGCTGCCACTCGACTGCTCCAAAGCAAGCCGCAGCCACAGCCGTGGAGACCCGTACACCACGAGGCTCGCTTTTGCTGGACTGCCCTGTTCCGCCCCCCTTACCTCGCGCCACTGTCCCACTCACTTAGGATATTCAGGCGGCGATCGGCTCCTTCCGTCTTCCCGCCCTCGTGCTTAGCCATCTCTCAGGCTTCAGTCACGAGGTGGAAGGCAGCAGAGGC
Organism: Ichthyophis bannanicus; assembly: GCA_033557465.1. Taxonomy (NCBI): domain Eukaryota; kingdom Metazoa; phylum Chordata; class Amphibia; order Gymnophiona; family Ichthyophiidae; genus Ichthyophis; species Ichthyophis bannanicus. The sequence continues at coordinate 744,020,470 of CM066034.1, forward strand.
CCCGCAGAACTGAGACACACGGCGGAAAGCACCTCACCAGTCTCCCGTTCACCTTTTCTGCAAAACAATTTTTCTTCTCAGGCCAAAGCAAGCCTCCTCCCAGCCCAAGCCCTTCAACCAAAGGGGGGGGGGGGGGGGAGGCAGCCGCTGCAGTCAGCAATACCAGGACTAAATTAAATTAAATAAAGAAATCAAGCAATCAAAGCAAAATAAAGAAATAAAGAGAAAAGGGCAAACAAAACAAAAATATCTCTAAAGTCTCTCCAGTAAGCCTTCTCTTTGGCTTAATGCTCCTTCTAGCTACTTGGAGACTGAGTATACTGAGGCTGGTTGGTGGTGCCAGTGATATATATCCTGAAATGAGCAAAGAATGATGTACTCAGTCTCCAAGCTGCTAGAAGGAGCACAACCCAGAAGGGACTGGACTGGAGAGACGCTTAGGAACATAAGATATGCCATACTGGATCACACCAAAGGTTCATCAAGCACTGTTTCCAACAGCAGTCAACCCAAGTCACAAGTGCTTGTCAGGTTCCCAAAAGGTACAGAGATTCCTTGCTGCTTAACCCAGGGGTTAGCAGTGGATTTCCCTATTCCACTTTAATAACGCTTTATGCCTTCTTCCTCCAAGAACTTGTCCAAACCTCTTAAACCCAGCTACATTAATAGCTTTTACTACATCCTCTGGCAAACTCCGGAGTTCAATTATGTGTTAAGTGAAAAAATATTCTCCAATTAGTTTTAAATGTGCTACACTGTAGCTTCATTGCATATCCCCTAGTCTTTCTACTTCTTGGAGTAATGCTTACCCGTTCCACTCCACTCAATGTTTTATAGACCTCTAATATACCGCCCCCTCAGCCACCTCTTTTCCCTTTTATCATTTGATCCCTCTTCTCTGTATTTTTTCTAATTTTGCTATATCTTTTTAAAGATGCTACTGCTTGACAAGTGCAAAAATACATACTTTTTTCAGTTGTACACAGGCAGCTTGCAATTTCTGCTTCACTATTTATTTATTATTTATTATTTTATTACAATTTCTTATATACCGCACTATTGTCAGCGCGGTTTACATACAACCAAATGACCATAACAAACTGTTTGGCTTCACATAGAACAGGAGAAAACAACTTGGATAACATGTTTATGCTTTACATAGAACAGGAGTAATAACTTGGATAAACGGGGAATGCAAACTAAACTACTTACATATGTACAATGGGACCGAGTATTGGGAATTCAGTGTGAACATGTGTACAATGGAGTTGATATATTAACTTGAGGGGGTGAGGGAGAGGCACTTATGTAGTGGTAGGGTTAATCTGGTAGTATTGAGTAAATAAATGGGATTTGAGAGCCTTTCTGAATTTTGATAGGTCAGTAATTGCACGGATGCCTGGTGGTAATGCGTTCCAACATTTTGGGGCATAGATACTAAATGCCCTGTTAGATGTTGCGGTTGTGTACTTTGTTGAAGCCTTTGGAATTACTAGCACATTTGTAGATGGGGTTCTCCTTGTTCTGTTGGGAGGAGCTGGCTGGATGATGTTGGTTAAAGAGGGGGAGGTGATGCCATGGATAGATTTGAAGGTGAGTAACAAAGATTTGAATGTAAGCCTTCCTTGAACGGGGAGCCAATGAAGTTGTATTAGGATAGGCGTTATATGGTCGCATCTTGCTGCTCCTACTAAGATTCTGGCTGCGGCATTCATGGCAAGTTGCAACGGATTTAGAGATGATTGAGGGAGACCTTGGAGAATAGCGTTGGCAAAGTCAAAGTGTGGTAAGATAAGTGCTTGGTATATTGTCCGGAAGTCTTCAGTGCTTAGAAGGGATTGCAGGTGTCTGAGTGACCGGATTTTGAAGTATACGGCTCTGACTATGTTGGATATATGGGTTTTCATATCTAGTCGTTGGTCGAGGGTGACCCCTAAGTACCGAATTGCTGATTTGGTTTGGAGCTCAGCTTCTTTAACTTTTATATGAGTTGGGGGGCAGAATTTCTGGTCTCTGGTGATGAATAGCACCTCAGACTTTTTGTGTTGGATCCTGAGGTTTTGTGATAGGAGCCATTCGGAGACTGTATTGAAGCATTCAATCAGTGGCGAAAGGTCCATTTTTCTGTGGAGAATGGCATAAATAGGAGGATGTCATCAGCATAAATTAGACAGTCGACCTTGAATGATTCGATAATGTTGAAAATAGGTTGCATGTAAATATTAAATAATAGAGATGAGAGGGAAGACCCTTGGGGGACGCCTTGTCGCTGATGGAAGGGTTCGGAAGATCTTGAACCTGATTTTACATGCTGCCATCTGCCATCAAGGTACGATCTGCACCAATCGAGGGCGACGCCACTTATGCCCTTTTCTTTTAGTCGTTCTATTAGCAGACCATGGTGTACAGAGTCAAAGGCTGCCGCAATGTCTATAAAGATGAGGGCGAAACCTTGATGGATGTTGTCGATACCTGTGACGATTTTATTGAAGAGAGAGGTAAGTAGGGTTTCGACGCCATGGTATTCCCTGAAGCCATGTTGCCGATGGTCTAGTGGGGAGGCTAAATCTATATGGTCTTGGAGTTGCCTTTGTGCTTCCTTTTCGATTATTTTGGCTAATAGAGGTATACTGGCTATGGGTCTATAGGATTCAACTTTGCTTGGGTCCAGTTTAGGGTTCTTTAACAGAGGTCTGATGGATGTTTGCTTGAGTGGTGCAGGGAAAGATCCATTTGAGAATGATAGGTTCATCATTTTTGTGATAAGTGGGCTGAGTTCTGATCGTAAATTTTTAATCCAATATGCAGGGCAAGGGTCAGTTTGTGCAGTCGTGGTGTTGAGTGCTGCAATAGTATCTTCCACATGTTTCTTGGATGGTGTGGAGAACTTATAAAGTAAAGTTGGACTGGTGGTGCCTTGTGCTATGAAAGTGTTAACTTCATCAGTTTGAAGTAGCTTGGATTGTAAATGGTTGGCAAACTCTTGTGGGTGGATCTCTTCGGGATGGCTTGGAGATGGTTCCTTAGAGAATGATTTAACTAGTTCGAAGAGGTCACGAGGTTTGTTTAGAGATCTTTTGAGGGTGTCAGTATGGTATTGTTTCATATTTGATAGGATAGCCTCTTTGTAAATTGCAAGGTGAGTTCTGTAAGCTGACAGGTCTCCGGCTGAGTGGGAACGCCTCCATCTTTTCTCTAGTTTCCGTAAATGAGAGCGGGAGATACATAGTTCAGGAGAGAACCAAGGAGAATGTTTTCTATTATTTACGATGTTGTTCTTCGTAGGTTTTTGGGCAATAGCGCTAAGATTCTTATTCCATGAGGAGATTAAATTGTCAAGGTTGAGGGTTGCATTGTTGTATAGGGGAAGAGTTTCAGCCAGTATGAGATCTTTGTTGAAGGCTCTGAAATTTTGAGAAGTGGTGTTGCTTAAGGTTCCATTGTTGTGTAGAGAGTTGTTGTTGATAGGTATGCTGAAATTGATAAGCTTGTGATCTGACCATGGTACAGAAGTGAGTGATGTTACCAGCTTTTCATTTGGATCTTGTAATGACAGAGGGGCAAAGGCCTGTGAAGCAGAGGCCTGTGAAGCAGAGGCCTGTGAAGCAGAAAATCCATTACACTTTGGGTTCAGGTGGCCCCAAAAAGTGGTTACCTAGGCTGTAGCCATACACCACATTATCATTATGAAAACACAAATAGGCAACTACATTTAGATGAAAGATACATTTTTTCAGTCTGTCCTAACAAAAAGAGGAATTTCCAACCATTTTCAAAGCATCTTCAGTAGTTTCCTGTTTCACATTAATATGTATTATCTGACATTACCACAATACATTGACTAATTTTTATATGCCTTTCCAGTCCTGAACTCAAAGCCAATTACTTATACTACCTTAAATATTTCCCTACCCCTGACTTACACTTTACATTTCTACTTGAGGCAAGAGGGTCAAGTAACTTTTCCAAGGTCACAAGAAGCATTGGCAGTAATGCAGAATTAGAACCCTGCCTTCCCCATTATTCAGCCTGCTTTATAAAATTATACCTCCACTCCATATATTAAATTTTCCTAAAGATTTTAAACTAACCTGAGGACCCAATATTAGCATAAAATAAATTCATGTGGGTAACCCAATATCAAATCCAAGACCTGAGTTAGACAAAGGATTCAATTATGTCTGTGCACCATGAGACTTAAATGATAAAAATAATTCAAAAGGTTAATGTACCTCAACTTTTGACGCATGTTAACCTCTGGTAAATATGCCGCTTAAAGTCCAGAGCCCCAACATTTTATGAGCAGCCTCAAAAACTACAGGCTTGATAAAAATACAGAGGAAGGGCTAGACGCTTATCACAAAATAAATGCCAAACGTTACTACAGCTTTTCAACCAATGCCTGGCCTATCCTCTGAAGGGGCAAATTGGAAAGGGGGGGGAGGGAGAATGAGATTATCCAAATGCTGTTAACTTGTTAGTAGCTATCCTTCACAAATTACTACTTTTCGGTATTTTTCTACTCTTTCAGAAAAGGCAGAAACTTTCATTGGAGGCAAAGCATGAAGCAGGCATGTCTGTTTTCTGCTGGACTGCAAATGGAATTTGGTGGGAAGGTATATAGCCACAACTCAGGAAAAAGAATGGATTCCTTTGGACGAAAATCAGAGGAACTCTGAAGCTGATGTGGAAACTAAACCTTTTAAATATGTTTGCTGTTTAAATTAACGTTTTTATTCATCTCTCATTGTGGTTTGGCGAGTGGCATTATTTCCAACTCAACAAAATATTCCATTCAGTTTTGAAAATGTGCTTCTTTCAATGACTCCTCAAGCAATGGCTAAATGGCAAAGGCAGAACAGAATCTGTGAGCACAGCCCTTTTGCTTTTGTGGTACTTTTGAGATTAACCATATAAATGTGATGGGAGCAATCCGCTGTCCCTGCGCATCTGCCTTCCCAACTCCTTGCCTCAGTTCTTCATTTTCTGTGGAGCCAGCAGGTGGCGTCCTTCCTGGAGCACATGGAGGCGCGCTGGGTACTGTACCGTAAACTTAATATTTGCTGCGAGGAGTTTCTGGCAGATCGGAGCATAAGCCCTGCGGCGTTGGACTCACCGCTACTGAATAGTCCTGGGTAATACGGATTTTTGCAGTGTCCCGTTCAATAGTCCCGCGTCTCCGGGCCTCCCGCAAGATTGCCTCTTTTTGCTGAAACTGCAGATATTTAGCCAATACAATCCGAGGCCTGGAGTCAGTAAGTTTTTTTGGGCCCACTCTATGCACCCGTTCAATGACCACTGGAGAGTTCTGCTCCGGTTCCCCAACAAAGATAGTGACAGGGCTTCAATATATGAGCGCAGTTCTTTGTCGCCTATTGAGCCCGGGATCCCTAGGAAACGTAAATTACTGCGCCTTGATCGGTTCTCAAGGTCTTCCAGTTTTTCATCCTGTGCCTTCAGGGTCCCTCGTACCTGCGCCAGTTCCAGGGTGAGCTTTTCCACCTCCTCTTCAGCCTGTAAGATACGTGCTTCCACCTGCTGCATGCGGAGCCCAATGGAGTCCACGGAGGTCTGGACCCCATCTATTTTGCTCCGGAGGGTTTCAAATTGCACAGAGAGGGCTTCCGCAACCACAGCCGTGATCTCAGTCACAGAGGCCGTTGGAGCCACAGCCTGCAAGACTCCGTGGCTCGGAGGCAAGTCTGCCATCTTTGAAGGCCCCACCAGCACGGTCTTTTTCCCTCCGACCAAGTCTTGCCACCGCTGCCATCGTCGGCCCAGTTCACTGTTCAGGCTCTCCGTATCGTCAGCCTTACAGAGGGGGTAGTTCTCGGTATCCGCGCCCTTAAAGAAAGGCACAATTAGCCGGTTTGGAGCAAGGGAGCCCGGAGCTCAGGAAGAACACAGCCTCCCCAGCTCACCACATCACGTGATCAAGCTTTTTTCTCTTTATTCAAAGCAGTAGAAAGCCAAATACTTCCTGTTGCATCTCCCCCCCCCCTCCCCACTGAAGTCAATCAGAACACAGTGAATGCAGATAAGAACAGCATGTAGGAAGGGTGGTCTCTGCTAACTTATCATCCCCCCTCAGGGGCCCCCCATGAGGTCCTCCTACTCCTCTTCAGCCCACCAAGTACTAGTAACCCATAAGAAATGATTCTGGATCCTGAACAACTATCAGCTCGATGAGTTAAGGACACACTTGTTCAGAGCACCACTCAGCTCACCTTTATTCATGTCTTCCAACTGGGCCCTTCAGGGCTCAATATTAAGGCTACTGTAGTGTGGACGACGAGAGTCAGGCCTATTTGCACTGCTGTACCAGCTGACACCTGCCAGAGGCAGAAACTACTGGGTTCTCTCAGTGCTGCACCAGAGGATGACATCACTGAAGGCTGCTCAAGTCTGCCTCTACCTGTTGGCAAGGGAACATAACCAATTCATCTGGAACATCTGCTTAACATTAAGGAATAGAGTCTTAAAATCAGCTTGCACATTAATATGAAGGCGGCAAACATTCTGACACTTGGCAAAATCAATTTCATCCTTGCAGAAAAAATAGAAATAGGACATCTTTAACCTGCTTAGATCAAGATCAAGGAAATGATAGTCAAGAAATCAAACTATGCATTTCTCAATAGAACAGCTATGAAGGACCTTGAGAAGATTCTCAAATGCAGAGATCTCTCTATGCATATAAAGATAAGACTTCTCAAAGCCATGGTAGTTTCAATAATGTCATATGGATAGCAAAAGTTGGACAGTGAAGGCGACAGATAAGAAAACAGATGCATTCAAAATTATGGTGCTGGCAAAGAATACTCTGTTTACTATGGACTGCCTGAACAACAAATCAATCAGTACTGGAGATTGAACCTAAGCTTTCCTTAGAAGATGAAATGACAAGACTTCAGACTTCTTACATACTCTAAACACAGTGCAAAGAGAAAGGCCATTAGAGAAAGACATACTTGGCAAGGTTGAAGGTCAGTACAAAAGTAAGACCAGCAATGCAATGGATCAATACAACAGCAGCAGCTATGGATGCCATTCTATCAACAGTTAACAACCTTACTGCAGATTGAACACTTTTTAGAGCAACTATTCACAGGGTTGCCATGAGTCAGACTCTGAGCTTATAAATTCGTTTTATACAACCATCTTTACATAGTTGAGCACAGTTTAACTTTGAAAATTTGACTATTCATGGAGTTAACATCAAGGTATTCACTTCTAACAATCTTGCCATTGGTGGTTTGATTCTAGCAAGAATCACATTCAAGGCCATCAGTATGTCCTCGATATTAGAGACATGGACTCTGGGATAGTCCAAGTCCCTTATTTCTTGTATCAAGTTAGCCCGTCCATCAATGTATAGATTTTACTAGACTGCTAATGTAATGCTAATTTTTAAGAAGGGTTCCAGGGGTGATCTGGGAAACTACAGACCAGTGAGCTTTATGTCTGTACTGGACAAAATGATAGAAACCATTATAAAAGAACAAAATTATTGAACATATAGGAGAAAATTTATTTATTTATTTAATTTATTTAACTGTATTTATATCCCGCTTTTCACCGGGTCAAAGCGGCGTTACATATAAGGGTGGGGAAATCAAGTATCAGGGTGGGGCCATCACCAGGAAGGCAACATTGATGATTCTGACATAGGATAGACTTTAGACATGGACAGTACAGTATAGATGTCACTCAGAGGGACATGGAGAGTTCAGGGGTTGTTGCATTTTTTGGTGGAGGTTGTCTTGAAATATTCTTGGCATAGGATGGTTTTCAGCTGTTTTCTAAATGATAGGAGGTCGTTATTGTTTCTGAGGTGGTTTGGTAAAGAGTTCCATAGGGATGGTGCGTAGAGTTCGAAGGCTCGGTTGCATGTCTTTTGAGAGCTTTTGGTTCTTTTGTGAGGGACGGTGAGGTAGTTGTTGGAGGTCTGTCTGGTTGTTATTCCATGGGTCGGGCGGGTCAGCAGGGTGCCGAGCTGGGTGTTCTGTGCTTGGTGGATGGCTTTGTGGGTGAGTAGGATGGATTTGTATTTAGTTCTAGCTTTGAGGGGAAGTATGTGTAGGTCTCTTAGGATTGGGGTGATGTGGTCGTTTTTCTCTGCTCCCTGAATAATTCTTGCTGTGGTGTTCAAGGCAGTTCGGAGGGGGTTAAGTCTGTGTAGCTGGGAGTCCATGGTAGATTATGTTGCAGTAGTCCAGATGTGGGAGAGTCATAGCTTGCATCACTGTCCTGAAGTCTTGAGGTTCGAGGAGAGGTCTGAGCCGCTGCGCTGTTTTCGCTTTATGGAATATATTTCCTGTGGTTTTGGTGATTTGTTGCTTGAGAAAATCATGGTTTAATGGCAGAAAGTCAACATGGATTTAGCTATGGAAAGTCTTGTCCCACTAATTTCTCTTTTTTTTTTTTGTAAGGCATGAATAAAGGTGAGCTGATTGGTACATACTGTATATAACGAAAGCGACCCTGCCTCATACCGTCCCATTTCAAGCATACCCTTCTTAGCCATGATTATCGAAAAGGCTGTCCAGCAACAATTGCAAGACCACATTGATGTCAACAATGCCCTTGATGCTCACCAATACGGCTTCCGCCAACATCATGGCGTGGAAACTCTCCTACTAGCCCTAATGGACAAACTACTCAAGGGGCTTGAAAACAGAAACAAAATGTATATGCTCATTTTCATAGACATATCATCTGCCTTTGATTCAGTGCATCATTCCACCCTCCTGGACAGACTTGCTTCCATAGGCATATCTGGGACCCCCCTGAAATGGTTCTCATCTTACATAACAGAATGCAGAAAGTCCAATTCAACAACGTAAATGCCTCCACCTTCCCTCAGACCCAAGGCATACCACAAGGCTCTGCCCTATCCTCACTCTTGTTCAACCTATATATACGACCTATTTGTGAAATCCTACAGGACCACAAGATCAGTTACCATATCTATGCTGACGACTTGATGCTCTACACTCATCTCGACATAAACAACCCCAACCTCAACCAACTTGAAAAATGCCTAAGCGAACTACAAAGTTGGCTGCAACGGAATAATATGTCAATAAACCATAAAAAAACTGAAGTGATGTGCATTTCCAGAAAACCTGACTTTAACCCACCATCAACAGTTACCATGAACAATAATGTCTATACCACAAAGTCTGAAATAAAATACCTAGGTGTAATGCTGGACAGCAACCTAAATATGGAAAAGCACCTCCGTATTACCAATCGGGCCATCTTCCACAAATTAAGAGTTCTGCAACCGCTACGGAATATTATCGATCACTCGGACTTCAGGACAGTGGCACAAGCCCTCATCATTCCCCACCTGGACTACTGCAACGCTATATTACAAGGTCTGCCTAAAAAAAACCTTAACATACTTCAACTAGCACAAAACGTGGCAGCCAGAATCATCATGAAAAAAGGACTAACTGAACACATCACTTCAGTACTAATTGAGCTTCATTGGCTCCCCATCACGGCCCGCATCCAATATAAGCTCTTAGTAACCACATTCAAGCTCGTTCATAACGTAGCACCCTCATACCTCAACACCTTAATCTCCGCCCAGCCAACCATGAGAAGCAGAAGAACAGCAAATACCAACACCCTACATGTCCCGAATAGCATGAGAAATTGCAACGCAAACACCACCAAAAGAGCGTTCTCCTTTACTGCTCCAGCACTCTGGAACCAACTGCCCTATGAACTGAGAGCAAACAAGGACCTGAAGGATTTCAGGAAAAAACTTAAGACACACCTCTTTCAGACCCACTACAACCTAACCTAATCAGAGTGTCATATACTACTAGAGCAACATGCCCACTTAAACTAATCATACCAGCAAGAAATGTGTTCTGTAATTATGTAAAGTATGTATATATGTAAAGCCGCTTCTTATGTAACCAAATGTATATATGTAAGATTCCTCTCAAACAAATCAAATGTAAACTTGTAACCGTTTGCTATGCTTATTACCCATCCCTGCAATCATACTGTATGTTCTAATTCTGGCCTGTACAGCCTCTCCCTTATGTATAGAAAACCGCTGCTGATCGCTGGAAGTAGCGGGATACAAGTGTACGCTAAATAAAAATAAATAAAATAAATATAGTGTATCTGGATTTTCAGAAAGCCTTTGACAAGGTCACTCGTAAGAAACTCTTGTGGAAATTAAAAAGTCATGGGATAAGAGGCAGTGTACTACTGTTTGCCTCTTTGTGGATGATACCAAAATCTGCAATTGAGTAGACACCCAGGAAGGTGTAGATTTATTTATTTAGACAGATTTTGTATGCCACCTTATCCTTCAATCATGGTGGTCACGTCACAACACAAGTGGAAGGTTACATTTGACATTAGGGTACGTGTAAACATTTAGACAGTACAGTTATGTAACAGTATTTAGACAGTACAGTTTAGGTAACATTTAACATAAAGGTATTTACTAACGTGGTGTGATAAATTTGTGCGCGTGGATGGGATGGGTGTGTATTTAGTTGGCGGTGGTAGTAGTGTTGCTGTTTGGGTAGGGGATGTTGCTTGAATGCTCATAGGTTTCTATACATAACCATGTTTTGAGGTCTTTGCGGAAGTCTGTGAGGGAGTTCCATAGTGAGAATGCTAGTAGTGATGGTGCTCTCTTTGAAGTTGTTTGTTTGGTTTTGTGATAGCCTGCAGGTGTGCCGATCATGTTGTTATTGGTTCTTCTTGGTCTATTTCTGATGTCTCTTGTTATAATGTTTTGGAGTACGTTCGCTGAGAGATGGTGAATGACTTTGAAGATTATCATGATTGTTTTGTATTTAGCTCTTGCCACCACTGGGAGCCAGTGTAGTAGTTGTAGGACGGGAGTGATGTGCTCGGTCCTTGAGGTGTCTGTAATGATGCGTGCTGTGGTGTTTTGTACCATCTGTAGTGGGTGTAGTGTCTGATGAGGAAGGCCTTGATATAGTGAGTTTCCATAAACAAGCAGTGGTGTGATGAGTGCTTGACACACTGTGCGGAAGTGGTCTTGACGGAGCACTGGTTTGATTTGTCTGACTGTTTTCAATCGATAATATGCCTTGTTTGCCGTTTTGGTGATGTGGGATTTTAGGTTCAGAGCTCTGTCTAGTGTTATGCCCAGATATATAACTTCTTCTTTGACTACTATGTGTTTGTCTAGGATGCTGATGGTTTGTGGAGGTATGAAGATGGGGTTCCTAGTGACGAACATTGCCTCAGTTTTGTCATAGTTGACCATTAAGTTGTTGGCTATGAGCTAGTCATTCATGTCTTTGAGGCATTTTGTTATTGGTGTAGTGTTCAATGCCAGTAAGTTGATTGGAGCGCACACCATGATGTCGTCAGCATAAATGTGGTAGTATAGTTTATGGTGCTTGATGATGTTGCATATGAGCTGTATGTAGATGTTAAAGAGCATTGAAAATAGGGCTGAGCCTTGAGGTATTCCCTGCAAGATGGGGAATTGTAGGGATTTCTTTTGGTCGCATTTGACTTGTTGCGTTCGCCCTTCCATGTATGTTGTAAACCACTTTAGGGTATTCTTGCATAGTCTTATCTGTTGTAAGCGTTGCAATAGTTTTGGGTGCGACATGATATCGAAGGCCGCCGAGATGTCCATGAACACTAGCAGGAAGCCGTTTTTTATGTTATCAATGCCTCTTAGGAGATTGTCAAAGAGGGAAGTGAGTAGTGTTTCCATGCCGTGTTGGGGCTTGAATTCATGCTGGTGTATGTCCAGTGGGGCATTGATATCTATATGGTCCTGAAGTTGCCTTTGGACTGCTTTTTCCATGATTTTAGCAAGAAACGGCAGGCTGGAGATGGGACAGTATGATTTTGGTTCGGATGGGCTCAGATTGCTACTTTTAAGTATTGGTCGTATCATTGCGTGCTTTAGGGATTGCGGCATGTATCCTTGTTGAAGTGAATCCTTGATTTTTTGAATGTGATGAGAGAGTTGGCTTTTTGTGGCTTTGATCCAAGACAGTGGGCATGGGTCTGATGGTGAAGTTGTTGTGTTTAGTCCAGATATAATGTCTTCTACTTGCTGTTTTGTTGGTATGTTGAAGCTCTCCCATGCTTGATGTTGCTTTTTTATCTTGTGATCATTTGTTTGTTGTGAAGCAGAGTATGTTTGGTTGGTGTTTTTTGACTTCATGTAGTCTGCATATTTTTGTGGGTCAAGATGATGGGTGCTTTGTTGCGTGTCGTCCTTGGTTAGCTTTTGGATAATGCTAAAAAGTTCTCTTGGTCTACTGGTAGATTTCATGATTAGGTTGGTATGGTGTTGTTGTTTACGCTCATTTATTAGATTGTTATATTCCAGTTGTTTGTCTCTGTATTGTGTTAGGAGGTTGTGTGATTTGTTCCGTCTCCATTTTCTTTCTAGTCTTCTTAGTGTACACTTTGCAACTCTGGTTTCGTGTGAATACCATGGGGCGTTGGATATTTTGCGAGTTTGTGGTTCATTGATGGCTGGGGCAGATGCTGAGTTGGCTATTGTGTTCCACTCTTCTATATTAAGATCCAGGGTGTCGTGTTCCTGTTGAAGTTGTGGAGTGATTTTGTTTATGAATGAGTCTGTTAAATGTTTTGAACCGTCTGGTTATTCTTTCATCTTCTGTGTGTTGGGTGGGGTTATTCAGGGTCATGGTGAATTCAATTACATGGTGGTCTGACCAAGGGACTGGGGTGACTGTTGGTTTTGTGGCTTTGTTCTGTTCCACCGGTTGTGTTGGCATGAATACCATGTCTGGAGTTGTACCATGTTTGTACATTGGGGCATTAATTGTCTGGCAATATTTTAGTGACTCCATGGCTTTTAACCCTGGGAGTACCGATGGGGTCAAAAAGTGACCCCATTGCAAGTTTCACAACGTGTATCTCGGAAACTAGTTGTTCAAGAATGCAATTTTTATGACTTTTCACATGTCAATATTCTCTTTATATTGCGCCATGAGGGGAATAATTTTCATCCGCTAGGTGACTCTAGTGATGAATTGCAGCACAAAGTACCAGTGGGGTCATTTTTGACCCCAGTTGCTTACGTCCGGTTTGGATCGTGATACAATTTGCAGTTTTGTGAATTTTTTTGATGTGACAAAGGTATTTATCATTATGTATCATTTATTTTTTGCACTCTTATTTTATGAAAATTACACATTTTCTGTAATTGATATCATACGTTCTCTCATTATTTCTGATGAAATCTAAAAGGCTTTCAGCTCATTCATCACAATATACCTATTGCGTTTTATTCAACTTTATCTTTGTTTATTTATTTTAGATTATTGTTTATGATGTAAAAACGAAATTATTCAGCTGCCCAAGTAAGAGAAATATTGCAACGATATGCTGACAGTGACGGCTCTGAGTCATCTGATGATGCAGCATATTCAGCAAGCGAAGAAGCATATCAGCCAAGTTCGGGCGATAAATCTGATGACAGTCATGATTCAGATGGCGACAGCAGTTGATCGCCAAGTGAATGTGAGACTGATGTTGAGCCGGTAACATCGCCTGCAGCAAAGAGTCAAGTTACAGGTCGAGGCTGTGCTGGATGGGGAAGAAGGCAGGAGTCCTCGGTGTCAGTATCATTCTTGAGGAATCTTAGTTGTGGTCATAGAGGAGCTAAGAGGTCATCAACTATAAGCACAAATGTTGCCACTGAAGCCTATGTATCTAAGGATGCCACATCATGGAACAGGAAACCTATAAAGCAAGCTGCTGGAAGATACGCCAGAGCTAATGTCATGCCCTACAACAAGGTCCTACAAGGTATGCTGTACGAAATGTTGATGGCCCTCTCGCAGCATTCCACTTGTTCATGATGAAGAACTTATTGAATGAAATCATGATGTGGATGAGCAAACAAGGAGGACACATTTATGACGACACCTGGAAAGATTTGACAGACGGAGAATTTCAACGTTTTCTTGGACTTCTGATACTCTCAGGCGTGTACACATCACAAAATGAATCCATAGTTCAGTTGTGGAACCTTGAAGATGGTCGTCCTGTTTTTGGCAAAAATATGGCCCGTAACAGTTTTCAGCAAATTTCTTGTGCTCTCAGATTTGATGATGCAACCAACAGACGTGAACAACGAGGCATGGATAAGCTTGCTCCAATCAGACACGTTTTTGATACCTGGGAAGCAACTCGAAGTGACGCCTTTGTTCCTGGTGAAAATGTTACCGTGGATGAGCAACTGCTTACATTTCGTGGCCGTGTTCTGTTCAGACAATATATTCCCAGCAAACCTGGGAAATATGGCATAAAGCTATGGATGTTGTGTGACAGTGCAACGTCATATATTCTGTGTCTTCAAGTATATACAGGAAGGGAACTCTGACAAAACAGGGAACAGAATCAGGGTGAAAGGGTTGTGCTGCAACTCACTGAAGGATTGACACGATCTGGCAGAAATGTTACTGTTGACAATTTCTTCTGCAGTTTATCCGTGTCACGGAAATTGCTAGAAAAAACAAATGACACTTTTGGGGACAATTCAAAAGAACAGGAAAGAATTACCTCCAGAATTTGTAACAGCAAAGGGCCGAGAGGTATTCACTTCACTGTTTGCCTTTCGCGATGATGCCACTCTGGTTTCCTATTGCCCGAAGAAAGGAAAAGTGGTTGTTCTTCTGAGCAGTTTGCATGATCAAGAAGAAGCAGATAACACACGTCCAGACAAAAAAAAAAACACGCATGATCTTGGACTATAATTCTAGTAAAGGTGAAGTAGATACGGCAGATCAAATGTTGCGCACGTATACCACAAAACGAATGACAAGACGCTGGCCAGTGACAATTTTCTACAACATGTTGGACATCAGTGCTTTGAACGCCTTCATTGTTTGGATGTCACTAAATCCAGAATGGCAGTCCAAGTCAAAGCACAGACGTCGTCTATTCCTCTTGGAATTAGGAAAGCAGCTGCTTCAGAGTAATTGCAGCGAGACTTCTTCCAGCATTGAAGAAGCCACTGATGCTGTTTGCAATGTCGGGATCCCAAAGAAAAGGGCAAGGCGTCACTGCTGTTCCAGAGAAAAAGACAAGAAAAGCAACATAGTTTGCACCTCCTGCAAGCGCAATGTTTGCAAAGAACATTCAGAAATTGTCTGTGTCTCAAGCAAATGACTGTAGTACTTTACTGTGTTCATCAAGTGCATGCAAAAACTGCTTTCATGGCAACTCTTCTTCATGTAATTCTATGATAAAGCATTAAATTTCAAAACATTTAACCTTCATATAATAAATAATTAATTTGGAGTAATATTTTGTCTGTTTAGTTTAAATTTTTCATGGTTAATTAAAATTCATCATGTGCAAAAAGTCTTGGTAATTCCAGGGTTAAGAACGTTGCAGTTTCTCTGGTGGGTGTGGATGTTAGGTTGTAGTCTCCTAGTGCAACGAGGGGTTTGTGTTACTGTGGATAGGTGTTCAGTTGTGGTTCCAGGTGGTCTGTATGTGAGGGAGATAAGGTACTTGTTGGCTATAGTGAGTGTATTGGATTCGATAGTGTTAGGATTTCAGATTCAAAATAACCGCCACCACTTTCTGGTAAGTATTAGTACTCCTCCTCCTCTCTTTTGTGCTCTGATGCAGTTAAATGCTGAGTATCCTGTTGGGGTTACTTGATTTAATATGATCTGGTCTGAATCATCTAGCCAGGTCTCAGTGATGCATGTTATATCAAGCTTCTTGCCGTGGATTAGGTCAAGGATAGTATTTGGTTTGTTCTTGATAGATCTGGCGTTTAGTAGAGCACATCTGATGTTTGTTGATATGAATGGGTTTGTGTGTTCATTATTTGTGTGGTGAGAGGGTGTGTTACGTGAAGCATTATATGGTTTGTGGGCTGTATTCTTTGATTGTTGGCGTTCTTTGGATATGTGTGATGCTGGTGTGCATCTAGGTTGGGTGGTATATGGGTTTATCTAGGGGATTTGTTCGTTTAGTCTGATGCTGTGTGTGCAGAGTGCAGACATGTGGAGGAATGTGAGGTAGGCCATGAAGTAGTGGGTAGTGGAGTGCATTTTATAACTTGTATTTACTGACATGGGATAGGGTTTGTGGTTTACTGACCTGGGCTCGGTTTGACGAGTTGTGTCCTATAGTTGCGGTTTTGCATCAGTAGTGGTATCTTTATTCTATGTGTTGTGTTACTTATGGTTAGTTTGCAGATTAGTTATGAGGTGGTAATTAAATTGATGGGGGTAATAGGCTTGTACAGCATGAATTGTTTTACGAACCAGGCTATGCAATTGGATAGCAAGTTCTATGCAATTAATCTACAAGCAGTTGATTGTCCAGGCAAGGTATCAGTATTAACAGCAATAACCTATTCAGGCAATGGATTATCCAGGCAGGGTAACAGCGTTAGCTTATGCAAGCAATAGATTGTCCAGGCAGAGTAAGGCATCAGACTTAACTTACAATCAGTGGATTGTCTAGGCAAGGCACGGAAGCGTATTTAACTTCGATGATGGCTTGAAAAGCAGCTCTTTGGTCGCTGCTTGGTCCGCGCCTAAGGGCCCTCAAGGCGCAGACCCGCCCAGCACGGGCCCGCCTGGCAGCGACACTCCTTTTAAGTTTTCTTCTCCTCCTCCCACAGCCCCGATTGGGCTGGAGTCTCTGAGCGGGAGGGCTTGCCAGCCCACTGAGGTGCTCAACCCCGATTGGGGGAGCCTGGTGATGGCCACGGTTGTGTATGTTTTCCCGCCGGCGGCGGCACTCTTAAGTTGTTTTCTCCTCCTCCCACAGCCACGATTAGGCTGAAGTCCCTGAGCGGGGGGCCTAGATAACATGAGGAGGGATCTAGCTAAGCTTGAAGAATGGTCTAGAGTTTGGCAGCTGGGATTTAATGTAGAAAAATGTAAGGTCATGCATTTGGGCTGTGGCAATCCAAGGGAGCAATATACTATAGCGGATGAAGTACTTTTGGCCACTAAAGAAGAGCGGAACCTAGGCGTGGTTGTGTCTGTTGATCTTAAAGTAGCTAAACAGGTAGAAAAGGCAATGGCAAAAGCTAGAAGGATGTATGGGTGCATACGGAGAGGAATGGCTAGCAGAAAAGAGGTGGTGATAGTGCCTCTGTATAAGTCTTTGGTGCGACCTCATTTGGAGTATAGTGTGCAATTCTGGAGAACGCACCTTCAAAAGGATATAAAAAAGATGGAGTCAGTACAGAGGGTGGCTACTAAAATGGTTAGTGGTCTTCATTATAAAGCATATGAGGACAGACTTAAGGATCTTAATATGTACACCTTAGAAGAAAGGCGGGATAGAGGTGATATGATTGAGATGTTTAAATACCTCCGCGGCATAAATGCACAAGTGGAGAGCCTCTTTCGATTGAAAGCAAGTTCTGCTACGAGGGGACATGGGTTGAGGGTGAAGGGGGATAGATTCAGGAGTGATATGTGGAAATATTTCTTTACAGAAAGAGTGCTGGATCCGTGGAATAGTCTCCCAGTGGAAGTGGTGGAGATGAGGACAGTAACTGAATTCAAAAAAGCATGGGACCAACACAGAGGATCTCTAAAGGAAAAAAGGGGACTGCTGTAGGTGTTGATATGGAAGGACAGACTAGATAGGCCATGTGGTCTTTTCCTGTCGTCATTTTTCTGTGTTTCTATGTTTCTAAGAACTGATAAAACGATAGAAAACAGAGCTAAATGGGCAATTTTCTCAATGGAGAAAGGTAAATAGTGGATCTGTGCAGGACCCACTGCTTTTTAACATATTTATAAATGACCTGGAAATGGGAATATGAGCAAGGTGATCAAATTTGCAGATGATTGAAATGTATTCAAAGTTGTTAAAACCCAAAAGAATTATGAAAAATTGCAGAAGACCTTGAAAAATTGGAAGACTAGGCATCCAAATGGCAGATGATATTTAATGGACAAATGCAAAGCTATGTACTTGTGGAAGAACCCCCCATATTACAGTTGCATGATGCAAGGTTCCACATTAGGAATCACCACCCAGGAAAAGGATCTAGGCGCCATTGTGTATAACATATTGAAACCCCCTGCCCAATGTGAAGCAGTGGCCATAAAAGCAAACATAATGTTAAGAGAATCATAAGAAAAGGGTGGAAAATTTTTTTAAAAAAGGATATTATAAGGCCTCTGTTTCATTCCATGATGCAACCACACCTTGAATATTTTTCAACAAACAGGGGTGTCCTACACGGAGCGGTGAGCTCACCCCTAAACAAAGATATGGGGAGGGGTGACCTGCACAGAGCAGCAGGTGCACCTATTCTTGCCATCTTACCGGGCAGACTAGATGGACCATACTGGTCTTTATCTGCCGTCATTTACTATGTTACTGTGTTACTATGTGTAATTCTGGTCACCATATCTTGAAAAAAGAATATAGCAGAATTAAAAAGATACAGAAAAGAGCCACCAAAATGATAAAGGCTTAAAAGGTTAGGGCTCTTCCAGTTGGAAAAAGATGGCTGAGGGGAGACATTATAGAAGCATAAAAAATATGAGTGGAATGGAACGGGTGAACAGAGTGGTTGTTTACTTCTTCGAAAAGCAGAAAGACTAGGGGACATGCATTGAAGCTACAATGTAGCTCATTTAAGACTAGCAGGAGAAAATATTTTTTTTGCTCAGGGCATAATCAAACTCTGGACTTCATCAGTGTAGCTGGGTTTAAAAAGGTTTAGACAAGTTCTTGGAGGAAAGGTCCATAAACTATTAAAGAGGACCAGGGAAATCCACTGCTTACCCCGGGATATGTAATGTACAATCTGCGTACCTTTTTGGGAACATGACAGGTACTTGTGATCTGGATTGGCTGCTGTTGAAAACAGGATACTGGGCATGATGGACTCTTGGTCTGACCCATTATCTTATGTATTATAGAAGTCAAACAGCAAAATATATACATTTTGCAAGATGGAGTTTTTTTAAACCTGCCCACTAGTTGATAACAAAACTCAGCCATACATACTCACCCATAGGTTTGACCATGTTATGCCTTTACTCACAGTATCATTAGCTCCCTATCTCCTCACGTGTTCAATTTAAGGCCTTACCCTTTAAAGTCATTCACGACATGGCTCCGGAATATTTTTCCACCTTGGTCACTCTTCATGCCCCCACCAGGGCTCTCCATTCCCTCCATGTCTTTTGACTACACATGCCAACCCCATCTTCTATTAAATTTGAGTCTACTCGAAGATTTGCCTTCTTCGTCGCAGCCCCGGCCTTGTGGAACAGCTAACCTGCCTTTTTAAGAATAGAACCAGATTTGAAGAGGTTCATAAAAGCTCTGAAGATGCATCTATTTGAGTCAGTTTTCGGAGTGTCCTCGGTATTTGCATGGGTCATCTTTGGTTTTTCAAATGCTATAGTCTTCCTTGCTCTATCAACCCACTTCCCTGTGGTATATCTAGTCTTTTTTATTGTGTCTCTATTCTACTTGTATACCTTTCCCGTCACCAGAATGGCATACCTTTCTTACCTGTGTGATTCTTTTATTGTAAACCACATAGGCTGATTCAGATATGTGGTATATCAAATAAAAAGAAATACAATGTCCTCTCAGCTTCTTAAGGTGAAAACTGAACCAATTCCCTTTAAGGAGCTAAGGATTCAAAAAATTTAAACTGAAGCCATAAGGGTCACCAGGACACATGAGACAGCCAAAAGTCATCAGGTCCTCTGTGCCAGAAATACAAATTAAACTGGATGAATGGCTTATAACTTGGTCAAGGGAATACTTAAAAGGGGACAGACATGCATGATTTTAAGGAGAAATTTTCCATATCTAATAAATTTTCTTTCCTCTAACCCTATCAGACTAGTCCAGACGAGTGAATTATGCTCCCTTGCCAGTAAAGACAAACCAACAACTTTCACCAATATCATCATTTGATATAGCCACGGATGCAAAAAAAAAACAAAACAAAAATGGAGGTAGACAGGCCACAGACAGAGTCCAATCCAATATTTATTCCAATAACTGTACTGAAGGACTCAACTCAGCTGGCAAACTCACCTGCATCAAGGATCAAAGTGGATAGTCAGAAGTCTCCGCAAAATAGTAATTTGGCTGTTCAAAGAACGAACTTCAAAACAGGTCTTTCTACCAGAACTGCTGCAGCACTGAAAGAAGCCAATACAAAACTTCCCAAGCAGAAAGCAAGACTGAAAAACTGAAGAGAGAAAAAAAAACACCATGAACTGCAACAAACATTTGGAACAAATATTTGACTCTCATACTGTGAACAACTGTCAGACAGATTGATAAAACAAGATGCAGCAGGGCTCCCAAACTTGTAGTTTTAACTCTATTGCTGCCCGGTTAAAGCAGGGAGCCACAGGGAGATGCCATAAAGGCATCCTGTAGCAGCTTTGCAAATTTCACAGCACGTAGTCCTAAGAATCTCAAGGACCAGTGAACTGATGTGATATGGGCCCCATTCAGAGAGAAACAAATGAAGACACCCCCAAACCAGCTAAGCCTCTGAAGGGAAACGCCAGTTCCCATTGCTGGGGTTAGTCGACTTCTGCAGGGACCACTGTTTGAGTCTCAAGGATGTAAAGAGCCCTGGAATGGCTGAACTTTCTTAGACTTAGGCCCATAGATCAATAGACCCTACCTGGACTCCTAGTAGTCTAAGGGCATTGCCGTGCTCCGCGCCATGCCTCTCATGGGGCACATCTAGCTCCTGGGGTTTACCTTCCAGGAACCGCTGAGGGCAGGCCTCCCTTAGAATGTTCACAGGCTTCTCAAGATCCTCCCTCAAGAGCAACTTGCCCCTAAAGATGAGCTTGCTCAGTCATAGCTTAAAAGCAGCATCACTTGAATTCTTCATAGTTATTGGTCAGCATCTTGTTGGTAGTGGAGGTTTCAGATGTGACTGGGGGCAATACTGAGTACATATGACAACCCACAGATACACACATCTGTGTGACCACTATACACTATGTAGTTCCTCTGCAGATTGCAGCCTCAAAACCTATGCACTCACTTCATTCTGTTAATTCCAGTATAGACATCACTGACAAAGGTAAAAGGTAAAAAGGGGACTGTTGTAGTTGTTGATATGGAAGGACAGACTAGATAGGCCATGTGGTCTTTTTCTGTCATCATGTTTCTATGTTTCTAAGTCATAATCTAGGCATCTTCCCTCCCACCAAGAACTCTCCCCTCCGGACACAGAACTGAAACCTTTTCCAATGAGGCTGTGTATTAAGAATGTTTTATTTTATTAATTTGCAAATTTTAATATACCGCCCCTTCCAGAGATCAAGGGCAATTTACATAAAACAAATACCAATAAACTTCACAGTTAACTTTTAAGTATTCAAGTACATATAAAACTTGCTGAGAACTGTATTACAAGAACTATATACAATGATGTAGCATATGGGATATAGTATACATTATTTCTGCGGTAAAGTAAATAGGAGCATTATTGATATGTACAGTAGTGGCCAAAAAAATTAGGCAGGTATCTCCTTCTACAATTTATTGTTAAATGTACTGTGGAGATGTCACACATGCTTACTTATTTAATCAGCATGGCGATTAGTTACACCATGCGTCTGGAGTCCATTTTAGTTTACTTACACTCTGTAGTAGGTTTCTTGGAAGAAGTTTTGAATTTTTACAACTAGGAAAAGATTGAAAGTTACATGTAAAATATATAATCAAGATGGGTAGAAAGTGTGATATTAATGACTTTGTAAAGGGACAAGTTGTCACACTCCATGCTGAAGGATATTCGCAATGTGCTATTGCAAAACATTTGCATATATCAAGGTGTGCAGTTCAGAATGTTCTGAAATCAGGTGGCCGTACACGTTGTTCAAAATGTGAGCGCAGACGGATAACTACTGGACGAAATGACCGATTCCTCAAAAGCATTATTACATCTAGTCCACATACTTCATCTCAACGTGTGGCTCAGTTAGCTAATGATCGAGGAATAAAGATAAGTGCCAGATCTGTCCGACAACGGCTTGTGGATGAATTCAAACTCGTGGCCAGAAGACCTGCCAAGAAGCCTATGATGACCAGGAAACAAATTGCTGCCCGCATACAGTTTTGTAGCAAGATGAAAGACAAATCTGCTGAATGGTGGGAGACTAATGTTCACAGATGAAAGTACATTTCAACAAGTACGTGGGAGAGGTTACAACTACATCCATCAACCAGCAGGCGAGAGACTAAATCCAAAGTAAATGATCAAGACTGTTAAACACCCACCATCGGTCATGGTATGGGGTGGTATCTCTGTGAATGGACGATGTGGCCTGCACATTTCTGAGAAAGGTGAAAGAGTAAATGCTGCAAAATACATATCCGTGCTGAACAGTAAAGTTAAAATTCACATGAATGTTTCTGGCACAACTATATTTCAGCAGGACTCGACACCGTGCCACACTGCAAACAGTCAAAAAATGGTTCGTGGACAACAAGATCGAACTTCTACCAAGTTGACCATCAAACTCTCTGGCTCTCAATGTAATTGAAAACTGTTGGAATCTTATGAAGAAAAAGGTGGCAGCACACCGTCCAACTTCAGAAGCAGATTTAAATGACATACTCAAGCATGTATGGGTCAACAAAATCACTCCGGCATACTGTAAAACGCTAGTTAACAGTATGCCTTCAAGAATACAGGCTGTGCTGAAAAATCATGGACACCCTATCAAATATTGACACATATTGTTTCCTGAATAAAACTTTGAAAATGACATCTCTTTGGTTCTTAAAGCTTTTGACCATGAAAGTGACAATAACTTTCTAATAAAATTCTGATATTTTGGACTCTGCCTTAATTTTTTGGCCACTACTGTATGTGACTACAACGGTTGAATCATGGGTTTTTCAATAGTTTTTCCATAGAAATCAATAAATAGATAACTTTTTAATAACTTGCAGAACTGGGGAGCGTTTTTCCATCCTGCTGTCTGGTCCTGCGGAGGTAGAGTGTGCCGGCTGTGAATCCCTCTGCTGTGTGTGGGTGGCCCAGCTGACATCATCCTGCCCGGTATAAAGAGATCTGTGCTTGGGCTTTCAGCTGGGAGCGTTTTTCCATCCTGCTGTCTGGTCCCGCAGAGGTAGAGTGTGCCGGCTGTGAATCCCTCTGCTGTGTGTGGGTGGCCCAGCTGACGTCATCATCCTGCCCGGTATAAAACTTTTCTTGCTTTGTTACGGCGCTCTGCCGTCGGCGCTTTGTCCTAAGGGGCATGTCTAAAGGGGCAGGACACGCCCCTTGTGAGCCCCTTAGGAGCCCGATAGGAGCAAGACTGTTTGCTGACAATAATGCCGGGCGGGAAAAGAAAGAAGCTCTCTGTGGATACCAGCCAGGCGGGCGCCATTGACAAGCATGTAATTTCCACACCGCGGTTAAAGGATCCAGGTACTGTGCCTTCTCTGCCGATGCTTGAGGGAGCGAGTTTGAGCTCTGTGGAGCGTACTCCACCCCTCCTGCCTAGTTTTTTACAATTGTCTAATGAGTCTTAGTCCCTCGTGAATCTCCAACAGTGCGCTCCCTAGAGTTGCATCTTGGCAGGAGCCTGCTGCTCCTATTAAAGATTCCAAAGATCCTGAAATCTCTTTAATGGATGAATGGCAAATTGTAGCTCGCACGGAACATATATTAACTGAGATTGTTCCTTCGCTTTGCCAGTTTACTAAGGATACTGTTGTTAAATTTCAAACTCTAGACTCTCAGGTTGAAATGTTGAATTCTAAGGTTTCTCGTATTGATAGTCAAGCAACATCTTTTGTTGAGTTTCAGTCTGCTAATGTAAAGGATAGCCTTTTGCTACATCAGAAACTTGAGAATCTAGAAAACTTGACACGTGTTAAAAATTTAAGGATACTTAATTTTCCTGTTTGTGCTCTATTGTCCCCCATTATTTTATTTCGTAAATACCTCAAGGACACCCTCCTTCTACCACAGGCTGATATTATTTCCGTTATTAAATGTTATTATCTTTCATCTAAAATTGTCTCAGCCGTGGTGGATGAAGGAGTGGAAGCCCCTGCGGTGTCGGATAAATTTAATTTGACTGCTTTTTTAGAGGATACCCAGGATGATATTTCGTCCCGGGCTACTTTATTGGTAACTCTTGCCTCTGAGGAGGATAAGAATATTATTTTTAAAGCTTATTTTAAGAAGAAATCAATGAAATTTTGTGGGGACACGGTTTTTATTTTCCCGGATGTATCATGTTCTACGCAGCTACGTAGGAAAGCTCTTTTGGCGTTTAAAAGTAGAACCTTGGCTCTTAAGAACATAAGAACATAAGATATGCCATACTGGGTCAGACCAAGGTCCATCAAGCCCAGTATTCTGTTTCCAACAGTGGCCAAACTAGGTCATATGTACCTAGCAGTTTCCCCAAGAGACAAGTTCCACAATGCTTGTACTGGGTCAAGCATTGATATCTTCGGTCACTTCTTAATAATGGTTTATGGACCTTTCCTCCAGGAACTTGTCCAAACCTTTTTTAAACCCAGCTACACTAACAGCCTTTACTACATCCTCCGGTAACAAATTCCAGAGTTTGATTACACGTTGAGTGAAAAAATATTTTCTTTTATTAGTCTTAAATAGATTACCCTGTACCTTCATTGCATGTCCCCTAGTCTTTCTATATTCTGATAACGTAAACAATCGATCTACGTTTACCCGTTCCATTCCGTTCATTAATTTATAGACTTCTATCATATCTCCCCTCAGCCGTCTCTTTTCCAGTTTAAAGAGCCCTAACCTTTTTAGCCATAGGAGTATCCTTCCATCCCCTTTACCATTTTGGTGGCTCTTCTCTGAACCTTTTCTAAAATCGCTATATCCTTTTTAAGATACGGCGACCAGAATTGCACACAATATTCAAGGTGCGGTCTCACCATGGAACGATATAGAGGCATTATAATATCTTTTGTTTTATTTTCCATTCCTGTAAGTGCTGTGTTACTTTAGGGTATGAGAAATTTGTTTTTCTGTCATCTCCAGATTTAGAGAAATGGCTTTGTGGAAAGGAAAAGCCTCATTAATTTTTCTTTTTTTTTTTTTTCTTTATTTCCTTCTTTGGACGACTAGGGTGTAGGGGTAGGATCTCACCAGACTAATTAGTAGGCTAGGGATTGCTTGGGCTTTTCCCTAACTTTGTTTTCTTCTCAATTTTTATTTATTGTAATTTGAAAGTATGTTTCCCCAAGATGTGGGCTGCTGTATCTTGATTCTGTCTTGAGGTATGTTTTTTCTTGCCAAGGATATTTTCTTTGTATTTCCTTATACTATAATTCTACTGTATAATTGAAAAATTCTTATAAATAATTTAAAAAAAAAACAAACAACTTGCAGAACTGTTGTAAATCTTTCATTGCTCTTAAGTAGTCAGGAAGAGCATTCCCTAATACTGGAGCAATATAAGTGAAGGCTCTAGCGCTGGTAAATTGTTTGGTACTATGGAAGTGGTGTGGTATGGCATAAGTGTTTTGGGAGCAGATCCTCCTTGATTTTGTGTTAGAGGGCAGATTGAGTAGGGAGAATATGTTAGGGTTATTTTATTGTAATGCTTAAATATTGTCATGATGTACTTATATTTTATACTTGTTGCAATGGGCAACCAGTGGAGATTTTGTAGGAATGATGTAACGTGATCAGAATAATGAGCCTTGTGTATTATTCATGCAGTCAGATGTTGTGCTAATTGTAGTTGGTAAATGGTTTTCTTAGGAAGACCTTGAAGGATGCTATTACAATAATCAAAGTGGGGTGTTATTAGTGCTTGAAGAACTGACCTAAAATCATGACTTTCTAGCAGGGGTCTGAGGTGTTGCATAATATGTAGTTTGAAGTATATGATTTTGGTAATTGTCTTTGTGGTAAACCATGTTTAATGATTGATCCAGGATGATACAGAGATTTAACCTCCTTTTTTACCTCTATCTCAGATCCTTGTAATGGAATCTTGGTTGGGGCAATAAAGTTTAGGTTTCGAGAAACAGAGGACCTTAGTTTTTTTTTAATTAATTTTCAGGTTTATTGAGTTTAATCATTTGGTTACTTCATCTAAGCAGGTAAGGATCTCCTGACAGATAGGGTTTGATGTGTCCATGGGATGATACATTATATCATCTGCATAGATGCCTTTCTGTTTCTTGAGAAGAGCAGTGCTTCCCAGGGCTCTCCCAAAAGGTAATTTTTGCTGAATTTGCTGCTAAATTGTGAGTTTTGTCTGTTTGTCTCCACATATTTATCTATCTATTTGCCCTTCTTGGTGGGTTCCCTTACCTACTCCCTTGCTGTGTGCCCACTGTTCAGAAACAGCCTACTGGCCAGAGACACTTAGGTTCCCGCCCACCCTACCCCTCACCCCACCCACCCCAGGGGCTACATTGCCTATATAGTGGTCACATACGTGCCATCTGTCGTTCCTAACTTGGGTAACACCCACATCTTCAACTTTACTTATTATTCTTCCTCTTCTGGGACTGCTTAATCAACATGTCGTGTATTCAGTGCAATAACTGTGGTACTTTCATTCAAAGAAGAATCATTTGGAGCCTAAGAGCTTGTCCTATATGCCTAAAGTCAGCTGCCATGCATGAAGAACTGACTCTACTAAGGAAAGACCTAGCAGCCATGCATAAAGAGGTGTCTCTACTGAGGGAGGAACTGGCTGCAATGAAGCGCACCTCTTCTAGGATACAAACTGAACAAAGTCCACCACCGCTCCCACAAAGAATCAAACACCCCAGGAACAAATGGATCACAGTGGGTTCCGGAAGATTGCGACCTGTAATGCAGAGACATCCTACACATCAAGAGATATCCCTGCAAAATGCCTTCTCTGCCTTGGCTAATGAGGATGCCCAACCCAAAGAAACTGAAGGGCCCTTAAATGAGTCAGACAATGCCCAATCTCCTGCTAAAGCACCAAATATGAAGAAAACTCACCAAACAGAAAACTATTACTACTTGGAGATTCCATCATCAGAGGCACCAACTTGGGAACACAGTTCAAAGGAGAGAAGATAGTCATGTGCCTACCAGGCTCTTCAGCCAGCAGGAATACAAACCAAGTTGTTGAAATACTTAGCGCAAAAAGTGAGCACTCCACACCAGATATTATTATCCACTTGGGCACAAATGACCTGGCTAGAAACAGTGCCTCTACAGCCCAAAAGGACTTCCAATCTCTGGGAGAGAAACTCAAGCCCATTGTTAACACTGTTGCATTCTCAGAAGTTCTACCTGTTCTTGGTAAGGGGACAAAAAGGCTGCATCACATTAACAACTTTAATACATGGCTCCAGACCTGGTGCAAACAAGAAGGATTCAGATTTATTGGCAACTGGGGCAACAGATGGACCAACAAGAGACTATACTGTGTTGATGGACTACATCTCTGTCGCAGAGAAAAGAAACCTAAGTGAAAAATTCAGGCAGTATGTGGATATGCATTTAAACTAGGAAAAGGGGGTGACGGATGTGGAAGGTCAACATCTGCATGCCACCCCCTGCAAAAGCAGAACATCAGAAACAGCCACACTCTTAAACCACACATCAAAAACAAGTGGGAAGAAGTGGGCAGAATAAAATCAATTCAAAATACACACAAGCCAGGTAAATGCTGGAAAGCAATGAGCACAAATGCTCGAAGCTTAGCCAAAAAAATTCCAGACCTGGAAGCCCTAATGGTGGAAACGGATTTGGACATCGTGGCCGTTACGGAAACATGGTTTAATGAATCGCATGATTGGGATATAGCCATAGCTGGCTATAATCTATTCAGAAGAGACAGAGAAAATGGAAAAAGAGGAGTAGCCGCCTTGTATGTCAAAAGCAGTATTAAAGCTACTGAAATGCAGGGAACATGGGGAAAAGAAGAAGCGCTCTGGATTGCGTTGGAAAGAGGAGATGGCACTGTCATCCATATTGCTGTAGTCTACAGACCTCCGACTCAAATTGAAGAGAGAGATAACGAATTGATTATAGATATTGCCAATATAGCAACAAAGGGGGAAGCGATCATATTAGGTAACTTTAATCTACCTGATGTGGATTGGATTACTCCTTCTGCACATCTGGAAAGAAGCAAAAAAATTGTGGATGCTCTCCAAGATGCATTACTTAGACAAATGGTGATGGAACCAACCAGGGAAAGCTCAACGCTGGATGTAGTGCTTACCAACAGTGATAACGTGTCGAATGTCTGCGTGAGTTCCCCTGTGAGCAACAGCGACCATCACACGGTGTGGTTTGAGATAAAAGCCATGGTACAGGCCAATCATAGCAAGCTCAAAGTCCTAAACTTCAAAAACACTGACTTCAATAAAATGGCCGAGTACTTAAAGGAGGAGATGACGGGGTGGAAGGAGATAAGGGAAGTGGAATTGCAATGGACTAAACTAAAGGCGGCAATAAAAGAGGCAACAGATAAATATGTAAGAAAAATAAATAAAAACAAGAGGAGAAGGAAACCTATTTGGTTTTCCAAAGAGGTGGCTGCGCAAATAAAGGCAAAAAACACAGCTTTCGCAAAATTCAAAAGCATGCAAACAGAAGAACACAGAAATGAATACAGGATCCAACTCAAAGAGTCTAAAAGAGTAATAAGGACAGCAAAATCAAAGGCAGAAGAAAAGATGGCTAAAGATGTTACGGGTGGCAACAAAACTTTCTTCAGGTATATTCAGAAAAGGAAGATGATCAGAGTTGGAATTGCAGGACTCAGAAGTGCTGGGAAAGGACTCGTGGAAAGTGACACTGAAAAAGCGAAATTGCTAAACAAATACTTCTGCTCTGTTTTTACTAAAGAAGATCCTGGAGATGGACCAGCTGTGACTCCCAAATATAAAAAATAGGACTGAAGTAGATACCACACCATTCACAGAAGATGAGGTGTTAGAACAACTTGCTAAACTGAAAGTGGACAAAGCCATGGGACCAGATGGGATACATCCCAGGATACTGAAAGAGCTCAGAGAGGTTCTTGCAAGACCATTAAAGGATGTCTTCAACAGATCATTGGAAACAGGAGGGGTTCCTCAGGACTGGAGAATGGCTAATGTTGTACCTCTACACAAAAGTGGTGACAGGGAAGAAGTGTCAAATTACAGGCCCGTGAGCCTTACCTCGGTGGCAGGAAAAGTAATGGAGGCGCTCCTGAAAGAGCGAATAGTGAACTTTCTCAAAACCAACAGGTTGCAAGATCCAAGGCAACATGGTTTTACCGAAGGACAGTCTTGCCAAACAAATCTGATTGAGTTCTTTGATTGGGTGACCAAGGAACTAGATCTGGGGCATGCAATGGATGTCATCTATCTGGATTTCAGCAAACCTTTGATACTGTTCCTCATAGGAGGCTTGTCAATAAACTCAGTAGCTTGGGGATGGGTCCCAAGATAGTAAACTGGATTAGAAATTGGTTGACTGACAGACAACAGAGGGTGATGGTACATGGAGCTTATTTGGATGAGAGGAAGGTGATTAGCGGGGTGCCTCAGGGTTCGGTCCTGGGCCTGGCACTGTTCAATATATTTGTGAGTGATATTGCTGAAGGACTGAATGGAAAAGTCTGTCTTTTTGCAGATGACACAAAAATTTGCAACAGAGTGGACTCCCCCGAGGGAGTGGATAACATGAGGAAATATCTACAAAAGCTGGAAGACTGGTCTAATGCTTGGCAACTACGATTTAATGTGAAAAAGTGCAGTGTCATGCACTTGGGTAGCAGAAATCCAAGGGAAAGTACACAATAGGGGGTGAGAGGTTGGTATGCACGGTTCAGGAAAAAGACCTTGGTGTGATTATCTCTGATGATCTCAAGGTGGCAAAACAGTGCGACAAGGCGGTGGCAAAAGCCAGGAGGATGTTGGGCTGCATACAAAGAGGGATTACCAGCAGAAAGGAAGAGGTACTTATGCCACTGTACAAGTCACTGGTAAGGCCTCACTTGGAATACTGTGTTCAGTTTTGGAGGCCATATCTTGCAAAAGATGTAAAAAGACTGGAAACTGTTCAGAGAAAGGCGACCAAAATGATTTGGAGCCTGCGTCAGAAGCCTTATGAGAAGAGACTTGAAGACCTAAATATGTACACTTTGGAGGAGAGGAGGGACAGGGGAGATATGATTCAGACCTTTAAATACTTAAAGAGAAATGATGAACAAACAAACCTCTTCCAAAGACGGGGAAGCTGTAAAACTAGAGGGCATAACATGAAGCTGCAAGGTGGTAAATTGAAAGGCAATGTCAGGAAATATTTCTTCACTGAAAGGGTGGTGGATGTTTGGAATGCCCTCCCAATGGAAGTGGTGAGGGCAATCACGGTGATGGAATTCAAAACGGCATGGGATAAACACAGTGGATCCCTTTACAGCAACAGGATAAAAGCAAAATAAACGGTACCATCTAACTTCTGAACTATCTAGCGTCTGAACAAATAAGGGTGTCCTACATGGAGTGGTGGGTTCACCCCTAAACAGAAACAAAAACATGGGGAGGGGTGGCCTGCACAGAGTGACAGGTGCACCTACTCTTGCCATCTTGCTGGGCAGACTAGATGGACCATGCTGGTCTTTATCTGCCGTCACTTACTATGTTACTATATGGTAGTTTACTTTGTGTTTGTTTGTTTTTTAATATTGTATATAGGTTGGATATACAGATTAAATAGAAGGGCAGAAAGGGAGGAGTCCTGCAGAATGCCTTGCTCTTGTCTAAAAGTTGTAGAAGATAATTGACCAATTTTAACCTGTTGGGTGCAATTGGATAAGTAGGACTTAAACCAATTTATGACCTTACCTTGAAGACCAATTTGTTGAAGCCGTGAGATGAGTAGTTTATGATTGATGATATTGAAAGCTGCAGCAATATCAAGAAATACTAGAATAAAAGCCTGATTGCTGATGTTCAAGCCGCATACGAGTGTCTAATAGTGTTAGCATAAGTGTGTCTACGCTATGGTGAGGTCTAAACCCATGCTGATGATCATCCAGGCGCACATTTAGTTCAACAAAGTCTTGCATTTGGAGCTGAATAACTTTTTCAATTACCTTCGATAAGAACGGGAGATTTGAAATAGGTCTATAGGAGTTAGTATGTTTTTTGTCAGCGGTAGTTGATTTCCGTATAGGATGGCTTAATGCCTGTTTTAAGATAGTGGGCATAAGACCTTGATCTAGAGAGCAGTTTACAATCTCTAAGATGGTTGGAGACAACTCATTTTTGGTTGCTTTAATCCATCTGACCGGGCAGGAGTCAGTAGGTGATGTAGTGGTTTTGATGCTCATGATTATATTTTTGAGGTGCTTTAGATCTTTTAGGTGGAAAGTGAATTTATTATGTATAGAAAGGTTACAGTCAATGGATTGTATGTCAAAGGGATTTACGGGATT
This sequence comes from Ichthyophis bannanicus, assembly GCA_033557465.1. Lineage (NCBI taxonomy): Eukaryota > Metazoa > Chordata > Amphibia > Gymnophiona > Ichthyophiidae > Ichthyophis > Ichthyophis bannanicus. The sequence goes on from CM066034.1 coordinate 744,051,909, forward strand.
GTCGTCATCAATTGAGAGCTTGAGTTTGTCCATATAGTAATTTGCCTGTATTTGTGTACATGGCTATGTAGCTACCACCAAGAAAGCCTAACATAGGAACTAATATTACACTAGTCAAACCTGTTACTTAGCCCACACAATTTCTCCCTCGCCCTTTCAAACCACTTTCCTACATTCGGGCTTACAAATATCTCATGATAGAAGAGGAATCTTGTGCTGTCTAGTGAAACTGAAAATGAGGCCATAGTTAAATATATGAGCATTCTGAGGAGGTTCTATGTGGCAGCTTGCTTATTCCATGGCCTATGAAATCCTTGGGAAGCAGAGGTGAGATTTCAGAGTGTAGATGTCAATGTGTGCCCTGTCATCCCAGTATATGCTTTCAGCTTAATGGACTTACAAAAAAAAAAAAAATAGATGACACTGTGCCATAATGTACCAATAGTTCTCAAGTCAGGCAGGAAATACAGCAAAGCAGACTAGTTTTCCTGCTCTTCTCCAGAAATCAGTAGCCATGCCATTGGGGTCCCAATAATAGTTCACCAGCACTGCCAACTACATGGATCTATGAGCTGCTTAACCGTTGTGTCAGCCCTCCCATGCCCCTCTACATGAAACAAACATGACAGTAGAAAAAGACTATCTAGTCTGCCCTTCCGTATCAACCACTACAACAGTCCCCTTTTTTCCTTTAGAGAGCCTCTGTTTGTCCCTTTTTTTTATTTAAATTCAGATACCGTCATCTCTACCACCTCCACTGGGAGACTATTCCACGCACCTACCACCCTTTCCATAAAGAAATATTCTACATGCCCTTTTAGGAGTCCCCAAAGAAAACCAAACATCAGAGTAATACTATGGCTCAACAAGATCCTCATATAAAGGAGAGCATGCATCTCTTAGGAAGCAAAAGTTAGCATTGGCCAGAACCTGCCCTCACAAGCGCAGACTTCATTCCTGTTCTACTATGAATCTTGAGCTTCCTAAGCTGTGTGTGCACTGGCAATTGTGCATGGCATGTAGGTGACATTTGACATGGCAGAGACAAAGGCCCTTACCCCTAGAGAACATGTCGCTACATAGCACCAGACTAATTGGAGAAACTATTTTTTTCAAACACCACAATCTAATTCTGGAATTCATTACTAGAAGATGTAGTAAAAGCTGTTAGTGTAGCTGGGTGAAAAAAGGTTTGGACAAGCTACTGGAGAAAAAGCACAGTTACTTACCTGTAACAGGTGATCTCTGGGAACAGCAGGAATAAGTCTTCACATATGGGTACGTCGGTACCGACGGAGCCTGCACGGGAACGCTCCCCAGCTTCCCAAAAAGGAAAGCTTTTGGGAGCATCCCACAGCGCCTGCGTGCTGCCTTCCCGCCTTTCCTAACCGCCTCTCCCCAGTTTGCATTTTAAAGCTGAGACAAAGAGAGAGAGAAAAGGAAAAAGAGATAGAGAGATACAACTCCTAGGGGAGGTGGGTGGGTTGTGAAGACTTATTCCTGCTGTTCCCAGAGATCACCTGTTATAGGTAAGTAACTGTGCTATCTCCAGGAACAAGCAGGAATGAGTCTTCACATATGGGGACTCCCTAGCTAGAGATGCCTGGGAGATCCCCAAGGGTATGAGACCCTGGGAAGGGCTCTATCTCCTCCTATGGATCTCAGGCATCCATCCAGGGAAGGAGGGCAGGAGTTGATTAAGCATGGAACAGGTGTTTGAGAACAGCCTGACCAAACAAGGCATCCCGGCGGGAGTCCTTGTCCAAACAGTAATGGGCTGTGAAGGTATGAACCGAGGCCCAGGTGGCCGCTTGACAGATCTGGTCGATGGACACAGAATTTAGATGAGCCACAGAGGTGGCCATGGCCCTCACATTATGAGCTGTGACATGGCCCTCCAGAGAAAGGTTCTTACTCTGGTAGGCGAAAGAAATACACTGAGCAATCCATTGGACAGTGTCCTCTTAGAGACTGGAAGTCCCAAATGAGAGGGATCAAAGGCAACAAAGAGTTGAGAAGACTTTCTATGTTGCTGTGTCCTTTGTAAGTAAAAGGCAAGAGCTCTCTTACAATCCAGGGTATGAAGATTCCTCTCTGCACTTGATGCATGAGGACCTGGGAAAAAGACAAGTAAATATACCTCTTGATTAAGATGAAAAGGTGAGACCACTTTAGGCATAAAGTGTGGATTGGTCCTAAGGACTACCTTATCATGATGGAACCTTGTATGAAGTGGATTAGCCACTAAGGCCTGCAGTTCACTGATGCGGCGAGCTGAGGTGACTGCAATGAGGAAAATAACCTTCCAGGAAAGAAATTTCAAGGAGGTGGTGGCTAAAGGTTCAAAAGGTGGCTTCATAAGCTGACCAAGAACCAGATTTAAATCCCATGCCACCGGAGGAGGCCTAATGGGAGGTTTAGTTAAAGTTAGGCCTCTCATGAATCTTGCAATAAGAGGATGAGAGGAAATAGGCTGTCCATTGATAGGCTTAAGGGATGCTGCAATAGCACTCAAATGGACCCTTACTGAATTTGTCTTAAGGCCTGCATTGGAGAGATGCAGGAGATATTCCAATAGAGAATTCAAAGGTAGTGCTAGAGGGTCAAGACCCTTCTCAGTACACCAAATGGAAAACCTTTTCCATTTAAAGGCATAGGAACGTCTAGTAGAAGGTTTTCTGGAAGCATGGAGGATATCCTTCACCTGCTGAGAAAGATTCCAACCTTGAAGGTCTAGGCCTTCAGCAACCAAGCTCTGAGGTGAAGGGACTTGGGGTTTGGGTGCCACAAAGTCCCCTCCTCCTGGGACAGAAGGTCTGGAGCAGCTCCCAAGTCTAGGGAGGGAGCTTGAGAGAGATGCAGAAGTAGAGGGTACCACACTTGGCGTGGCCAGCGTGGAGCTATGAGGATCATGGATCCTTGATCCCTCTGGAGCTTGAACAGAATCTTGGGAATTAAGGGAATGGGTGGAAAGGCCTACAGGAAGTCTTGACCCCAGTGAAGGAGGAAGGCATCCTTGGCCTGAACTCCCTGACACAGAATTCTGGAACAGAACCGGGGAAGTTTGGCATTCCACGGACTTGCAAAGAGGTCTATGTCCGGGGTTCCCCACTCTTGAAAGATTCTGAGTACTTGGTCCATGTGCAGGGACCATTCGTGTGGAAGCAGAACTCAACTGAGTCTGTCTGCCCAAGAGTTTTGGATTCCTGGAAGGTATACGGCCAGGAGATGGATTTGATGCTCTCTGGCGAAGGCCCACAATCTTAAAGCTTCGTTGCAAAGCGACAGAGAGCCAGTTCCTCCTTGCTTGTTTATGTAAAACATGGCTACCTGATTGTCCGTATGAATGAGGACTGTCTTGTAGCTGAGCAGGGTATGGAAGACCTTGAGAGCTAGAAAAACTGCTCGGAGCTTCAAGTGGTTGATATGTAGAGAGGTCTCCTGTGGAGACCAAGTGCCCTGAGTGGAGAGGTCTTGTAGATGAGCTCCCCAACCTGTTTGGGAGGCATCTGTTGTGAGGGTTGCCTGGGGCAACAACTGTTGGAAGGGGGACCCCAGCAACAGATTTTGGGTGGACATCCACCACTGGAGAGACCAAAAGAGGCGCCTGGAGGTTGCTATTTGGTCTGAGAGAGCCCCTGATGCTTGAGTCCACTGGGTGGACAAAGTTCATTGAGCTGCTCTCATGTGAAGACGAGCATAGGGTACCACATGCACTGTGGATGCCATGTGGCCTAGCAGTTGTAGCATCTCCCGGGCAGTTAAATGGCTCTTTGACAATCTGGGAGGCTAACTGCACTAGGCGTAGGCAACGGGCCTGAGGAAGATAGGCCCTTGCAGTGGTAGTATCTAGCCAGGCCCCTATGAACTCTAGGGACTGAGTAGGGGTGAGCTGGGACTTTGGGAGGTTTACCACAAGTCCCAGATACTGCAGAATGTGCCTTGTGCAGTCCAGGGAAGTCTGGGCCTCTGACTGAGATGGAGCTCGGATGAGCCAGTCGTCCAGGTATGGGAATACAAATATTCCCAGAGTGCGTAGAAATGCAGCTACTACTGCCATGCATTTGGAGCAGAGGCCAGACCAAAAGGAAGCACCCTGTATTGGTAATGCTTTCCTTGGAAAAGAAAACGGAGGAACCTTCTGTGAGATGGATGGGATGAGGACATGTGTGTACGCATCCTTGAGATCTAGAGAACAAAGCCAATCCTGACTCTGAAGGTATGGAAGGAGAGTGCCCAGAGAAAGCATCTTGAATTTCTCCTTGCACAGAAATTTGTTCAATTCTCTGAGATCTAATATGGGTCTGAAGCCCCCTGTTTTCTTTGGGATGAGAAAGTAGGGGGAGTAAAACCCTGACCCTTGTTGAAGAAGAGGTACTTCTTCTATTGCCCCTTGGGCAAGAAGGGCAGCCACCTCCTGACCTAGAAGGTCGAGGAGAGATGTTCGAGAATTGAAATGTCTCACCATGGTATGAGGAGAAAGGTTTGAGAAATGAAGCTTGTAGCCCCCCCCCCCCCTTATAATGGAGAGGAACCACTGCTCTGCTGTAATTTGCTCCCATTTGGGAGCAAAATGAGCTAACCTTCCTGGAATGGTGAGAGGCTCTGGCTGTTTCAGAGCCAGAAAGGCTAAGTTCTCTAGCATCAAGTCAAAAACCCTGAGGAGGCTGGGTCTGCTGAGTTGCAGCAGCCCCTGTAGGCTTAGGCCTGGCCTGTTTAGGTTGCTCACACTTAGCAGCAAAACGACCTGTAGATGATTGTTGGCCAGAAGCAGGATGGAATCTGCCTTTCTGGAAAAAAGACTTCTTGAAAGGTTTTTTCTTGGCAGGAATGGAGGTTGACTTTGAAAGTCTATCCAAAGCAGAATTTTCTGCATCCATTTGAGTGGCTTTTATTTGCCAATCTTTGCCAAACAAGTTTTCTCCTGTACAGGGAAGATTTCCCAAGCCATCCTGGACCCAAGATTCTAGATCAGAAGCTTGGAGCCAAGCAATTCTGCGTGCAGCTATGGCAATGGCCGAAGCCCTGCTGGCACCCACAAAGGAGTCAAAAGCTGTACGGTTGGAAAACTTTGAAATATCTTGAGTATGCTTAAGCCAAATAAGAAATTCTTCCCTTTTATCCTCTGGAAGAAAAGGGAGGAAGGTGTGCAGCTTATCTGCAACGTCTTTCAGAAACATACCCATATAAAGACTATAGGAGTTGATTCTGGCAATGAGCATACTGGCCTGGAAGATTTTCCTACCAAAAGCATCCAAGGTCCTGCATTCTCTTCCTGGAGGAGCAGAGGAGTGTCTTTTTGCACTCTATCTTTTTCATAGCTGACTCCACCACAATAGAATGGTGAGGAAGCTGTGTTTTATGAAACCCAGGACAAGAAGGGACACAGTACATAGTGTCCAATCTACGAGAATGAGGAGATATAGTGAGAGGAGTCTCCCATAAGAATCATGTGATCATAAAGAATCTCATGAATTGGCAAGGTGACTGCCTCCTTAGGAGCCTTAGAATAACCTAAAATATCCAATTTTTTAGCTCTAGGCTCTGATTCAGAGGTTACTGAAATAAAAAGCCCTTTAGCCACTTCTCTTATGAAGTCTTGAAAGGACAAGTCCTCTGGAGGAGACATTCTTCTTTTTGGAGAAGGCGGCTCTTCAGGAAGGGCTATGGATACTTCAGCAGACTCCTCCGATGCATCAGAATCTTCGGAGGAATCAAAGTATCGACTGTCAGGGTGCTCTTCCAAAGCTCGATACGCGTATCGAGCAGTATCGACATCGGGCGTCATCGGTACCGGTTCGGTACCGATGGGCATCCCTGGACAGGGAACCGCTGCAGTCGGCATCCTGGTCGATGTCGATGCAGTCGGTACCGGTACCGACACTGGTGCCGGTACCGGAGCTGATACAGACAACGGAGTTTGATGTGGTATCAGCGGCATCGCAGCTTGAATGAAGGCCGTGATAGCCTGGTGCATGGATAGGACATTCTGATCCATCGACGCCATGAATGCCTGGAATTCGGTACCGGAAGGTTGCGCCGGTACCCCAGAGCATTTTAACAGGTGATCGGTCGAGGTCGTGCCATCGATGTCAACCTGTAACCCCATAGGTGGAGCTTTGGAAGCCGGAGCTTCCCGCCGGGGTTGTTTTGCCGGTGCAGGATCCTCGAGGGCAAGCCCGGAGGCATCTCGATGCTTGGAAGGAGATCTACCCTTCGAGGACCGGCTGGATTTATGTTTGGTTACCTAAGATCCATGGGAGGAAGAAGCCCTGGAAGACGTCGATGCCACTGAAGCTGCATCAGAGGGAAACAGCACATGGAGCTTAGCTGCTCGATTCTGTAAACCTAGTTTAGACATCAAGGCGCAGGACGAACAATCCAAAATGGAGTGGTCAGGACCCAAACATTTAAGACACCATTCATGGGTGTCGGTGACAGAAATAGTACCGCTGCACTTAGTGCATTTTTTAAACCCGGAGGCTGGTTTTTCCATGAGGAAAATTTCTCGTGAGGCCTAAGGCCCAAAAGAGGAAAAACACACTAAGTGAGGGAAAAATATGTTGGGTTTTTTGGGGTTTTTTTATAAGAAAAGAAAGACCGGCGGTACCGGTCCGACGTCGGGGAAGGCAGACGCGCGACCAAAGAAATAAAATAAAACAAAGAACTTCTTCAGCGGTGACAGGAACACGACCTGCTGGCTCCACGGAAAAGAAGAACTGGGGAGAGGCGGTTAGGAAAGGCGGGAAGGCAGCGCACAGGCGCTGTGGGATGCTCCCAAAAGCTTTCCTTTTTGGGAAGCTGGGGAGCGTTCCCGCACAGGCTCCGTCGGTACCGACGTACCCATATGTGAAGACTCATTCCTGCTTGTTCCTGGAGATAAATCCATAAACTATTAAAAAGAAAGAGGACCTGGGAAATCCACTGCTTACCCAGGGTAAGTGACATGGAATCTTTGTACCTTTATGGGAAACTGACAAATACTTCTGACCTGGATTGGCCACTGTTGGAAACAGGATACTGGGCTTGATGGCCCTTAGTCTGTCCCACTACGGCCTATCTTATGTTCTTATGAGCTTTTCAGAGAAAAAACTACCATCTAGCTACTACTATCACTGCACTGGACAGAGATGATATTCAAGTCATACAGGGCAGCCACCACATAAGCGGCTCTAGACCCCAAATCTGTTGTGTCTGGGCTATCCAGCAAATGCTGAATCCATCGCAAGAGGGCTTGGGCCACCAGGCCTGCACACAAGGCCATCTAAGAGCTACTCCTGTTGGAATTCTGCAAAAATAATTTAAACTTGTGTGTCAAAAGGTCTGAATTATATGAAATTCTGCATGCTTTGTTTGTCAAAATAGAAGCATATTGTTTTTAAATAACTTAAAATAAAATACAGAAAAAAAATATGAAAAGTGAAAAATTTTGATTTTGTGTGTAGAATTCCAGCAGGAGTGAAGAGCCTAAGGCAGAAGCCATAAAGGCATTCTTAAGAACAACCTTTCTCTACCTATCGTGAGGCTCTTTGAGCGCAGCACACCCTTCCACCAGGATGGTTGTGCGCTTTGTCACTGCTGTGAAGAGGGCATGCCCACAAGACCCCAAACAGCTGATCTTGGGTAGAGCAGCGAGGACCTCAGAGCCTAGAGTCTAGGGCACAGCTCAGGGGTTTTCTACCTGATAGACTATGAACTGCTGCATAGGACCAGGCATTAGAATGAATGTCACAGGAGCAGGGCCAGCTCTAGAGTTGGTCCTAAGTGTTGGAGCCCTAGGCGAACCTCAAGCTTTACACCCCCCTCTAGCTGTCAAAATCTGTTATTTACCTTTAAATGGCCTGCTTTTGCTGCCCTCCAGAGGTTGCTGCCCTAGGCCAGGGGTGGGCAATTCCGGCCCTCGTGCATCACAATCCAGCCTGGTTTTCATTATGTCCCTAATGAAAATTCATGAGATCTATTTGCAACCACTGCCTTCCATTGTATGGAAATAGGTCCATGAATATTCATTAGGGACATCGTGCACCGTAATCCAGCCTGGTTTTTATGATGTCCCTAATGAATATTCATGGACCTATTTCCATACAATGGAAGGCAGTGGTTGCAAATAGATCTCATGAATTTTCATTAGGGACATAATGAAAACCAGGCTGGATTGTGATGCACGAGGGCCGGAATTGCCCACCCCTGCCCTAGGCGACCGCCTAGTTTACCTAGTGGTTGGGCCGGCCCTGCGCAGGAGACCGAACACCCTCCATGAGACTGCCTGCCTGTTAACCTTGCCCAAGAGCAGTCTTGACATCATACAGAGCTGCCATAGTGTCCCAATAGGATTTTCCTGTGCACTTTCTGCAAAATAGACCAAACATTGAGATCCCTAGCCTTCCTGTAGGGCAGAGGTTCCCAACTCCAATACTGGAGGGCCAATCATCATTCAGGTTTTCAGGCTGTCCCTAATGAATATGCATGAGATACATTTGAATACAATGGGGGCAGTGCATGCAAATGCATCTAATGCGTATTTATTAGGGACAGCCTGAAAACCTGAATGATGTTTGGCCCTCCAGGACTGGAGTTGGGAACCTCTGCTCTAGGGTATTCACCCCATCCTCCTCTGGATTTACCTTCTGGAGAAAAAAAATTCTCTGCAGCATCCCAACCAACCCCTACAGGAAGCACCAGATATTCACACAGGCCTGGGAGGCCCAGTTGCCAAGGAAAACAGCTTTCCTCCCCCCCCCCCCCCAAATGTAAAAATACTTTATTGCAAGCAGCAAGAGAACCAAATGCAACCCACTGAATTCAATGGGAGGGAAACATACAGAAAAAAAAAAGCAAAGAAACCAAGCAGATAGGTCATCAAGAGGAAAGAGGGACATGGGCCTGACATACCAAACCCCTCTCCCAGGGACTCCCCCTCCCGTCTGCTCTTTGGCCCAGCAAGCACTACAGAGCAACATTTCTACAGACCTCAAATCACCTTCTCAACCCAAGCCTTGGAACACACCTAGCTGGTTGTGCGTTCAGGATATCCACAAGAATGAATATTTGTATGTAATGTCTTCACTGTATGCAACTCATGCATATTGATTTCGAATATCCTAAACACACAATCAGTTGGGTGCGTCTTGAGGACTATTTGAAAACCACTGTTTTAACCACCTGGCACTATGCCAAATCATTTTTGCACAAGTCTTTGCTGAAGTAGCTCCAGTTAGGTAGTGGCCAGAGGCCCCTCACACATAACAGGGACACGGTGCTTATTACCTAAATTAACCTAAACTAACTCACACCATAATCCTGATATTACAGTGGTAAAATCAATGACACTAAAGGGAATATTTATTAAGCCAGGCTGTTAACCCATGGAGTTGCAATTAGAATGGGTTAACTGTTAGGGGTATGTTTACCATGCCAGGCTAAGACACTATTTCATTGAAAGACTGCATCCAAAAATCCAATATTGCTGCTCCTACTATTCACCATCTAGTACCAAGGACAAAGAAAAAACAAAGTGATCTGCTTTCCTATCCAGCTCTTCTAGTTATAATATAGGCTTCAATAAAGCGGTATAACAGAATTGCAAATAGGCTATATAACCATCCTATAACCATCCTTCCACAAATTATTCAGGAACTTGTATGGTCCACTGGCAGCACAAATACACTATTTGATCATACATGAAATATAAAAAGATTTTTTAATATGTACTACCTAAACCCACGCCACAAGCAGGTTAGAATGAAAGATATTTATTAGTTGTTTCAGTGAAGTAAGCCCAAAATTAAAGTGCTGGCACTATTAGGTGTTTTATCGAATTTATGCAGGTGAAATTCAGTTCTTTCCTTTTGAGGATTTCTATTAATGAAGCACTGGCTAAGCTTTTTGAATGTGTTAATCACAGAGGAATGATGTCTAGAAATAGGCTAGCTACACATTTAAGATGGACAGAAGTGATGGTCTGCAGTAGGCTGCAAATCAATAATGTGCCAGAACAAGCAAAGACTGGCAAAGACTTGGGTGCCATTGCTTACTCAGGTGCAATGCCTTGGTGTTATTCCTGACTCACTGTCTATGAAGCCTCAGACTAGGGAGACTAAACCTTGTAGGCTCCATTATGTGGAATGAAAACCATTTTGAATAAAGACTTCTTCAAAATTGTTTTTCAGACCATGATGTTGATTAGATTAAAATTGTAACTCCCTTTACTTTGATCTGCCTGCTAATTCATAAAGACCTTAGCAGATGTTTCAAAATGCAGCTATGCAGCTTGCAACTGGATTAAAAAAAAACTGAACCATATTAAACAAATTTTATTTACTCTACACCAACTGCATTTAAGTTCAAACATTACGGCATCACACATTAAGTACTGAAGCACATTTGCTTAACATATAAGGTACTCAGTTTAACACAATTTGTATGTCACCATTATTCTGATGCGCATTTTTGCTCTTTTATATATTTTTTTATTCAATGGTGAGACTATTGGTTCACTCTGTCTTCTCCCTTGGCCAAGGATGTTTCCCTTATGTTCAGAGCCCTGCATTTTTGCATTTTATATTACTTTCATTTTTAGTGAGTAAGGAAACTCATTTATTAATTGGGTACCACAGTAAGGTTGTTCATACGATTCTCCCCCACACTGAGAACAGTCTCCCCCTCCCCAGGGCCACACCAAGGGCTGTGCAAGTGGTGCAGCTGCACAGGGCAAAAGTACAGAAAGGGCTCCGATATCACTGGGCTTTCCAGGAAGCTCAAAAACAGTAAGTTACTGCATGTGGCTGTGGCAGAGAGGGGCACCAGATTAATCATATAGGGCACATTTCTAGCTCTGTACAGTCCTACCCACGCCTCCCTCCTCAGGGCCCTGTGGAGTTGTCCTGTTCCTCTTAGGCAAACTAGTGCTATGAGAAACAGCTCTAGAAACAGTGTAGCTCTTAGCTCTAGGAGAAAATGTTGTATCAGTGCTTCAAGTACCATTGAGTCCTACAGGACTCAATCCTATCAGCAACACTGTAATGTGGGCCAGGAGAGTCAGGTCTATCTGCACTGATGCAGCAGACTACACACCTTGCCACCTGTTGGAGGCAGACAAAATATTGGATTCTCTCAGTTCTGCACAAAAAGGAGCAGAAATAATTTCATGAAGTCCAACTTGGCCAAGTTTTGACATCTTAAGCCACAGTTTTTGGGCCCGAGATGCCAAGAGCCGTCATATAAATTCCTTAGGTGCGTTTACACTTACATTTTGAAAGTCTGACCCCTGAAGGCGGCTTAACCATCGAAACTTGGCTAAATCAGGCTTCCTGAAATAAAAGTTTCCCGTTGCAAGGCCTGGTCCGTTTTCTGCTCTTTTTTGTGTGGTTCATTGGACTATAGAAAGTTTGCCTCCTTCGTATTTTTTTTTTTTTGGACTTCACTCTGTTCTGCACCACCAGATACCTTCTGATGACATCACTGAAAGATGTTCAAGTCTGCCTCTACTTGCTAGCAAGGGAGCATAACTCACTCGTCTGAGCTGGGCTAGGCTGGCAGGACAAAGAATATTGTTTTTATGCCACCTTGGTTAAAGAACTGGACCACCACAAAATAAATGTCGTATACTTAACTGGAATCAGAAAACTTAAAATTAAAAATGTATATGCTGCTCTTACAAAAATTTACATCTGTCTAGTGTAGCTTACAAACAAAAACAAACATTTAATCCAACTATAAAACCTGCCATATCATCTTCCAAAAACAGTTACTAACAAAGATCCAGTTCTAGCTGTCCCCAAGTAGCTGCTTACCCATAGCTGACAATTTTGACAACACATTAAAATGACTTAATGAAGTACAAATGTTAAAAACACAAAGCCCAATGTACAATGCATGTTTACCCACAGATAAAATAGGAGGAACAGATAAAATGGGAGGAACATCTCTCTCAATGCAACATGTCAGCTGATAAATCAAGATGGAAAAAAGAAATGGTCAGTAGACCAAATTTAAATTCACCAATAGAGGAAAGCCACACACAGGTATTCTACAAATCCACACTAACTTTACAAAAATAATAAATCTATCAGACAAAAAAAGCATAAATGAACTAAGGGGTATGTTTAATGAAGTCCACGCCGGTAGCACACATTTGCAGCATGAAAATTAGTATGGAGGCCCATGCAAATTTTGGAAGAGCATGTGCATCTACTCCCCTCTGCTGATAGTGAGTCAGTAATGTGCAGCACTCTGCTCCCTGGCATGTGGATGTATTTTAGCCACCCACTGATGTGATTATTCCGTGCTCCCATGATAAGCAGTTAATGCATGATTTTTAGCACAGCACCCCACATTAAGGTGCAGCAAAGATGGCCCTAATGGCTAGTGTACATGAGTAAACATGTTCCTAAGTTATGTTGCTTCTTAGCTACCAAAAGGGGCCGCTACAAGGAAATAGATCTACACCTGTGAGTATTAATTGTCTGAAAAATGTTAAATCTTGAGGAAAAAGGAAATTCTTTGGGTTAAAGCTGAAAGATCTTTGCATTTTAGAATTTAGTGTTTTTGCTGAGTCAGTCAGGTCTCAGTACCATGACAGAGCTTTATATTTACAGGTCAAAGCAGAGTATAGCTTAGCATAGAAAAGTAAATTAAGAAGGCCCCCCCCCCCCCAATTTCAATCAAATCAGAGTATAGCTTAAACACAAAGTTAAATAGAGTAAATAATTACTGAAAAGTTGTTTCTAGAGAACTTTTTATCTAAATCAAATCAGAGCATAGCTTAGCATACAGGTAGAATAGTCCTGAGTAGGAAGAAATGCACTTGTTTCTAGTGACCTTTACAAAGATGCCTTCCAGTTAGGAGGCAAAAGATCTGTGAAGCTGTCTTGAATAGGCGTTAAAGGCAAGTGACAGATCAAAGGAGCAATTTAAAAGGCCCCCTTCTATCAAACCAAGGGCTGCGTGAGTCACCCAGGAAATTCGTAAGCCTTTACCTTAGAAGCAAGCCAACTTTTAATAGGTCTTCATTCCCTCCCTTACCTCCCCACCCACTTCTGGGATAATAGTAGTTTTATGGGCTCTTAAACCTCTTAAAGGGAAGTGCGTGCCCATATTCACTCAGGTGCAGCTGTTTATCCTCAAGCATACATTAAGGACCTGAGCTTAATTAATCTTGAGGTGAACAAAGTCCATTAAACATACTATATTAGATATATTTTTATTAGTATAAATATCCCCAGCAAATCTACGTAAGTAAACAACTTAAATACATAAACATAACTTTAAAACTAAGATGCAGACAGCAGTCCAGCAGCGATATGGGGGCTATCCATAGAACAGGAAACATTTCGGAAACTCCTACCCTGGAAGTTCTGGATTTCAACTTTCTACCTAAAAGACTAAATTTGGCCTCCAGAACCTCCCTACCTACTTTATGTCACTGGTATCAACATGTACCAAGACAGCAGACACCTCCCCAATACTATCTAAGACCTTGTCTAGGGGGTGCATGAGGTCCTCTACCTTTGCACCAGGCAGGCACGTTACCAGGAGATCCTCACATCTACCAGCCATCCAGCTATCTACATGCCTAATGATCGAATCACCAACTATACCATCTGTCCTAACCCTTCCCTCGTGGGAACATGGCCTTGGAGAGACCTCCTTGCTGCAAGAGGGTTTTACATCACCTGGAGAACAGGTCCTAGATACAGGATCACTTCCTGCCACACCAGGGTGATGCTCTCCTATCACATGACCCCTCTCCTCCATGGCAACAGGGATGCTTCCAGACTGGAGGATGGACTTCAGTACTCTGTCTCCCTTATGGTGGAGCGGTTGTTCTCTATGTTAGAAAAGGCATTCAGTCACACAGGATTAAAGTTTTGCAGGAAACAAAACACACTGTAAAATCTCTATGGATTGAAATGCCATGTAAAAAAGGGAAGGCGATGGCAGTGGGGATGTACTATTGTCTGGCCATAATGAACAAAAGGATGATGAAATGCTCAAAGAAAAAAGTTACAGCATAGTAATAATGGGTTATTTCAATTACCCCGGTATCGACTGGGTCAATGTCACAGCGGGACATGCTAGGGAAATAAAGTTTCTAGATGAAATAAATGACTACTTCTTGGAGCAACTGGTTCATGAACCGACAAGAGTGGAAGTCATCTTGGACCTAGTCCTTAGTGGAACAAAAGAACTGGTGCAAGAGATAAGGGTGTTGGGATCACTTGGCAATAGTGATCATAGTATGAGCGTGTTTGATTTACTAAATGGAGGAAGGACAGAAAGTAAATCCACAGTACTACCTTTTAACTTTCAAAACAGTGACTATGATAAGATGAGGAAAACAATTAAGAAAAAACTAAAAGGAGAAGCTGCAAAGGTTAAAGTTTTACATCAAACATGGGTGTTTAAAAATACTATCTTGGAAGCCCAGACTTGCCGTATTCCACGCTTTAAGAAAAGTGGAAGTCCAAAAAACTGTCAGCATGGTTCAAAGGCAAAGTCAGAGAGGCTGTTGTAGCCAGAAAAAGCATCTTTCAGGAAATGGAAAAAGGAGCTAAATGACAAAAACTGGAAACAAGCACTGGCAAGTTAGATGCAAGTCACTGTGATAAGGCAGGCAAAGAGAATTTGAAAAAAGGCTTGCTGTGGAAGCAAAAATGCATAATAAATTTTTTTCAAGTACATTCATAGCAAAAAACCTGTGAAAGAGTCAGTTGACCACTGGATAATGGAGGGGTATAAAAGGAGCACTAAGAGGGGACAAGGCCATAGTGGAGACACTAAATGAAATCTTTGCTTCGGTCTTTATTGAAGATGGATGTAGGGAAGTTACCCAAGCCTGAAATGGTATTTAAAGCTGATGCAGCAGAAGAACTGAAAGAAATACTGATAAACCGGTAAGCTCAATTACAACTATTTGATAAACTGAGACAGTAGCAAGTCACCTGGACTGGATGATATACATCCAAGGGTGTCGAAAGAACTGTAATATGAGACTGCAGACCTACTATTAATAATCTGTGAACTATCATTAAAATCATCTGTAGCACCTGACGATTGGAGAGTGGCCAATGTAATTCCATTTATTAGAAAGGGTTCCAGGGGTGATCAGGGAAACTACTGACTAGTGAGCCTGACATCAGTGCCAGGAAAAATGGTAAAGTATTAAAAAAAAAAAAATCATTAAGAACAAAATTTGTGAACATGTAGATAGTCAACATGGCTTTAACCAGGGAAGGTCTTGTTTTACTAATCTGTTACATTTTTTTAAAAGTGTAAACAAGTAGACAATGGTGGGTCCATCGATGTAGTGTATCAGAATTTTCAGAAAGCCTTTGATAAGGTCCCTCATGAGAGACTCTTGGTGAAATTAAAAAGTCATGCAATAGGAGACAGTGTACTGGTTAAAAGATAGAAAGCAGAGAGTAGGGCTAAATGGCCAATTTTCCCAATGGAGAAAGGTGAATAGTGGAGTACCACAGAGATCTGTACTGGGGTCAGCTGCTTTTTAACATTCATAAACGACCTGGAAATGGGAATAAAGAGTGAGGTAATCAAATATGCAGATGACACAAATTTATTTAAAGTTGTTAAAACCCAACAGGATTGTGAAAAATTGCAAGAGAACCTTAATTCGAAGACTGGACATTCAAATGGCAGATGAAATTTAATGTGTACAAGTGCAAAGCTATGCACCTAGGAAAGAACCACCCAAACTATGGGTACACATTAGGAACCACCACCCAGGAAAAAGATTTAGGCATCACTGTGTAGAGCATGTTGAAACCCGCTGCCCAGTGTGCAGTGGCGGCCAAGAAAGCAAATAGAATGCTAAGAATCATAAGGAAAGGAATGGAGAATAAAACAAAGGATGTTATAATACCTCTGTATTGTTCCATGGTGCGACCGCACCTCAAGTAGTGTGTGCAGATCTGGTCTCCGTATCTTAAAGGATATAAGAGAATTAGAAAAGGTACAGAGAAGAGACACCAAAATGGTAAAGGGCATGGAAGGATACCCCTATGAGGAGGGGCTAAAAAGTTTAGAGTTTTACAACCTGGAAAAGATACGACTGAGGGGAGATATGATAGAGATCTATATATTAATGGAGTGAAACAGGTAAACATAGATCAAATGTTTTCTCCATCAAAATGTAGAAAGACGAGGGGACATGCAATGAAGCTACGGTATAACCCATATAAGACTAATAGGAAAAAATATTTTTTCACTCAACGTGTAATCAAACTCGAATTCGTTACCAGAGGATGTAGTAAAAGCTGCTAGTAAAGCTGTTAGTGAAGCTGGGTTTAAAAAAAAAAAAAGGAAGGAAGATTTGGCCAAGTTTCTGGAGGAAAGGTCCATAAACCATTATTAAAAAGGGGACACAGGAAATCCACTGCTTGTCCCAATACAAGCATCATGGAACCTTTGTCTTCTGAGGAAACTGCTAGGTACTTGTGGCCTAGATTGGCCACTGTTGGAAACAGGATACTGGGCTTGATGGACCTTGGCCTCACCCAGTATGGCATATATTTTATATTCTTAGCTTGCATAACCCAGTTCAGGTTTCTCTTGAGCTCTCTAACATCTTCAACCTCGTATTCATGTCTTCAGACCTCCTCCCTGACCCACATCAGGAATCCCACACTAACCTCCCAGTACCCTGGTCGGATCATGCTGCCATACTCTTCACCATCCACCTCACCCCAAAGAAAACAATGCACACACCAATTGTACTCACAACCTGTAAATTCCAAGAATTCAAGAACACTTCCTTGAAACAATCACCCTTCTACTAGACACCAAAGCTAAGGTGGACCTCAAGAAGTTGACTCAAGGTTGGACCACCCCCCGTCTACAGCAGCTCTTGCCTCTCCAAAGCAGCCCCATGGTTCTCCACCCTCCAGAAGCAAAAAGGTTTATTACACTGGACTGAACGTAAATGGAGAATCACTAGAGACCCACTCCTGCAAACTTCATACGTGAAAAAGCTTATATTATACAACACACACTAAAATGTAAAAAGGAATACTACACCAATCTCATCATGGGGGGCAATAAAGCAAGAGCTCTTCTCCATAGCAAAATCTCTCATAAAAGCATAGTTACTTACCTGTAACGGGTGTTCTCCAGGGATAGCAGGAATCAGTCCTCACATATGGGTGATATCTGTGCCGGAGCCCTCACAACAGCATCTCCCCAGCTTTCAAAGAAAGCCTTCTGGAAATGCCACCATGCATGCGTGGTCCCCTTCAAGCCCAAGGGTGCCAGCTTGCTCAGACAGACATAGCTAGAGCAGACAAAAGATAGCGGCAAATGCAGCAACTCCACAGAGAGGAGGGAGGGTTGCGAGGACTGATTCCTGCTGTCCCTGGAGAACACCCGTTACAGATAGCTACAGCATCATGTGCACATGACAAAACAACAAACAAATCTGCTGCTCTGCAAACCACACCAAGAATCTGCGACATTTGAAGGCATAGGCTCGTCTCATGGAGTTCTTACAAGAGGCCATGAGGACCTCCTCTACCTCTCTTGGGAGGTTGAAGGGAGCCAAAGCTACCCAATTCAGCAGCCATGCTGTTAATATCAGGGACCCCAGGTTGTGGTGGTAAAGGGAGCCCTCCTCCTAAGCAGTCCCAGGACGTTGTCCAGAGGAACTGGGAGCTCCATCGAGAGAAGGAGCAGCAGAGGGAACCAGGTTTGCCTGGGCTATCATGGAGCTGCCAGGATCAGAGAAGCCTTGTCCTGCAGGACCTTGAAGAGGTTCTGGGTGATCAGTGGTGTGGGAGATAAGGTGTACAAGAAGGGCCCTCTGACCACAAGATGAGGAAGCTATCCGCCACTATCTGAAACAGGTGTGACTGGCGACAGCAGAAGCAGATCCAACACAAAAACCTTCCTCCTGAGTGTAAAACAATGTCAAAACCAAAAACACAAAAACCCAGTGAAAAAGAACCAATTATTCAGAACAATTTTTTTGTCGGAATGGCCAGCCCAGTATAGAGGAAAAACACCTCTTACCGCCGTGGCCTGTCCCTTTTAATCATTTAATCCAAAAAAGCATTTGTTAAAAATAGCTAATACTAAGCTTATTGAAGAAGAACAGGCTGTGAAAATGCTGTAGTCAACAGTGTGCTAGGTACGACGTGACACGTTTCGGGGGTCTAGCCATAAGCCCCCTGCTTCAGGTCAGACCACTGTTCAATAACATCAGCCTTGAAATCACTCCTGAATGAAACGGTTTTTATAACCCAGGCTTCAAAGTTAGACCGCCTCCCAATGGGACACGCCCATCAGGTAAGCATATACAGAAACACCAATCAGAACAGGAAAGAGGAACCACCAATCAGGAACCCCTCCTAATCAGAATGGTTAAAGGATGGTATGCCAATCCAGCTGTTGATTAAGACCCTCCGGGTATATAGTGCTCAGACGGAAAATCCATTTTTGTTCCAAATTTTGTAACATCTGAACTCTGTCACCACCTCTAGGGTTGGGGGGCACATGATCCAAGATGCGCCACCGAAGATCTTCAAACTGATGTAGGTTTTCCAAGCAGTGGCTAACCATAGGCGCTGTCAACAAATGTGTACGTAGCCGAGAGGCATGCTCCCCTCAGCGTTGCTTACAAGTCCGCGATGTCTGTCCCACATAAAAAAAGCGTACAGGGACAGATGATCAAATAAACCACATGATCAGTGGTACAGTCCGTATGCCATCGGGTATAATAACGCTTCTGAGTACGATTATCTATCCAAAACAACCCCGACAGGATGCTCGAGCAATAGGGACAGGAACCGCAAGGAAAATGACCCGCATCCGGATGTCTTGAAAGGGGGCGATCCAGAGGGACAGTAGTCTTCACCAGCAGATCCCGGAGGTTTGCCTTGCGAGAGTAAGCAATTTGCAATGGCCTTCGAAAACAGGTGTGTATAGCCAAAATGGGCCAAAATTTGTGAACCAACCGAACAACGGCTGAAGTGCCCTTCATAAAAGGAAAAACACCGGTAATTTTGTCACTGGACTGTGCTGGAGCACGAGGTTGTAAAAGCCATTCCCGATGTGTAATGTGGGCCCGTTTATAAGCGATTTGAACAGCCTTAGATGGATATCCTCTAGATATAAGTCGGGAGCTGAGATCTTTAGCATGAATTTTAAAATCAGACAGCTCAGTACAATTACGACGAAGCCGCAAAAATTGCCCATAAGGCAAACCCCGTTTCAGAGCTGGAGGATGATAGCTATCAAACCTCAATAGCGTATTACGCTGAACCGGCTTCCGATATAATGAGGTTGAAAAGCCATTTAGAGTCCACTCGATCATGATGTCCAGAAATTGGATTTTATCTGTTTCCACTTGAGCCGTAAATTTTATGTTGGGTTTAAACAAATTCAAAGAGCTCAAAAAAGAATCTAAATCAGCTCTATTGCCAGTCCAGATGAAAAAGACATCGTCAAGAAATCTTTTCCAAAATGAGACCTTTGAAAACAGCGGATGTGAATAAACATAAGATTCCTCAAACCAGGCCATATATATGGTGGCTATGGAAGGGGCCACAGTCGCACCCATTGCAATTCCCAAGATTTGCAAGTAAAATTGCTGTTGGTACAGAAAAAAAATTATTATTGAGCACCATATCAAGGTCAGTCAAGAAAAAAATGTTTTGGAATGCGATCAGGGAGCGGAATAGGATGCTGCAAAAAACCGGACATCACCTCCCTTTGATCAATGTTGGTGTACAATGACTGGACATCGAGGGTAACAAGGAACGGACAAGTGAGTACATCAGTATAAGCTGACAACTGATGTAGAAAATCACCCGTATCCTTTATATATGAAGGCACTGCCGCTGCCAGCGGTTGCAAAAAAAGATCACAGAACTGAGACAACGGTTCCAATATCTAATAGTATTAGCTATTTTTAACAAATGCTTTTTTGGATTAAATGACTAAAAGGGACAGGCCACGGCGGTAAGAGGTGTTTTTCCTCTATACTGGGATGGCCATTCCGACAAAAAAATTGTTCTGAATAATTGGTTCTTTTTCACTGGGTTTTTGTGTTTTTGGTTTTGACAGCAGAAGCAGGGCAGCTGAGCATTAATCAAGCTGGCAAAGAGGTCCAGACTCGGGGTGCCCCAGAGTCAGAAGAGCTGTTGTGCCACTCTGTGGTCTAGTTGCCATTCATGCAGCTGGAGAAGCCTGCTCAGCCTGTCTGCTAGGGCATTGTCCTTGCCCAGAAGGTACACCGCTCTGAGGAACATTCCTTGGCCGATTGCATACAAGCAGAGGTCTACTGCCTCCTGACAGAGGTGGTAAGACCCTTGTTCAGGTAGAACATCGCATCCTTGTCTGTCTGGACCAGCACTGCCTGGTGCTGCAGGCGGTAGTGAAAGGCCCCGACAGACAGAAAAATGGCCCTGAGCTGCAGCAGACTGATCTGCTACTGGCTCTCTGACAGGGACCAGCTGCCCTGCATGTGGAGTCCCTTGCAATGAGCACCCCAGCTCAGTAAGGAGGTGTCTGTGGTAAGGACCCTCTGGGGATTTAGGGCCTGAAAGGGTATGCTTTCCTGCAGATGCTGTGTGGCCTGCCACCAGGCGAGTGGCTTTGCCAGCTTGTGGGTCACAAACTCTGCCCTGGAGCCAGCCTGTGGCTTGTGTCCACTGGGAGCGGAGGCACCACTGGGCTGCCCACATGTGAAGGCAGGTGTTAGAAACCATGTGGACTATAGATGCCATGTGGCCACCTGCCCTGTGTCCAAGGGGAGAAAGGGCTTGGAGTTTATAGGGCTTGACTAGACACTCTTCAAGCCAAGGCCTGTGTCGGAGTGAAGTGGGACTTGGGATGGTTTATCATGAACCCCAGGTACTGTCGGACACTGATGATGCAAGTAGTGGCCTGTTGAACATCTGTGTCCATGTTGCCCTTTATGAGCCAGTCTTCCAGATACAGGAAGACGAAGGCCCCTTGGAGACGGAGGTAGGCCACCGCCACTGTTAGGCATTTGGAGAAGACTCTTGGTGCGGAGGCTAGACCAAAGGTTAGTACTCTGTACTAGTAGTGCTTGCCCCTAACCATGAATCTTAGGTACTGCCTGTGGCTAGGATGAATGAAGGTGTGGGTATATGCATCCTTTAGGTCCAAGGAACATAGCCAGTCTCCCTGCTGGATGTATGGCAGCAATGTTCCAAGAGAACTTCTGGAACTTCCCACACCAGGAATTTGTTCAGATTTCTTAAGTCTAGGATAGGCCTGAAGCCCCCTGTTCTTTTTGGGAGCAGAACATATTGGGAGAACCACCCCTTGCACTTGAGGTGATGGGGTACTGGTTCCACAGCTCTGTCTGTGAGGAGGCCTGAGAGTTCCTGTAGTAGCAGGGCCTGGTGCAGGGGAGTCCGAGAGGGCTCTCCTGGGAAGAAAGGGAGAGGCGTCTGATCCAGGTGAAGAGATAGCCTTCTGTGACTACTTCGAGTGTCCAGGATTCAGTGGTGATAGTGGGTCACCAATGGGCAAAGTGACCCCCTATTGGCAGCTGCACCCCCAGGTATGGAGAGGCTATGCCCAGAGAGTCAAAAATCTGTCCCCAGCTGGGCAGGAGCCAGGGTCTGGGGCTTGGAGCCCTTAGCCTTGTTCTGGTGCTCTGCTGTGGGGTCTGGGCAGCCACTTATTGGTGATAGCCCCGGTAAGGCTGGCCCTTCCTCTGGAATGGAGGCCTTTTCCTCAGTGGTTTCTTCTTAGGGAGGGTGGAGATCTTTCTGGAGAGCAGAGTCCTCATGAAATACTCAGTCTCTCTTTCTACCGCCTTCTCCTCCATCAGCTTGCCAAATAAGTTTTCGCCAAGGCAGGGGACATCAAGGAGATTCTCTTGAACCCACTGCTTGATATCAGACACCTGGAGCTAGGCTTGCTGTTGAGTGCTGATACCCGCAGCAGCTATCCTTACATTTGACTCAAAGCTGTCATAAGCAGCACGAGACATGTACTTCAAGCATACTGACACATTTTGTGAGGGTTTAGAACCATTGGAGATGATCCCCTCTTAGGCCTGCTGAGAAACCTGCAAGTTCCTTTGCCAGTCCCTGAAGATAAATGCCAATATACAGCTGTTAGGCATGGATTTGGCAGGGCAACCTCGAGCCCTGGTAGCATTTGCAGCCTGAGGGTGTCAAGGGCAGGGGACTCCCTACCCAGGGGCATGGAACAGTACATCTGGCTCTTCTGCTAGCACATAGTCAACTCCACTACCATGGAGGTGTGTGGCAATTGCAACTTTCGAAAGCCAGGGCCTCGCTGGACTCTGTACATGGTGTCCACATGTTGGCTGACTATTGGTACAGACGCCAGTGTCTCCCACATGCAAAGGAGGAGCCGCTCGAGGTGGTAGGGACAGGAACAGTCAGGGCCCCCTTGGGTGGGGCCTCATACTGGAAGTTGTAGAGTTCCTCCATGCGAGGGTCTTCCTCTGACTGTGTATTGAAGGACAAGGCCTTCAGGACAAGGCCTTCAACATATCCTAAACTTGAGGAATGAAGTGTCCTTGGGTGGGGACAGATGTCACAACATCAGGGGAGACTGGTCCGATGGGAGGTCACAGTGCTTCTGCATCTCAGAGGATGCCTCGTCTTTGGACTCCCAGTTGGAGTAGTCAGTAGAGGACTCTGCAGTTGACCAGGCCTGGGGTGCAGGACACAGGTTGGGGGCCTGATGACCCGTGGCAGCTACGTGGCCAGAGCCATAAACACTCACTGGGGATGATCTCATTCCTGATGAGCAGGAGCAGGACAGAGAACCTCGCTGAGGATAGACTCAAGGCTTCGGGCTCACGAGGATCAGCTTGACTACCAGGGGGAGTTTGATAACGAGATCCCTGCAGTCTTGGCGGATGCACCGGCAGGGTCAGGCATCAGCATCTGCTGCGTGGTGAGGAAGGCAGTGAAACTGCTCTACAGCGCCATCATCCTGGTTTCCCACTCAGGAGGTGCAGCCTTCAACGCAGATACTGGGTCCAACATCGGGGAGGAGAGGGAGTCCGATGAGACAGGCCTCAGGCCTCCATGTCTGTTCAGGGAACCTTTGCTGGCCTCCTCTGGTTCTCTCCATGGGCTGCAGGACTTGCCCAACGTGTCCGAGTCCCAGGATGAGATCCTCAAGGATTCTTTTGTGTTCTCGCTCCAGGGAACCCTTGTCAGAGAGTCTGTGGTCAGGCAATGCAGGGGCATTACGCAACTCTGAGGACCCATGCAGGGCCTTGGCATGAAAGGCTACTGGGGATGCCAGGGTAGAGTGACTTGTGGAAGATATATATCATTCCTGCTTCTGCTGACAATGCTGGATGGCCTTCGTGGACATCTTTTTAAAGAGGATGCAAACCTCTGGGTCATGGTCAGCCCCTAGGCACCAGGGGTAGCAATCATGTGTATCGGTGAGTGACTTATTGTGCAGCGATCACACTACTTGAACCCACTGGCCAGTGGGGGGGGGGGGGAAGTATCCCGGTGAGGTCGAAGACCCTCGAAGTGGCCAGCAGATGGAAAAAGGTGCAAATTGCGCTGCGGACAAATCTAGAACGGCTCCGAGATGAGATGCCAGGACAAGCAAGCTTGGAGGCAGGAAAAGGACCGGTCGCAACTTGAGAAAAAGGTTTTTTTTCACACAAATTAGTCAACCTTTTCAAGGGAATTAAGACAGATGTCTGTTGGATTCTGCAGAAAAAAGGAGACTGAGCAAGATAGCAACATTGAGCGGGAAGGGGACCACACATGCCTGGCGGCATCTCCCAAAGGCTTTCTTTGAAAGCTAGGGAGACGCTTCCACAAGGGTTCTGTCGGCTCCGTCACCCATGAGGGCTGACTTCCTGCTTGTTCCTGGAGAAATAACCAAACCAAGAAAATCCACAGCAAAAATATACCCTCAGAAGATTGCCTCCTATCTACTCAAACAGAAAAACATCCCCACAACATACCAGCTCCCAATGACATCTCACCACAAATGACACCACAGAAGTCATGGTCTCAATTCCAGCTCCCATCACTCAAGAACATAGAAGACACTATCCAGCACCTGAACACTACCACCTTCCCACTGAACCCCTGCCCCCGTGTCCTGGGTAAAGCTCACAAGATCCCACCTCAGCAGTTACCTATTGTGCATAGTACACATCTGACCTCAGGGCTAATGCCCAACCTTCTAAAATGGACCTCAATCCGTCCTCCAAAATAAAAAAATACAAAGCTCAACTCAACCTTCCTGAAGTCCTAGAGACCAATTTCAAGCATGCCATTTATTGAGAAGATTATAGAGAAGATAGTTATTATGCAACTCCAGGATCACCTCACCAACCACACACCACTAGACCAACACAGGTTCACACAGTACCACGGAGTAGAAACTCTACTCATCTCCCTACTAAACACACTCATAAACTTCCCTACAAAACACCAACAATGGCTTTATCCTAATATTCCTCGTCCTTGCTTCTGCCTTTGACTCTATCCCACACCATCAACTACTACAAAGACTATCAGAGATTGGACTTCAAAACACCACACTCAGCTGGTTCAGGTCCTACTTAGGTTCTCCATCAAAAAGTAAAAATTGGTACTAAGACGTCTAACCCCTTCATTCAGCAAACAGATGTACTCCAAGGATCAAGCCTCTTGGCCCCCCTTTTTAACATCTTTATCCAACCACTATGTCAAATATTCAGACCGCACAAAAATATCTAATCTATGCAGACGACAATGTTCTTCACCCGCATTGATGCCCTCTCAACTTCACAAGCCTACAGAAATGCTTTACAGAAGTCAACTAATGGCTCATTCTCCACAACCTGCTCTTCAATAAAGAAAAACAACAGAAGACTTGTACGTCACTACTGACCCGACCTTCTCTCCACCATCAACATCACTGAGACTCAATGACATCAAAGTCAAAACCAAAATAAAATATCTAGGCATAATAGACCAGAAGCTGAACTTTCACTTCTACATAAAAAGAACCACCACCTCTGTGTGGCACAAACACACACCACCAAAACATCTCCACCCTAGAATTATTATGAACCATCTGCCAAACCATGATCACACCAGTACTGGACTACTGTAATATCTGCCAGGGCCTCCCAAAGAATACCCTCCACAGATGGCCCAGAACACGGCAGCATGAATAATTTTTGGAGTCTCCCACAGATTTCATATCACCCGCATCACCACCAGAATCAGATACAAAGTCCTCACCACAATATTTAGAATATTACACAAGGAATCCGCCAACATCTCAAACCCCAGGAATGACAGGGCACGAAGCACCATCACTGCCAACCTTCTAGCGATCACTACCTAGAAGATTAAAGGCAAAACAAGCAATCTGCAACCAAGCATTCACCCTATAAGCACCCACTTTATGGAACCCTAAGACACAGCGGAGTTCAGGAAAAAACTAAAAATGTTCCTCTTCCAAGAAAAATACAATACACACCTGTACCCACAGAACCAACCGACCTAGAAGCAGACTTAACTCCTCACTAGTCTCAGCACACTGGAGACTTGTATAAATGTACAAATGGTACACCTGACCAGCCACCACCTAGACCAGCTCTGTAAATAGTTAACATTGTTCCGCACTGTCACATTGCTCTAGTTCCATGTACAACAGTGTGCCCACCATGGCCCTGTTTCATCTTCCGTTAACTAAACCGCCTTGAGTGGTAGAAAGGTGGTGTGTCTGTGTCTGAATGCATAAATGCATGAATAAATAAATGAATACTTGAATTCTGAATGCCTCTCTCTAAAGCAATCTGCTTCGTAAAACGAAGTGCTGAGTTCAAGCCCTATGCTCAAGGCTGACGAATTCAGTCTCATGAAAGGCTGCCCTTGCAGCACTCAGCCAGAGGCCTCATTCACCCTGGTAATCCTGGGAAGTAAGGTAGGTAGAAAGCACTCTTGCACCCAACCCTAAAGTATGCACAGCTTGCTAAATCCACTAAAATTAGTCTATAAAGTAACCTGCTACAATTAGTCTCAACTTCAAAATATTATTTCAAGTATTCAAGACCATTTTTTAGCCCTTTCAGCTTAAGAAGTTTTTGGCAAGCCTATTTACACTTGTATACAATGTAACTTTTTAAGCATTCAGACACAGGAGCCTCATGTATTACAGTTTTAATACCTAAGAGAATGAACTTTAAAGAGAAAACCCGATTCAGCACTATTCGTCCTTTTATTATGGTCCTGTGCAAGTCTGATAGCAGATAAACTATAATTAGTGAATATTAAAGCTTTGAATTCTGAACAATCAAGTAGTTTGACCACACAGATATGCTATTACAGCAAAACCAAAACTGGCCCTTGCTATGCTCACAATAACTAAGTCCATAAGCAACTATTAAGCTAACATTTTAAACTTCTCAGAAGACCAAAACTGGCCTCCACACACTGGCCATGTTTAATGAAGACAAACTGCCAGCGGTGGGAGGAAACTGAATAAAAATGTTTCTTATTCCATTCAATATACCAAGGTTAACCGTCTTCCACCATGTAAGTTAAGAACACAAAAAAAATACAATTATAAACATTAAAAATAAGGACTTAAGGGGAAGTCAATGAGGCAATGCAACCCTAGCTGTTTTTGTATCATTTGCTTATTTTATAGTTACCTTTATGTCCGTTACCATCTCAAAAGTGCCAAAATGGAAGTGGAAGATAGTGACTAAGAAGCCTCCCAAGGCCACTAATCCTGAACTGTAGCAATAGCATTTCCATAGGAACCTTCAGTTGCCTGCTAGGAAGTAACCTGCTGCAGATCAAGTCCCCCCCCCACTGCTTATTTCATAAGTGAAGATTTGTCACCATTTGTGGATAAAGTCTGTTAATCCATGGGATCACTCTAAATCGCGACCGAGTCAGTGTGCGCCAGAGGAAGTTAGGCAGTCTGAAGGAATGCTGGGAGTAAATTCTCCTAGGTTACTAGAAGGTGTGACTGTCTCTTGTGATCTCGGGAACAATCGAGCCTAGATAATGGAAAGGTCCTGGGAGATGGACTCTGCTTTGGACTGTCAGAATTGCCAGTAAGAGTCTCTGTTCCAAAGGCTATGAGGAAGCTGGCCATCCACAATAAAAGTGAGTTAATGGAGGAATGCGATACCAAAGAGATTCTTCTACAGGCAATCTGGGCATATTATTAAAGTTTAACACTTGTTTCCAACTGCTCTGCTGATCTTAGCTCCCTAATCCATACTGTGGAGAGAGTGTTAAACCAGAAACGGGACTCCTCTGTTAAGGAGTATCAGGAAAAAATTGGCACCTTGGAAAAGGTGAAGACTCTAGGGCTGCTTTAAGTGACTGGGTGAAAGATATGATTATTCTACTACTAATTTGTATAGTGCTAAAAGGCGTACGCAGCACTGTACAGACATGTAAAAGTCCCTGCTCATCAGAGCTTACAATCTAGTCAAGACAGATAGCACAACAGCTGAAAATGATATATCCAGGGAAGTGGTAAGAAAACAGAAGACTAAGTGGATCAGGATCCAAAAATGGCCTCGAAGAGGTGAATTTTCAGCCTAGATTTGAAAAGGGCCAGAGATGAAGCCTGACGCACAGACTCTGGTAGTTTGTCCCCAGGCATAAGGAACAGTAAAAGGTGGAAGGAGCGAAGTCTAGAGTTAGCAGTAGAAGAGAAGGGCACAGATAGAAGGGATCTCTCAAAAAAGCCGAGTTCCCAAGGAGGGGTGTGTAGAGAGAAAAGAAGACAGGTAGTGAGGAGCAACAGAATGAGTGCACTTATAGGTCTGTAGGAAAAGTTTAAACTGGATATGGAAATGAATAAGGAGCCAGTGAAGCAACTTCAGAAGAGGGGTTATACGAGTATATCGAGACTGGCAGAAGATTAGCCACACAGCTGAGTTTTAAACAGATTGAAGGGGAGAGAGATGATTCAGAGGGAGACCAGAAAGAGAAAGATTGCAATAGTCTAGACAGGAGGTAACTAAAGAGTAGATAAGTGTCTTAGTAATGTGTGTAGAAAGGAAGGGATGGATTTTGCCAATATTATAGAGCAGAGATGGCGAACACCAGCCCTGGAGTGCCACAATCCAGCCTGGTTTTCAGGATGTCCCTAATAAATATTCATGAGATATTTGCATATAATGGGAGGCAGTGGATACAAATATCTCAAGAATATTCTTTACACAAGGACAACCACACAGAATATTGAACTATCAGTACAGCAAAAGAGACCCCCAGAACTAAATTCATCGATTAGAAGCCTATCACCAAAGTAGGAAATTACAAAGTAACACTGTGGCTAAAAACAAACTCCTTACAGGAGATTATGCCAAACTACAAACACAGCAGCAACCATCAAAACAGGGGAGAAAAAGCCTCAGGACCATGTCTCTTCCCACTATGCAGCAACATAGTGCCATGGGTTGGGGGGTGGGGAGGATGAAAACATTGTTAGCTGAAATATAAAATAATTTCAAAAAGGAGTGTTTTAACTAATCACTAAAAAGTGCAGAGAATGTGCTTTCACAACACCCACCATTCAAACCAACACTACTGATTCATTCAAACAGCCTTCTGACAGATCACTCATTCAAGCCTTAGACAGCACTACCAATCGATAGAATTCTGTTTAATTTAAATCTCTCTACCTTTATCACTACAGAAAAATCTCAGAAGGAAGAAAACTGTCCCGCAGATCCAACAGCCAACTACACTCTAGACCAGCGATGGCGAACCTATGGCACGCGTGCCAGCTGTGGCACGCGAAGGCCTTGCAGCTGGCACGCGGGAAGGTCCGCCATCGAAAAAAAAAACAACAACCCTGTCTGCTGCCGTTGTCGGGGCCGCCGCGGCAGAATCGAGCGTGCCGCGGGGCCCCCCTGTACCCACCGGCAGAGCCTGTCCTCCCCGTAGCAGCTCTCTCTTTGGAGCTGCAGTCAGACTCGCCGGCTTGCAGAGCGCGAAGGGAAGAGTTTCCCTTTCGTGACTCTGTTAAGTCCGCGGGGGCTGATGGGAACTTCCCATCAGCCCCCGCAGGCTTAACAGAGCAGCGAGGGAACTCTTCCCTCGCGCTCTGCAAGCCGGCGCGTCTGACTGCAGCTCCAAAGAGAGAGCTGCTACGGGGAGGACAGGCTCTGCCGGTGGGTACAGGGGGGCCCCGCGGCACGCTCGATTCTGCCGCGGCGGCCCCGACAGCGGCAGCAGACAGGTTTTCTTTTTTTTTTAATTTTCCCTGGGCTGGGCTGGGCTGGGGGTGGGGGTTAGGAGTGGTGATGGGCTGGGCTGGGCTGGGCGGGGGGGCTTAGGAGTGGTGATGGGCTGGGCTGGGCTGGGCTGGGGGGGGGGGGTTAGGAGTGGTGATTGGCTGGGCTGGGCTGGGGGGGGTTAGGAGTAGTGATGGGCTGGGCTGGGCTGGGGGGTGTTAGGAGTAGTGATGGGCTGGGTGGGGGGGTTAGGAGTGGTGATGGGCACTGGGCGGGGGGGTTAGGAGTGGTGATGGACACTGGGCTGGCTGGGGGGGGTTAGGAGTGGTGATGGGCACTGGGCTGGCTGGGGGGGTTAGGAGTGGTGATGGGCGCTGGGCTGGGGGGGGGTAGGAGTGGTGATGGGCGCTGGGGGGGGTTAGGAGTGGTGATAGGCGCTGGGGGGGCTTAAACTAAAAATTGAGTGATGGGGGATTAGGACTGGGAGTGGGCTGATGGGGAGGTTAGGACTGGAAATGGGCTGGTGGGATTAGGACTGGGAGTGGGCTATGGGGGGCTAGGACTGGTAATGGGTTGGGGGGGTTGCTAGGACTGGAAACGGGCTGAGTGGAAGGGGGCTTGAACTGCAAATAGCTGTTGGGGATGGGGCTTGGAATGGAAATGGGCTGAGGGGAAGTGGGGGGCTTGAACTGCAAATAGCTGATGGGGACGGGGCTTGGAATGGACCTGGGCTGAGGGGAAGTGGGGGGCTTGAAGAAGGGAATGGATGCTGGGTGAGACTGGAACTAGAAGGGAGCTGATGTTGGGGGAGGATTAGAATGGGATGGGGCTGGGAGAGTAAAATGGAGAGGGGAAAAATATTTTGTGTAGGAGGGATGAAAAATCTACAATTGGCCAGGTATTGGGAGAGTAATTGGGGATTGAGGATGGAGGGGTAAAATTTGTGTGGATGAAATAGGAATGAGGAAAGAGCAAAAGGAGAAAGATTAGTATGTTAAAGCAGATGTAGAGAGAGAGAGAATGGAAAAAAAACTAGAAGAGAGAAGAAAGGACAAATGGACAGCAGACGATGGAGAGTTAGCAGAAAACATGAAGAAACCAGAAGAAAATGGCTGGACCAATTGCAACTGAAAAAAAATGCACAAAAGGTAGAACGATATCTCTTTATTTTGAATTTATTAACTGGAATATGTCAGCTCTGGGAAATGTGCATCATTAACATCTGCGCTTTGTTTGGTACAAGAGGAAATTCCTATTTGACGTTGCCACTTGTTCTCTTTCCCCAGTATTCACTGAAATGTATTGGTTTAATATTTGCAGTGTTGCCTTTTGATAGGTAGGGTATGGTGCTTTGTGAGTCCTGGTAATGCTGTCAGGATACAGCGGGTTTGCTATGGGTTCTAAATGGGCAGCGTTTGTAGTAGTTCCTAATGTGCCTGGCGGTTGGCACTGGATTATAGTAATGTAGAAATCTTTTAGTCTTTCTTTATCCATACACTCATTAAGAGACATGTTTACTAAAAGTTAGTGTATGGTAACATTATGCAAATATTTATGCAAATAAGACCACTTATGCAAATGACGTGCTGGCACTTTGAGGAAATTCTTTGGTTTTGTGCGGCAGTTTGGGCACTCGGGCTCAAAAAGGTTAGCCATCACTGCTCTAGACTGTAGGTGTGTCAGCAAACACCAAAGGCGCCAATGTTAGTAAAGCCATATAGACCAAGTGCGACTGTGTTCAATGCTAAAAAACATTCCTATAGCAGTACACTACTCACTACCCTGATGCTCGAAGCCACCGACTTTTAGATAGGTATCAAGAAAGCACATTCACAACACCAACACCAACACCAATTTGAAGCATGTAATTGTGCTATTGTTAATTTGAACAGTTCAAATTAACAATAGCACAATTACATGCTTCAAATTTTATAAGGAAATTGGCATCATCAACTAGTAATACCGTGATGAACTCACACTGGAAGTGAACACCACCCCAAAATTGGGGCTTGACTCTGCAACCAAGAGTAGAAAGAATTAACCAAAAATCAATACTGCTTTTAACCAAACCCAAATGATTAACGTATCTGAAGGCTGCAGACAAGCAGCTCCTCAACGGCTCCTGACAGAGAAAAATTAGCCACACCAATTCACTTCTTCACGTCTGCATGCTGAAACAACTAAAGCAATAATCTGCTGCCCAGAAGTGGCATGATATCCTTCCTGCCCTTCCGCCCAACAAAAAGCTTTGTATCGCTCTCACGACA
The DNA here is from genome assembly GCA_033557465.1 of Ichthyophis bannanicus. Classification (NCBI taxonomy): domain Eukaryota; kingdom Metazoa; phylum Chordata; class Amphibia; order Gymnophiona; family Ichthyophiidae; genus Ichthyophis; species Ichthyophis bannanicus. Next base: position 744,083,382 of record CM066034.1, read on the forward strand.
GCTTTATTATTGTCTGTCATTATGACTGGCTGCTCCCACTGAAGTATATTTTCTTCTACATTTAGTGGGAAAATAGTGGAGTGGAGGAGTGGCCTAGTGGTTGGGGCAAGGTACTTCAGGCCGGAAGGTCGGGGGTTCAAATCCCACTAGAGGACAGCAACCTTGGGCCAGAAGGACTGGGGTTTCTAGTCCCACAGGTGCTCCTTGTGGTCTTGGGCAAGCCACTTAACCCTCCATAGCCCATGTTCCCTGTAAAATAGTTATCTCCAAGTTATAATGCCCTGTTCAATGTAATTTCAGTTTGTTCAATGTAAACCGCACTGATGCAGAATAGTGCGGTATATAAGAGAATGTAAATAAATAAATAAATATGGAGATTTTTTCCTCTCATATTGCGAATGCAGGATTGATAGGGAAGTGGCTTATGTTTTTGTTTGTGTTTTTATCTTCTGCTCTTTTAAGCCCATTGTGCAGTTTTTTTGAATGGTATATTGTTAATTTTATCTGCTCTAATGCAGAAAGAAGTGGCAGGTTTTAGCTATCTGTTGGATGTGTGCAGAGTCCCTAAATCCAAGCGAGGACAGGGTATAGAGGAAGTGGTGATCAACAATGTCAAAAGCAGCAGAAATGTCAAGGAGGATGAGAATAGAGGCCTTTGGATTTGGCAGGAACAAGTCGCTAGAGACTTTGGCGAGAGCCATTTCTGTGGAATGTAGAGAATGAAAGCCAGATTTCAGTTGGTACAAAAGTTCTTGAGAGGAAAGAAAGTCAAGACAGTGGCGGCAAAATGCTCGTTCAAGTAGTTTTGAAGCAAAGGAGAGGAGAGAGATGGGTCAAAAACTGAAAGGGAAGGTAGGATCTAGTGAAGGCTTTTTGAGGAGAGGTGTAACCACAGCATGTTTGAAGGCCACAGGAACAGTTAAAGTGGAAAGCAATAGGTTGAGGATATGACAGATGGAAGGGATGATGGCAGAGGAGATAAGAGCTTAGTAAACAGGTGGGGATGGGATCAGTGGAGCAAAGAAGATTTGCAGTTTCTTCCTTAGTGATTTCAGAAAAGGAAGATAGACCGAAGGTGAGGGAAGGATTTGGGGTTGAAGAGGGAGAAGATGAGGTAGAGGTGACCCTGCAGAGAAGTCAAGGCTAATCTGCTGGACTTTGTCATGGAAGTAGTCAGCCAAGGTCGGGGTACATGCTGAAGGAGAGAATGGGGGAGGAGGGACCTTGAGGAGAAAGTTGAGCATAGCAAAGGGATGGCAGGGGTCAAAGGCAAAAAGAGTTAGGTAGATGGACACCGTACTCATGCTTGGCAAGTGCTATGACCGACTGGAAAGAAGTTAGCATAAATTTGACATGTAGGTAGTCAGCAAAGGTACATAATTTAAGCCAAAGACATTAAGACGGACAGGCATAGGAATGTAGCTAGCAGATTGTCAAGGACAGATAGGGTCGAGGTACAATATGCCTCATAGGGCATGAAATGGGAATAGTAAGTGCATCCAGAGCTGAGGAGAATATAGTGTTATAGCAGGATATTGCCCCACCAATGGACTCAGATGATATAACACAGTTACTTACCTGTAACAGGTGATCGCTGGGAACAGCAGGAAGAAGTCTTCACATATGGGTATCGTCGGTACCGACGGAGCCTGCGCAGGAACGCTCCCCAGCATCCAAAAGGAAAGCTTTTGGGGAGCATCCCACAGCGCCGGCGTGCTGCCTTCCCACCTTTCCTAACCGCCTCTCTCCAGTTCGAGTTTTAAAACTGAGACAAAGAGAGAGTGAGGAAAGGAAAGAAAGATAGAGAGATATAAATCCTAGGGGAGGTGGGTGGGTTGTGAAGACTTATTCCTGCTGTTCCCAGAGATCACCTGTTACAGGTAAGTAACTGTGCTATCTCCAGGAACAAGCAGGAATGAGTCTTCACATATGGGGACTCCCCAGCTAGAGATGCCTGGGAGATCACCCAGGTTGTGCGTCCCTGGGAAGGGCTCTACCTCCACCCATGGATGGAGGGTAGGAGTTGGTTAGGTATGGAACAGGTGTTTGAGAACAGCCTGACCAAACAAGGCATCCCGGCGGGAGTCCTTGTCCAAGCAGTAATGGGCTGTGAAGGTATGAACCGAGGCCCAGGTGGCCGCTCGACAGATCTGGTCAATGGACACAGAATTTAGATGAGCCATAGAGGCTGCCATGGCCCTCACATTGTGAGCTGTGACATGGCCTTCCAGAGAAAGGTTCTTACTCTGGTAGGCGAAAGAAATACACTGAGCAATCCAATTGGACAGAGTTCTCTTAGAGACTGGAAGTCCTAAATGAGAGGGATCAAAAGCAACAAAGAGTTGAGAGGACTTTCTATGTTGCTGTGTCCTTTGTAAGTAAAAAGCAATAGCTCTTTTACAATCCAGGGTATGAAGAAGATTCCTCTCTGCACTTGAAGCATGAGGTCCTGGAAAAAAGACAGGTAAATAAACCTCTTGGTTCAGATGAAAAGGTGAGACCACTTTAGGCATAAAGTGTGGATTAGTCCTGAGGACTACCTTGTCATGATGGAACCTTGTATAAGGAGGATTAGCCACCAAGGCTTGCAGCTCACTGATGCGGCGAGCTGAAGTGACAGCAATGAGAAAAATAATCTTCCAGGAAAGGAATTTCAAGGAGGTAGTGGCTAAGGGTTCAAAGGGTGGCTGCATAAGCTGGCCAAGAACCAGATTCAAGTCCCATGCCACTGGAGGTGGTCTGATGGGAGGTTTAGTCAAAAGAAGGCCTCTCATGAATCTTGCTATAAGAGGATGAGAGGAAATAGGCTGTCCATTGAGAGGTTTAAGGGATGCTGCAATAGCACTCAAATGGACTCTTACTGAATTTGTTTTAAGGCCTGCATGGGATAAATGCAGCAAATACTCTAGTAAAGAATTCAGAGGTATTGCAAGAGGGTTAAGACCCTTCTCTGCACACCAAATGGTAAACCTTTTCCATTTAAAAGCAAAGGAACGTCTAGTGGAAGGCTTTCTGGAAGCATGAAGGATATCCTTCACTTGCTGAGAAAGATGCAAATCTTGAAGGTCTAGGCCTTCAGCAACCAGGCTCTGAGGTGAAGAGACTGGGGATTTGGGTGCCACAACGTTCCCTCCTCCTGGGACAGGAGGTCTGGAGCAGATCCCAAGTCCAGGAAGGGAGCTTGAGAGAGATGCAGAAGTAGAGGGTACCACACTTGGCGTGGCCAATGTGGTGCTATGAGGATCACAGACCCCTTGTCTCTCTGAAGTTTGAAGAATGTCTTGGGAATTAGGGGAATGGGTGGAAAGGCATAGAGGAAGTCTTGCCCCCAATGGAGGAGGAAGGCATCCCTGGCCTGAACTCCCCGACACGGAATTCTGGAACAGAACCGGGGAATTTTGGCATTCCACGGACTTGCAAACTAGTCTATGTCTGGGGTTCCCCAAATTCGAAAGATCCTGGCTATCTGGTCCCCATGGAGGGACCATTCGTGTGGAAGCAGAACTCGACTGAGTCTGTCTGCCCAAGAGTTTTGAACCCCTGGAAGATACACTGCCATGAGATGAATTTGATGCTCTCTGGCGAAGGCCCACAATCTCAGAGCTTCGTTGCAAAGCGACAGAGAGCCAGTCCCGCCCTGCTTGTTCACGTAGAACATGGCTACTTGGTTGTCCGTGTGGATGAGGACTGTCTTGTAGCTGAGCAAGGTGTGGAAGACTCAGAGCTAGAAAAATTGCTCTGAGCTCTAAGAGGTTGATATGTAGAGATGTCTCCTGTAAAGACCAGATGCCTTGAGTGGAGAGATCTTGAAGATGAGCTCCCCAACCTCTTGGAGAGGCATCTGTTGTAAGGGCTGCTTGGGGTAACACCTGTTGAAAGGGGGACCCCAGCAACAGATTTTGAGTGGACTTCCACCACTGGAGGGACCAAAAGAGGCGACTGGAGGTTGCTATTTTGTCTGACAGGCAACCTGATGCCTGGGTCCATTGGGTGGACAGAGTCCACTGAGCTGCCCTCATGTGAAGGCGAGCGTAAGGAACCACATGCACAGTGGATGCCATGTGGCCTAACAGTTGTAACATCTCTCGAGCAGTTAAATGGGATTTTAACTGAATTTGTGAGGCTAACTGCACCAAGCGTAGGCAACGGGCCTGGGGAAGATAGGCCCTTGCAGTTGTGGTATCCAGCAAGGCCCCTATGAACTCTAGAGACTGAGTAGGGGTGAGATGGGATTTTGGAAAGTTTATTACAAGTCCCAGATACTGAAGGATACGCCTTGTGCAGGTTAGAGAAGTCTGGGGCTCTGACTGGGATGGAGCTCAGATGAGCCAGTCGTCCAGATATGGGAATACGAATATTCCTAGAGTGCGTAAAAATGCAGCTACTACTGCCATGCATTTTGTGAACACCCTTGGTGCAGAGGCCAGACCGAAAGGAAGCACTCTGTATTGGTAGTGCTTCCCTTGATAAAGGAACCGAAGGAACCTTCTGTGTGTTGGATGGATGAGGACATGGGTGTATGCATCCTTGAGGTCTACAGAGCAAAGCCAATCCTGACTCTGAAGGTATGGAAGGAGAGTACCGAGAGAAATCATCTTGAATTTCTCCTTGCATAGAAACTTGTTCAATTCTCTGAGATCTAATATGGGTCTGTAGCCCCCTGTTTTCTTTGGGATAAGAAAGTAGGGGGAGTAGACCCCTGAGCCCTGTTGAAGAAGGGGTACTTCTTCTACTGCCCCTTGGGCAAGAAGGGTAGCAATCTCCTGACCCAGAAGGTCGAGGAGAGATGTCTGAGAATTGAACTGTCTCACCATGGTGTGAGGAGGAAGGTTTAAGAAATGAAGCTTGTACCCCTCCCTTATGATGGAGAGGGTCCATTGCTCTGCTGTGATTTGTCCCCACCTGGGAGCAAAGTAAGCCAACCTTCCTGGAATGGTGAGAGGCTCTGGATGTTCTAGAGCCAGAAAGGCTAAGCTCTCTAGTTGAGGAGGCTGAGGCTTTTGGGCTGTAGCAGTCCTAGCAGCCTTTGGCTTGGCCTGTTTCGGTTGTTGCTGTCTCTTTGTAGCAAAACGACCTGCAGAAGATGACTGCTGACCATAAGCAGAATATTATTTCCCTTTTTTGGGAAAAAAAAACCCCTTTTTGAACAACCTTTTCTTAAAAGGAGCAGAAGTAGACTTTGAAAGTCTATCTAAAGCAGAATTTTCAGCATCCATTGGGTGGCCTTTGCTTGCCAATCTTTGCCAAAAAGGTTTTCGCCTGTACAAGGAAGGTTTCCTAGTCCATCTTGAACCCAGGATTCCAAATCAGAAGCTTGTAACCAAGCAACTCTGCATGCACCTATGGCAATGGCCGAGGCTCTGCTGGCACCTTCAAAAGAGTCAAAGGCTGCACAGTTGGAAAACTTGGAAACATCCTGGGCATGTTTGAGCCAGGTGAGGAACTCTTCCCTTTTATCTTCTGAAATAAAAGGAGATAAAGTTTGCAGGTCATCTGTAACTTCTTTTAGAAACATCCCCATATAGAGACTATAGGAGTTGATTCTGGCAACAAGCATACTGGCCTGGAAAATTCTCCTGCCAAAGGCATCTAAGGTTCTGCATTCTCTTCCTGGAGGAGCAGAAGAGTGCGTTTTTGTACTCTTTATCTTCTTCATAGCAGACTCCACCACAACGGGGTGGTGAGGAAGCTGAGTCTTATGGAAGCCAGGACAAGGAGGAACATGATACATGGTGTCCAACCTGCGAGAATGAGGGGAAGTGGTGAGAGAAGTCTCCCATATGCCCAACATGTGATCATAAAGAATCTCATGTATTGGTAAAGTGGCTGCCTCTTTAGGAGCCTTAAGATATTGTAAAATATCTATTGTTTTGGCTCTAGGCTCTGTCTCAGGGGCCACTGAGATGGAAAGGTCCCTGGCCACTTCCCTAATGAAGTCTTGAAAAGACAAGTCTTCTGGAGGAGACATTCTCCTTTTTGGAGAAGAGAGCTCCTGAGGATGGATCACCGATGCTTCGACAGAGACCTCTGATTCATCAGCGTCTTCAGAGGAATCGAAGTATCGCCTGTCTGAATGCTCCTGCAGAGCCCGATACGCGTACCGGGTGGTATCGACATCGGGAGTGATCGGTACCGATTCAGTACCGATGGGCATCCCAGAACAGTGTGTCGATGCAATCGGTACCGGCACCGGAACTGATGTCGGTACCGGTGCCGGAGTTTGTTGTGGTACCGAAGGCGTCGCAGCTTGTATGAATGCCGTGATGGCACGCTGCATAGTCAGGATATTCTGATCCATTGACGCAACCAATGTCTGGATGTCGGTACCGGTGGGAACCACCGGTACCCCAGAACATGGCAACAGGTGATCGGTCGAGGCCGAGCCATCGATGTCAACCTGTGACCCCATAGATAAAGCTTTGGAAGCCGAAGCCTCCCGCCGGGGTAATTTTGCCGGTGCGGATTCCTCGAGGGCAAGCCCGGAGGCATCTCGATACTTAGAGGGAGATTTACCCTTCCAGGACTGGCTGGATTTAAGTTTGGTTACCTGAGATCCATGTGAGGAAGCAGCAGCCCTGGAAGACGTCGATGCAACCGAAGCTGCATCTGAGGGAAACAGGGTACTGAGCTTAGCTGCTCGATTCTGTAGACCTCTTTTAGACATCATGGAGCAGGACTCACAATCCACAATGGAGTGGTCAGGACGTAAACATTTTAGACACCATTCATGGGTGTCCGTGACAGAAATAGTGCCGCTGCACTTTTTGCATTTTTTAAACCCAGAGGCGGGCTTTTCCATGAGGAAAAATTTCCTAGGCCTAAGGCCAAAGAAGAAAATGCACTGAAGTGAGAAAAATAGTCGTTTTTTTGTTTTGTTTTGTTTTGTTTTTTTTAGAAGAAAGAAAAGACCGGCGGACCCAGTCCAGCGTTGAGAAGGCAGACGCGCGACCAAAGAAATAAAATAAAGAAATTCTTCAGCGGTGACAGGAACACGACCTGCTGACTCCGCGGAAAAGAAGAACTGGAGAGAGGTGGTTAGGAAAGGCGGGAAGGCAGCACGCAGGCGCTGTGGGATGCTCCCAAAAGCTTTCCTTTTGGACGCTGGGGAGCGTTCCCGCGCAGGCTCCGTCGGTACCGACGATACCCATATGTGAAGACTCATTCCTGCTTGTTCCTGGAGATAGTGGAGAAAAGAAGTGATAAACAGCAGTGGAGACAGCTGCAGAGTTAACAGTGTGAAGCTTCCTAAACATGTTGGTGGAGATAGAGTGAGACCAAGATGGGGGATGGTTAAGGGTGAAGGTTATCAGGTGATGGTCAATAAGGGCAGAACTGAGGTGGAGAAGTTTGAGGGTGAGCAATTGGAGAAGAAAAGATCAAGGCAGTGGTCATATATGACGAAAAGCAATGGAGCACAACTGGAGGCTGAATGAAGAGGTTAGAGAAAGGAGCTTTATGGCAGAAGGGTCATGAACATGAATGTTAAAATCCCCAAGAGAAAGAGTAGATGCATCCAGAAAGGAGAGCCAGGAGTCAAAGTCTGTGAGGAAGGTAGAGGTAGACTTGTGGAGGGAGGGGGAGGTCGATAAATGACAGTTATCCAGAGGTAGTGGAAAAAATAGGCAGATGGCATGGACTTCAAAAAGAAGCAAAGGAATTAGATGGAGGCAGCAGGGAGGGGCTGGAATTGGCAGGAAAGAGAGTAGAAAACCAACACCGCCACCATGGCCAATGGACCAAGACGTATGGGAAAATAGGTAGCCTCTGACAGAGGACAGTGATTGAAGCTGAATCTTCAGGGAGAAGCCAATTTTCAATAAGAGCCAGGAGATGTAGAGATCATGAATGAAGGCAAGTTTATTGGAAACAGAATGTGCATTCCACAGTGTGCATGAAAAAGGGAGAGAGGAGAGGAATACGAAGATGATTAGAAAGTTTATGCATTTACCTGCTCCTGGATTGTGAAAAATGTTGGGGGGGGCAGGAGAGCAGGGTTTGGGTTTACATCTCCAGATTAGAGAGAGTAGGAGTAGGAGAGAATAGGGGAGAGGGAAGGCGGCACGATGGAAGCAAGAGTAAGATTCCCTCAGTGAGAGTGGAGATGGTTGAATGAGAGGAAGAAAAAGGTGAAGCTCAAGGGCAGATAAAAGGTAGAAGACAAAATGGTAGGGGAGGTGGGGACAATAAGGAATGGGCAATGAGAAGGGCCATGGCACTGAGGGAATGAGCGGAAAAGATTAGGGAGAGTTAACATCAAGAACAAAAAGTGATGTGGAGCCATAGGAGAGGGGGGAAAAGGACTGCATGCAAATAAAAGTAAATACAGAGGGGGGGGGGGGTCTTGGTGGCTTCAGGTGCACCTGAGTAATTGCATCCATGAGCAGAGAAAGGCTATGAAAGAGTATTAGGCCAGGAGTGGGTGGGTAATAAAGTGTTGAGAAGGGAGATTGCCCAGCTCCTGCCTTCTGCAGTGCTGGGCAAAGGACAGACAGAAGATAGGACACACCACTGACAAAACAGAAATATATACAGAACAAGCAGCTAGATTCTGAACAGAGCATACAAAGTAGCTGTAGCTTGCAATGAGGGTGCTCACCCAAGCAGAAACCACCAGCAAATGGAGGCTTAGTAGCCCATGTGCTCACAGAGGAAAGCATCTGAACAAACTCCCAGCAGTGGGAGGGGCAGGGCAAGTGCTAGCTGGCAGATTCCACAGGAAGTGCCTTAGTAAAACTCAGGCAAGGTAATTAAAACTTAAGACTTTAAATATCTTAAAGACAGGCCTTGTTGGGAGAAGGAATAAGTTAATAGCTGGAGGAATCTGTTAGGCACCTAAACCTTCATATATTGAATTTTCATAAGATCTCTGGCATGGTGCCTCTGGAGGTGTTTAAAGTAGTATTTAGTTGATGTGTTGAATTGTTTCAGATTCTATGTTGCCACCTGTAAATAAGGTTTATTTTCTTCCCTTTCCAAGCGGGTCAAGTTTCAAATGTTACTGTTATGTTAGAAACATCTATTACTGATGTTCAAGAAAGATATCCTGCTCAATGACAAAGCAAACAAGCAAGGTATGAATATGGTTCTGCACTTTTATTTTGGGAAGGCTACAGAATGCTACTATGGACAAAGAGTGCGGCTAAAGCCACAAGAGAGTTATTTGTTGTCACGAATAAAGGCACTACCTTCTTTTTTTGATAGCCTTTTAAGTGTATTATTAAATATTTAGGGATTCAATATGCATTCTTCGTCCTGACAGCTGTGTTCCTTTTTTGATATTATGAAGATGACAATATCAATTTCTGTCAACTAGAATCCAGATGCAACAATTGAGAGTGAATTTAAGGATTGTTCTAGCAGGATGCACCTAGATCCTATTTCATTTTTATGTGTTGTTTATTATAATTTCTAAGGCTGCCCTCCTCCTCCTTTTGTTGTTGTCTAATGAACAAAATTAGTTTGACTTTTTTAATTTATTCTAACTTTGGAATTTTCACCTTAGTTAAAAGTAATAGAAAAACAAATCTCATTCATGTTTGCTTAAATAAGATGTTAAATGGTGAAAATGAATAAGAAATTGAAAAGAAAAAAAAAAAAGGTCTTACACTTTTGGAGGAGCAGCCTAGTGGTTAGAGCAACTGCCTAGTACCCAGAAGATCAAGGGTTCGATTCCCAATGGCACTCCTTGTGACTTTGGGCAAGTCACTTTACCCTCCATTGCCTCGGAAGAAAAGGCTAGCAATCTACTTCCGGTGATACATTGCCAAGCAGGGTCGCTATGAGTCAATGACTTGATGGCACAAAAAAAAAAAAAACACACCACACACATACACTTGGGGTGACTTCAGGACAAACAGCTTTGCCAAGATGGGGAATACCTCATGGCATTACTAGCAGGATAGAAATATTTGAATAAATAAAGCAGTGGACAAAACTGAAGAGATATTTTAAAGGCAAACCTTTTTTGTTAAAGTAAATCAAAATCGGAGAAAAATAATTCCTCTATGCTTCTCAAAAGTATTAGTTAAGGTAAGGAAAAAATAGGTTAACCTTCATAAACTACAAGAGTTGCTTGTCTTTCTGCCATCTATCTAGAAAGGCAGAGAAGATGGGAAACTAATCAGTAAAGCAAAGAGGCAAATGGAATAAAGATAAAATACCCAATGTAGCAAAATGGGAGAACAAGAATAATATATGTAGGTGACAGAAGGAAGTGCAAAGGTGGTATTATCAGACTCACAGTGAAAACAGAGCTGGCTCAACATTAGGCAAGACTAGGCGATCACCTAGGAAGTCAGATTCTAAGAGGCAGCAAAGAGCCACAACAATGTTCAACAATAGATCCCGACAGTCACACAAACTGAAAGAACCATCTGCACATTCTTTTATGTTAGGGAGAGTGAGCACAAACACACACTTTAATATTAACCTTTGCTTTCTAAGCCTGTCCAATTACGCATTTTTTTTACATGATTGTCATGAGAGAGGCGATGTTGAGATTATCTTGATTGTTTAATTATCTAAATTTTTAGAGGGGGGTGCATAGGTTTATCTAGGGTGGCCAATCCCCTTGGCACAGACCTGGAGTGAAGAGGGGAAATATGTATTAGCGGGGTGCCCCAGGGTTCGGTCGTGGGCCCAGCACTGTTCAATGTATTTGTGAGTGATATTGCTGAAGGACTGAATGGAAAAGTCTATTTTTGCAGATGACATGAAAATTTGCAACAGAGTGGACTCCCCTGAGGGAGTGGATAACATGAGGAAAGATCTACAAAAGCTGGAAGAACGCATTAAATCTTAACTGCCAAGCATTAGACCAAAGTGCAGTGTCATGCACTTGGGATGCAGAAATCCAAGGGAAATGTACGTGATAGGGGCAAGAGGTTGGTGTGCACAGACCAGGAGAAGGACCCTGGTGTGATTATTTCTGAGGATCTCAAGGTGGCAAAACAGTGTGACAAGGCAGTGGCAAAAGCCAGGAGGATGTTGAGTTGCATACAAAGAGGATTTACCAGCAGAAAGGAAGAGGTACGAATGCCACTGTATAAGTCACTGGTGAGGCCTCACTTGGAATAATGTGTTCAGTTTTGGAGAACATATCTCACAAAGAGTGTAAAAAGACTAGAAACAGTTCAGAGGAAGGCAACCAAAATGATTTGGAGCTTGCGTCAGAAGCCTTAAGAGAAGAGACTTGAAGACCTAAATATGTACTCTCTGGAGGAGAGGAGGGACAGGGGAGATATGATTCAGACCTTTAAATACTTAAAGAGAATTAATGAACAAAACCTCTTCCAAAGACAGGGAAGCTGTAAAACTAGAGGGCATAACATGAAGCTGCAAGGGGATAAACTGAAAGGCAATGTCAGGAAATACTTTTTCACTGAAAGGGTGGTGGATGCCTAGAATGCCCTCCCGATGGAAGTGGTGGGGACAAATACACTGACAGAATTCAAAATGGCATGGGACAGATACAGTGGATCCCTTTACAGCAAGGCGATAAAACCAAAATAAACTTAACTAATTTCTCAACAGACAGGGGTGTCCTACACGGAGTGGTGGGTTCACCGCTAAACAGAGACATGGGGAGGAGTGACCTGCATGGAGCGGCAAGTGCACCTACTCTTGCCATCTTACTGGGCAGACTAGATGGACCATACTGGTCTTTATCTGCCAGCATACACTATGTTACTATGTAGAGCTGATAAAGCAGCATTAAATATTCTGTTCTATATTCACAGATGCAGGGCCAGGAGTAGGATCACAGAAAAACACAAATAGGAATGGAAGTGAAGCAATGTCAGCACAAATTAAATTCAAGATTCTCTCACATTTAAGGCATTACATAATGAAGCCCCCCTTATATAGAGGAGATACGATAGAGATGTTTAAATACCTTGGTGGCATAAATGCACAAGAGCAGAGTCTCTTTCGATTGAAAGCAAGCTCTGCTACGAGAGGACACAGGATGAGGGTGAAAGAATAAAGACAGGAGTAATATGCAGAAATATTTCCTTATGGAAAGAGTGGTAGTTGCATGGCATAGTCTCCCAGTGGAGGTGATAGAGACGAGGATAGTATCTGAATTCAAAAAAGCATGGGCAGACAGAGGATCTCTGAAAGGTAAAAAAGGGGACTATTTTTGTTGATATGGAAGGGCAGACTAGACATGTGGTCTCTTTCTGCTATCATGTTTCTATGATACAGCACCCCAAGATAGACTTTGCTGCCATCACACCCTTACGCGGGCCAGCAAACAGCACAAAGATCAATCAGACCTATGGAAGGAATTCATAATCTCCAAGTCCTGGAGAAGCACCCTCCGGACATCCACAAGGTGAAGCTCCTTATCTTTCCCTCTTCACTGCTCATTAGAAAAGGAGGGCAAGCAAATCACCTAGTTCAAATGATAAATGATAAAAAAACATGTTAAATTAAACAAAGCTTGGAAATCCGCCTTGCCAAACAAATCATGACCAGGAAGAGTGTCATGAGAGTCCAGCCCTTCAGAGTAGCATGCTTCAGAGGCTCAAAGGGCTGTGGCACCATGGCCTTGAGCACCAGAGTTCCTAGGAAGGGACAAATGACCAGAGGGGAGGATGCAGACGCCATACCTTTGAAGAAAACGTAAATCATCTAGGCTTTATACCTTATGGCCATTTGATCTCAAACAGGACAAGGCTGCCACATGGACTTTCAGGGAGGTAAGGAAAAAAACCATTTCCAGACCAACCTGTGGAAGACCAACCTTGGCAGGAAACTATCATGCGTCCCACCCACTCTCAAAGAGGTATTAGACTCGCACATATGCCAGGCTGGTAGAACCCCTCTGGGCTTTGAGCAGGTCGTAAACTACTGCAGGAGAATAGTGCTTATGCGTCAGCATACTCCCTTCAAGAGCCAAGCTGTAAACAAGGGAATTGGGTTATACAGGCCAAATGGTCCCTGATGCAGCTAGCCCACCCTGAAATGGAGCCGATGAAGAGGATGAACCTTGCAGGAACCCCTCGGGTCCCCAAACCATGCTTTCCTTATCCAATCCAGCATCAGGACAATTCAGCCCAGATGGCGCTCTATGTGCCAAAGCACATGCCACAACAGCAGCCATGGAGGAAGCACATACAGCAGGCACTACCATGGCCAGGACTGAACCAGAGCGACAATGTCCTTGGACCCAGTTTACATGTGGTGAGTGAAACAGCACACTGTCATTGGAGTAGGACACCATCAATTCCATCACCATCTCATTTAAGGGTGCTTCAGTTTCCAGTAATTGGGTACTCATTTTCCAAGGCAGAAAGGGCATTATGCAGGGGTATCTCTTGATGGAGATGGTGTCTGTTACAGGTGACAACCTACCAGAGCCCACTGTGATCCATTTGTTCCTGGGCTATCGGCGGGAGTGGAGGTGGATTTTTTTCAATTTGTACCCTAGAGGAGGTATGTTTAATTGCAGATAATTCTTCCTATACTACAATAAATTCTTTATACATAGCAGATAACTTGAGACATATAAGGCAAGCTCCTGGGAAGGAACAACATGTATGGATAGTTTGTTAAGACGTGCTTGAAAATTCTTCTTTATCAAACTTATGGCACCCAACACATAGGAAATCTCTATCTTTCTACCACATTTTCTTGGTCTGACTGCATTTCTTGGTATTTCAGGATCTTCTGCCTCTCCAGGCAAGTCACAGGAGTTGTCGCTTAGAACTGACACCTCTATGCCATTCTGGTGTTTTTCTCCTTAACCACATCTGGCATTCTCGCATCCAGCTTTTTATGTCAGAATAGGAGTATCCAAGGTGATCATACCTCCTCATTCCCTTAGTGTCATGATCCCAGTGCTTTTCAGCCACAGTGATGTTGTAGTGCTTGCAGAGTTTCCAACAGATGAGGCGCACTACTTGTAACAGGTACCTATACAGTAGTGTTTTCCTTGTAAATAGTTTGTAAATAATTACCCTTGTTATCCAAGTTCCTTCCCTGGTTATCTGTAAACTCATGCATGTTGACTGTACTGAGATTTTTTGTTCTATGTGAACCGAGCTGATGCTGAATAGTGCGGTATATAAGAGAATATAAATAAAATAAATAAATAATAATAAATTATGTCTTTCCATATAGAAATTTTCTGCCATCAGAACTTCACAGCCAGCTATGAGGTGAGTCATCATTTCCAGATCAATTCTGTAAGACAGACATGTCTGTGTTGCCAGTTTTTTTCAATGCTCGCTGTAAACCATCTCATGTGTAATCCGCTGTCCTGGGCTGCAACTATCCACCACTTATCGTTTGGTTTCAATTCACTTCTCAACCATTCATGTGTCCGTTCTTGATCAAAGGGCAAACTGAGTAACATTATTTCCCACTATATTTGTGCATTTGCCACTTGTTTTTCCTTGCTGTCTAATTCTTTGAAGAGTTTCTCTTGTTTTGCAAATTCTGTTACTTCCTTCCCTGTGTACGCCTATGGATTCTCACTTATTCCTTCTAGTTGTTGGAATGCTTGCCCAAGTTTGATGGAGACAGATTCTGGACATTTACTTTCATATTTCAGCACTTTTGCGCATTTGGATCCAATGTAGTTAGGTAGGCCTGGAAGAGTATGATAGTAGCTCTGTATGTGTAATCAACCTCTATGATGATATCTAGCCCTCCCTCAGCTCCAGAGATGTACAGTCTTGGCATATACTTGTAAATTCATTCATGGGCATGGAGGAGTTCTCGTTTGCATATCCAGTTTTTCAAAATCTTTGAGAGGCCAGCCCACAATCCCAAAGCTGTATGAGAGAAAAAGAACTGACAGCTGATTAATGACTTGTATCTTACTCTGTGATATTAATGCACTTTTCAATAATGTTAATCTCCTGTAGTATTCTTTACTGATTTTCTCTCAGTAATTTCTGCTTGAGTGTCATTCCTTCCTCTACTCCGAGATCCTTATATACACCTTCCTGTTCAAGATCTTTTATGTCACAGCCTCAGCCAGGGGGACGTTTTCTATTTTGCTCAATTTTCCTCTTTAAAAAAAAAAAGGTGTAGCCTTAGCACATTTGTCAAGGCCAAAGGTCATTCTGATGTCATCAGAAAAGCTTTTTGCCAAACAGATTTGCTCTGCTAATTGTTGGTTGCTGGAACTGTAGAGCTTCAGATTGTCTACAAATAAATACGATGTTTCTGGATTGAGCCTGAATCCTTCTTTAGGATTCAGGCTAAATCCATATCCCAAAGAGCTGATGAGTACTCATTGGATTAAGCACCACACAAAACAAAAGGGATTTCAGGGACATTTCCTGCCACATTTCTCACTGGATCTCAATGTTACACCATTCCTCTCTCAAAAAGAGTATGGTTTGCTATATTGTCATGGTGAACTTAATGTACTCTATCAAGCCAGGATTTATCATATACATTTCATGACAATTTATTATCCAAGAGTGTGGGACGCTGTCAAAAGCTCTCTTATAATCAATCCATGCTATACTAAGATATGCCTCTGGTGTGTGGATCTGTCTTGCATATGTGGTATCTGTATGCATCTCTGTGGGAGGGTATGTCTGAGTAAGTCTGGTAACAATGTGTATATGCATGCATGTGAATGCTTGGTTATTTGTGTCTGAGTATTTATCATCTATGATTCCATATGTCTATGATACAGAGAGGGGAGAGCTGTTTGAGAGATGCAATTTCACAGTAGCTATTACTACGAAGCAGCATTTGTATAGTGCAGATGTTGGAACTTTTTTTCCTATAGAAATGCCTCAAGGCATACTGAGGGGTGGGGGGCAGCACTTTGGTTTCATTTCTCTTTCATTTCCCACCATATACAGAAACTAAAACTTGAACAGCACAGGAACGTCCCTCAGCTCACCACCTCCCTTCCTTTGACTAGAACAGCCTTCTACTGCTCTGCCCCATAACTTTTCCAATTGCTGGATCTTAACCACCCCCTGTAGCTAGTTACACTGGAAGCAAACAGGGCATGCTCACTCACATGGGGGGAGGGGGCAAGGAGGTTTACAGAATTGCAGATAGAGGTTTTCAACTCTTCAAAATGTTGAGATTTTAGCATTCCTTCCAGCTTTCAGACAATGTAAAAATTAGTATAATCATGAAAAAATCCAGACAGTGGTAGAAAGATACAGAAATATTTCCCATTGTACTGGGAGTCATAGGCTTGATGAAGAATTTCCATGCACATCTTGATAAACTACCCATACATGTTACATCTCTTTAGCAATGTAGAAGGGGGCTCTGATGGGGGCTGGGGTCTCAGGGAAAATTTTAAATTGCAAGAACAGCTCTGAATATTCTGTCTGTCTGTTACAAGTGTTAATGCCATCCATGTTTGTGCTGTACTGGTTGTAATGTTTTTGTAGGTAGGATGTTAAGATCTTAATTAGGTTGTCTGATTATTGGATAGGTTGTTTTGGTCATCAGTTCTGGTATCTATGTATTGTCTCCATAATATTCTACAAATAGGTATGCTTGTCCTGATTAAGCATCAGTTAGATCAGCATATCCAGCTTGACCTAAAATATGTAGTATTTAGCTTGACCTGTAATATGTAGATAAAAAGTAAAACAAAGACATGACGCGGAGTGATAAGAAAACTGTACAATGTGGCATTTTTTCCTAATAAAAGAAAGCCCTGCGGCCAAGCTAGGAAGGGATTAGAGGAGACTGCTCAGGTTTGCAGGCCTTTGAATCCCTTGCTTAAAGCTTTCAGCAGACTTTGCTATGGTATAATTCTGTGTGTTTACATTCTTTTCTCACTTGCACCAAGTTCAGGGAATTGGAGTCAAAGAGCAGAAGTTGGATTTCTGCTGCTTGATGGCCTGGTCAGGATTAGAGGACACAAAAAAGGCACAATGCAAATATTACACCGAGCATTACCAGTAAATTTGAGAGACTGAGATCATACGTCACATACCCTGGCTTAGAAGTGCGGTTCATGACTGTCATGGTATACGCAAAAACTAACCTATTTGGAGAAACTGCCCCGAGTAGTCTTTTGTAACCTCCCAAATGCTGAGCACACCTGGCAGCCTAACCAACCCCTCCCCCCCCCCGCCCAAACTTTGAACCATAGGTACATTCTTAGCTGGTCAAAAGACTTCATTTAGGCCTCACATGGCTTGAATTACACATAGCAAGCAATAAGAAAGCAGTGCAATTCAGTTAGAAGCTTTTGCAGCAAGGAAAAAGCACAGTTACTTACCTGTAACAGGTGATCTCCGGAACAGCAGGAATTAGTCTTCACACGTGGGAGACGTCGCCGACGGAGCCTGCACGGGAAAATGCTCCCCAGCATCCAATCAGAAAGCCTTTGGGAGCATCCCCCGCGCCTGCGCGGTGGCTTCCCGCCCTTCCTACTGCCTCTCCCCAGTTGAGTTTCATAGCTGAGCCGGCAGGAGAGGAGAGGAAGGAATAGAGAAAAAGAGAGATACAACTCCCAGGGGAGGTGGGCGGGTTGTGAAGACTAATTCCTGCTGTTCCGGAGATCACCTGTTACAGGTAAGTAACTGTGCTATCTCCAGGAACAAGCAGGAATGAATCTTCACACGTGGGGACTCCCTAGCTTAGGATGCCTGGGGAGATCCCATAAGCGCAGCCCAGACAGGATGGCATTTGCCCAGCCTGAATCTCCGGCATCCCCTGAGGGATGGAGGGCAGGAGTTGAATAGAGGAACAGCGAATCCAAAGACTACGGAGGCAAGTCTTTAGAGTGCAGAACAGGTACCATTAGGATACAGCAAAAAAAAAAAAAACCAGGCTACGGGAGTAGGCAGAGGGGAGCATGAAGAGAATCATTAAGCATGTAATGAGTAAATGACCTAGTACCATACAGAGCTTACTGGCCATTAAGTTTCTAATGAATTAATGGTTTAGAACCCTGTACTGCTTACCCACCGGGTTGTCGGAAGTAGTCCTGTGATGAAGGCACTGTAGACGCAGTAGCGAGGTCATCAAGGAAACTTCACCGCAGCGAGGAGGAAGTTCCAAATCCGGAAGGCCATGGGATCCAGGCGTCAGCTGGGTCAGGAGAAGGACGGCAGGTCTTCCAGGGGGCTCACGGCAAGCTGAGCACTCCCTTAGGAGTAGAGTCCATAACTCAGAGGACCAACAGTGGAAGACAGGCCGAACTAGAGAGCCTATCCCGGAGAAGAGTAGAGGTGTACCCCGGGAGCAGAAGGGGTACAGTCTTCCCTAGCGAGAGATAGGGAGACAAGGGTCCGGACCTCCGGGAGGAGGACCTAACTGAAAAGGGGACTGTTGACTTCACAGCAGTAGGGTGCCACCAGTCCGCGGCCCGACGGGGAATAGGCAGGCGGACTGGCCGGACCCCCTGGGGGGGGGGTGAATACCGGCCATAGGGGGAAAAAGGCGGTAAACACAGGTACTGTGGGGATCCCCCAAAGGCGCCTGCCAAGCAGGTGATATCTAGTATATCTAAGCCGGTGGACATGGGGACGCCCCCTCCGGTACTAACGCAGGCACGCCGGGGGGGCCTGCCTCCATGAGCAGCACTCAGGTAAGGCGGATCTGCCATCGATCCCCAGAACGTCCACCCGGAGAGGTGGCTGCAAGATCCGTCAGGGGAGGGATCTTTCCCGGAGGGCAAGGGCAGATTGGCGAGCTAAGAGCGCGGTAGCGCGGGGGACGGAAGATAGCATCAGTCCAGTAGAAATCCGCAGGGGTTAGAGGCCCTAATGTGTCCCCAGGACCTGCGCGTAGAAATTGTCCCCCACACAATCGGGGGACGTGAGGGTATAGTCCCTGGTGAGTATAGGGGGACTATAGCGGCTGGAGGGGAATTCCAGTACGGAAGCAATCAGCAAGAGGATACTGGCTGAGAGGGGTTCGGGGACATACCGAAGAGTAAGTAGGGCGACCGTGGGCCAGAGCGATCACAGCGTAAGGTGGTCTCCCTTTCCCACGGAGGAGAAGACCTGAACCCCTAGATAAGTCCCCGAACCATTTTCCAACTGGACGAGCCCCAGAGTAGAGCTCTAGTCTAAACTTCTGGTAAGGAGGTAAAGAGCAGGCAGCCGCACACCTGAGCCTAAAAATGCTTAGTATGAGAGTCCTGGCGCGGGCCCGGGGACATCAACCCGGGGTGAGAGGTCCCTTGCTTGGGCGCGCCTGGAGGGTGGGCGGAGGGCTAACATTTCCTCTTCCTAGGGAAGGGGGGTCTGGAGGGGCGTTTACCACCACCGGAGGGAAGCTGGGCCCTAGGCTGGCTGCTAACTCTGGGAAGGTTAGCGAAGCATTGTGCGACCTGACGTAAGGCTTCGCTATTGAAGAGGTGATCTCCGTCGCAGGGAGAATTAGCCAGGATGTGCTGTGCCCGTCGACACAACTTGGACGCCTGCAACCATGCCGTACGGCGTGCTCTAATGGCAACAGCAGAGGCTCTGCTGACCAACCGGAAGGAGTCCAGCAAAGCACGAGAAAGGAACCCGGAGATATTCCTGCAATGATAAAGAAGCAGGGAATATTCAAAGGCCTTGGTTGCAGATACGAAGGTGGATAACCGAGAGAACCTCTCGGTGACCTCCCGAAGCGACAGACTCATAAAATATATATGAAATAATTCTGGCCGCCAGCATAGACATTTGGAAGGCTTGACGTCCTAGAGTATCTAGCGTCTTCGAGGCGCGGCCTGGAGGGCGAGAAGCATGCCTCTCCTTGCTTCCGGCCTTCCTCAGCGCCGATTCCACCACAATGGACCGATGTGGAAGCTGGTGCTGCCGAAACCCCGGGGACGGAGGCACCCGGTACAGAGCCTGCATCGCAGTCGGCGGCGCCGGAACCCTCAAAGGCGACAGCCAAGCCCCCATCAGGAGATCCTGCAGTGCGGGATGCAGAGGAAGCATCGCGGCTGCCTGTTCCGCAGGGCCTGGGCTCGGGTCCGGGATAGGGATGGCCAGCAAGTCCGCCATGTCAAGGAGGAAATCCTGAAAAGGCGGCTCTGCCGGAGCAGTTATGGCGGGAGAGGCCGCTCGGGCCGATGCCCGCTGGGCAGAAGAGGGGACCAACCGACCCAGATCGGGGCAGTCAACATGGCGTCGTCGGCTCCTGGAATTGATTCCAAGCTAGGCATCGAAGAAGTCGATGGCACCGACGGCACCGCAGGAACCAGCCTCGGCCCCAAACCAGGGGGCAGCGCTTCCCCCCGTGACTGGAGCGAATCCGTGGCCGCCGGAGGGCAGGGGCCAGCGGTCTCTGCTCTGCGGGAGAGGACAGGGGCCGATCCCAAGACGTGCCGTGGCCAGGCTTTCAAGGCTGGACAACGACTCCAGACTGGGCATCGAACCGAGCGAGGAGATAGACTCCTTCCTCGAGGCCCCCGGCGGGAGTGACCGCGCCGGTGGTGGAGATCCCGGAGCGCAGATCAGAACCGCGCCGACCGGTGCCACGAACATCAAGGGCCCCCGAGGACGGTGCTCGGAGAAGAGGGGGTCATCTGACGCCAGTGCCGATGTCGATCGGCGGGCACTGCCCGGTGCCGGGCGCCCTCTCGAACCCGTCCGACCCGGAGAGAAATCCTTCCGGGGCATACAGCCCGTCCCCGAGGGGACCCCAGTCACCCGACAACGAGTCCCTGCGGGGGGGGGGGGGGAGTGCAAAGTCCCTGCGCCGACGTCGATGTACCGTTGCGGGGCGGGGCGGCGCAGACCCAGATTGGGTTGAAGCGGTCGAAGACCCCGAGACCCCTTCTCTAGGGAAGGGCAGGGCCCTCGACGGCCGCGTCGATGCCGGGGAGTCGCCCGTGCGCTGGCCGACATACCCCGAGGTCCCCGGGGAAGGTCGATGGCGGTCCCTCGTGCTCGATGCCCCTGCCGTCGCCGGCGGAGCGGCGCTGCTCAAACCCGGTAGCACCCATGCGCAGGGCTGGGATACCGGCGACCCGGAGCGGGTCGAAGCGAGCGGCCCCGAGGGGAGGGAGGCCAGATGGCCATCCCAGGCGCGGGGCGGAACCACCGACGCCCGCGCCCTCAAAGCGGGTACTACCCCCGCGCATGACCTTAACGTAGGGCCGTCAGACAGTGTCGAGTCGATCGGCCCCCGAGGTGCCGAGGGCAGCGGCTGGCGATCCCCGGTGGGGAGCGGGTCACTCGACATCGACGAGTTGGCACCGCCCAAAGCGGATACCACACCCATAGGAATGCCATACCGGCGCGAGTCGGTCGGCCCCGGAGGCGCCGAGGACCGCAGCCGCCAATCCCCGGTGAGGAGCGGAACGCTCGACACCGACGCCGAGGGGTCGATACCGCCCGAAGCGGGTACCGCCCACACGCATGGCAGGGCTGAAGGAACGCCAGGCTGGACTGAGTCGATTGGCCCCGGAGGCGCCGAGGACAGCAGCCGACGATCCTTGGTGAGGAGCGGAGCGCTCGACACCGACACCGATGCCCGGGGCTCAGTACCGCCCAGAGCGGCTACCACGCCCAAGCATGGCTTGGATGTAGGGAGGTCAGACCCGGTCGAGTCGATCGGCCCCGAAGGCGCTGAGGACACTGGCTGACGATCCCTGGCGAAGAGTGAAACACTCGACGCCGATGCCGGGGAATCGGCACCGCTCGAAGCGGGTACCTCCCTCGGGCATGGCTCAGGAATGTTCTGTGAGGAGCGAACCTCAGGAACATCCCGAAACCCCGTAAATGCTTTGGAGCCCGAGGACTCCCGCCAGGGTATATCAGCCAAGGAGGACTTGAGGGGTTGGCCGGAGCCGTCGCCATGCCGCGCATGAGACTCGCCCCTCAAGACTCGGCTAGTCTTAACAGACTGTTGTGTGGTTACCTGATCCTGGAGAGAAGAACCACCCGATGACCGCGCCTTGGGCGCGAAGACATCGTCGAGGGATACCCGAAAGAGGGAGGGTCTTCTCCCGACACTGTAGCCCGGGGAATCCGGGGAAAAAGGGTCAGGCCCCAAACAGGAGAGGCACCAGGCATTGGAGTCCACATGGAAAATTAAGTCCCCGCCGTGAGGCTGGGGGGAAGAAGGCTCCATGCCCCGGTCCTCAGCGCCCGAAGGGGGCGACGAAAATTAAATGAAAACAATTAAAAGAAAGAAAGAAAAAAGGGGGGGCACGGAGATGCCACCGTCGGCGGGAAAGCCGCGACTACAGAAAAAAGGAAAAATTTCTGCGGTGGCAGGAGGGACGTCCTGCCTGCTCCGCGGAAAACGAAAAACTGGGGAGAGGCAGTAGGAAGGGTGGGAAGCCACCGCGCAGGCACGGGGGATGCTCCCAAAGGCTTTCTGATTGGATGCTGGGGAGCATTTTCCCGTGCGGGCTCCGTCGGCGACATCTCCCACGTGTGAAGACTCATTCCTGCTTGTTCCTGGAGATCAATAGTGCTATATATTTAGATATAGATAAATATGTGAATGCGAAATGTGGTATCTCTTAACTAGGGAATTAATTCTAATCCCTGAGCCTCTATGTGCCGAAGTAAATGGTGATGGTAGGGCATATCCAGTGGATGTGGTTTGGTGGCAAGATTTTTTTTTATATTTAGAACTTTGATAACATTTTACAATGCTCATTTATACAAGAAATCAAAAACTAAAACAGCTGACTCCCAAAGGGACAAGCACCCCATTAACAAAAAAAACAATCCATAATCCAAGCCCATGTCAAGAGAGCCGGTATCCTCTCCCTAATATTACAATATACCTTAGCCAGCCAAAAACAGAGAAAAATTAACATAATGAAATCTAAATGAAAGAAAGACAAAACCCACCTTATGCAGAGCCCAGCTGCTTATCCCTCAGGAAAACTTCTAATTGTGAAGCTTTCAGAAAGACATACTGGATACCCTGAAAAGATGCAAGATATTTACAAGGATATTCGAGAAAGAAGGTTGCCCCCAGTGCCAAAACAGAAGATTTCAACTCTAGGAATGACAGTCTTCACAATTGGGTAACCTTAGAAACATCAGGGAATACACTGATTTTCTGGTCACAAAATAAATGATTTTTTTCCTGAAAAAAAAAAAAAAAAAAACAGTTTCAAAATTAAATTACAATCAACTAGCAATCCAAAACTAACAATTAAAGTGACCCGAGTGGAAATATTGTCTGAAGAATCCTCCAAATATTCAGAAATCTCTGGTTCTATCAAAGATAATTGATCTAGACCTGCAACCTCCATAATGTCCTTCACGTGACAGGGGAGCATCACCCTGGTGTGGCAGGAAGTGATCCTGTAACTAGGACCTGTCCTGCAGGTGATGTAAAACCCTCTCGCACCGAGGACGTTTCTCCAGGGCCACATGCCCATGAGGGGAGGGTCAGGACAGCTGTTATAGTTGGTGATTCAATCATTAGGAATGTAGATAGCTGGGTGGCTGGTGGACGTGAGGATCGCCTGGTAACATGCCTGCCTGGTGCGAAGGTAGCGGACCTCACGCACCTCCTAGATAGGATCGTAGATAGTGCTGGGGAGGAGTCTGCTGTCTTGGTACATGTTGGTACCAATGACATAGGAAAATGTGGTAGGGAGGTTCTGGAGGCTAAATTTAAGCTTTTAGGTAGGAAGTTGAAATCCAGGACTTCCAGGATAGCGTTCTCCGAAATGCTTCCTGTTCCACGTGCAGGACCCAAAAGACAGGCAGAGCTCCGGAGTCTCAATGCGTGGATGAGACAATGGTGCAAAGATGAGGGTTTTGGATTTGTTAGGAACTGGGGAACATTCTGGGGAAAGGGGGGGCTCTTCCGAAGGGATGGGCTTCACCTTAATCAGGATGGGACCAGACTGCTGGCATTAACCTTTAAAAAAGAGATAGAGAAGCTTTTAAACTAGAAAGCAGGGGAAAGCCGACAGTCACCCAGGAGCACATGGTTCGGACGAAGGTATCCTTGAAGGATACTACCAAAAGCAGTGAGGTTCCAAAAGGGAGTATAGTAGCCGAAATGCCCTTGAGTAAGGAGCAGACAGAGCATAAAGATGCCAAAATTACCCATGCCTACCAATAGCCAGATTAATATGAATAAAATACAGTCTCTAAAATGCTTGTATGCCAATGCTAGAAGTCTAAACAATAAGATGGGAGAGTTAGAATACATAGCACTAAATGAGAGGTTAGATATGATTGCACTCTCAGAGACATGGTGGAAGGAGGATAACCAGTGGGACACTGTGATACCTGGATACAAACTATATCGTAATGATAGAGCTGATCAAATTGGTGGAGGGGTTGCGCTCTATGTTAGAGAGGGCATCGAGTCAGAAAGGATTAAAGTTTTGCAGGGAATAAAATTTGCTGTAGAATCTCTATGGATTGAAATTCCACTTATGAAGGGGAAGGTGATGGCAGTGGGAGTATACTATCGACCACCTGGCCAGAATGAACAAATGGATGATGAAATGCTCAAAGAAATCACGGAAGCTAACAAAAGTCACAACAGAGTAGTAATAATGGGTGATTTCAATTACCCCGGTATCGACTGGGTCAGTGTCACGGCAGGACAAGCTAAAGAGGTAAAGTTTCTAGATGGAATAAATGACTGCTTCTTGGAGCAGCTGGTTCATGAACCGACCAGAGGGGAAGCCATACTGGACCTAGTCCTTAGTGGAACGCCAGATCTGGTGCAAGAAATAAGGGTGTTGGGACCACTTGGCAATAGTGATCATAGTATGATCATGTTTGATTTAATTATTGGAGGACAAATAGTAAAGGAATCCACAGTACTACCTTTTAACTTTCAAAAGGGAGACTATGATAGAATGAGGAATATAGTTAGGAAAAAACTAAAAGGAGCGGTTCCAAAGGTTAAAGACTTACAGCAAGCTTGGGCGTTATTTAAAACTACTATCCTCGAAGCCCAGACCAGCTGTATTCCACGCATTAAGAAGAGTGGAAGAAAGTCCAAAAAACTGCCAGCATGGTTTAAAGGTGGGGTCAGAGAGGCTGTTGCTGCCAAAAAAGCAACCTTCAGGAAATGGAAAAAAGAGCCAAATGATGAAAACTGGAAACAGCACAAGCACTGGCAAGTTAAATGCAAAGCATTGATAAGGCAGGCAAAGCGGGAATTTGAGAAGAAACTTGCTACGGAAGCAAAAACACGAAATAAAGACTTTTTCAAGTACATTCGTAGCAAAAGGCCTGTGAGAGAGTCAATTGGACCGTTAGATGATAGAGGGGTAAAAGGGGCAGTAAGAGGAGACAAGGCTATAGCAGATAGACTGAATGAATTCTTTGCTTCGGTCTTTACTGAGGAAGATGTAGGGATGTTACCCAAGACTGAAGTGGTATTTAAAGGTGATACGGCAGAGGAATTGAGAGAAATATCGCTACACTGGGAAGATATATTACAACTATTTGATAAACTGAATAGTAGCAAATCACCTGGACCGGATGATATACATCCCAGAGTGTTGAAAGAACTGAAATATGAGATTGCAGACCTGCTATTGGTAATCTGTGAACTTTCATTAAAAACATCTGTAATACCTGAAGACTGGAGGGTCGCCAACGTAACACCAATTTTTAAAAAGGGTTCCAGGGGTGACCCGGGAAATTACAGACCGGTGAGCCTGACGTCAGTACCAGGGAAAATGGTAGAAGCCATCATAAAGAACAAAATTACACAGCATGTAGATAGTCATGGCCTAATGGGAGACAGCCAACATGGCTTTAGACAAGGAAGATCTTGTCTTACTAATCTGATATTTTTTTTGAAGGTGTGCATAAACAGGTAGACAAAGGTGAGTCGGTTGATATAGTGTATCTGGACTTTCAGAAAGCTTTTGACAAGGTCCCCAATCAGAGACTTTTGGCGAAGCTAATAAGTCATGGGATAGGAGGCAGTGTACTATTGTGGATCGGGAACTGGTTAAAAGATAGAAAGCAGAGGGTAGGGCTAAATGGCCAATATTCCCAATGGAAAAAGGTGAATAGTGGAGTACCCCAGGGATCTGTACTGGGTCCGCTACTTTTTGACATATTCATAAATGACCTGGAAAAGGGAATAACTAGTGAGGTTATCAAATTTGCAGATGACACAAAACTGTTTAAAGCTGTTAAAACCCAAGAGGATTGTGGAAAACTGCAGGAGGATCTGGATAAATTGGAAGACTGGGCATCCAAGTGGCAGATGAAATTTAATATGGACAAGTGCAAAGTTATGCACCTAGGAAAGAACAACCCACACTATAGTTACACGATGCAAGGCTCCACATTAGAAACCACCACCCAGGAAAAAGATTTAGGAGTCATCGTGGATAACATGTCAAAACCCTCCGCCCAGTGTGCAGCGGCAGCCAAGAAAGCAAATAGAATGCTAGGTATCATAAGGAAAGGGATGGAAAATAAAACAAAGGATATTATAATGCCTCTGTATCGCTCCATGGTACGACCGCACCTTGAATATTGTGTGCAATTCTGGTCACCATATCTCAAAAAGGACATAGCGTTATTAGAAAAAGTACAGAGAAGAGCCACCAAATTGGTGAAGGGGATGGAAGGCTACTCCTATGAAGAGAGGCTAAATAGGTTAGGGCTCTTTAACCTGGAAAAGAGACGGCTGAGGGGAGATATGATAGAGGTCTATAAATTAATGAATGGAGTGGAACGGATAAACGTGGATCAATTGTTTACACTATCAGAATATAGGAAGACTAGGGGACACAAATAGTTTACCCTGTAGCTTCATTATAAGACAAATAAGAGAAAATATTTTTTCACTCAACGTGTAACCAAACTCTGGAATCTGTTACCAGAGGATGTAGTAAGGGCTGTTAGTATAGCTGGGTTTAAAAAAGGTTTGGACAAGTTCCTGGAGGAAAGGTCCATAAACCACTATTAAAAAGGGACCCAGGATATCAATGCTTGACCCAGTACAAGCATTGAGGAACCTGTGTCTTTTGGGGATATTGCTAGGTACGCATGACCTAGATTGGCCACTGTTGGAAACAGGATACTGGGCTTGATGGACCTCGGTCTGACCCAGTATGGCATGTCTTATGTTCTTAATATTAGAACTTATTTTTCCCCAGGGAATATAAAATATATAATTCTTCTGCTGAAGGTAACCCCAAAACCTCTTTGAAGTATCTACGTATAAGAATCATCTGAGAGGTGTAGCATGTACGGGGGAAGTTCAGGAATCGTAAATTATATGAATGCTGGGCATTCTGAAGCACTGCAAGGCACTGGTGAATGACCAAACCATCTTTCATAAAAGAACCATAAGCATTTTGTAACACAGAATAAGAAACATTCATCTTAGCAACATGATTATTTGAAAGAGATACACCTATCTTGATCGGTTAACTTAGCAAGTGTCCACAGTAAAGTCTGATAGCTCCTTAAAAGAGGATCCAAAGGACATCTCCAGACAATTAATGGCCAACAAAATGTCTCTCAATGAAACTTCTCCTGAAGGGGTAGTAACTGAATCTGAAGAAAAACGTACCTCTTTTGGAATAGGAACCTCTGTGCTATCATCTGCCCATCCATAAGGGCAAGCTGCTGCACAGCACTAGGCGACTCGGAGATCTGAACTACCAGGCCTTTTACCCCCAATGTGGCATGCAGTATCCCCTGTTCTTCAACACTGATGGCTGGATGAGGTAGAAACATCCCCAAGTGGAGAAGAGACCAAACACTAGGCTTCACCACAGATGTAGAGGAAGTGGCGAAGACGTGGCAATCCATAGGACCAACCAGTTACCATTTTAAGTTACACATTTCTTCCTCTCACCCATGAACGATGGCCCAGACTTCAAAAACAGGCTCCAAAGGGGCACAATCTGCCCCTTTCGAATGCTCCTTAGGACATGCTCCCACTAATCGCATCTCGTGGTGGGGGCTGCTGTTTGAAGGCCCTCCGCGCTGCTGATTGGTGGCTTAAGCTGCCTAGTACACCACCGACAGCAAACCAGCACTCCAAGGGAAAAACTGGCTCCCAAGGGAATTTTCTTTTAGGGGGTGGAGCAGTTGTGGGGTGGTAGGGGAGTTGCAGGGGCTAGGACCTGAAGGCGAGCGATTGTGGGATGATAGAACACAGCTGGGTATTTTTTGGGGATAGGGCATTTGCAGGAGATTGTTTATTGGGGTGGGGCATTTTTCAGTGTGGTAGGGCAATTGTGCAGGGATATTTTTGTGTGGTGGGAACCAGAGCCATGCAAGGATTGGAGGCGCCCTAGGTGGGCCCCTCCATCCTGCTGTCCCCCTACCCAAATTGTACTGCTGCCCCTCTCTGGGGCCTGGCAATGGCTCAGAAAACCCAGGCCCTACCCCGGCTACTTCTGTCCCCCTCTTACACAGCTTCCGGTTTTGAAGTCTGCAACAGAGGGAAGCAGAAGACACATATTACAGGGCAAAAACCATAGGTCAGCACCAGATATCTGAGGTAGGCGCTGCTCCGATATTTCTGAACCATTGCCACCACTGCAGGCTCCATAGAGGGGTATTAGTGGTGGCAACCAGCACCCCTCTTGGGGGGCTAGTACTGGTGGGGACATTTGGCAGGTTGATAGGGCAATTGCAAGGGAGTGCTTTTGTGGGTTGGGAGAATAAGAACAGGGATAGTGTTTCACTATATGTAATTTTCTACGCTACAGAAACTGGAATTCCTTCTCTCAAAGAACTGCATGGCCTATTTTTTTGAGGGGGTGACTTATAACTCTCTGGCATCTGTGGTCCAATTTGGGCCTGTCTTTTACCTGTTTTTCCCACATGTCAATTTTCATTCCATTCTGTTAAATGTTTTGGAGCATTATTTCCCCCCCCCCCCTCCCGTCTCATGGACTGACAAATAGATGTTATTGACCCCTTTTATATAATCCTTTCCAAAATCCTCTAACATATCACTATGTTTAATAGCAGCTTATCCGCAGGCATTTTCCCGCAGCAATGGGAACTTGCCATTGTATGTCTCTGCTAAAAAACCTTTCCCTCTTATCTTCACAATCAGTAATTTCTGTCCCATTTTTAATCTCCCTTTCATTTTTAGGCATGTATCACATTAAGCAAAATTGCTTATTGTTGAGGGTCAATTCATCTGTCTGTCCACACACATAGCTTTGTGCATGTGCCAACAAAGCTATGCCTATGAAGACAAATTGTGGCAAGCCACACACCCCAACTATCTCAAGATAGACACAAATCTATAGATACTACCAGTGATAAAAATGCCTTGTACAGCTGCACAACCCCTCTACCCTAAGACGACACTTATGTCTTCACTCCCCCACACGGGCATGTATGAGCTTGTAAAGGGAGGAATAGAAAACTTCATTTTGTCACACTAAATTCATTAATCTTCTTTCAAGTCTTAAAGTGTGCAACCTCCTCGCTCATATATGGCAACTATGCATTATCAGGGAAACAAACCTTTTTGTTATGCTTACAGCATGCACTTTTCAACTTCTTAGAGACTGTGCAAAAGTGTGTATAATCTTAGAAGATACAAATGCCCTTCATCCAAAATAGGCCGACTTTCATCCAGCCACTCCGAGTCCCTTCTGGTTTCTCTGACAAATGAGGTTAGAGGAAGATTAGACACAGGCAAAGTCAATCTCACATTCTCTTGACCAGACTGCCAATTGATATGGATGATCAATTTGTTTCACAACCTTACAAATAAGGGACTTGAAGACTGGTTAGAAAGCTACCAAATCTGAAACCATATGGATTGTCCATAACCCTTCCTGGTGAAGTTTGAAGTTTATTATTTGCTTAACCGCCCTTCAGGGTAAACAGAGCGGTGTACAATAAAAAGCATCATTACAGCAAGGCCCACGGGCCAGAAAAGGAAAAGAAGTTACAATTTGGTGATAGGACAGAAAGAGGTGTGTAGAGAGAGAACAGACTTAGGGGAGAGGTTAGGGGTAAGAGGAGGGAAGGTCAAAGGCAAGGGTAAATAGGTGGGTTTTTAAGGCATGTTTGAAAGTGGGGTGGTGTAGTTCGAGACGGAGGGCAGTGGGAAGAGAGTTCCATAGTGCGGGACCTACAAAAAAGAAGGCTGATGAGCGAGTAGAGTGAAGGTGAGCCTGTGAGGGGGGAGGTAATGTAAGGCGGTTTAAATGAAAAGACCGAGGGGTGTGACGGGGGGTATGAAAGTGCATGAGGTCAGCAAGATATTGAGGGGTGGTGGTGTGAAGAACCTTGTGGACGAGTGTAAGGAGTTTGAACTGAATGCGGTAGGAAATAGGAAGCCAGTGAAGTCGGAACAGCAGGGGGGTGACGTGATCTCTGGGGGAAGAGTGGGATACAAGTCGGGCAGCGGTGTTTTGAATTCTTTGCAATCGTGTAAGTTGGGATTTGGTGATGCCTGAGAGGACAGAGTTGGAGAAATCAATCCGAGAAATGACGAGTGATAGTAAGAGGGTAGCAAGAGCGGAGGGAGAGAGAAAGGAACGAATGGCGCGGATCTGGCGGAGATAGTAGAATGAAGTCTTCGAGACATGGGAGATGTGGGCACAGTCTTCTCATTACAGTAAATTTGAGAGACTTAAGATCATACTCCACATACCCTGGCTTAGAAGTGAGGTTCACAACTGACATAGTATGTGCAAAACTAACCCCTTTGGCGAAACTACCCCAAATAGATACTGCAAGCACTACAACATCACTGTGCCCGAAAAGCACTGGGATCATGACCCTAAGAGAATTACAGAGAATGAGGTGGTTATGATCACCTGTCCATTCCAAGTGATTACTCTGTTAAAAGCGTAGACAGAAGATCCTGAAATACCAGTAAATGCAGTCAAAGACCAAGAAAACGTGGCAGAAAGATAATGAAATATTTCCCATAATGTTGGGTGCCACAGGCTTAAGAACATAAGATATGCCATACTGCGTCAGACCAAGGTCCATTGAGCCCAGTATCCCGTTTCCAACAGTGGCCAATCTAGGTCATATGTACCTAGCACTTTCCCCAAAGACACAGGTTCCACAATGCTTGTATTGGGTCAAGCAGTGATATCCTGGGTCCCTTCTTAATAATGGTTTATGGACCTTTCCTCCAGGAACTTGTTCAAACCTTTTTTAAACCCAGCTACACTAATAGCTTTTACTACATTCTCCGGTAACAAATTCCAGAGTTTGATTACACGTTGAGTGAAAAAATATTTTCTCTTATTAGTCTTAAATAGTTTACCCTGTAGCTGCATTGCATATCCCCTAGTCTTCCTATATTATGATAACAAACAAATCGATCTACCTTTACCCGTTCATTAATTTATAGACTTCTATCATATCTCCCCTTAGCCGTCTCTTTTCCAGGTTAAAGAGCCCTAACCTTTTTAGACTTTCTTCATAGAGGCATCCTTCCATCCCCTTTACCATTCTGGTGGCTTTTCTCTGAACCTTTTCTAATAACGCTATATCCTTTTTAAGAGATGGTGACCAGAATTTCACACAATATTCAAGGTGCGGTCGCACCATGGAACGATATAGAGGCATTATAATATCCTTTGTTTTATTTTCCATTCATTTCCTTATGATACCTAGCATTCTATTTGCTATCTTGGCCACCGCTGCACACTGGGCAGAGGGTTTTAACATGTTTTCCACAATGACGCCTAAATCTTTTTCCTGGGTGGTAGTTCCTAATGTGAAACCTTGCATCGTATAACCATAGTTTGGGTTGTTCTTCCCTAGGTGCATAACTTTGCACTTGTCCATATTAAATTTCATCTGCCATGTCGATGCCCAGTCTTCCAATTTATCAAGATCCTCCTGCAAATTTCCACAATCCTCATGGGTTTTAACAACTTTAAATAGTTGTGTCATCTGCAAATTTGATAACCTCACTCGTTATTCCCTTTTCCAGGTCATTTATGACTATGTCAAAAAGCAGTGAACCTAGCACAGATCCCTGGGGTACACCACTAATCACCTTTCTCCAGTGGGAAAACTGGCCATTTAGTCCTACCCTCTGCTTTCTATCTTTTAACCAGTTCCTGATCCACAATAGTACACTGCCTCCTATCCCATGACTCTTTAGTTAAGCCAAAAGTCTCTGATGAGGGACTTTGTCAAAGGCTTTCTGAAAGTCCAAATGTACTATATCAACTGACTCACCTTTGTCTATCTGGGGTTTTTTTTGTTGTTTTTGAAGGTGTGAACAAACAGATTACCAAGACAAAATCTTCCTTGTCTAAAGCCATGTTGGCTGTCTCTCATTAGGCCATGACTATCTACATGCTGAGTAATTTTGTTCTTTATGATGGTTTCTACCATTTTTCCCGGTACTGATGTCAGGCTCACTGGTCTGTAGTTTCCCGGATCACTCCTCGAACCCTTTTTAAAAATTGGCATTACATTGACGATTCCCCAATCTTCAGGTATTACAGATGATTTTAATGATAGTTCACAGATTACTAATAGCAGGTCTGCAATCTCATATTTCAGTTCTTTCAACACCCTTGGATGTATACCATCCGGTCCAGGTGATTTGCTACTCTTCAGTGTATCAAATAGTTGTAATACATCTTCCCGGTGTAGCGAAATTTCTTTCAATTCTTCTGCAGTATCACCTTAAAATACCACTTCAGTCATAGGTAACATCCCTACATCTTCCTCAGTAAAGACCGAAGCAAAGAATTCATTCAGTCTCTCTGCTATCGCCTTGTCGCCTCTTAGTGCCCCTTTGTCATCTAATGGACCAACTGACTCACAGGATTTTTTTTGCTATGAATGTACTTGAAAAAGTCTATGTGTTTTTGCTTCCACAGCAAGTTTCTTCTCAAATTCTCTCTTTACCTGTCTTATGAATGCCTTGCATTTAACTTGCCAGTGCTTGTGCTGTTTCCAGTTTATCATTTCGCTCTTTTTCCCATTTCCTGAAAGTTGCTTCTTAAAGCATGGAATACAGCTGGTCTGGGCTTCCAAGATAGTATTTTTAAACACTACCCAAGCTCGATGTATGTCTAACTTTTGCAACTGCTCCTTTTAGTTTTTTCTTAACTAATTTTCCTCATTTTATCATAGTCTCCCTTTCGAAAGTTAAAAGGTAGTACTGTGGATTTCCTTACCATCCCTCCTCCATTAATTAAATCAAACGCGATCATGCTATGATCACTACTGCCAAGTGGCCCCAACACCCAGATCTGGTGTTCCACTAAGGACTAGGTCCAATATGGCTTCCCCTCTGGTCGGTTTATGAACCAGCTGCTCCAAGAAGCAGTCACTTATTTCATCTAGGAACTTTATCTCCCCTAGCATGTCCTGCCATGACACTGACCCAGTCAATACCAGGGTAATTGAAATCACCCATTATTATTACTGTGCTGTAACATTTGTTAGCTTCGTTGATTTCTTTGAGCATTTCATCATCCATTTGTTCATTCTGGCCAGGCGGTCGAAAGTACACCCCACCGCCATTGCCTTCCCCTTTTTACATGGAATTTCAATCCATAGAGATTCTATAGCAAATTTTGTTTCCTGCAAAATCTTAATCCTTTCTGACTCAATGCCCTCTCTAACAGAGCGCAACCCCACCAATTTGATCAGTACTATCATTATTATATGGTTTGTACCCAGGTATCACATTTTCCCACCAGTTGTCCTCCTTCCACCATGTCTCTGATATTCCTATCATATCTAACCTCTCATTTACTGTTATATATTCTAACTCTCCCATCTTAGTTTTTAGACTTCTAGCATTTGCATACAAGCATTTAAGAGACTAATTTATTCATATTAATCTGGCTATTGGTAGGAATGGGTAATTTGGAATCTTTAAGCTCTCTCTGCTCCATACTCAAGGGCATTTGGGCTACTTTACTCTTTTTGAAACCTCTGTTTTTGGTAGTATCCTTCAAGGATACATTGTTCCGAACCATGCGTTCTTGGGCGACTGTTGGCTTTCCCCTATTATCTAGTTTAAAAGCTGCTCTCTCTCCTTTTTAAAGGTTAATGCCAGCAGCCTGGTTCCATCCCAGTTAAGGTGAAGCCCATACCATCAGAAAAGCCCCTCCTTTCCCCAGAATGTTCTCCAGTTCCTAACAAATCCAAAACCCTCATCCTTGCACCACTGTCTCATCCATGCTTTGAGACTCCGGAGCTCTGCCTGCCTTTTGGGCCCTGCGCATGGAATGGGAAGCATTTTGGAGAAAGCTACCCTGGAAGTTCTGGATTTCAGCTTCCTACCTAAAAGCCTAAATTTAGCCTCCAGAACCTCCCCTACCACATTTTTCCTGTCATTGGTACCGACATGTACCAAGACAGCAGACTCCTTCCCCGCACTAAGACCTTGTCTAGGTGGCGCGTAAGGTCCGTTACCTTTGCACCCGGCAGGCATGTCACCAAGCGATCCTCACGTCCACCAGCCACCCAGCTATCTACATGCCTAATGATCGAATCACCAACAATGGCTGTCCTAACCCTTCCCTCATGAGCACTTGGCCCTGTCCTCAGTGAGAGGGTTTTACATCACCTGGAGGACAGGTCCTAGCTATAGGATCACTTCCTACCACACCAGGTTGATGCTCTCCTGTCATGTGACCTCTCTCCTCCAAGGCAGCAGGGATGCTGCCAGACTGGAGGTAGGACTTCAGGACTATATCCCTGTAGGTCTCGTCTATGTACCTCTCTGTCTTCCTTATGTCTTCCTTATGTCTTCCAAGTCTGCTACTCTTGCCTCTAGAGATCGGACTCGTTTCCTGAGAGCAAAGAGCTCTTTGCACCTTGTGCACACATAAGACCCCTCACCAAATGGGAGAAAATCATACACGTGACACTCAATGCAAAAGACTGGAAAGCCCCCATCTTGCTGCTGGACTGCTGTCTGCATCTTAGTTATAAGGGCGTGTTTAGATATTTCTTTATGTACTAAGGGTTACTGGGGATACTTATACTAATAAAACTATACCTAATATGTTTAATGCACTTTGTTCACCTGAAATTTAATAAATCTCAGGTTCTTAAATGTATGCTGATGAGAATGAACAGCTGCACCTGAGTGTGAATATGGCACTCCTTTCCTTTAAGAGGTTTAACCACCTATAAAGCTACAATTATCCCAGGGGTGGGTGGGTGATGGGGAGGGACGGAGGGAGGTAAAAGAGACTTATTAAAAGCTGGCTGCTACACAGTACCCTCTCCTGTGCTTCTAAGGTAATCTGTGACCAATCTCTAGAGGGAGTCCCACAGCCCTTGCTTGGATAGAGGTAGCCTTGGGTTGCTAAAGAAGAATTTCCAAGCATATCTTGACAAAAACTATTCATGCATGTTATATCTTATGAACTCCAGCAGGAGGCTCTCTTTGGCATGATGCAAGTACTATATCGAGCATTAGCAGTAAATTGAGAGACTGGGACCCTACTCCCCCCTGCTCTGGCTTAGAAGTGAGGTTCACAGCTGTCATAGTATGCACAAAACTAACCCATTTGGAGATTACTACTATCATGGGCATGCACTTTGATTCTCCTCTTTGATTCACAGGTACCTGCAGTAGTTATGTCAGCTCTCTTTGCCTAAAGACAATTATCTCTCTGCTCTCCTCAACAGAGTAGATTACTGCAATTCACTTTACTGTGGCACCACACTCACCATTCTAACAATTGCAATGGTAGAGAACATTGTAAAACCTCTTTGGGGAAAGCAAGTAGGATCACATTACTGCATTACTTCCTATTTCTCTTCCCTGGTTCCCAATCGTTTAGCATATTCATTATAAAATACTTTTATAAGTACATAAAGAGGGTTATTTTAGAAGTCTTATTCACAATTTAATGTATATGCCATATACACATGTAAATTGCCATTTTAGAAAAGACGAAATTTAAAATATGGCCAACTGCACCATGTTGAAAGTAGAGGAGGGCGTGTCAAGGGTATGTCAGAAGTATGACAAATCTATGCTGGTATTTCCTGCATCATATAAAATTTAAATGTGAAAGCCTGAAATTGTCCACATAAAGTACACCTGCTCCCTGGAACAAATAAGATTTTTTCGCTTTTTTAAAAAGGGCTCTTTTGGCGATCCCTTAAAGGACGGATTTAGGACAATATGCCCCTTAATCCCCCTAATGTTTATTTTGTTTTCTGAAATGAAATTGGGGAAGAGTCCTTCGTACTTAAATTAGGAGCAGCTGCATGTCCACGTTTGCAAAATGACCTAGATACATATGTAAGATCGAGGGCAGCACACTTCACCGGAGGGAGTGAGCGGGAGCTCCTCCTCACCTCCTGCACCTGCCAATCAGCGGATCTCTCCAACGGCCCAAATACCGCCGCTCCTGAGGCGCGTGAGGAGATCGAGGGCAGCACACTTCACCGGAGGGAGTGAGCGGGAGCTCCTCCTCACCTCCAGCACCTGCCAATCAGCGGACCTCTCCAACGGCCCAAATACCGCTGCTCCTGAGGCGGGCCCGCGCCTGAGGGCCTCGCCAGAGGGCCCTTTGGCATGGCCCTTAGGCGTGGAGCCGTGGCGTGTGAGTAAAATCTATTTCATGACCTATGCTGTTATATCATGGCTGTAACCTGCTGTTCTTCTTCCCTCTTCTCTCGTCTGATCTTTTGTCTATCACTGTCTCTCACTCTTTCCTATCTCATATATGGCGTTCCTTTCGTATTTTCTTAAAAATTAAATTGTATTGTAAACCGCTCTGATGCTTCGGCCTGAGCGGTATATCAAGAAATTAAACAAACATTAAACATAAGTGCCAACATTTGCAGGCGTTCATTGTAAAATGCCTGTACTTACACATACAAGTTGCAGGGTCCCCTATCAATTCTTCCCACGTGTTTATTGCTGAAATGGCTCCTCCCATGGCACGTGGAAATGTATTTTAGAAAAAGCTCCCTGTTTAGCAGAGGTGTTACAAAAATATCATCAGAATTGGTATGTCCCGACCTGGGCCGTACCAAAGGCTGCGCGAGCGACGCAACCACACAGGGCGCAAGCACAGAAGGGGCACTGATATCATCACTGGGCTTACAAGAAGCTCAAAGAGAGTAAGTTTGCTGAATGTGGCTGAGTGGAAGGGGCCTCCAGATTTGTTAGTCGCACAGAGCGCATTTCTAGCTTGGTACGGGTCTGGTCCCGAGCGACATCACAATTCTGATCGCCACGACCCATCTAAAATGTACCTTTTAGAATAGTGGAGGAGTAGCCTAATGGTTAAGAACACTGGCTTGGGAACCCAGAGACCAGGGTTCGATTCCCACTAGCACACCTTGTGGCCTTGGGCAAGTCACTTATCCTTCCATTGCCTCAGATAAATCCAAGTTATCAATGTCCCTGTTTAATGTACATTACCAAGTTTAAGTTTCAATGTGAACAGCTTTGATTGAAAGGATAAAGTGGTATATAAAACCTGTTAAATAAAATACCTTCACTGTTAGTGTCTACTTAAATACTTTGATGATTCTCCAACATGTCACTATTTGCATCATTAATCATGCTTAATTCAGTGGTGGTACTCATCTTCTGTTATACAACACTAATGCACATGACATTCCACTTTCTATTTCACCACATTTTTTGTAACACTCTGCCCCCTGCCTTGAAATGCAAGACTTCTTGGCCTTGTTTTAAGTTAAACCTTATAACTTATTTTTTTATGCAAGCCTTCCTAGAAGCATGAACTTGGTCTGCCAGTTGCTTGGATTTCTGGGTGTACTGCAACGCATTATACTCTGTTTTTACATTAACTTGTAAACCACTTTGCTGTTCTTTTGACCTAAAGGCATGTCAATAGAATGATTAAGCTAAAACATGGTTAAATATATGCCAGTTTGAGAGAAACTTCTCTTATTAAAGCATTCAGAAGCCTGTGATCTATCTTCCATAAACTCACTGTATCCTTTAAGTTTGTTATAATGAGCACCTATGGAAATATGTTCACCACACTGAATACAAACTTTCAGGGCTATTCCTACAACTAGGCATCTGTCTAAGGTAACAGTGTGGCAAGACGGACCGCCTGTTTCCACTATTAAAACTACCATCCCACCTCTGCATGGACCACTCTGAAGCATTCATGGCATGTACAGCATGAGATCTCAAAGTTCAGGCATGCACTCAAGTTCTGCTTGGTCACACCGCCTCTGCAGGCAGCTTGGCAGCAAGATATAGGACCCAGCAAAACTTAAGCATGTATCTGTGCTTAGAAGCCACATGCGGTAAATGCCACATTTGTACTTCAGGATGGCTCATCCAGAGGTAAGGAGCAGCAGGCCTTGAAAGATACAGGAATGACATGGGAGATGCTAGAGACAGAGCATGAAGGAAAGGAAGAGGTGTGGGATTTGCCTTTGCTATCATCTGCCCCTCAGGAAGCTGGATTAACGAAGGCCCAATTGCTGAAGAAGAATGAAAGGAGAAGTTTTACATACCTGATAATTTTCTTTCCATTAATCCTGCTAGACAGCCCAGACAGGTGGTGTTATGCTCTCTTGCCAGGAGGTGGAGGCAGACTTGAGCAACTTTCACAGATATTATCTAGTATAACCACTGGTGCAGTACTGAGAAAGCCAATACAAGAACTTCACAAGTAGGCAGCAAGACAAAAAAAAAACCTCAGTAAAAAGACTACTAGCATTAATAACAAACCATAAATTGCAACAAACATTTTGGGACAAGTTATTTGGCTCTTTTACAGTACTATGTGTAGACGAGACCAAAAAGATAAGAGTCAGCAGGGTGCCCAAACCTAAAGTAGTCTTTCAGAGCAGATCCTGACTGGTCTAGCAAGATTCAAAGGAAAGAACATTATCAGATATGTAACATTTCTCCTTCCTTAGCCTGCTAGGTTAGTCCAGACAAGTGGACTGTGTCCAAGCAATCAGGAAACCCAGTCCAAAGACGTGGACAGCAAAGGAAGAATTATCTTTTATTAATCAATTAAAGCTTATGGCCCGACACAGGCCGTGTTTTGTTGCCTTCTTCAGGGGCAGGCTTAACTCTATATGTACTTGTAAATCCAATGTATTCTATATTCACTGTATAGGTGACATGTGTTCTTCCAAATAGTTATCATTTACCAAAACAAGGCCAGCGATATGAAGCCATTCACTACTTGTGATCAGCAGCTTACTGCTCTTATTTTTTTAACTTTCATTCAGAATGTTGCGTGGCCCCCTTTAAATTTGAAACTGCTTCAAATTTAAAGGGGCCATGCAACATTCTAGCGGCCTTAACCAGCATGCAATTTGAACCCCTGTCTTGGGCACTATTGAAGGATGTCACTCTAAAAATGATGTTCTTGGTTGTCATTTGCTAGGCTCATTGCAGCTTTGAGTACCAAGCCCTATTTTGCAGAGCCTCCTTTTTGTTTCTGTCCAAGGAGGTGGTGGTTCTGTGGCCTGTACTGTCCTTTCTGCACAAGGGGTATTCAGTTTTCAGCTAAGTCAAATGGTGACCCTGCTAGGTTGTTTCCAGGTCACAGACATCAAGAAGGGCTGTCAACGTCACTAACTTGGAAATGCACAGGGTCCTGCGTCATTGCCTTAAGTGGACAGAATCTATCTGCAGATTGAAACGTTTGTCTGGTTTTTGGTAGTCTCCACAAAGGGAGGTGGCTTCTAAAGCATCGGTGGTGCGCTGGGTGACAGAAGCTATCACCTTGGTCTATATTCCCATAAAGAAAGTGGTATTGGACAGTCAAAGCCCATTCCACGAGGTTGTCTCTGTACACCTTTATGTGACATTACTGCCTAGAAGTTCAGGAGTTTCCTGATGCGTGTTTT
Organism: Ichthyophis bannanicus; assembly: GCA_033557465.1. Classification (NCBI taxonomy): domain Eukaryota; kingdom Metazoa; phylum Chordata; class Amphibia; order Gymnophiona; family Ichthyophiidae; genus Ichthyophis; species Ichthyophis bannanicus. Next base: position 744,123,041 of record CM066034.1, read on the forward strand.
GGGGCAGCGGTGCTCCATGCCAGACTCACGAGTCCTGCCCATTCTTAGTCACTGCTCTGGTAAATTCCACAAGTACTAGACTTGACTAGAGAGACAATTAGGAAGGTGAAATTAGACCTTACCTACTAATTGTCTTTCCTTGAGTCACTCTAGTCCAGGACCCACCCTTGATCAGCAATGTCTATTTTCTCTGCATTTTTAGGGTCGAGCAGAGTGGACATGTCCAGCTGTTCGCACTGGAGGGCTCCATCATCTTTCTTAGCAGGATCCTTATGCAAGGGGTCAGCAGGGGGGCAACATAAGAACATAAGATATGCCATACTGGGTCAGACCAAGGTCCATCAAGCCCAATATCCTGTTTCCAACAGTGGCCAATCTAGGTCATACGTACCTAGCAGTTTCCCCAAAAGACAGGTTCCACAATGCTTGTACTGGGTCAAGCATTGATATCTTGGGTCCCTTCTTAATAATGGTTTATGGACCTTTCCTCCAGGAACTTGTCTAAACCTTTTTTAAACCCAGCTACACTAACAGCCTTTACTACATCCTCCAGTAACAAGTATGAGCCTAGCTTCTTGTTTTTCCTCTCATAGTGTACATAGTTTCATAGAGTTTTTGTTTGGCGACACTGTTTATTGCTCCTTTCTGGTGTATATTGGAGATTTTGTTTCACATGTATGACTAGCTATGCTTTCTAGGGGTCTCCTTTGTCAACAGCATACTGGTTTCTGTTGCTTAAGGAGAGAGCTCTTCTACTGTGACATCAGAAATCTGACATGCTCAGTTCCTAGCTGCTGGTGGACAGCGATAACCCACAAGTACTGGACTGGACTGAAGGGACTCAAGGAAACACAATTAGCAGGTAAGGTTTAATTTCACTCTAAATAGCACCTCTGGGAGACAGAGGCTGTCCAGATGATCAGAAAAAGGAGAATCCCTGCAGGACAATGTCTGTAGCTCAGACACCTATCTAGTAATAGATAGCAAAAAGTCATCTTGAGGGTCAAATCCTTGACAGAGACAGCATGAATGGGCTCGAAGAAGGGCTCTTTCAGTGCATTCAACAGCAGAGAGGCTTCACTGAGGCACAATCTGATGCTCTGGCAGACAGATTGTTTCACTCCCTTAAAACAGGAGACATCAGGGTGCACGGCGAAAACATCCCTTGTGTCCCCACTGTAATCCACCAGACACACTACCTGAATTCAGGACTAACACCTGGTGAAGACAAAGCTACAAAAAAGGTCAAAATAGACACTGTCCACTACTGCCCCAGAGTAAGTGCTCTTGGACAGCCTAGAGCCCTCAAGGACTAAGCCATAAATGAGTGCATACCATGGTCTATGCAACCAGTCTCTGGCCACTAGAATCATCAGGCCTGGATGAGACAATCCTACACAAAAGATAGCACACCAAGGGAAAAGGAGGGATACATACAGGAGGCCGCAGCAGGGACACTTGCAGCAGGGCATCTAAGCCCACTGTGTGGCCAAAATTTCCACATTTTGGTATTCTTGCAAATGGCCATCAAGAAAAATACTGGAAGGCTCCATCTCTGAACTATGAGGTTGGAGCGTGCAAGGGTTTAATTTCCACTGGCCAGGAACCATAGAATTCTGACTCAAGAACTCAGCCTGTGCACAGGGCCATCCAGATACTCCTTGAACTTGACAACAGTTTTTTTTCTCCAGGTTTAACAACCTTGTTCTATGTAACGTTCCTTGTTTATTGTTCAATGTAAACCGCTTTGACTACAAGAAAAGCAGTATAGAAAACTTGTTAAACAGTTCCATTACCTTGAGAGCCAATCCAGCATAGAGAAAGTTGTCCTGCTTGACAACTTACATCACAGCTCTGCCAGTGTCTGAAGACACTGTTCATTGTCACCCACCCAGAGAGGTGAGAACCTCTCCAGAGCCCAGCAGACAGACCTGGCCTCCAACTGGTTGATCATAAAAAAATGTCGTAGGTCCATCAAGCCCAGTATCCCGATTCCAACAGTGGCCAGTCCAGGTCACAAGTACCTGGCAGGTTCACAAAAAGTGTATACAGGTTCCACAATGCCTGTTCTGGGGTAAGCAGTGGATTTCCTGGATCTTCTTTAGTCATTTATGGACCTTTCCTCCAGGAACTTGTCCAAATCTTTTTTTTAAATCCAGTTACACTAACAGCTTTTACTACATTCTCCGGTAACAAATTTCAGAGTTTGATTACTTGTTGAGTGAAAACATTTTCTCTTATTACTCTTAAAATGGGCCACATTGTAATTTCATTACACCATCAAAAAGTAGAAAGACTGGAGGACATGCAAACAACTTAACTACGTTTACCCGTTCTACTCCATTCATTAATTTACAGACCTCTATCATATCTCCCCTTCAGCTGTCTTGTCCAAGTTGAAGAGCCCTAACCTTTTAAGCCTTTCCTCATAGGGGCATCCCCCTTCTATCCCTTTTTACTATTTTGGTGGCTCTTCTCTGTACCTTTTCTAATTCTGCTATATTCTTTTTAAGATATGTTGATCAGAACTGCACACAATATAAAAGGTGCGGTTACACCATGAAACGATACAGAGGCATTATAATATCCTTGGTTTTATTTTCCATTCCTTTCCTTAGAATGCTAGGAATCATATTTGCTTTCTTAGCTGGCGCTGCACGCAATGTATTATCCATGACTATGCCTAAATATTTTTCCTGGGTAGTGGTTCCTAATGTGGAACCTTGCATTGTGTAATCATAGTTTGGATTGTTCTTTCCTAACTGCATAACTGCACCTGTCCACATTAAAATTTCATCTGCCATTTGGACATCCAGGCCACCACCTGAAGGGACCAGAGCCCCTGAACAAACTGACCTAGATAGTGTGCTCCCCAGTCATTTCATTTGATTTATTTACAAAAGCACAAGGCAGGATACAGCAAAAATATACTAAAAACATATCATAAAATAAATTAAGACAACACAGATAGCAGCAAATCCTAAAGTCAACCACAGATACCAGCCAGAAAGGCTATCATGCAATCTGAAGCACCCTCCTTTAAAGCTGCAGGTAGTCCCTGGCCTGGGGAGCAGAGTACCAAATGCTCCAACTTGGCTCTCCAGCTTGAGAGACCTCTCAAAACATGAGAAAACGACCCCGGAGAGAGTTAAACCAAGCACAGAGGTACTTCAAGTGTTGTGAAGAAGAGGGGGGGGGGGGTTGAATTGGGCTGCTCTTGGGATACTGAATCAACCACCACAGCTTTTCCAGCCAGTAAATCCCCAGGAGTGGTGTCATCCCTGGACTTCTCCAGAGAATCAGACCGAATCAGTCAGCTGTCCGGGAATACAGTAAACATTTATCTACTGCCACCACCACTGAGGTTGTGTGTGCAGCACGGCCAGACCAAAAGGCAGGGTCCAAAATTGGAAATGGTGACCCAGAACACAGAAGCAAAATAACTCTCGATATTGCTCCAGATGGGAATAGGGAATACACTTAGGTGAGGTCAGGGGAAGTGAGAAACTCTCCATGCTGGACTGAAGAAATGACTGATCTGAAGGTTTCCATGCAGAAATGTGAAACTCTGAGCTTGGCACTGGCCACATTTAGGCCCAGGATAGACCTAAAGTAAAGTAAACTCCCTTTTTGGGCACCAGAAATAGATGGAACACCACCCTTGGCCCTGTTCTGCTGAGGACATGGGTAGATCAGCCTACAACTGTAGAAGGCATTGACAGCGTCCTCTACTGCCGTTCACTTGAATGGGGAGCCATAGGGAGACTCCACAAAGCATCCTGAAGAAGTTCTGCAAACTATAGTGCATATCCCGAACTGAGGATCTTGAAGGACCTAATGATCTGATGTAGGCTGATGGCATTCTGAGAGAAACAGACAGAGGTCCATCCAGCCAACGGGTCTCATTGTGAGGGCTTGCAGGGAATGTAGAGTCTCAAGGACATCAAAAGTCCTGGAGGAGTGTCTTCTTAGGCCTAGGCCCATAGGATGAATAGGCCTTAGCCAGACTACAAGATGTCCGAGGACATTCTCATGTTCCATGTAAGGCATTTCTAGCTCCTTAGGCTTATCTGTTGAAAGCTTTTTAAGGAGAGGCTCATCCATATCCTCCAAAAATAGCAACTTGCCCCTAAAAGGGAGCTTGCTACACTATAGCTTAAAGGCAGCATCATGTGACCAACTGCAGAGCCAAAGCCACCACTACTACTGCTGCTACCATGAACTTAAAGAGATGTTGATCAAGTCATAAAGCCTTCAGCCACATACACAGCTCCAGACTTCAATCTTACCGTCTCTGGGCTATCTAGCAACTGCTGGAACTCGCATGAGAGGGCTCAGACCACCAAGCTGGTACACAAAGGCTGCCTGAGAGCCTAAGGCAGAAGCTATATATACGTAAGGCAGGCCTTGACATATTTTCTTGTAATAAAACCTAGGTCATAGTGCATATCTTCCTTCCCCCCAAAAAGGTATATTGCAGTTAGTAAATCAGGCCCTAAAATCTAAAAAAGTAAGATTGTTTTTTCCATTTTCCTTGGAAGAAGCTTAATAAATTAGGCTCTTAATGGGCTACTGCAAGTGCCAATAAAAGGTAGCGGCTCCACTCCTCCTCCCTTTCCAACCACCACCACTGACCCATTAAGCTGTGTGTGTGTGCATGTGGTGCAGAGATGGCATGCCTCGGTATATGTGGTGTAGAAGTGGAATGTGCCTTTTGCACATACACATTGTGCCCTTCCCATGCATTCTTCTCCCCCCCCCCAACACCTCTCCTGCTGTACCTCCCCCACCCCCACTCTCCCCTTCAACCTCCTCCCTTGCATTCACCCCCTGTCCTCCATTTCCCCCCACCATTCACACAGATGGCTGAATAAATCAAAAGGGCAGTGAGTTTTAGTAACTACCCGCCCCTTTAATTTATTCAGCTGTCTGTGCAATACACTTACTAACCTCTTTTTGCACACTGTTCAGACACCTGCTCTCCCGGCTAGACCCTTTTCAGCACTTCTGCACGCAGGAGTTGGGATCCCCACAGGCAGATGACAGATCTCCCAGCCACTTCTGCCCATGTGCTCTGAGCTCCATGCATCAGGTTTGATTTTTTGGGGGTCGCCATGGCAACCTGGCATCTGGGAAAGCTTGACTTAAGGAATTCCTCTACCCACTTATCAAAAGGCTGCTTAAGTGCAGCACCATCACTGCCGTGACGAGGGCATCCAATTATGGGAGTCTAAAAGGATGATCCGGCTCAACCTCAGGCCGAAGGTCCAGCAGAGATGTGACCTCAAGGCCCATCTTGGGGCTTTCTCCCTGAGACACAGGGTCAAAGAGGAATATATGCAGTAGCAGGATGGCTACCCTCCAGCACAGGGCTGGCCACTAACCTCACTTAAGAGTAGGCTCTACACACAGATAGACGCTATAGCATCTGGAAAGAACACAGGAAGGTCCTTTCCACGAAACAGGTGGCTCTCAGAGATCCTAGCCTTCCACTAGAGGAATCGCTGCGTCTTCTTCAGACTTACCTTCCAGAGAAAGTCTGTCTACCAACCTCAACTGTGGCATAAGGCTGGTCTCCCAGAGGAACGGGTGAGCAACAGGGCAAAGCAGGGGTACTAAAGCCCCTTATCACCCATGGCAAAGGCACTCAAGGACAGATATTGCCATTGGGATTGGCTTTTCAAAACTTCTACCATTGATACACCTTCCATTAATACAAATGAGAACAGGAATGATAGTTTCGTGGAAATGCTCCCATACATGATAAAAATAGCTGAGGTCACTGCTTTGTTATGGAAACATTGGCATATTTTATCTATACATGAATGTTTCAAGCAGGATTTAACCATTGCTTATACTAGAGACCGAATCAGGGACATTATTGTGCACGTAGTTTGTAATAATGACCATAATCTAAGAACCCATTTGGAATCTAGACACTTAATGTCATGACTGCAGATTTGCTCTACAGCAATTACAGGACGTAATTAGTTTGACACAACTATCACTTGCACCTCCGAGAATGTTTCTCTGTTGATTTGTCCATAGGTTTAAAGTATGTCGGCTGGACAATTTGTTTTTTTAAAGACCCGTTTGGGGAACATTCATCTCAAATCACTACGAGGACTGTCAGGTCCCACGGTCTCCCATTCAATACAAAAAAAGTCACGTTTTGCAGGATTTTTGTTGGCATGCAATTGACCACGTTCCTGTGGACCCCCGGAGAGATAATCGTGAAGCCCGCTTACAAAACCTGGAACAATCCTGGATCTTTAAATTGGGGACAGTGACCCCTGCTGGTCTCACCTTGGAATTGGCTTGGTGGCATCTAATTAGAAACATTTGACATTACATCTAAAATTTTAAAAAAACTGACCACATGTTTTTTAAATTAATTTGTTGACCAAATAGTTTGTGTATATGGACAGTAACATCGTCTATTTCATTTTTTGATTAACATTTTGGAGTTGGTATCTTTTCAAACACAAAGGACTGATGGCCCTGTTTTTGAATGACAGACTTGCACCCACATTTAATATTGTGGCAACGCTGTCTTTTTAAGGAAAAGGTGTCTCCTTACTATCAGTTGACACCAATGTCATATGCCATTGTGGTTAAAGTCAAGAGCAACATTGTGACTTTTTGAGAAAGTCTTTTCCTTAACTGTGAGCAAGAAGTCTTCTCAATATGTCTGAGGCACAACTCTCTCAAAGGATTGTAGCTCAAAGCACTGTTGTGTCCCGACCGAAAGAAAAGCTTCTAGCGACTCGTGCTCTCTTTTTTTGCTGGAAAAACCGTTTCTGGCGGCTTATCCCATTATTGGCAACTGCAAGTAGTTTTGGTTTTCATGTGCTTCTTCGACTGAAGTTAAGCAAACCGATTTTAATTCTCACCTCATAATAAAAAAAAAAACACTATAGAAAGGAAGTTTGGTCTCTGGAGAGTAATTTTCTCTCTCTCAAACGGTCCAACATTTAATAAATTCAAATGTGTTTTTGCACACTGCTCTTTCAGCAGGTCTAACCTTTATAATGTAATTTGTTGGCGGTTTTGACCATGGAGGTTTCTTTAAAAAAAATAATAGTCTAGTAATTTTGGGGGATTGCAAGCAGCATTGGGTCATATGGCTGACCACTGCAGCAGCAGCAGGAAAGAAAAAAAATTAACATGAAAAAACTGCCAAAAACCAACAAGTTTAAGCAAGGTCATGGTGAAAAGGGAATCCCAACACCTGTCAGGCTGACTGAGGAAAATGAGCAGGGAAGTCCCAGCTGCTGAAGAAAGCTTTTTAGAATTTAGAACCTATTTATTCAAAAGCAGCAAGAGAGCCAATACATCCCATTGACTTCAATCGGAGAATTTAAAAAACAGCAGAAAAAAGGTAAAGACAAAAACATGCAGACAGAGGACAACAAGAGGAAGGGGGGTGTCTGGGCCTCACTTACCAACTACCTCAGGGGTCTCATGGGATCCCCCCTGTCTGACCCACCCAGAGCCAGCCTGTCCACTAGGCGACCACCTAGGGCAGCAGGCCCAGGTGAGCGGCAACAGCACTTGGGCAATGATGGCATGCTTCCCAGCTGCTGCCAATCACAGCAACTCACTCCAGCATCTACCTGCCCAGCACCCCTACCTCCCACCACAAAGATTATTATAAATCACTATTAGTTTCACCATGCCATACTACCAATTACCAAAGTTGCAGATGACACAAAACTATTTAAAGTTGTTAAAACCCAAGAGGCTTGTGAAAAATTGCAAGAGGATCTTGATAAATTGGAAGACTGGGCATCAAAATGGCAGATGAAATTTAATGTGGACAAGTGCAAGGTTATGCACCTAGGGAAGAACAACCCAAACTATGGTTACACGATGCAAGGTTCCACATTAGGAACCACCACCCAGGAAAAAGATTTAGGCATCATTGTGGATACCATGTTAAAACCCTCGGCCCAGTGTGTAGCGGCGGCCAAGAGAGCAAATAGAATGCTAGGTATGATAAGGAAAGGAATGGAAAATAAAACAAAAGATATTATAATGCCTCTATATCGTTCCATGGTGAGACCGCACCTTGAATATTGTGTGCAATTCTGGTCGCCGTATCTTAAAAAGGATATAGCGATTTTAGAAAAAGTACAGAGAAGAGCCACCAAAATGGTAAAGGGGATGGAAGGATACTCCTATGAAGAAAGGCTAAAAAGGTTAGGGCTCTTTAACCTGGAAAAGAGACGGCTGAGGGGAGATATGATAGAAGTCTATAAATTAATGAACGGAGTGGAACGGGTAAACGTAGATCGATTGTTTACCTTATCATAATATAGAAAGACTAGGGGACATGCAATGAAGCTACAGGGTAAACTATTTAAGACTAACAAAAGAAAATATTTTTTCACTCAACGTGTAATCAAACTCTGGAATTTGTTACCGGAGGATGTAGTAAAGGCTGTTAGTGTAGCTGGGTTTAAAAAAAGGTTTGGACAAGTTCCTGGAGGAAAGGTCCATAAACCATTATTAAGAAGTGACCGAAGATATCAATGCTTGACCCAGTACAAGCATTGTGGAACTTGTGTCTCTTGGGGAAACTGCTAGGTACATATGACCTATATTGGCCACTGTTGGAAACAGAATACTGGGCTTGATGGACCTTGGTCTGACCCAGTATGGCATATCTTATGTTCTTATATCTTATGTTCTTATGTTCTTAAAGTACCATTATAATCCACTTAAGTCAACTCCCATCTAAACGAAGTTGTTCTGTTAAGTAACGATGAATGTTTTCATAAACCCATTCGAGTTAACAATCCTGTTTAAATGTAAAATGTTCTATTTAAATGGTTTTCTGTCAACAGCTCTGCCTACAAAATAGAGCGGTATATAAACACAGTTAAATAAAATAAATAGCCATCACACAGGAGTTTAAAAAAAAAAAAAAATAGCCCACTGTGGAGTTTTTTATTATTTATTTACATTCTCTTATATACCGCGCTATTCTGCATCAGTGCGGTTTACATTGAACAAGCTGAAATTACATTGAACAGGGCATTATAACTTGGAGATAACTATTTTACAGGAAACATGGGCTATGGAGGGTTAAGTGGTTTGCCCAAGACCACAAGGAGCACCTGTGGGACTAGAAACCCCAGTCCTTCCAGCCCAAGGTTGCTGTCCTCTAGTGGGATTTGAAACCCCGACCTTCCGGCCTGAAGTACCTTGCCCCAAACACTAGGCCACTCCTCCACACAGGGAGTTGAACTGACAAGAGCAACATCATCGGGCAACAGGCATGCTTGCAAGGCTCTGTGTGGCCAAGGGTAAAAAAAAAAAAAAAAAAAAAAAAAAAAAAGGAATCTCAGCAGCTGAAATGCTGGTCAAGGGAAACCCAAGCAGGGCTTCCCCAGCCACTTATGCAGGTCTAGAAAGTCCCTCTACCAAAAAAGAGAGAAGTCCCAAGTTTTGTTTTTTTAATTTGAAACTGCTTTATCAAACAGCACAAAGAACCAAATACAGCCCAACAGACATGAATGGGCAAAGAAAAACATCTAAGCAAGGAGATAGAGAACAGCAAGAGGGAAGAAGGACTTGCGATTAAATTTAACCACCACTCCCACCCCCCAACAGGGGCCCCCCATGGGGTTTTCTATCCACCTCTGGCCCACCAAGTGCTAGGAACCCATGGATAGCAGTGCTGGATACAGGAAAAGCTGTCGGCTCAAGGAGACAGGGCATCCCCCAAGCTCCAAGCACTACTGCAACAGTCCAGGCACCATGCCACCTGCTGGAAACAGATAAAATACTGACTTCTCTCAGTGCTGCACCAGAAGATACACTTAGTGATGACACACCAAAAGCTGCTCCCCAGCTGGCTCCAACCCACTTGTCTGTACTGGTTTAACAGAATGTTAAGAAAGACCCTCCCTTTTAAGTGCCTCCTGAGGAGGGCAACACACTATCCCTTGCATCAGGAAGCAGATGGCCTGGGTTGCGGGGGGAGGGGGGGGTGAAGGGGGAAGGCACAGCTGAAAGTTCACCAAAGGTGTCAGATACCCTTGAGTTATCTGTGCATACGTTTGCTCATTTTCAGCTTTGTTTCATCAAGTGCCTCCTAGCTCTTGTATTGAAGCATGATGAATTTTAGTTTCCCGTTTGCTTTAACATTTTTAAGATTTCTTCTTAAATATTAGAACTGGAAAAATATCAGGTGCCTACAAGTTTGTGGCCCAGAGCCTAACAGAATTAAAGCAAGCAGCGGAGAATCACAGGAGTTACATACAGTTTCCTAAGTCTTACTAATGTGTCAAGACAAAACTGGAAAGGAGTAGGGAAAGAGGAGCGAATGGGTAAGTTCCTGGAGGGAGCAAATGGGTAAGTTCCTGGAGAAAAGGTGGACAAAAAAAAACAAAAGTTAAAAAATTATTTGACCCCCAAAACAAAGAGTTCTAGCATAGTAGGAATGTGGCAGTCCAGGGCATCAATTAAACTAGCCACACACCAGACGTCCCAATGTGCACCAAACCGAGCACATCCCCTCAATCCACCACCTTGGGCTCACGCGTGCCACATAGCACATAAATACAGATTATGGCCTACACAGTAGCCTTTAACCTGTTAACAAAAGCTTTCAATATCGAGACCAGTGCCCAGAGCCTTTTCTCATAATTATATATGTACATAAAAAACGCACACTTACCCTTCTGGCTATTTGTTGTTGTTGTTAAGTGCCATCGAGTCGGAGTCGACTCATGGCGACCCTCTGGATAGCTATCCTAAATTGTGTTCGGTCTTCAGTCAGGCGGCTCATTGTTGACAGACTGGTACCCATAGCTGCTGTTTTTGTATCGATCCATCTCATTGCTGGCCTTCCTCTTTTGCGTTGACCTTCTATCTTGCCAAGCATGATGTCTTTCTCTAATGATCTCTCTCTCCGCATGATGTGTCCAAAGTATGAAAGTCGAAGTCTTGTCATCTGAGCTTCTAAAGAAAGCTTAGGTTTGATCTCCTCTAGTACAGACTGGTTTGTTCTTAGGGCAGTCCATGGTATACACAGTATTCGCTGCCAGCACCATAATTCAAAGGCATCAATTTTCTTCCTGTCTATCTTTTTCACTGTCCAGCTTTCACATCTGGCTATTTAAGATCTAAATATATTTGTACAACAGAGGGTTATGCATGCAATGCAATTCAGTAAGGGTTTTTTGCAACCGTCAGGAGAAATGTTGTGGGAACACCAACCCATGTATCTCCTCATTCTTCCCCCTCCCCCCCCCAAGGAAACACAGGGATGTTTCCACCATTATGGCTCCCATACAAATGGGCAGACTGGCAGGGCCACCAGAAGCATCCACGCACTGCAAATCCAGCCACATTGTGGGGTCATGTGAAAGCACTCTAAAAACAGCAAAAACACATTAATTTTAAAAAAAAGCACATCACGCCCTACAACATCACTCCAAGTCTGCTCCACCACATTTTCTTTTTAACTTTCAACCATATAGAAAGGAGATGCCACGATATGCTTCACTGAGGCAGAGTGGAAGGAAAGAGGAGAGCAGCTCAACTGAGGTGAATGTACCATCATGATGCGAAGCAAACTACTGTCACTTCTTACGTGGCTGCCCACCATTGCTTTAACTTGAATTCGGGAGGAAAACACTTGCTGTATGCTTCCCCTGTAGAGGACCACCTCCACAACTTCTGACAAGCCGAGCAGGTGAGCGATGAAAGGCAAGGGAAATTTTAAAGACAAAAGTGAAAGACTGGACAGAACGTCAAAGCAAGGGACTGAACCCAGCCAAAACGTGGTAAAAAGAAATACCATGGTTTTTATTTAGACATAAACAGGGGATATAAGCAAGGGATTGTCCATAATCAAAATAACTGCAGTGGTCAGTCTTCATTTCTCCCTATTAATTAGGGAAAATCCCACCAGATTCCATAGGGTAAAAGTCACTGCTAACCTTTCCCCAAGATCCCCTCTTTACTTGGGCCACTTACTAGTGTTGAATTCTGCTGTTTTGGCTTGCCACTGTAGGTGCCTGAGCTTTGCCCAGATTATTGAAAAGGGATAGAAAAAAAATTACAATAAAAAGCACATTTCAAACTTTTACACAGTCACCTTTTCTTGATAGATGGTATCAGCTGTTTCAACGCTACTTGTATTTGGATCAGAGTTCATTGGAAGAATAAAATGAATACATTGCTGTATTACTGTTACTCAATTACATTTGAGCAAACCAACAGAGTAACCTTCCCAGAAAACCAGACAGCATGATAGAACCACAACCAAATTCTATATTTGTTATGTAAAATTTGGATTTGTAATCAAAATAATTGACATAGGAGGAATATGGCATAAACTGCCCAATTTGTTTATTACAGAAAATGAGAAAACAAAGCAGCTTTAATAAACTCCACACATTCCATCATCTATATAGCTCAAGATTTTTGCAGAGCTGAGGATGTTTAAGTTTTCTGAATTAGATAAGGAACGGAAAACAAGATTTTAAAGATGAACAGATTTTCTATGTACACCTTAAACAGATTGCAAACGTAAATATTATAAATCAACTGTTTCAGTATCTAAAACAGGTACATGCTTCTCAACTTTTCATTTGCAAAAGGTTCCCCATCTAGTAAAATCCTATTAAAGATTAACTTACCCCCAGCAGACAAAACCCCATGAACAAATTCCAAACACTGCAATCTCCAATTCATATCACACTGCCCAGTCCACATTACTAACCAAGTTAGTACTTCAACACAGAAATGTATTTATCAGAATTTTAAAAAAAAAAAAAGCTATTAAGGAAAAATGTCTGAACACAAGAATTTGAGGCCATGTAATGATATAACTTGCTAGATGCATCATGACCTAATTATAAGCCTTACCAACTCAATCTTACCACTCTGAAACTGGGTTTATAATAGCTAAACCTAACATTTCTGTAGGTCATGCTTTCCAATTCAAGGGGAAATTGCTTTTATATGTAGTCCTAAACTACTGCTCACTAAAGTGAGCACTCAACAGAATGAATATGGAACATTAGCACCTGCTGTTAGGAATAATATGCTCCTATGTATAATATGGGTGCTGCAGCAGAGCATGTGCTAACATTTAATAAACATGGCCCTTGATGTGGCATTTGTTTAAATAAAGTGTGGTTCTTGCTGGTCCAGGAACAGGGCTCAAACAATCTGGAGTTGCCAGGGTGCAATTTTTAGGCACTAAAGCAACTTGACACCCAGCTTTTCATGCCCTTGATTTTTTTCTGTTGGTTGCCACAAAAAAGCAGCTCTCTTACACTTCCCACCATGCAGTTTGGCTCTCCAGGTTTTGAATCATGCATCATCTGACTAGGCTCAATCTCATGAAACCAGCTGAAAGTTGCTGCACTGTATGGCTCAAACTTAGAGAGCCCAGAAACAGCTGCCCCACTGTGATAGAAGTAAGGAGACCTGCTTTGGAGTATTTTTTCTCCTTAAATTGTAGTATGTGTGGTCAAGGGACTGATTAATGGAGGTTGCAGCATCTTTCTTGAAATCACATGATAAGTCCCTGGGAGTCACTTAGGTGTTCTCATTTGGAAGAAAAAAAAAAAGTTACCCACTGCACAGTACAGACATTGTTCTGAAAGTAAAAAAGCCACACCCCCAAAAAATCATTGATCATGCAAAACACTTGCTGAGCCCTTTTGGACCCTTAAGCTGTGAGAAGCCTGAAGCCATGCCCATTTGAAAAGAATGGATTTTCCTTCTTGCTCTCCTGCAAGACCCATGTTGGTCCAAATATGACATGGTGTTTCTTTCAAGGTGAGCAATAACAAGTGGCAGGGCAGTGCCTGGAAGGTGACCAGGCCATTCTGCTATGTGAAGCAAGAGTGGTGATTTACTCTTCGCGTCACCTATGAAGAGGTTTCTGTCCAACAGCATGCTTCAGGAAAGTAGGCTGCCAATTATGTGCTGTAGGACCTATCGGACTGATTTAATCACTTTCCTTTATCCATATATACAGAACGTGGCAAGAACATTAGTTTGTATACGCTACTGCAGATTTGAGTGATATCCCTCCACCCCTCCCGTTTGCACTTCAAGAGGACAATTGTTTTTTTGGGGGGGGGGGGGGGGTAGGAAGGTAGGAACAGGGATTGGAAGGAAGTATCTTTACAAATTTCTGCAATTACAGAAAAAGATAAGTGGGTGAAAGGTTAATCTTTCATTGATAAAAATTACAGAACCCAAACTTCAAATTGATGGGGATGTGAAGCACAAATTACTCCTTTGTGGGAAGGGTTAGGACAGCCGTTATAGCTGGTGATTCGATCATTAGGCATGTAGATAGCTGGGTGGCTGGTGGATGTGAGGATCGCCTGGTAACATGCCTGCCTGGTGCGAAGGTAGCGGACCTCATGCGCCACCTAGATAAGATCTTAGATAGTGCTGGGGAGGAGTCTGCTTTCTTGGTACATGTCGGTACCAATGACATAGGAAAATGTGGTAGGGAGGTTCTGGAGGCTAAATTTAGGCTTTTAGGTAGGAAGTTGAAATCCAGAAATTCCAGGGTAGCATTCTCTGAAATGCTTCCTGTTCCATGCGCAGGAACCAAAAGGCAGGCAGAGCTCCGGAGTCTCAATGCGTGGATGAGACAATGGTGCAGAGATGAGGGTTTTGGATTTGTTAGGAACTAGGGAACATTCTGTGGAAAGGAGGGGCTCTTCCGAAGGGATGGGCTTCACCTTAACCAGGATGGAACCAGGCTGCTGGCATTAACCTTTAAAATGGAGATAGACCAGCTTTTAAACTAGATAATAGGGGAAAGCCGACAGTTGCCCGAGAGCGGATGGTTCGGAAGAATGTATCCTTGAAGGATACTACCAAAAGCAGAGAGGTTCCAAAAAAGAGTAAAGTAGCCCAAATGCCCTCGAGTATGGATCAGACAGAGCTTAAAGATCCCAAATTACCCATGTCTACCAATAGCCAAATTAATATGAATAAAATAAAGTTTCTAAAATGCTTGTATGCAAATGCTAGAAGTCTAAAAAAATAAGATGGAAGAGTTAGAATAAATAGCACTAAATGAGAGGTTAGATATGATTGGAATATCAGAGACATGGTGGAAGGAGGACAACCAGTGGGACACTGCGATACCTGGGTACAAACTATATCATAATGATAGAGCTGATCAAATTGGTAAAGGGGTTGCGCTCTATGTTAGAGAGGGCATTGAGTCAGAAAGGATTAAAGTTTTGGAGGAAACAAAATTTGCTGTAGAATCTCTATGGATTGAAATTCCATGTAAAAGCGGCAGTGGGGGTGTACTATCGACCGCCTGGCCAGAATGAACAAATGGATGATGAAATGCTCAAAGAAATCAAGGAAGCTAACAAAAGTTACAGCGCAGTAATAATAATGGGTGATTTCAATTAACCGGGTATCGACTGGGTCAGCGTCACATCAGGACATGCTAGGGAGATAAAGTTCCAAGATGAAATAAATGACTGCTTCTTGGAGCAGCTTGTTCATGAACGGACCAGAGGGGAAGCCATACTAGACCTAGTCCTTAGTGGAACACCAGATCTAGTGCAAGAGATAAGGGTGTTGGGGCCACTTGGCAATAGTGATCATAGCATGATCGCCTTTGATTTAATTAGTGGAGGAGGGGAGGGTAAGGAAATCCACAGTACTACCTTTTAACTTTCGAAAGGGAGACTATGATAAAATGAGGAAAATAGTTAAGAAAAAGCTAAAAGGAGCAGTTGCAAAGGTTAAAGACTTACATCAAGCTTGGGTGTTGTTCAAAAATACTATCTTGGAAGCCCAGGCCAGCTGTATCCCACACTAAGAAAAGTGGAAGGAAGTCCAAAAAACTGCCAGCATGGTTTAAAGGTGAGGTCAGAAAGGCTGTTGCCAAAAAAAAGCATCTTTCAGGAAATGTAAAAAAGAGCCAAACGACGAAACCTGGAAACAGCACAAGCACTAGCAAGTCAAATGCAAGGCATTGATAAGGCAGGCAAAGAGAGAATTTGAGAAGCTTACTGCAGAAGCAAAAACGCGAAATAAAGACTTTTTCAAGTACATTCATAGCAAAAAATCTGGGAGAGAGTCAGTTGGTCCATTAGATGAGAGGGATTAAAGGGGCACTAAGAGGCGACAAGGCGATAGCAGAGAGACTGAATGAATTCTTTGCTTCAGTCTTTACTGAGGAAGATGTAGGGATGTTACCCATGACTGAAGTGGTATTTAAAGGTGCGGAAGAATTGAAGGAAATATCGATACATCGGGAAGATGTATTACAACTATTAGATAAAATGAAGAGTAGCAAATCACCTGGGCCGGATGGTATACATCCAAGGGTGTTGAAGGAACTGAAATATGAGATTGCAGACCTGCTATTAGCAATCTGTGAACTATCATTAAAATCATCTCTAATACCTGAAGATTGGAGGATCGCCAATGTAACACCAATTTTTAAAAAGGGTTCCAGGGGTGATCCGTGAAACTACAGACCGGTGAACCTGATGTCAGTACCGGGAAAAATGGTAGAAACCATCATAAAGAATAAAATTACTCAGCATGTAGATAGTCATGGCCTAATGGGAGACAGCCAACATGGCTTTAAACAAGGAAGATCTTGTCTTACTAATCTGTTATCTTTTTTGAAGGTGTGAATAAACAGGTGGAAAAAGGTGATTCGGTTGATATAGTGTATCTGGACTTTCAGAAAGCCTTTGAGAAGGTCCCTCATCAGAGACTTTTGGCAAAACAAAAGAGTCATGGGATAGGAGGCAGTGTACTATTGTGGATCAGGAACTGGTTAAAAGATAGAAAGCAGAGGGTAGGGCTAAATGGCCAATTTTCCCAATGGCGAAAGGAGAATAGTGGTGTACCCCAGGGATCTGTGCTGGGTCTGCTGCTTTTTGACATATTCATAAACGACCTGGAAAGTGGAATAACGAGCGAGGTTATCAAATTTGCAGATGACACAAAACTAATTAAAGTTGTTAAAACCCAAGAGGATTGTGGAAAATTGCAAGAGGATCTTGATAAATTGGAAGACTGGGCATCAAAATGGCAGATGAAATTTAACGTGGACAAGTGCAAAGTTATGCATCTAGGGAAGAACAAACCCAAACTATGGTTCCTAATGTGGGACCTTGCATCGTGTAACCACCACCCAGGAAAAAGATTTAGGTGTCATTGTGGATACCATGTTAAAACCCTCGGCCCAGTGTGCAGCGGCAGCCAAGAGAGCAAATAGAATGCTAGGTATCATAAGGAAAGGAATGGAAAATAAAACAAAAGATATTACAATGCCTCTATATCGTTCCATGGTGAGACCGCACCTTGAATATTGTGTGCAATTCTGGTCGCCGTATCTTAAAAAGGATATAGCGATATTAGAAAAGGTTCAGAGAAGAGCCGCCAAAATGGTAAAGGGGATGGAAGGATACTCCTATGAAGAAAGGCTAAAAAGGTTAGGGCTCTCTAACCTGGAAAAGAGACGGCTGAGGGGAGATATGATAGAAGTCTATAAATTAATGAACGGAGTGGAATGGGTAAATGTAGATCGATTGTTTACGTTATCAGAATATAGAAAGACTAGGGGACATGCAATGAAGCTACAGGGTAAACTATTTAAGACTAATAAAAGAAAATATTTTTTCACTCAACTTGTAATCAAACTCTGGAATTTGTTACCGGAGGATGTAGTAACGACTGTTAGTGTAGCTGGGTTTAAACAAGGTTTGGACAAGGGACCCAGGATATCAATGCTTGACCCAGTACAAGCATTAGGGAACCTGTGTCTTTTGGGGGAAACTGCTAGGTACATATGACCTAGATTGGTCACTGTTGGAAACAGGATACTGGGCTTGATGGACCTTGGTCTGACCCAGTATGGCATCTCTTATGTTCCTTCCTGGACACAGTAGTGTGACCAAGGTAAATAGCACTCAAGCACCCAAAGAGCTGGCACCTATGAAAAAATAAAAGCTGTTGATCCATCTGCATAACAGCAGGAATACAGAACCCATGATCAGTTAAGCCCACCTGAAACGGTCATGCAGACAACATTAAAAAAGGGGCTCAAGAACCCATTCCCAAATAAAAATTTCAATTTGCTTCACATTTTGAAACAATCCAACTTTTGGTTCTCGCCTTACATTTTTAAACTCTTAAGTAGCATAGTCAAACAACCGATCACACAGCTGACAATTTTCCTCGTCCCTGCATTTGTTTTCATATGCAGACACAAACCATGACAATCAGAAGGCAACCAGAACTGGTTCGAGGGTATTAGGCATCCTAGAAAAACCTTCAGCCTTGTACACTGTCTCAATTCCCCCTAGAGTATTGCTTTCCAAGACTCTAATCACAAGCATCACACCACCATCCCTCATATACCCCTCAAAAGGGCTATCTGAAAACTACCCAGTCTTTGTGTGGGTAAAAGTATATGAAGGGCTGGTCCTAGTGCTGATTCAAGATGCTGGCACCATAGGCAAATCTTAAGCATTACACCCCCTCTGGTTGCCAAATTTTACTGTTTAGATCTGCATGACCTGTCCTCCCTCCCCCACCCCCTTAAAAACAAAAGAAAAAAAGAAGCTTCCATCCTAGGTGACTGCCTAGTTGGTTGGCCAATCCTGAGTATATGCTGACCATTCTCAGCATGTGTGTGGTTATCAGGAGCTACTGTTTGGCTCCAACTGCAACTTCTGCCAATGAAGCCTTTAAGCTGCTGCCTAGACTCCCCGAATGGCATCACTACCAATCCAAACAGGGAGCAGAAAACTGAAGCCAGGAATCAAACCCAGGCCCCTCAGCCTCCAGAACAGTCCACCAGGGCTGTACAAGTGGTGCAGCCACACAGGGCATATGCACAGAAGGGGGCGCCGATATCATAGGGCTTTCAGGAAGCTCCAAAAGAGTTAATTACTTCAGGTGTCTGGATAGAGGGAGGCACCCGATTCATTCGTTACACAGGGTGCACTTCTAGCTTGGTACGTCCTGCAGTCCCCCTTAAGTTTCAATCCTAAAAGCAACTGTTCTTATACCACAACTAAATATAACAAATCAACATGCAACATAAAAAGTGCATGACAGAAGAATAGGATGATCTAGAAATACTAATATAATAACGTTTAGTAGTAGCCTGGGTCTAAAATTCATAGCATCTGCTTTAGACCAGGATCAAGCTAGTAGAGTCACAACTTATCTGCCAAACCTATTACACTGACTGTCTTTTCTTCAGTACAGTATTGTCGCACTATAGTTCATAATTGCTATTCTGCATGAGGTGGAAAACAAGTCCAATAACTCCTTTGTTAGGATGTCCTCGCCTCACATATAGTACTTGCTAGAACATCTAGAAACCTTGAAGTTTTTTTTGTTTTGTTTTTTTTGGGAGGTTAAATCTTGTCAAAAGTAGCTCATGGAATACTAAGCATTTCATCTCATGTACACTTTATGCATTCTAATTCTTTCAGTAGATCACACTGCAAGAAGGTGACTACATGTTATCAGTTTAACCTAAAGTTTGCACATCCAAAGACCTCATCTTAAATTGCATCACAATAACAAAACTGATATATCAAAACAAAGTAAACATTGTCTTGATATTAGTTTTGTTATTGTGAACAAAACTAATATATCATAAGTAAACATATCCCTAAACAGATGCCCCCACAAATTTTCAACGTCACGCCAAAACGTTTGTATTTGGAAATTTGATTTTCCAGTTAATATTATAGGGGAAAACAGAATTTTTTCAAGCTGACACATACTGTAGAAGATTAGTCCGAAACATTTATGCTTTCAGAGTCACTGCTTGGCGTCAGTTAGACGAACACGTTATGCTCGTAAACAGCAAAGACAGCCAAACTCTTCCAACTCAGCAAGCCTCTAACACTCCCAACACGGACAGGAAATTCTTGAATTCATTTCAGCTGCTGTCGAAATACTGAACACTACAGCTTCAGCATCACCAACCAGATGCGGGTTGGAAAAAAATGCAACTTGGAAGCGGGTTGAGAAGGTCGCAATACAGGAAGTTCTTCAGATTTAGGATAAGAAAAAGTTTTTCCTTCCTTCCAGAGTCTGGCAGCTTCGCAGCCGCCCTCTGGCCGCAGTTCCTCATGCATCAGTGACATTCCGTACACCCCGGTAAGCCAGCACATCCCATCCCTCACCTAAAACCGCTATGTGTCAGCCTACCTCCTCCTTCCCGTTCCCTCTCCTGTCCGAGGCCAGCAAGCGATAGAGCTTTAGCCCTCTCACGACCCCCCATCAGCTGTCACATCCCAAAAGCCAGAAAAGGGGGGGGGGGGGGTGTTAGACACGCTCTCCTCCCAGAATTGAACGCGTCTCTTCCAAACTGGGGAGGGGACCGCGACTGACTCTTTACACGGATCCCCGCTTCGCCTCACTTAACAATGGAATGTTTCGCGTGCCGGTCCATAAACTTTACCTTGCAACATGGCCTCGAGCTTCTTCCTGTCCACTCGGAACCGCTCCTCGGTCCACTCGGGGTCCTGGGGTACCACCGGGCCGCTCAAGTCGTCCTCGGAGCCCGGGAGCGGCGAGTCGGTGCTGCGCTCGCTGTTAGAGCCCGGGTCCGACTGCTGCAGGTAACCGCCGAGAGGGTCGCACAGAGCAGCCATAGTGTGTCCCGCACAACCTCACTCCTCACTTGCACGCCGAGACCCAGGCAACGTCCTCCCTCGGAGCAGCGCTCAGCACCCGCAGCTCATGCTAGCCTCGCCAGCTCTGCGTGCCTCTCTCTCAGCGCTGCAGGGCAGATACGTCTCGCTCTGCTTATCACACGTTCCTTCGCTCAAGCTCTGCGCGCCGGTCTCAAGCTCGCTCCCCGCGCGCGACTGTCTCTCTCTTCTTCTCTGCGTGCGTGGGTCACTCGCGCTCTCGCTGTCCGCGGGCCTCCGGCGCCCCCACCCAGCGCGCACGCCGAAGAGCTGTCCCGCGCGCTGATTGGCCAGCGGCGGCCCCGCGTTCACCCCTCGCGCCGGTGCTTGTTGGCCAAGGCGAGTGGAGTTGGTTTTGTAGCAGACGTTCCCTTTCAAAGAAAAACGTGAAAATTGTCAGCTTTTCAGCAATTCATTTAACCGTGCCTTGTTTTAGGGACTTTGCACCATATTTTCATGCCTGGACGTTGAAGCCTGTGTATGCTAACTTTTTTGACTTACTTCCAGTGGCATTCAACGTATTGTTAACCTGTTCACTACCAGACATAACCCAGGGTTTCTTTTTTGCTGCAGTGAAACTTAACACGGCACTAAAAATTCATGGGGCACTCAGTGGTTCTCAACACAGTCCTCCGGGACCCCTAGGCCAGTTAAGTTTTCTGGATATCCACAATGAATATGCATGAGATAGATCTACATACAATGGACATTCATTGTGGATATCCAGAAAACCTAACTGGCCTGGGGGGTCCCAGAGGACTCGATTAAGAACCATTGGAAGTGTAGACTAACACATAGGGTTCTCAACCCAGTACTGGGGATGCCCACATCCACTTGGTTTTCCAGGATATTCACAATGAATACAGGTGAGACAGATTTGTATGAATTGTTTCCTTTGTATGCAGATTTATCTCATGCATAACCCTTGCGAATATCTTGAAAACCAGACTAGCTGAGTGTGGGGTTGAGAACCATTAGCCTAATTTATTGCTATAGGATTCCAAATCTAACTCAGATTTGTAGTGCTAACAGGCAAAAGTAATTTTCATCTGAAAGCTTTTTGGTGGCCTGTGTGAAATGAGTTAATGATCATAGTTCACTTCCCAGGAGACAGGTATGTATATCATTAATTAACAAAAAAAAAATCACAATTTGGCATTAGCTCAGTGGAGATGATGAGAGAGGATTGTACAGGGACAGAGAGTGCCCTCAACATGGTGTAGATACCCTCTTCACAGCACTATTTAACACATTAATCAGAGGTCTTGACAAACCAAACCAAGGATTCATTATGATATTTCTAGACATCAGTGCTGTATTTGACTCCCTATCACATAACACTCTAATTACAAGGCTCAGTGACATAGGCCTCCACAAAAACACAATAGAATGGTTCATCTCCTACCTTGCAGACAAAAAGCTGCAAGTAAAGGTCGGGTCTCATAAATCTAACCTACTCACCCTAAAACAAGGCATACCTCAGGGCTCAGCCTTATCAGCTCTGCTATTTAACATTTACATTCAGCCCATTTGCAATTTACTGAGGAAATTTAACATGAATTTCCATCTTTACGTAGACAACATTATCTTTTACATGCCCTTCCACACTCTAACACCAGACTTCTCCATCATCTCAGACTGCTTTTCCACAATTTCAGAACTCCTGGCAGAACTTGTCCTTGTAGTAAACAAAAACAAGACTGAAGCACTACTAGTCACAAAGGACCCTTCTTTCAACCCATCTGAGAAACTCGCTGTCAAACATGCAGATACAATGATAAAAAGCGAAGTCAAATACCTTGGCATAACCCTTGACAATAATCTTAACATACTCGCCCATAGCAGGAAGTCTGCAAAAATAGCATACCTGAAACTCAAATCACTTCAACACCTGCGACCCATATTACAATACAACTACAGAACATACTTTCAGTCCATCATAAACCCCCCCCCCCCCCCCCACACACACACACACCTTGACTACGGCAATATACTTTACCAGGGACTTAAAAAACAAGCACTATACCCACTGCAATTAGTGCAAAACTCTACTGCAAGACTCTTAACAGGAACATCAAGATGACAGCGTATCACACTGACTCTCAAGGGCCTTCATTGCTTACCAGTCATACAAAGGACAAAATATAAAGTTATAACCACCATTTACAAAATCCTCCACAATTCTTCAGTCCCCTGCCTTGAAGAAGTAATCACAAAAACACACTCAACAAGACCCAGAAGATCGGTGAATCAGAACCTGATAGTCATACCCCACTGAAGACCAGAAACTGTCAGCAAGAAAACAACAGAGCTTTCACACTTTTTTATTTATTTTTATTTATTTAGAGTACATTTGTATACCGCTACTTCCAACGATCAGCAGCGGTTTACTATACATATAAGGTTCAATACAGTACAAATCAACATGATATACATTTCGATTAAGGGGATTGTTTGCCCCAACAATTTGTAACATACTACCAGAGCCCATCAGATCCTCACAGTCTATAAAAGATCTGAAGAAACTGTTGAAAACACATCTATTCATTGAACATTTTGGACCAAATGACATCACATAACCACATATACCATGTTGTCATTCATACGCTGCTGTTATCTGTAAACCCACAATTTGTTAAATCCAAGTTTGTATCCCCATGAGTTCTTTGTAATTACAGCTCATCTGAGCTTGTTATTGTTGTTCTATGTAAACCACCTTGGCACAAAGGTGGTATAAAAACCTGTTAAATAAATAAATAAATAAATAAAATCCTGATCTGACTTCAACCTCCAAAAGCTAATCTACACGAGGAGTGGCCTAGTGGTTGGGGCAAGGTACTTCAGGCCAGAAGGTCAGCGTTTCAAATCCCACTAGAGGACAGCAACCTTTGGGCCAGAAGGACTGGGGTTTCTAGTCCCACAGGTGCTCTTTGTGGTCTTGGGCAAGACACCTAAACCTCCATAGCCCATGTTCCCTGTAAAATAGTTATCTCCAAGTTATAATGCCCTGTTCAATGTAATTTCAGTTTGTTCAATGTAAACTGCACTGATGCAGAATAGCGCGGTATATAAGAGAATATAAATAAATAAGTGTATTAAGTTAGTCCAATAAAAAGGTATCATTTTATATTCCTTTTTGTTTCTCTTTTTCTTTAATTACTAACCAGGAAAAAAAAATAAACTCATCATGTACATCCCTCTCTCAAAACAAGTTAGGATGGAATGACGGGCATTCATATTAAGTAGATTTCAGCCTTGGCAAAGAAGCCTTGGAGGAATTTTAGAATAGCTGATTATAAAGTGTTTGAAGAAGCAGTTCTTTTTGTTTATATTAAGTCTATAATCTCAAAGTTTTATCAGATACCTCCTAAATTTTGTATTACTGTCTGCATGCTTTGATGATTTTATATATCTCTACCATCTTTTTGGTGTTCTAGTTTTTTTGTGTCATGATGAGTGAAAGTTTTTACTCATTCAGCAAGCTTTCATACTGTCTATTTTTAAAATGCAAAACACTTATAGCAGGTTGTCTTATTTGGCAAACAATGGGGCCAATGCAGAAAAGTGCTTTGTCATTAGCATGGGCATCAATTCAGCACAGCTTTTAAGTACAATATTTCTTTGCTAGAATGAGGGTAGAATGCAGAAAGGGATTTGCCGCAAATCTAATCACTGTACTTACACACAGCAAATTTAAAATCATTCAAAATAGATGGTAATAAAGCAATTAGCTATGCAGCCCAAATGCAAAGAAGTGCACAGAAAAGAAAAAAGACGAGTTCAATAGTGGGACTTTAACACCAGGTCAGAGGAGATTTAAGGGGTCTGTGGTCAGTACTGAGGGAGAATTTATGCCTGTTTCTCTAGCAGACAACCTCTGCAGCTTTTTTGGGGTTTTGTTGACGTGAATGAGGCCCAAAATAAAAAAATACAGGGAAAGCATGCTGGAAAATGTATGCACGTGTGCTAGAATGCTATGTGGTGCATAAGAGCGATCCTTCTGCTCAGACGTTCGGAGCAAAACATCTGAGCAGAATGATAGCTCTTATGTGCCACACAGCATTCCAACATATGTGCACAAGTGTGCAGGATCTAGGTGTTACTAACTCACAGGCCGATGCAGAAAGCCAGCTCTGAAGTCATGTGCTATAAATTCTGTACGTTTCTATGCAGCACACCAATAGTGCACAACTTCAGCTCTGACATGCAGAAAGGGGTACAAATGCAAATTAGCCATGCATTAATAACTGTGGCCAAATGGCAGCATTAAACTAGGAGAGCAAACCAAACTGGGAGAGCAAGCAACCATGCGCACAGAAGTTGGTGCAAGTTTGACATGCTCTCCCGGAGAAACAAGGGCACCCCATGCTAATTGGCATATGCACCCCGACACTTTTGATGGCATCGGGGGCTTTCTCAGATGCCTGGATCATCTGTGGTGAAGTGTCAAATTTTCCCTCAGAATATCCAGGCATCGGGGAAAACCCCCGATGCCGTCAAAATACTATCAGGAGGCCGGTGCCCCCGACAGAACTCAAATCCCTGGTGGCCCAGCAGCCCCTATCTCCCCACCTGCCCAACTAAAAATAACCCTGGTGGCTCAGTGGCCCAAACCCCCCACCCCCCTCCTGGTACCTTTACAAAGGAGCGGAGTATTTTCCTCGCGCTCCTGTTCCAGCGCTGCCATCTTGAAAAATGGCGGTGCCTAGACCCATGCGGTGTATGTGCTTGGCGTGCTCTCCCAGTTTAAGATGGACTTTTTGCATGCAACTTATTTGCCTGCTGTTTGCTTACAGCATGGCTGCGCAAAACGTCTGCACTAAACCTGTGTTTGGAAACCTGCATCAATCCCAATGTTATAAGAGAAATGGAGTATGTATAAACATTTTTTTAATAAAATAGCGTTGCTTGGCTCACTGAGCGTAACAATTCTTTTTGACCAATAAATACCCTTTAATTTTAGCAGGGAGTTCTAACTGTATAATATGCAATATGACTAGCCCATTACCATTTTTCTTTAGGGCAGTTTCTCCAAATGGGTAAGTTTTGTATATACCATAATAGTAATGAACCTCACGCCTCAGATTTATTGCTAATGCTCACCCCAGTACTTGCATGAAGCCAAAGAGAACCTCCTTCAGGAGTTCATAAAATGTAACATGTCTCGTATAGGCAATTTATCAAGGTGCACTTGGAAATTCCTCTTAATTAGATCTGTAGCTCCCAACATGATAGGAAATATCTCTGTATCTTTCTGCCATATTTTCTTGGTCTCTGACTGCATTTCTTGGTACATTTTTCTGTAGGGAACTCTGAATGCCTTTTTACTTTCACTAGATATACTTAGTACAGATTACAGGACCATGTTTTCCAAAAGCAATGCACACAAAAAGGAGTTGGATTAGCACTACTTTGAAGATTGTGAGCAATAGCACCAATTGTCAAGGCTTTAGTTGTACTAAAAAAAATTTGTGCTTGTTACCATATGTCCAATGTATGTGTACATTTTTTTCCATTTAGTTAGAAAGATTTTACATATGTACATAGCTTATTCTATTTACAGATTCAAAGAAAAGGATCTCCCATATGGACAGTTACTCTGTGCAAGAAAAACAAAGAATGTCAACAGCTTTTTATTTTTTTTATTTGTATCTTCATGAGAACATATTTAAATAAACCAGGTTTTATTACTTCAAACAAGCTTCAAACTTTATATAGGAAGAGGATGAATATCATGGCAACATCAATAGCAATGTATGATTGTTTCAATATATCTAATGATTTTAGCTGCAATCCCCAAGACTGCACCCTAGCTATATAAAAATAAAAGGGATTTATCTCTCAGGTGCCCTTTGCTTCCCCTCCCTGAGCAATCACATCCATCTGCAAGCTTGTTCTCCTGTTGATATTTAGATTTCCCAAGGAAACTCTTGAAAGAGTTTGCAACTCAAATCCCTAGCCATTTCTGATCCACAAGTATGAGGTATATAAATATGAAGCTCCATTTTAGATATCTTTTTTAAGATGATTGAATTACGAATATATATGAAAGATATGCAAATGGACAGTAATAGTTGAAGCTTTGACACGCTGCTACTACTCACAAGTTTCAAACTTTTACTAATTCAACCTCTCTTAATGATTACAATTAAGATTATGATTATTTGGGTTTATTTCTCACCTTTTACAAATCTGAGCTAATAGCAAGTTACACACTGAGGTACATGAATCCTTTCCCTGCCCAGTCTAATTGTTCCCAGTCCCTTTAAGTGTTGCTTATGTATATGCTGCAGCTCCTGGGTCTGTCCTCTTTAGGTTTTTGGGTCTGTTACCATATATCCAATCTAAAAAAAAATCGTAAAAACTCCAAGTATTTGTACACTTACTTTTTCTGTTCAAAAATAGAGAATTTCAAAGGTTTATTTGGTGTGTTTTGCATCAGGCGAAATTGCTTGTTGAGGGTCAGTCCACCTGTCTGTCCAGACATATAGCTTTGTTTTCACATATGCAAGCAAAGATATGCATACAAAGACAGCATGCAGCAGGCCACGCTGTACCACGCCCAAATGCACACATAGGCACCCCATCTCTGCACCACATATACACACACACACACACTTATACAGGCACCCCATCCCCGCACCACACATATACACACATAGGCATTCCATCCCACACCACGCATACACATAGACACCCCATCTCTGCACACACATATACACACAAGTACACACATAGACACTCCGTCCCACACCACACATACACATAGACACCCCATCCCTGCACACACATATACACACACAAATACACAGATGGGCACCCCATTCCTGCACACACATATACACACACACACATAGGCACTACATCACTGCACACACATACACACACAGGCACCCCATCCCCATACCACACACTCCCACCGAGGCACCCCATCTTCGCATCACACACTCACACACAAGCATCCTGCCCTGGCATTACACACACAGATAGATACACCATCTCTGCACCACACACACATACAAACGCAGGAACTCCACTCTCACACCATACATCCACAGGCATCGCACCCCCCTGCACCACACACATACACAGGCACCCCATCCCCATCCCCACACACATACACTCCATCACTGTACCACACATACACAGGCACTCTGCCCCTCCATCACACACATACATGCACACACATATAACTCTAACTGACCCCCACCACACACACACACACTCAAGTCACCCAACTGATCCCCCACCATGCACACACACTCAGGCACCCAACCCATCCCATACCACACAAACACACACTCAAGCACCCAACTGACACCCCACCATGCACACACACTCAGGCATCCAACCATCTCCCATATCACACATGCACACTCAGGCACTCAAATTACCACCACTCCACCACACTCACACACATGCACACACACACACTCAGGCACCAAACTGACTACCCACATCACACACACTCAGGCACCCAACTTACCCCCACACCACATACATGCATGCAAATCCAACTGACCACCACACCACACCATACACATATACACACACACTCAGGCACCAAATCAACCTCCACATCACACACACTCAGGCATCCAACCGACCCCCACACTACACACACACTCAAGCACCCAAGCAACCACCAAACCACACCACATGCACACACACCCACACTCATGCACACACATACACTCAGGCACCAAACCAACCCCCCCATCACACACACTCAAGAAGCCAACTGATCCCCACACCACACACACACACGCACATCCAACTGACCAGCACACCATACCACACACACTGTCATACAGTCACACACATGCACATGCACACACTCAGGCACCCAACTGACTCCCATACCACACACACACTCAGACACCCAACTGACTACCACACCACACACACACCTGTTTGACCCCCCATTCCACACACACATACACCCACCAACTGACCGCCACACCATACACACACACACACCATCTTCGCATGACACACTCACAAAGGCACTCTATGCCTACACCCCAACTCCACCACACATATATACAAAGGTACCACATTCTGGCACTACATACAGATACCACAGGCATCCCATCTTTGCACCACACACACATACAGGTCTTGCCCCTGCACTACACACACACATACACACCAACCCCACAACATGCACATGCATACACACAAAGGTACCACACACAGACACACATAGGCATCCCACTCCCATACCACACACACACACACACACACCATTATCTCAAGACAGGCACAAATATATAGATACCAGCAGTCAAAAAGATCTCTCATACAGCCCCCCCCCCCCCCGCTACACTAAGGAGAGACACTTTTTCATATCTCTTTGCTCTCCACTACACCCAGGTATGTACGAGTTTGCAAAGAGAGGAATGGAAAATGTGCCGTTTTGTTACACTATAAGTTTATTAATCCTTTTTTACGTCTTAAGTGCTTCATCTTTTCGCCCACATATGACAACTATGCACTCCATCAGTGAAACACACCTTTTTGCAATGCTTAAACATGCATTTTTCAACTTGTTTATTTCTTCATGAGAACACAGTTAAATAAATCGGGCTTAATTATAATATAAAAACTGCCATACTGGGTGAGAAGAAAGATCCATCAGCCCCAGTGTCCTGTTTCCAGTAATCACCAATCCAGATCACAGGTATCTGGCATATTCCAAAATTAGCCAGTTCCATATTTCTTATCCCCAGTGGTAAGCAGTGTTTTTTTCTACAGTAGGTCTACCTTAGTAACAGTTTATGATTTTTCCTCCAGGAATTTATCCAAATGTTTTTGAACCTGACTAAACAATCTGTTTTTACCACATTCTCCAGCAACAAGTTCCAAAGCTTATTTATTTATTTTTATTTATTTATTTAGCTGTATTTATATACTGCCTTTCACCGGGTCAAGGTGGTTTACAATGAACAAATGTGAAAGCACATTATAACAACATCTTAAACTATATACATCATGCAATTGATAGCTCTTGAGTTCATAACTATATACAAAATTATTAACTATGTACAGTGATAGTAGTAATCATCTGGTTATGTTCTTTCGGTTATGTGAGAGGGCTGTAATGCTCTGTGAATAGGTATATTGAAAGCTTAATTAATCATTGAAAGAAAAATATTTTCTCTTATTTGTTTTAAATATGCTACTTTGTAACCCCCCCTAGCTGTTGTACTTTCTGAACGAGTAAACCATCCGTTCATGATTACCCATTCTATGCCACTCAGGATTTTATAAACCTCTATCATATCTCCCCTCAGCTGTCTCTTTTTCAAACTGAAGAGCCCTAACCTCTTTAGCCTTTCCTAATATGAAAGTCATTCCATCCCCTTTATCAGTTTGGTTACCCTTCTCTGTGCCTTTTCTAATGCCGCTATATCTTGTATGAGGTCTGGAGACAGAATTGCACGCAATACTCCTGGTTGTACCGTGGAGCGATTCCGAGGCATTATGATATTCTTTGTTTTATCTTCTAGTCCTTTTCTAATGATTCCTAACATTCTGTTTGCTTTTTTGGCCACTGCTGCAACAGAACAGTTCTTTACTCTTCAAAGTACTTACCATAAATGTTAAAACAAAGCTAACCTCAGAATCAACATTTATATGAACTTTCTGATTGAAGTTAGGCTCTTATTTAACAGATTAACAGGATGAGTAAAGGAAATACACTATACTCACCCCAGACAACCTGCTGAGGAAGAAGCAGCATTTTTAGGAATTAACAGCCCCTTCTGTCTGCTTCCTCCTGCTGATTTCACTTTCTCCCTAACAGCAGTCTGATTACTATAGAGTCAATCCAAGGATTTCAGACCCCTAGGTGAACTGTTAGTCAGGTGCATCTCCCTTTCCCTTCCCTTCACCCCGCTCCTTGTCCAACAGTTCTCCTTCTCTATCTTCCCCCATAATCCAGCATCTCCCCTTCTTTTCCCTATGCCACATGTCCCGTGTCTCCCCTCCTCTTTCCTTCCCCTGGCTCCCTCTCCAGCATCTCCCTTTCTCTTCCCCATCTCCCCCTAGAATCAGACATCTTCTCTCTCCCACCATAGTCCAGAACCTCCATTTCCTTTCCCTGAACCCTGTGTCCAGCATCTCCCCTTCTCTTCCCCATCTCCCCCTAGAATCAGACATCTTCTCTCTCCCACCATAGTCCAGAACCACCCCTTCCTTTCCCTGAACCCTGTGTCCAGCATCTCCCCTTCCCTTCCCCATCTCCCCCTAGAATCTGACATCTTCTCTCTCCCACCATAGTCCAGAACCTCCCTTTCCTTTCCCTGAACCCTGTGTCCAGCATCTCCCCTTCTTTTCCCTATGCCACATGTCCCGTGTCTCCCCTCCTCTTTCCTTCCCCTGGCTCCCTCTCCAGCATCTCCCCTTCTCTTCCCCATCTCCCCCTAGAATCAAACATTTTGTCTCTCCCACCATAGTCCACAACCTCCCCTTCCTTTTCCTGAACCCTGTGTCCAGCATCTCCCTTTCTCTTCCCCATCTCCCCCTAGAATCAGACATCTTCTCTCTCCCACCATAGTCCAGAACCTCCCCTTCCTTTCCATGCACCCTGTGTCCAGCATCTCCCTTTCTCTTCCCCATCTCACCCTAGAATCAAACATTTTGTCTCTCCCACCATAGTCCACAACCTCCCCTTCCTTTTCCTGAACCCTGTGTCCAGCATCTCCCTTTCGCTTCCCCATCTCCCCCTAGAATCTGACATCTTCTCTCTCCCACCATAGTCCAGAACCTCCCCTTCCTTTCCATGAACCCTGTGTCCAGCATCTCCCCTTCCCTTCCCCATCTCCCCCTAGAATCTGACATCTTCTCTCTCCCACCATAGTCCAGAACCTCCCCTTCCTTTCCATGCACCCTGTGTCCAGCATCTCCCCTTCTCTTCCCCATCTCCCCCTAGAATCAGACATTTTCTCTCTCCCACCATAGTCCAGAACCTCCCCTTCCTTTCCATGCACCCTGTGTCCAGCATCTCCCCTTCTCTTCCCCATCTCCCTCTAGAATCAGACATTTTCTCTCTTCCACCATAGTCCAGAACCTCTCTTTCCTTTCCATGCACCCTGTGTCCAGCATCTCCCCTTCCCTTCCCCATCTCCCCCTAGAATCTGACATCTTCTCTCTCCCACCATAGTCCAGAACCTCCCTTTCCTTTCCCTGAACCCTGTGTCCAGCATCTCCCCTTCCCTTCCCCATCTCCCCCTAGAATCAGACATTTTCTCTCTCCCACCATAGTCCAGAATCTCCCCTTCCTTTCCATGCACCCTGTGTCCAGCATCTCCCTTTCTTGTCTCTTCCTGAGATTCAATGTACAGCATTTCCCTTCTTCCCAATCCTGTCTTGTCCTGCATCTCTCCTTCTTTTCTTTAGTTCTCTCATAGTCCAATATCTTCTCTTCTCTACTCACATAGTCCAGAATCTCCTCCCCCCCTTCACCAGTGTCCCATATCCAGCATATCCCCTCCCCTCCCCTAATCCCCCAGGTGTTCAGTATCTCCATTTCCCTTCCCTACCCCTCCCACCCAGGTGTCCAGCATCTCCCCTTCTCTCTGCTGTATGTTAAACATTTCTCCTTTCCTTCTCTACACCCTTTTCTTAGTCTAGACAGAGTCTCTTCTTCCCCTCCCCGTCCAGCATCTCTTCGTTTTCTTCCCCATCCCTCCCTTTCAGGAATCTCTCCACACCTTCCCTTTCCCTTGCTCCCTCCCATCTTCCTCTGCAGTTGCTAGCCACTCTACTTCTACTCAGGCTGCTCTGTAACACTATAAAGTGGTGTGTGCTCAGCACCGTACTTAGCCCTGTGCAAGTGGTGCAGGCACACAGGGTGCAAAGGATATAGTGGCGCATTTCAGGCTGCCAGCCTCCGCGTCCCCTCACTCTGCCTGCTGTTGCTCTGCTGCCACCACTTTTTGTTTTCTCTGTGACAGCAGCACCTGCAACAGTGAAGCAGACCTAACTTTGAATAAAACAAAACAAGCGGGTCTTTCCGACTCCATGCTTGTAGGCATGTCTGGCTCCTCCCTCCCTTCACTGATATAGGTCACATCAGAGGAGGGAGGGACTAGGTCAGCCATTCAAACACGGAGTTGCTGAGACCCGCATTTGAATGGCAGGTCTGGTCCCTCCTTCCTCTGATGCGATCTACATCAGAGAAGCGAGGGAGGAATCAGACATACCTAAAACATGGAGTCGAAGAACCCACATGGGTTGTTGTTGTTTTTTTAAATTTGAAGTCAGGTCTGTCTCACTGCTGCTGCCGCCGCTTCCAAGAAAACAAAAAGTGGTGGCAGCAGGGCAAGGGCAGACAGCCGGCTGGACATCGAAGTCATGGAGGTGGGGGCACATCAGATGTGCAAGTAGCACAGTACACAATTATGTCTTGGTATGGTCCTGTGTGCGCTGCATGGACTTTCTATGGTTTATGGTTTATTAAAAATTTGCTATACTGCCCTTCAATTCAGCAGAGCAGTGCACACAGTAAAATCTTAAAAGTAGGAAAGGAACTCCAATAAAAAATAGGAAAGAAGATGGTCACATTCACACCAAAAGTGAGACATAAGGGAAGAGGGGGGACTAGGTGGGATTATGGAGAATATGTATGAAGTGGGATACCATTTGTGAAGGAAGTAAATTGACTTCTGTATCACTGAGGGACTAGATTATATGCTAAGTTGAATAGCTGGCTTTTAAGAAGTGATTTGAATTTAGTATAGGAGAGTTCTAAATGGAGGTCATGTGGCAGGGCATTCCATAGACTGTGTCCAAGGGAAATAAAAGGCTGAATGACAAGTAGATTCGTATCTTGCATGGGATGGGAGGGGGAGGGGGAGTAAAGATGGTTAATGTAGATGGAACATGGAAGATGTGAAGGAGAATGATGGAAGAGTAAAGACAGGAAGGTGTTCCTGTGTGTAGATTCTTATGGACCAAAGTAAGGATTTTGTATTGGACAAGATATCAAATGAGTAACCAGTGAAAATGGATGAAAGAAGGTGTAATATGGTCCAATTTAGAGGCATGGGCAAGTAGTCTTATGGCAGTGTTTTGAACAGTTCTAAGTATAGGCATGCGCTCAAGCTCTGCTGTGTCCTGTCCTTTCTGATGCAAACTTCCTGCCAAAGCAGGAAGGACATGATAGACCTTGATGTTGCACCTGTGCTCTGAGATCCCATAGAGTAAATGCCACTTTACAGTGTGTCAAGGTAGCCAGAGTTCGTGGCACCAGCAACAGAGGAGGCAAAGGAGCAGGTGCTGTACTTCAATGCTGCCCCCTCCTCCCCTCAACTCTGCAATTCTAAATGAACTCCTAATTTTCCTAATGGTAGGGCCAGCCTTGGTTACTGGTGTAATGAGAAGAGGCTTCCCTCCAGTGTTCTTCTAGAGCACATGGGTTTCTTTCACAGTTTAACCCAAACGCCAGTCCTAATCATCATCAGAATTTTTCTTTTCCATCCTGTTGTAGAACCAGTTGTGCAACCCTGAGCATGAAGAACTGGCTGTCACCTCTTCGGTCACCACAGCCATCTCCAAGATCTGGTTTGCTGGAGTTCTTGAGGGTCTCTTTAGGCATCCATAGTACTCTTTCCTGAGCTCTTTAACAGTTTAGGCACATTATCAACCCTTATTCTGTTCTTTTGGGCTCAGAGTCCATAGATATTTGCAGTAAAAAGGGTAAGCCTTATTTTTTTTTTTACTCTGTAAGACCTGGATTGTGGCATTCCCTGGTAAGAAAGTACCTCCCTTCAACCACTACAAATCCTGCAGAGGGCCCTGATACCACTGCAGACACTGGCTTATGAGCTTTGCAAATGTATTCTACTATGGGTGGTATAACTGGAAAAGCCATAAAGGAAGGATTCTGCCCCTTCAGCTGACACCAAGGATTCCTCAGATATAAGAACATAAGAACATAAATATGCCATACTAGGTCAGACCAAGGTCCATCAAGCCCAGTATTCTGTTTCCAACAGTGGCCAATCTAGGTCATACGTACCTAGCAGTTTCCCCAAGGGACACAGGTTCCACAATGCTTGTATTGGTTCAAGCATTGATATCCTGGGTCCCTTCTTAATAATGGTTTATGGACCTTTCCTGCAGGAACTTGTCCAAACCTTTTTTAAACCCAGCAACACTAACAGCCTTTACTACATCCTCCGGTAACAAATATGTTTGGTTCCCAATTAGCACAGTCAGGGATAGAGGAGCTTGTATATTAAAATCTCCTTTTTTATTCTCTGGCTCAATTCAAGCCTCAGCACATTTACAAATTTGATTGACAGAGCTCCATTCTTTCTGGAACATTTGTGACATCCATGAAAACTAAAGAAATGGCGCCTGAGCCATTCCTCACTTGAGCGTTGCAGCCTAGAATTCCCTTCAAGAGAGGGATTCTCACTCTCCTTCATGGGAGTGCTTCCCATGGTTCCCTGTGGATTTAAATTAGAAACAAATAGAAAGCCATGATTCTTCAGTAGGCTGGATATGCTTGTGGAAGACAAGTTTCAAAGGCATTGTGATGGGGTCCATAGAATGTTACCATCCCTCTCTAAAGGGAATATCAACAGTCCCCTTTAAGAGAGTCTGCAGCCCAGAATTCAGGACTGAGAGGGCATGGCTCACAGGGAGAGGTTAAGAACCCACAGGCTGCAGGAAGGAGAGAGGCCCGTGGAGCGAGGTCCTTCCGTGGCAAGCCATGCTAAGGAGTTCTGAGGTAGGAATTTTAACTGCGGCTGGAGGAAGGGCCAGGAGAACCAGTCTGTGGAGGTTAAACAAGCTGGGACAGAATAAAAACAGCTTTTGTTTTCTCTGAACTGCTGTCTGGCCTGTGTTTTAAAGAAAACCTCTTCCCACTGCACACCACACTACCACATATGGTGACAGTGGTGGAATTTGAACCCACGTCCCCTCCAAAGAGACTGAAGCCTCAGTCTAGAGCAGCGGTTCTCAACCTGTGGGTCGCGACCCCAACGGGGGTCGCCACAGGATTTAGCGGGGGTCGCTTAGCCTCCACCAAGTTTAAAAAAAAAAATTAAGATGTGCACAAGTTGCTGCCGCTGCCGAGTCCGCTTCTCGGCAGCAGCAAACTCCGGCAAACTCACCGCCTTCTTCTGCAGCCGCGGCTCCCTGCCTCTTAGGGAACCGCGCCTGTACTTGTAAAATCGTTGCGGAGCCCTTCCTGTCTCGACGGGCTCCGTGCAGCATTGTCCCGCCTCCAAAGGAAGTGGTAAACAACTTCCTTTGGAGGCGGGACAATGCTGCATGGAGCCCATCGAGACAGGAAGGGCTCCGCAATGATTTTACAGGTACAGCCGCGGTTCCCTAAGAGGCAGAGAGCCGCGCGGCTGCATTAGAAGGGAGGCAGACAACCTGCAACACGGCTGACATCGACAGAGGGGGGCTGACATGGAGGGAGGGGGGCTGACATGGACAGATGGAAGGATGAGGCTGACATGGAGGGAGGGATGGAGGGAGGGGGCTGACATGGACAGATGGAAGGATGGGGGCTGACATGGAGGGAGGGGGCTGATATGGATGGATGGATGGATGGAGGGAGGGGGCTGACATGGACAGATGGAAGGATGGGGCTGACATGTCGGGAGGGCGGGGGGCTGACATGGACAGATGGAAGGATGGGGCTGACATGGAGGGAGGGAGGGAGGGGGCTGATATGGATGGATGGATGGATGGATGGAGGGAGGGGGCTGACATGGACAGATGGAAGGATGGGGGCTGACAGGGAGGGAGGGAGGGAGGGGGCTGACAGGGAGGGAGGGAGGGATGGGGGCTGATATGGATGGATGGAGGGATGGAGGGAGGGGGGCTGACAAGGACGGATAGAAGGATCGGGG
The DNA here is from genome assembly GCA_033557465.1 of Ichthyophis bannanicus. Classification (NCBI taxonomy): domain Eukaryota; kingdom Metazoa; phylum Chordata; class Amphibia; order Gymnophiona; family Ichthyophiidae; genus Ichthyophis; species Ichthyophis bannanicus. The sequence goes on from CM066034.1 coordinate 744,159,615, forward strand.
CTTATATGGAGTGATGGATGGAGGGAGGGGGGCTGACATGGACAGATGGAAGGATGGGGGCTGACAGGGAGGGAGGGGGCTGACAGGGAGGGAGGGAGGGAGGGAGGGGGGCTGATATGGAGGGATGGAGGGAGGGATGGAGGGAGGGAGGGGGGCTGACATGGACGGATGGAAGGATGGGGGCTGACATGGAGGGATGGATGGAGGGAGGGGGGCTGACATGGACGGATGGAAGGATGGGGGCTGACATGGAGGGAGGGAGGGAGGGGGCTGCTCTGGATGGATGGCGGGCGGGGGGCTGACATGGAGGGAGTAGGCTGGCATGGACAAAGGGGAGAGACATGGGGACATACTGGACAGACGGGATAAATGCTGGACAGAGGCGAGAGACAGTGCGGGTTAGGATTATAATGGGCTGATGGGGGTGCTAGCACTGGTAATGGGCAGATGGGGGGGCTACGAATGGTAATGGGTTGATTAGGGAAGGCTAGGACTGGGAATGGACTTATCAAGGGGGGGGTAGGACTGGTAATGGACTGATGGGGGTCTAGCATTGGAAATGAGCAGATCAGTGAGGTTAGGACTGGAAATGGGCTGATTAGGGGAGCCTAGCACTGGTAATGGGGTTGAGGGGGGACTAGCACTGGAAATGAGCTGATGGGGGGTAGGACTGGTATTGGGCTGATTAGGGGGGGGGGGTAGGACTGGTAATGGGGTTGAGGGGGATTAGCACTAGAAGTGAGCTGATTAGGGGGCTTTGACTGGGAATGGGCTGATTGTGGGGAGGGGAGGATAGAGCTGCTGACCCTGGAAGAAAACTGGGGGCTAAGGCTACAAGTGGGCTGATACAAGGGGATGGGAGCATGGAACTGAAAGGGAGTGGATCTGAGAGGGGCTGCCATGGTATTTGTACTAGAAGGGACTGATCAGTGGGGAAGGAGGGGGACTGGAAGGGAATGGACACCAGTGGCAGTCATGGGAATGCAAGTTGACATTGGAAGGTACTGGGAGTGAGGACTGGAAAGGGGCTGATACTGGGGAGGGTTACTGGGACTGGAAATAGGCTGATGGAAAGAAGTGAAGAAAACAAAAGAGATAAGAACTGGCAGATGGACCATAGACCACAGAAAGAGAGCTAAGAGAAGACAGGAAAGCAGAAGCCTCAGATCGGGACCAGCATGATCAGAGAATAAATTGGTCAGACAACAAAGGTAGAAAAAATAATTTTATTTCATATTAGTGATTTGACTACAAAATCATCATAATTTTGAAATCAAATATTGTTACTTGTTGTTTTGATTATTTAAATAAGTATTTTATAAATAAAAACATATTGCAAAGGCCTATAATATATTAATAATTCAACAAATGATTACAGCGACAATGCGTTAACGGTAAAGGAAGAGAGACGCATTTGATTTTATCATTGGGGGTCACCACAAGTTGACCAACGGTAAAAGGGGTCACGGTACAAAAAAGGTTGAGAACCACTGGTCTAGAGCATTGATAGACTCCAGGAGTGTGCAGACCCTCATTTGCTGGGAAACCGTAACCCAATTTCAAATTGACTATGTAAAGTAGGTAACACTGGCCTGTGTACATAGAGACCAGAGGCAGTATCCAATGGCACAGGTTTCACTTAAGACTCCAGCAGGGCAAGCCACATTTGAGGTTGTGGTTCTGCCCAGCTCCCGTATCAAGTGGTGATCAACTTAGACTATCCAAACCTTGGAATGATATGGGCCTGGCTAATTGACAGTTCCATTAACTCAGACAGGAAGATTTCCCAGAGATTTTCCCCCTGGAAGACGCAGATCTATATGTTGAGAATCCCAAGCCTGCTAAGTCCCAGAGTTAGCATTGCTGGGAAAAGATATGCTACCAACAGAATCAGGGGGCAGCTATGAAGGAGGAATCTGGGGAGGGAGAACCTAGGAAAAAATACTCTGGGGATAGCTCAGGGCTCAGTGGTAGTGACCCAAGTATAATTGTCCCCTTCCCAGAGTGGTGGCTGGGGGAAGACCTAGGGCGCTTCAGGAAGGCCCAGCAAAAGGATGAGTCCCTTAAGCATGCCCGAGAGTGGGTTTTGGAGGTGGATAGGGTTCTAGTAGGTAATGGAAAGTCCCCCTGCAAGACCCTTTCCCTATTTTGTGCTAAAGGGAGATTTATTATACAGAGTGCCTGAGAGTGCCCTAGAGGGGGAAGAGGTAGAATAACTGATAGTCCCCAGCCCTATCGTTAGCAGGTGTTATCGTTGGCCCATGGCCATTTATTAAGGGGGCACCTGGGGGTGGAGTAAACACTAGAGCGTCTTTTGTCCTGATTTTTCTGGCCCAGGGTCCATAAACAGGTGCAGTTATATTGCCAGTCATGCCCCATCTGCCAACTTCATAATTCCGCCATAGTCCAACACACCCCTCTGGTGCCTGTGCCCATCATTGAAACCCCATTTGAAAAAGTAGCCATGGATCTGGTAGGACCTTTGGAGAAAACCACCTGAGGCAATAAATATATTTTAGTCATACTGGATAACACGACCCGATACTTGGAAGCCATTGCTCTAAGGAATATGACAACTACTATGATCACGAATGCCCTCTGGGAAGTATTTTTGTGGGTGAAAATACCCAATAAGATCCTCACAGATCAAGGAACACCCTTTATATCCAAGGGAAGAATTGGGACATTCTCCTACCCTATTTTATGTTTTCCATTCATGAGGTACCTCAGAGATCCACGGGGTTTTCGTCTTTTGAGTTGCTCTTCGGAAGACAGCGAAAAGGCATATTAGACATTGAAAGGGAAACTTGGGAAGAGGAATCTTGTGCTGGATGTAATTCAGTGGAGTACATTATACAAATGCAAGCTCAGCTGAGGAAAGCCAGAAAGGTGGCCAAACTCAGTCTGGAAAAAGCCCAAGCTGAGCAGGTCAGGGGCTACAATCGGGCAGCTGTGCACCATACCTTCCATCCAGGAGACAGAGTTTTAGTCTTGCTGCTCTCATCCAAGAGCAAGTTACTCTATAAATGGCAGGGGCCCTATGAGGTGGAAGAGAAAATGGGGCCTGTTAACTACAAGATTGCCCAGCCAGATAAATGGAAGAAAGCCAAAATTTCCCATATTAACCTATTGAATAAAAGACTCCAGTGACAGCTATGGTGGTACAGGGAGATGATTCTGGGCCGGAAATTTCAGTCCCGTTGGAGCCGGCTCGTCTCAATTGGAGACCAACTTTCTGCTGCTCAGAGAAGAGATTTCAAAGGTTTGATCCACCAGAACCTAAAGATGTTCTCCATCCACCCGGGATGAACCCACCTCATTTGTCATGATATCATTACTGACCATGGGGTGGTCTTCAGGCAACAACCCTACCAGATTCTGGATGCCCGGCAACAGGCTGTCACCAAGGAGCTGGAAGAGAAGCTTAATCTGGGAGTTATAGAAGAGTCTATGAGTGACTGGTTGTCACCCATTGTCTGGGTTCCTAAATCTGATGGAAGCATCAGATTCTGCATTGACTCCCTGAGGGTCACTGCAGATTCTAAACTAGAAGCATATCCCATGCCCAGAGTAAATGAGCTAATTGAGTGACTCGGTGGAGCACACTTTATATTAACCTTGGATCTGACCAAAGGATACTTGCAGGTATCCTTGACTCTGGCTACCAAGGAAAAGACTGCTTTTTCAACATCGCAGGGTCTGCTCATTTATAGCATTGCCCTTTGGATTGCACATGGCTCCTGCCATGTTTCAATGCCTAGTCAACCACCTACTGAGACCACATAAGGAGTATGTGGCTTCATACCTTAAAGGCATCATCATTTACAGCAGAGACTGGACCACCCATCTAATCCAAGTACAAGCGATGTGGACCAGCCTGCAGAAGGCCGGGTTGATGGCCAACTCCAAGAAATGTTTTTTTGGGAGGTTGGGACATTCAATATCTGGGATATTTAATCATGAATGGGTAGATACGACCTCAATTATGGAAGCCCCCCCCCCTGAAATTGCCCAGGTCCCCACCTTGAAATTGAAGAAAGAGCTCTGTGCATTCCTTGGATTGATTGGCTATTGCTGCTGGTTCATCCCTAGTTTTGCAGAGGTGGTGAAGCTGTTAATCAATCTCCTCAGGAAGAGAGATTTCAAATAGATTCAAATAGACCTGGACTTGGTCTTCCAGCACCTCAAGAAGGCTGTGTGCTCGGATTCTGTCCTGATTAGCTCTGATTTCTTTCTATCATTTATTGTGCAAAGTGATGCCTCAGAGGTGGGCCTAGGAGCCATTCTGGCCCAGGAAGTCAGCATTCATCAGCAGGAAGCTGCTTCCTCGAGAACAGCATTATGTGGTGATCAAGAAGGAAGCCCTAGCTGTCAAGTGGGCACTTGAGACCTTCAAATACTGCCTGCTCAGCCGTTCCTTTACACTGGTAATAGACCACCAACCTCTCAAGTAGCTGGCTCAACATAAGGAGTGCAATGGCCATATTATGCGGTGGGTTTTGAGTCTCCAACACTACCAGTTTTGTGTCCGCCATAGGGTTGGTCCAACTCGCCTGAATGTGGACTTCCTTTCCCAGGTGGGGGTCCCAGGTAAGAAATGGTTGAGCTGAGGGAGAGGGTGTGTGATAGGGTCTATAGAATGTTACCGTCCCTCTCCAAAGGGAGTATATACAGTCTCCTTTAATAAAGTCTGCAGCGCAGAGATCAGAGCTGGGAGGGCGTGGCTCACAGGGAGAGGTTAAAAACCCAGCAGGCTGCAGGAGGGAGAGAGACCTGTGGAGCCAGAAGTCCTTCCAAGGCAAGCTGTGCAAAGGAGTTCTGAAGGTAGGAACTTTAACAGTGGCTAGAGGTATGGCAAGGTGAACCAGCTTGTGGAGGTTTAACAAGTTGGGACAGAAGTAAACTGATTTTGGTTTTCCCTGAACTGCTGTCTGTTCTGGGTTTTGCTTTGTGGTGGTTAAACAAGCTGGGACAGAATAAAAATTGCTTTTGTTTTCCCTGAACTACTATCTGGCCTGCATGTTAAAGAAAACCCTTTCCCAATGCACACCACACTATCATAGTAATTTAACTGAGTAAATGGTATATAGATTGCCCTAGCTAAAAACTGTTCCCCTTACAGCAGCTAGAATAATTATAGTGGACATGTGTATTTTATCCTCATTTTTAAAAGGTGTCCCTGAGGATGTGCTTAGATCACGAAAGAAAACAGAACATGTAGATTTGATTTTCAAATGCACATCAGATGTTTTACCTACAATCATCTACCTATAGAAATACTAGGTGCAAGGTGCATGGGCAATTTTCAGACAGAAACTACTTATTCCTCACAGAGCTCCTGGCTCAAAGAAGACTCCTTTGGCTTTTGCCCTAGGGGACAAGCTTTCCCTTCTTTGCCAATGTGGTCTCTTTTCAATGCAAGAGTCCTGAATCCAAAATGTCAGAAAGTATGGATACACAATTAATTTGCATTTTTGAGCACAGGCCTTTTGAGTTGCATGTCACCAGAAGACCCAACAAATAGAGCACCCTTAGTGTAGGCCCTAAAGTGACTGGTTCAGAAACTGATTGAGTGGGAGACAACGAAGGATAGTGGTAAATGGACTACACTCTGAGGATGGGGGTTATTATCAGTGGCATGCAGCAGGAATCAGTCCTTGGTCCAATTCCCTCTAACAATTTTGTAGGCAATGCTGTGGAAGGGCTGTCAGAAAAGGTTTGCCTCTTTGTAGATGACACCAAAATATGCAACAGGGTAGGCACTTTGGAAGGTGTGGATAACATGAGAAAGGGTCTAGCAAAGCTTGAGGAATGCTCTAGAGTGTGGCAACTCTTATTTAATGCTAAAAAAAATGCAGGGTCATACATTTGGAATATAATAACCCAAGAGAATGGTATAGTATATGGAGTGAAGTACTTTTGTGTACAAAAGCAGGACCAGGGGTGATTGTATCTGATAATCTTAAGGTGGCCACACAGGTAGAAAAGGCCATGGCAAGAACTAGGAGGATGCTTGGGTGCATAAGGAGAGAAATGGCCAGCGGGCAAATGGAGTTGATCTTGCCTCTGTATAAATCTCTAGTGAAACCTCATTTGGAGCATTGTGTGAAAAGTTAGAGACAGCACCTTTGAAAGAAAATAAACAAGATGGAGCCGGTATAAAGGGCAGCTACTAAAATGGTCAGTGCTCTTCATCATAAAGCATATGAAGACAGACTTAAAGATCTAAAAATATATATTCTGGAAGAAAGGCGAGAGAGGGGTGCTATGAGAGACTTTTAAATGCTTTCATGGTATAAATGGACAGGAGGTAGGCTTCTTTCAATTGAAAGAAAGCTCTGGAATTGGGGGTCATAGGATCAGGGTGAAAGGGAACAGATTCAGGAAATATTTCTGTATAGAAAGAGTGGTGGATGCATAGAACAATGTCCCATTGGAAATTGTGGAGAAAAGGACAGTATCTGAATTCAAAAAGCATGGAACAAACACAGAGAATCTCTAAGGGAGAGAAAAGAACTGTCAAGAACCTCCCAGGATGTGGTGGGAAGAGGAAAATTAATCCAAAAGGTCTTCGAAGGTTAGTGCAAACTGTTGGAAAATCACCATGTACAACATCCAAAGAGCCTAAGGCTGACCAGGGACAATCTGCAGTGGTGGTTTCAACCTGCACCATATGCCACGCACTAAACATAAAAGGACTTCATGGGCAAAGGCCAAGAGGGACCCTCCTGCTCAAAGACAGCCATAAAAAGGCACACCTGATCTTTGCCAAACCCACCTTGAGAAACCACAATCTTTCTGGGAAAATGTTTTGTGGACAGATGAAACCATACTTGAGCTCTTTGGCAATGAAGAACAGCGATACATTTACAGGTGAAGAAATGAAGCTTATAAGGAAAGAAAACACCCTTCCTACAGTTAAATCTGGTGAAGGTTCCATAATGTTGTTGGGCTGTTTTGCTGTCTCAGAAATTGGAGGCCTGGAATGTATTAAAGGAATCATGAAGTCAGAGGACTACCAAGGTATTTTGGAGTGAAATGTGCTACCTAGTGTCAGAAAGCTAGGTCTGGCTTGAAGGTCATGGGTCATCCACCAGGATAATGACCCAAAACATGCATCCAAAAGTACAAAAGAATGGTTAAAAAGGAACAAATGGACTGTTTAAATTGGCCAGCAATGAGTCCCTGATCTCAATACATTCAAGAAGCTTTGGAAGAGCTGAAATCTGCCATTGGTAAAAGGAATCCTGGAAACATTCATGAGCTGGAGCAAACTGCAGTTTGAGAAGAGGAGAAACTACCAGCAGACAGATGTATGAAACTTATAGATGGCAACAAGAAAGTTGTACAGACATCTCTTATTTTTAGTTGTATGCCTTTGAACATGCTATTAAAATGTGATGACATACAGTTGGAATATTTCCAATTATTTCTCAAGATATTGTACACAACATACCTAAAAGGCAAGGGTGCCAATAATGTTGACCACAACTGTATGAATATATAACAGATGAATAAGACGGAGTCTCTAGCCTCATTTTTTTAACTATTAGACTACATGCCTTTATTTATATTTATATTTGTAATTTTATTTGCAAAAGAAACAGAATTAAAACTACAATTGTTTAATTGCATACATTCAATAACTGGCAGAAGCCAAACAAAATTTAAACATTTCAAAACTCTTTCATTCTTTTGCTTCCCCCTAATTCCCCTTCTCTTCCCCTCTTTTTCCTCTCTATATTCCATCTACGTTTCCTTACGTTAGACTATCTCAAATAGACTGGGAGATTCTCTAAGCTCATTGAACCTCCGGGAAGCATATTTCCATTTTCCAATAGCCAAGACCCATCATGATTATATTTAGTGTGGATGGAGTCGGTGATGATTTTTAGACAGGAAACATTTTTGAACTTGCTTCCTTTTCCCCCTTCTCTGTGGCAGTTTTAAAATCAGGTAAATGACTGGAGACATGATCTGATGCAACAACATCAAGTTGTAGAGATCCACAGAGACAAATACTTACGCTGAAATAGTGGTGCCATCTATGGTTTTTGCAAATAGTTTTTATTTATTTCTCTTTTATTTAAAGTGTCATTTATATCATGGCTTTCTCTTCAAACTGGTTCAAACTGGCAAATTAACGTCCATAAGATATAAAGTTACAAAATTTCAAGTTACTTTTCTAGCCAGGATTATCCAGCTATACCAGATCAATTCTTACATTTTCTAATACCAACTGTATACTTAATAGTATTACATAATATCCATAGGTCTAGTAATGTAGACTTTTTAATACTTCCAGTTGGAAAATAGCCATAGTTTTAATTTTGTCTTAAAGATGCTATAGTTCCTTTCTATTCTCAACAATTTAGCTAAATGATTCATATCTTTAGGCACCAAGTCTTTCAATAACTTTTTTCCTGGATGGAACTGGTCTGCAATCTCTTACATTTGGAACATCTAATACACTTCTTTCTCTTGCCAGTTTAGCAAATAGCTGCCACCATTACCCCAGATTTCTTTATGTATGATAGTCAACAGCTTAAACCTGATAAGACAAACAATGAGTAATCAATGTACTTGAGCTAATAAAGCATAGTTACTCACCTGTAACAGGTGATCTCTGGGAACAGCAGGAATTTAGTCTTCACATATGGGTATCGTCGGTACTGACGGAGCCTGCGCGGGAACGCTCCCCAGCATCCAATTAGAAAGCTTTTGGGAGTATCCCACAGCGCCTGCGTGCTGCCTTCCCGCCTTTCCCAACTGCCTCTCTCCAGTTGAGTTTAAAGCTGAGACAAAGAGAGAGATAGAGAGATACAACTCCTAGGGGAGGTAGGTGGGTTGTGAAGACTAAATTCCTGCTGTTCCCGGAGATCACCTGTTACAGGTGAGTAACTATGCTATCTCCAGGAACAAGCAGGAATGTAGTCTTCGCATATGGGGACTCACTAGCTTTAGATGCCAGGGAGAGACCCCAGAAGCTGTGTGTCCCTGTGAAAGGGCTCCACTTCCCCCCATGGATCTCTGGCATCCAACCAGGGATGGTGGGTAGGAGTTGATTAGGTATGGAACAGGTGTTGAAGAACAGCCTGACCAAACAAGGCATCCTGGCGGGAGTCCTTGTCCAAGCAGTAATGGGCTGTGAGGGTATGAACCGAGGCCCAAGTGGCTGCTCGACAGATGTCGTCGATAGACACAGAGTGCAGATGAGCCATTGAGGCTGCCATGGCTCTCACATTGTGAGCTGTGACATGGCCCTCCAGGGGAAGATTCTTACTCTGATAGGCAAAGGAAATACACTGAGCAATCCAGTTGGAAATGTTCTCTTGGAAACTGGAATTCCCAAATGAGAAGGATCAAAAGCAACAAAGAGTTGAGAGGACTTTCTATGTTGCTGTGTTCTTTGCAAGTAAAAGGCTAAAGCTCTTTTACAGTCCAAAGTATGAAGATTCCTTTCTGCATTTGATGCATGAGGCCTTGGAAAGAACACAGGCAGGTAGACCGCTTGGTTAAGATGAAAAGGCGAGACCACCTTTGGCATAAAGTGTGGATGAGTCCTAAGGACTACCTTGTCATGATGGAACCTTGTATAAGGTGGATCAGCCACTAGTGCCTGCAACTCACTGATGCGACGTGCTGATGTGATTGCAATGAGAAAGATAACTTTCCAAGAAAGAAATTTCAATGTGGTAGTAGCTAAGGGTTCGAAAGGTGGCTTCATGAGCTGCCCAAGAACCAGGTTTAAGTCCCATGCCACCGGTGGTGGCCTAATGGGAGGCTTAGTTAGAAGAAGGCCTCTCATAAATCTTGCTATAATGGGATGGGAGGAAATAGGTTGTCCATTTAGAGGCTTGAAAGAAGCTGCAATAGCACTCAAATGGACTCCTACTGAGTTAGTGTTAAGTCCTGCATTGGATAAATGAAGGAGATACTCCAGTAATGATTCCAGAGGCATCGCAAGGGGGTTAAGACCCTTCTGCGAACACTATATGGTAAACCTCTTCCACTTAAAAGCATAAGAGCGTCTTGTGGAAGGTTTTCTGGAAGCATAAAGGACATCCTTTACTTGCTGAGGGAGGATAAGATCATGAAGATCTAGGCCTTCAGCAACCAAGCTCTGAGATGCAGAGACTGGGGATTGGGATGCCATAACATTCCGTCCTCCTGTGACAGGAGATCTGGAGCAGATCCTAACTCCAGGGAGGGAGCTTGAGAGAGATGTAGAAGCAGAGGGTACCACACTTGCCGTGGCCAATGTGGAGCTATGAGAATCATACGCCCTCTGTCTCTCTGAAGCTTGAACAGGGTTTTGGGAATTAGAGGAATGGGTGGAAAGGCATAAAGGAAGTCTTGACCCCAATGAAGGAGGAAAGCATCCCTGGCCTGAGATCCCTGAGCCAGAATTCTGGAACAGAACCGGGGAAGTTTGGCATTCAACGGACTTGCAAAGAGGTCTATGTCCGGGGTTCCCCAAATTTGAAAAATCTTGGCCACCTGGTCTGCATGTAGAGACCATGCATGTGGAAGCAGAACTCGACTGGGTCTGTCTGCCCAAGAGTTTTGTGTGCCTGGAAGATACACTGCCAGGAGATGAATCTGATGCTCTCTGGCGAGGGCCCATAGTCGCAAAGCTTCATTGCAAAGCGACAGAGAGCCTGTTCCCCCCTGCTTGTTCACGTAGAATCATGGCTACTTGATTGTCCGTCTGAATGAGGACTGTCTTGTAGCTGAGCAGGGTGTGGAACACTCGAAGAGCAAGGAAGATTGCTCTGAGCTCTAAGAGATTGATATGTAGATGAGTCTCCTGTGGAGTCCAAGTGCCTTGGGTGGAGAGGTCCTGCAGATGAGCTCCCCAACCCATTGGTGAAGCATCTGTCGTGAGAGTTGCCTGAGGTAAAGGTTGTTGAAATGGGGACCTCAGCAACAGGTTCTGAGTGGACTGCCACCACTGGAGAGACAAAATAAGGCGATTTGTGTTTGCTATTTTGTCTGACAGGCACCCTGATGCCTGGGTCCATTGAGTGGATAAAGTCCACTGGGTTGCTCTCATATGGAGGAGAGTATAAGGAACCACTTGCACTGTAGATGCCATGTGGCCTAGTAGCTGTAACATTTCTCGGGCAGTGAGATGAGATTTTAGTACTTCTTGAGAAGCTAACTGCACCATGCGAAGGCAACGGGTCTAAGGAAGATAGGCCCTTGCTTTTCTGGTATCCAGCAAAGCTCCTATGAACTCCAGGGACTGAGTGGGAGTTAGAGTGGATTTTGGGATGTTTATGACCAGACCCAAATACTGGAGGATACGCATTGTGCAAGATAGAGAAATCCTGGCCTCTGACTCTGATGGGGCTCGAATGAGCCAGTCTTCTAAGTAGGGGAAGATGAATATTCCTAGAGTGCGGAGAAATGCTGCTACCACAGCCATGCACTTCGTAAATACTCTTGGTGCTGAGGCCAGGCCGAAAGGAAGCACCCTGTATTGGTAGTGCTTTCCTTGAAAAAGGAACCGAAGGAACTTTCTGTGAGTTGGATGGATGAGAACATGAGTGTACGCATCCTTGAGATCTAGAGAACAAAGCCAATCCTGACTCTGAAAGTATGGCAGCAGAGTTCCCAGAGAAACCATTTTGAATTTCTCTTTGAACAGGAGTTTGTTCAATTCTCTTAGATCTAAAATAGGTCTGTGTCCCCCTGTTTTCTTTGCGATAAGGAAATAGGGGGAGTAAAACCCTGTACCCTGTTGATGAATGGGTACTTCCTCTATTGCTCCTTGGGCAAGAAGCATAGTGACCTTTTGACCTAACAGGTTGATGAGAAAGGTCTGAGAATTGAACTGTCTTACCGTTGTGGGAGGGGGCATGCACAAAATGTGAAGCTTGTACCCCTCTTTTATAATGGAGAGTGTCCAATGTTCTGCTGTTATCTGCCCCCATCTGGGGGCAAAGTGACACAACCTTCCTGGAATGGTGGAAGGCTCTGGTCCATTGAGGACCAGGAAGGCTAAGTTCTCTAGATGAAAGTCAAAAGCCTTGTGGAGGCTGAGACTGCTGAGACGGTTGAGGCTTAGCAATCTTTGCTTTCCTTTGTTTAGGTGGTTGCTGACTCTTTCGGGCAGGCTGACCTGCAGAACGTCCCTGCTGGGCATAAGAGGGATAAAACCTCTTCTTTTTTGAGAAGAATGGTTTCTTGAAAGATTTCTTTCTTGCAGGATCAGCTGTGACTTTGGATAACCTATTCAAAGTGGAGTTGTCAGCATCCAACTCATTGGCTTTCTCTTGCCAATTTTTGCCAAATAGATTCTCACCTGTACAAGGGATATTGCCCAGTTTGTCCTGCACCCAGAGCTCCAAATCTGATGCCTGGAGCCAGACAAGTCTACATGCACCTATGGCAATGGCAGAGGTTCTGCTTATGCACTCAAAACAGTCAAAAGCTGCACGATTGACAAACTTAGAAACATCCTGGGCATGTTTAACCAGTGTGAGAAAATCCTGCCTCTTGTCATCAGGAAGGAGAGGGCTTAAAATCTCCAAGGAGTATGTTTACTAAACTGCAGGTAATGTTACATACCGTGTATTATGTAACGTTAAAACATTACATAACGCGCGGTATGTAACGTTAACGCGCGTTAACGTTACTTAATGATCGTTAACGTCCCCGGCCGCGGTAAACACTGCAAAAGGTGGAGAGAGGGCGGAGAGAAGGGGTCAATGGGCGGAGAGTGGGCGGGGAGAGGCCCCTTTCACACTGATGCGCTAAACTGAAGGGCTGAATCCTACCGCGAATGAAAACCTGCCATTAGATGCACATTTGCAGGAGAGAGAAACCATTTAAGTGATAGCAATGTACAGCCAAGGCAGGGAGCCCAAGAAATGTGATAGTAGTGCTCCATTTTCAGCAACACCATAGTGCCAAAGTATGAATGGCCACTATGGCAATGGTGCAAATGGGGCATAGGGGGCCGCAGGCGGGACATGTAGCATGGGCAGCTGGGGCACAGGGTGGACCATGCGGGCACCTAGGTGGCACATAGGAACATAGAACCGGAAATCAGCAAGATAGCAGCTGACCAAGGCCAAACACAATCCACCTATATCTACCTGGTTCACCCTAGCCAATAGTTGCTAGGGCACTGACCTGACATCCCCCCAGCCATCCTGCCCCCATGTGGAAGGGACATAATATTGGTAGGCAGTGATGGGGGGGGGGATGTGAGGATGTCCATGTATGGCCCCCCACCCCGGGATCCTCTCCCTAGGCGGGTGCCTACCTACACAGTGGATGGCCTAGGACTGCGCACTACCAGCACCAACAGCAAATGGCCATGTCAGCTTGGCAGGGGGGGGGGTGCCCGTGCTGGAAGGGGCAGTGCCACCTCCCTGCAGTGGACCTAGGCCATGCCCTGCATCAGTACGTGGTGTGCAGTGCAACATACAAAGTCTGGCTGAGGAAAAGTACAGGTAGCCCCAGGGACTATTGTGCATCTGTGGCAACAGTGTGGTGCAGTACACCCAGCCAGTGTGGCCAGAAGCAGAGGGTCACAGGTTCAAGCCCCAGCTGTGGTTCCTGCAGAGCATGTCCCTATGTTTTACCCTACAATGCAGATACAACAGCAACATGTGTAAAGCCCAAAGCAGCGGCGAACAGGGGTACAAACACCCATCTGCACAGGCTCCACAATCCAAAGATGCATGGAGAGTCAGGCTGTTGGCCCCAGCACTGAGCTGAAGTTATCACCAGAGCATTACTACTAACCCCTGCACAGTTTAGCAATGTCGGCACTGTGATCAGGACCAGTGTGGCGGGCAGGGTTGCCAACCACCCCTATCTTTGTACAATGCTTCAATAGGAGTGAGCGAGTGTGTATGTCTATCCATTGTTCTGTGGCTGCCTACCCTTCACTGGGCCCAAAATGTCCCACTGTTGCCAGCGTTAGCCTGAATAGGTGCAAAATGAGGAGCAAGGTATTTTGGGTATGGCTCGGACAGGGCAGATTGGCCAGGATGCACCTTCACAGGGTGTGTGGCAATGGCTGGGACACTGTAGTGCCTGACCACCACCTGCATGGACAGGGTGGCCACAGCATGGCATGCTGGGAGGGCACTCACTCTGACCGAGCAGTGACCATGGCAGGTCTAGGTTCCCACATAGTGCTCTACACTATCTGCCTCCAGTGATATATTTGTGTTCCCCAGTCCTGGGGTCCCAATCACTGAGTTTCCTGCTTGCTGCACATAGTTCCTCTGTGAGCAGGCTGGTGGACTGTCTGCAGTTAGACTGTGCATGGTCAGAACACCTTTAAGGTACAGTCTGACTGTGCTGTCTGCTGGTGACTGGCAGACAGTGGTGGGAGGCAGTTGGGGTTTTCCAGACCTAACCCCAGCATTGCTGCTGGTCTGCCACTGCTCCAGTCATAGGTATGTCTCTGGCCCACCAACTCTGGAGGGCTGTCTCATACAAACAGGATGGAGGTTGCTTCCCCAGGGCCGGGGTACCTGTTCTTTACCTACCTGCCCTGATAACAGCTGCCCATGTCAGCCAGACCCTAACATGGGGTACACACCAATCTGGCTGGTGTCTGGTCCCATAGGGCCACATGTGACTGCAGGATACAGATGGACACCAAATTACCTTTGGCTGCACTGCAAAGAGCACCTGTCACACACTGGTAGTGATGGGGATGTACAGCAGGACCTATCTCTAGCACCACATGTACTGCGGACCTAGTGCTGGGCACCCATCCTATCCCTCAGGGTGAACACAGACCTGCACAATGGCTTGAAGAATGGTCTAGAATTTGGCAGCTGGGATTTAATGTTAAAAAATGTAAGGTCATGCATTTGGGCTGCAGCAATCCAAGGGAGCAATACAGTATAGGAGGTGAAGTACTTTTGTCCACTAAAGAAGAGCGGGACCTAGGCGTGGTTGTGTCTGATGATCTTAAAGTAGCTAAACAGGTAGAAAAGGCGACGGCAAAAGCCAGAAGGATGCTTGGGTGCATACGGAGAGGAATGGCTAGCAGAAAAAAGGAGGTGATAATGCCTCTGTATAAGTCTTTGGTGCGACCTCATTTGGAGTATAGTGTGCAATTCTGGAGACCGCACCTTCAAAAGGATGTGAACAGGATGGAGTCGGTGCAGAGGGTGGCTACTAAAATGATTAGTGGGCTTCATTATAAAGCATATGAGGACAGACTTAAGGATCTTAATATGTACACCTTAGAGGAAAGGCGGGATAGAGGTGATATGATTGAGATGTTTAAATACCTCCATGGCATAAATGTTCAGGGAGAGAGCCTCTTTCAATTGAAAGCAAGTTCTGCTATGAGGGGACATGGGATGAGGGTGAAGGGAGATAGATTCAGGAGTGATATGCGGAAATATTTCTTTACGGAAAGAGTAGTGGATCCATGGAATAGTCTCCCAGTGGAGGTGGTAGAGATGAGGACAGTAACTGAATTCAAAAAAGCATGGGACCAACACAGAGGATCTCTAAAGGTAAAAAGTGGACTGTTGTAGTTGTTGATATGGAAGGACAGACTAGATAGGCCATGTGGTCTTTTTCTGTCATCATGTTTCTATGTTTCTATGTTAGTCTAAGGCGCCTTGTAACGCACGTTAGCTGCTATAGCTTGCTGTAACGATGCAACGCCCACACCTTTATATGGGCATCTGTACCTTTACCGCAGAACCTAACGCGAATGACATTACCGCAGTTTAGTAAACATACCCCCAAGTCTCCTGTGACTTCTTTAAGGAACATTCCTATATATAAAATATAGGAACTGATCCTGGCAGAAAGCATGGAAGCCTGGAAAGTACGACATCCAAAGGCATCCAAGGTTATACACTCACGTCCTGGAGGATTAGAGGCATGTCTCTTTGCACTCCTGATCCTTCTCATAGCTGATTCCACCACAATAGAGTGGTGAGGAAGCTGAGTTTTCTGGAATCCAGGACAAGGATGGACTCGATGCATGGTATCCAGTCTGCGAGAGTGAGGAGAGGTGGTAAGAGGTGTCTCCCACATTCTCAACATGAGATCATGTAAGATCTCATGGATAGGGAGTAGCTGCCTCCTTAGGAGCTTTGGGATATTGCAAAATCTCCAACTCCTTAGCCCTGGCTCTGTTTCAGGAGCCACAGTAAGGGACAGACCTCGAGCCACCTCCCTGATAAAATCCTGAAAGGAGATATCTTCTGGAGGAGACATCCTACGTTTAGGGGAGGAAGGCTCCTCCAGGAGAAGTATCCCGGTACCGGCAGAGCTGTCAGAATCCTCGGAGTCCTCCGAGGATTCGAAGTACCTCCTGTCCGGATGCTCTTGAAGAGCCCGATACCTGTACCGACTGAAGTCGGTACCGGGGGAAATCAGTACCGGTGTATCAGCACCGGAAGGCATCACATGACTGTGTTCTGGCAAAGCAGACAGCGATGTTGATGCCGATGCTATCAGTACTGGTACCGATACCGGTACCGGCATCGGTACCGGTACCGGTTGAACTGTCTGACGCGGTTCCGAGGGTGTTGATGCTGCAAGGAGAGCCGCCAGACTGCGTTCGATAGCCAGGAACCTCTGGTCTATCGACGCTGCCAATGCCTGGGTATCGGTACCGGAAGCAGCAGGTACCCCAGAGCATGGCACCAGTATTTCTGCCGAGGTCGAGGCCTCGAGAACATCCTGGAGCCCCGATAATGCTTTGGAAGCTGAAGCCTTCCGTCAGGGCAATTTTGCCGGTACAGAACCCTCAAGGGCAACGCCAGAGGCATCTCGATGCTTGGAAGGAGATGTACCCTTTGAGGACCGGCTGGACTTATGTTTAGTTACCTGAGATCCATGGGAGGAAGACAAAGCCCTGGAAGACGTCGATGCCACAGAAGCTGCATCAGAGGGAAAAAGGGCGCTGAGCTTAGCAGCTCGGTTTTGTCGACCCCTCTTGGATATCATGGTACAAGCCATACACTCAGAGATGGAGTGGTCAGGACCTAAACATTTGAGACATCACTCATGGGTGTCGGTGACGGAGATGGTACCGCCACACTTGGTGCACTTTTTGAAACCCGAAGCGGGGTTTTCCATAGTGGAGGAAATTTTGGGCCTAAGGCCCAAAATGG
This sequence comes from Ichthyophis bannanicus, assembly GCA_033557465.1. NCBI lineage: Eukaryota > Metazoa > Chordata > Amphibia > Gymnophiona > Ichthyophiidae > Ichthyophis > Ichthyophis bannanicus. Next base: position 744,176,735 of record CM066034.1, read on the forward strand.
CGCGTGCACCTGGGAAGAAAAGTTTGGAAAAAAATAGAATATATATATATATATTTTTTTTAAACAAAAGAAGAAAAGAAAAGAGAACCGGCGGTACCGGTTGAGGAAGGCAGACATGACCACAAAAAAGAAGGAATAAGGAAAATATTTTCTGCGGTGACAGGAACAATGACCTGCTGGCTCCGTGGAAAATGAAGAACTGGAGAGAGGCAGTTGGGAAAGGCGGGAAGGCAGCACGCAGGCGCTGTGGGATGCTCCCAAAAGCTTTCTAATTGGACAATGGGGAGCGTTCCGGCGCAGGCTCCGTCGGTACCGACGATACCCATATGTGAAGACTACATTCCTGCTTGTTCCTGGAGATAAGAGATGCTCTCTCTCATCTTCTAGTTTTCCTTATGATTTTGAACAGGTTGAAACCTAGTTAGTTGCTTTTTGTTTAACCTTGTATAAATTAGATTACCGTAGTCCAGGTTTGAAATAAGAATCGCTTGTATTTTTTGTCTTAGATCCTTTACAGGTAAATAGGATTTTATCTAACAGATTATGCGTAATTTAATAAATATTTCTTCAACTAATATTGAACCTTGATGTTCCAGTGCGAGTGTGAAATCAATCATGATTTCCATTTCGCAAAATAATAATCTGATCCTGCACCGATACTGCTACATTTAACAATTAATTGATTTTTAAATTTCAGTCCAAGGTTTAATTTTAGATAGTTTACATTCATTCATAATTGGATAACTTTTTAAAACCATTTATATTAACACATGCCAATCAGGAAAAATGATAAGAAATCATATATTACAAAAACATAATGCAGCCATAAACCACAAGGGAGCGTGTGTCTGACAAATCTGTAGAATCCAGAAGTTGTACAATAAACAGAGCAAACTTTCACCATTAGAGTATCTGAAATTTTCAGAAGCTCTGCAAATTCAGCTTACTTTTAGTTCCAGATCCGGACAGCCCTTATCTGTCCTTTCGATCTATCATCCCCCAGCTGCCCCAGTAGCATTGTTTGAGTTTTGTACAGGAATTGTTGACATTTTTCATCTACTGATTCTCCCCTTGTATTAGGAGATTTTAATATTCATGCTGACTCCCCCTCATGTACAGCTGAGAGAGAAGATATGGGATTAAGGCAAAACATAGTCTGCCCTACTTATGATGCTGGTCTCATTTTAGACCTAGTGTTTACATCTTTTCTTTCTTCCTTAACTTACCATGACTCTCAAAGGCTAACCGTTGGTCACTTTTGGAAAGTGTACCTCGCAAAGGATATAAAGAGACTTGAAACGGTTCAAAGGAAGGCAACCAAATTGGAGCCTGTGCCAGAAGACGTATGAGAAGAGACTTGAAGACCTGAATGCCCTAGAGGGGAGGATGGAGAAGGGAGATATGATGTAGAAGCTGTAGACGGGGAAGCTGCAAGGAGTTAAACTCAAAAGCAACATCAAGAATTACTTTTTCATGGAAAGCCTACCGATGGAGGTGGTAGGGGCAAAAACTGACAGAATTCAAAAAGGCATGGGACAGACCCAGACAATTCCTATATAGCAAGAGAATGAAATCAAAGCAAACTTAACTGACTTTTATACTTCAACAAATATGTGAATATCTGACCCCTCCTTGAGACCCCTAACTGTGTGCTGTGCTGTGCTTTCCCTTTCGAATCAATAGTATATTTCATCAAAATTTCTGTCATGATTTGTCAATTTCACGCCTGTAATCAAGCCGCTACTGATCACTGGAAGTAGCGGCATACAAATGTATGCTAAATAAATAAATAAATAAATAAATAGAGGGGAGTAACCTGCATGGAGCAGCAGGTATAACCCTAAACAAAGGCATAGAGGATGTAAGCTGCATGAAACAGTGGGTATAATCTTAAATAAAAGCATAGACTAGACTAGCCTGCATGAAGGGGCAGGTATCATTCTAGTCTCCTTACTGGGCAGATTAAATGGACCATGTAGGTCTTTATCTGCCAAGTTTCCATTCAATGGGAAAGAATAGCACTTGTCTAGTAAACCATGATCAAGGAGTCACTCTGTATTCTTCTACTACTGCCTGACAAAGGCCTTTGTTTCAGCAAGAAGCTGATGCATCAGGGATTTATCAATTTACTCTCTTAATTCCATTCTTCCCACACAGTGCTTCAGCATCAACTCCAACATTCAGTGTTACAATTTCATCAGCCATCATTTACTATGTTACCAAATCATGGACTGACCATTTTTTAATTTGGTTTCAAATTACAAACTTTCAGGATTCCCCTCCCTCCATTTTGTGTAGAGAAGATTGCTGGTACCATAGTATTGCAAAAATAGATATTGGCCAGCTGAGAACTGCTTTGGATGACTTTCCTCACAATTTTTGTGAGCTGCCCTTGGAGGAGAAGACCAACTACTAGACTGCTGGTCTAAACTCAGCTTTGGATGTGGTTGCCCCTCTTAAAAAGGTCGTGGCCTATCCTTGCCCCTTGCAGCCTTGAAATCAGCCTGGCCTGGTCCTCCTTAAGCAGCAGGCACACCAGGCTGAGGGAAAATAGCAAAAGAGTAAGCTAAAAGAAAATCATAGTATTTGTATGAAATGCTTTACCTTTCTTGAAAAAGAAATTAAAAGGGCAAAGAAAGCCTGTTGTTGTTAAGTGCCGTCGAGTCTGAGTCGACTCATGTCTTCAGTCAGGCGGCTCATTGTTGACAGACTGGTACCCGTAGCTGCTGTTATTGTATCGATCCATCTCATTGCTGGCCTTCCTCTTTTGCGTTGACCTTCTATCTTGCCAAGCATAATGTCTTTCTCTAATGATCTCTCTCTTCGCATGATGTGTCCAAAGTATGAAAGTCGAAGTCTTGTCATCTGAGCTTCTAAAGAAAGCTTAGGTTTGATCTCCTCTAGTACCGACTGGTTTGTTCTTCGGGCAGTCCATGGTATACACAGCACCATAATTCAAAGGCATCAATTTTCTTCCTGTCTGCCTTTTTCACTGTCCAGCTTTCACATCCATATGATGTTATTGAAAATACCATGGCTTGAACAAGTCGAATCTTTGTATGGAGAGAGACATCTCTGCTCTTGAGAATCTTATCTAGGTCTTTCATAGCCATTCTGCCAAGAGCAATGCATCGTCTAATTTCTTGACTGCTTGTTGCTTCTTTATTGATAGTTGATCCAAGTAGGTTAAAGTTGTTCACAATTTCAATTTCTTCTCCTTCAGCGATGAACCTGTTGATTATGCCAGTTGTCATGATCTTTGTCTTCTTTACATTAAGGTGCAGGCCCATTTTGAGACTATGTTCTTTGATTGTGAGAAGCAAATGTTTCAGATCATCTTCACTTTCAGCCAGTAATGTGGTATCATCAGCATAGCGAAGGTTGTTGATGACTCTTCCACCAATCTTCACACCTCTGTTGTCTTCATACAATCCTGCTTCTCTGATGATTTGTTCTGCATATAAATTAAACAGGTAGGGGGAAAGTATGCAGCCTTGTCTTACACCTTTGCTTATTTTAAGCCATTTTGTTTCTCCTTGTTCCATTTGAACTGTTGCTTCTTGATCAATGTACAGATTGCGCAAGAGAACGATCAGGTGTTCTGGTATACCCATGCTTCTTAATGTGGCCCAGAGTTTCTCATGGTTTACACAGTCAAAAGCCTTGCTATAGTCGATAAAGCACAAATAGATATCCTTGTGGTATTCTTTAGTCTTTTCAAGGATCCATCTCACATCCGCAATGATTTCTCTTGTTCCTCGCCCTTTCCTGAACCCTGCTTGCACTTCAGGTAGTTCTTGTTCCAAGTATGGTTGTAGTCTCTTTTGAATAATCTTCAGTAGAATCTTGCTGGCATGTGGGATCAGAGCGATTGTGCGATAATTTCCACAGTCAGTTGGATCACCTTACTTTAGTATTGGTATAAACAAAGATCTTTTCCAGTCAGTTGGCCATGATGTTGTCTTCCATATTTCTTGGCAGAGTCTTGTGAGTATGGTAACAGCTGCATCAGATTGCTGCAATACTTCTATGGGAATGCTATCAATGCCTGGTGCTTTGTTCTTTGATAAGGCTTTCAATGCTGCTTCAACTTCTTCTTTCATCACCAATGGTTCCCGATCATAAGGTCACTTGGTTTGCAGCTTGTCGTGCTGTGAGGGCTTGCGTGCATCAGTGATGCTGAGAGCTAAACTATCGGTAGTTTAACTACTGGCAGGGTCTCCCAAGATGGTCAGGTCTCAGCTGAGGTGCCAGACCAAGACAAACCACCCATCTGGGCAGCAGCAAAATGGGACAGTGTTGACGGCGGAGGATCACATTTTTGTGACAACGGCAACAACACCAAACTTAAACTGCGCGGAAGAATGGCCCGGCAATCTACTTCTGTATCTTGCCATGAAAACCCAATGGAAAGCCTGTTACCCCAAGATTATTCTGCATGGTGCAAATCATTCTAGATAACTTTTTGAAATTCGTCTCTCAGCTATCTTGTTGTGCACTTCATGATTTCTTCCCAAATTGGATGCCATTCATATAGACCAATTTGTTGATGTCTTCCACAATAAAGTTGTCTACATTAGAGAGAATTTACCTATGTCTCCTTTATCTTTAGTTAATAGTAAATCCAAGCCCACTCCTGTCTGCCCCAATATATGTTCTACCACTGTCTCACTTGATACTCATAGCTGTACCCAAAGTGGTGGATCAGTCTGGCAGATGTTTAATATGCATAAACAAATAGGGAAGAAGCAAATTTGCACTGCTAAATTGTTCAGTCCTCAAGGATGATGTGAGTGATCACTTTTTTATCAAGTTTCTGTGTTTTCCCCTGAAGAAGTTCCCTATGTGGAGTGAAACTACTGGCCGGGTTGGGCTGTGTGAATCAATATTGCTATGGGGTTGTTCAACAAACTCAGCAGAGGCATTTTTAGACTTTGAAAGATAAGTGAATTCTTATTTATCTTTTCTTGTAAAAAGTGCATTATAAGAAAACAAAAAAAAAGAAAAAGAAACATTTTTAACTTTAAATTTCAGAATTTTGCAAAATAAGAAAAAACTTTTTGGCAATGATGAAGTCTAAGCAGGTGAAAAGCTATATTTGTTATTTTGTAAAGATGACTTGAGCCCTCTTCTTAAAAAATGTGTATATAAGAGCAGCTTTGATAATATACGCAATTTAGCATTGCAATTTTTGTCCTCGCTATTTATTTTTGGATATTGTTCTGTGTGTAACATGGTAAAAATATTGGTTAGTAATTTTTGTTGATTTCTTTGAAATCCCTATATTCTACATTGGATCCTCTTCCTTCATCCCTTGTGAAGGACCCATGACTTAACCTGCTACCCTTTATACAATCTATGACAAATAACTGTCTTTCTAGTGGATCTCTTCCTTTATATTGGAAAACTGCACATTTGCCCTTCACTGAAAAAAAAATTACTTCTCTCTGATTGGGTGAATTATCGCCCTTTCTTAAACTTGCCTTTTATATCAAAAGTAGTCAAAAAGATAGTCTTGAAACAGCTCACAAACTGTATGGGCAAATGTAACTTACTGTATTCTTATCAGTCAGGCTTCCATCAGAGTTTCAGTATGGAGGCCTCTCTCCTGTTTTAATATGGCGAGGCTAGCTGCAGCTGCAGATAAAGACTCCATAATGGTCTTTTTTGACTTAAATGGGGCTTTTGACCTTATTGATCACAATTTGCTCCTTTTAGGACTCAAGGAAGTGGGCATAGAGGGCACAGTTCTTCAGTGGTTCCATTCATTCTTGCCCAGTAGGGCTGCCAGGTTGTCTGGAACTCAGTAACTTCCTCTGTTAGGTCTGCCTCCTGTGGAGTTCCACAAGTCTTTAGTCTTTCCCCTGCCTTATTCAATCTCTTTCTTGCACCCCTGTTTACTCTTATCCAGAGTTTTGGTGTCACTGCCTTTTCTTACACTGATGATGTTCAGCTCATGTTTAATTTGGACTCTCTGAACCCTGAAATCAGCCCATTAAATGTTTCACTCAGATGAATTGGCAGCTATTGGTTCCTTATAAAACTTCTATATCAACTCTGGCCCCTGAAGTCAAGAGTCACCCTTGGGCCATTAAGGACATTGTTTTGGTATTGGGGTCAAATTAGCTTCATACTTAAATTTTGATGTACACATTCCTTCACTTGTTCATAGCTCTTTTTGTGTGCTAAGGAAAATATGTATCGAAGGAGATTTGACCATAAAACTCCAATCAGTAGAAACCACAGCTGTTAAGCTCTTCTATGGAAAAAGGAAATTTGATCATGTTACTTCTCTCCTTTATGAGGAATATTGGTTACCAATATAAAATATTGCTTCTGACACATTGTGCTTATCGCACTGGGCTTCCTCATTACTTAGCTTCTCTGTTAACCCCTAATGCTTCTGTATCAACTATCAAATCACCTTATGTATGTTTTTTACACCTGCCTTCCACTCAAGAAATTTGTTTTGAGGATTAAGATGACCTTCTTTTAGTTTTTTGGCTGCTTCCAACTAAAACTAGAAGTGAGCTGAATTATCACAAATTTAAAGTATTGCTAAAACAGCCCTGTTTTTTAAGCCTTTTCTGAATACCAATTTCTCTCTCTACTGGCTATGATAAACCATCCTATCAGTCAAGCACTGTATCAGGTCTGTAATTTTGTTGTCTCCTTTCCTATTATCTTTTGAATGAATTCAAACAGTAAGTGCAATTACAATTTTAGTTCCTGCTGTTTCTGTCTTGTGTTGGAGCAGAATGACTTGTTGAAAACCTTTCTATGCTATTTTAAACAGCTTTGTTATTCTTGCCATGAACAGCAGTTAATCAAATGAAATAACTCTAAACATATACAAACTTTAGCACTGAATGCTGATGGAGAAATTGGCCCTAAATATATTCAAACTTTAGACCCTCTGCTCAAGCGCTGATGGTTAGCTTTTCAATGGCCATAACTTTGTACGCTTGAGCACACCACAGTTCAAATAAAGGAATATCCATCTACATGTGAGCTACTGTAAATGTGGCAGCCAGTAATAACTGTACAATCAAACTATGGCACCTGGATAGAGCAAGCCCTGCCCACCTTCCCTGGAAGCAAACTGTAGGAGATAACTGAGTTGGAAAAATGAACATTAATGACATTTCTGACTCTACTTGTCCCCAAAAATCAGTTCATGGTGACATTTCCACCACATATGCAAAAAAGAGCCCAGTCAGCTCTCTCCTACAACACAAGAGAGAGATGATTAGGTCAAACCTTGCGAAAAGGTGGAAGTGTAAAAGGCTCTGTGTAGCATGTCACCATTAATTGAACTCTTCCCATACAGATGGAAGCTTTATGTGCTGCCAACCATATCCTTGTCCAATCACGCCCATCCATATTCAAATCCAGATTGTTATTCTAGGCTGTTATCAAGGAATGGCCTTGGGCAAGCCTATCAAAGGCCTCTTCAGTATCTAATGCTATTATTAAACCTGAAGTCTTCTTTCTGGCAGTCAGATGGTACTCTGAATGGACAAATGCTCCTTTACAATCCCTGTATGATCCACACATACCAAGATGATAAGAATCCCCTCCAACTTATGCTGCTGAATTGTGGCTGGGAGCTTGACATCTACAAGTAAAATAGGATGATATGAGTTGCCACTCATGTTATCCTTCTCCGGTCTGGGGATCAGTGTTACAGTAGCATCTGTCAAGTAATCGGGGTTGGCCGGTGGTATATTAAGGGAGTTAATAGATTACATAACAGGGGACCTACTCTTTCTGCTAAAACTCTAGGGGAAACCCGGACTTTTACTATTAGGCAGGCCTGGAATCATACCCTGAATTTCTAAGCATGAAATAGGAGCAAGAACTCCCTCATCTGTTCCTCTGAAACCTGAGGCAATCAAAGACCTCAAAGAAAGGCTGCAATCTTTCTATATGTTGCATAGCTCTCATTGTCATACAGTTTTTCAAAATATTTTCTGAAAAATCTTATTAACCCTCTGGGGTCATACATGAGATCTCCAATACCCTTCTAATATGAGAGATCATCCCTTACATTCTCTTTCTGATAAGCTGAGCCAATAATGCTCCATTCTTATTGCTGAACTCACAAAATTTAGCCCTTACAAATTGCAAAGTATGGAGGATGCATGCTTCTCTGCCTTGACCTTTACCATCAACAGGGAGGATTGAAGAGAATACCACCTGTGCCCCTATCGGCTTCACCTTCTGTCCCAGAGCTATGAAGTCATTCTTGATAGGCTCAGAGGGATACCTGGCAGTATCATTTATGCCGACATGGATGAGCAACATTGGGTAATAGTCAGTGGGCTTGATGAGTCTCAGCAAACTCTCCGTAACATCTTTGATTTTGGCACCTGGCAGACGGCATACCTCTCTGGACATCAAGTCTGGTCAGCAGATGGATGCCTCAGTACCCCTCAGAAGAGAGTCACTAACTACCACTACTCTTTGCTTCCTAGTGGTCACTGATTCTGCAACGTTCGGGTGCTCAAGCTCTGTTTCTTCCCTTTTCTGGGATGCCTCCACTTCCAAGGCTGTATAATGGTTCTTCAATTCAAGGGCTTGAGGAGGTGGACTGGTGATTCTGCAGGCCCTGGTGACTTGTGTCCAACCTTCGTCCTTCTGTGGTCTCCCATCTTCACCTCTGCTGCAGAGCTTGGATGTGTCAAGGAGCATCTCATCAATGTACTTCACACTGTCTTGAATGCTCCTCAGCCTTGCCACCTCTTCTCTGAGCTCCTCCACCTGTTTCTTGAGAGCTTCAGCATGTAGGCATCCTGCACATGGAACCAGTCCTTCAACTGGCATTGGGATCTCTGTCTGGACAGAGGCAGAAGCTGTAATAGGGGCAACAGCTTTGGCAATATGATTTTTCCCAGCCACTGTTCAGCTGGTGGAACTTTGGTACCTTTGAAATGGAAATACCCTGTTAGGAATGCCTTGGAAGGTTCTGAAGACTTTTATGCAGTCCTCAGTTCTTTCACAGGCTAATCAGGCCGACTAACTCCTGATGAGGTGTCAGTGGCTTCAAAGAGCTGAGAAAGAGAAACTAACAGCAGAGTTTTAAACCTACACCACTAAAAACCCCAAATATTTCCTCTTTTGAAATAAAGCACCAAAAAAGACTAACTCTTTCTAAAAATGTATACCAAAACTCTTTTAAGAGCTCTCAGGTAGAGAGCTAGCAATTAAAAGACACATACTCTTACCTTGCTTTGAAATGGAGAGACCCTGTTAGGAATCCAGAGAGATATGGGTTGATAATGTGAGATGAGTGTTTGATTTATTATTGGGGGTATTTTAGAAGCTCTAATCATGAGCTAGACTTCTAAAAATGGGCACTTAGAAATGCAGAGTACAGAGATGTCCCTGGGTGTATAGTTTGTGAATGTCTATGTAGCAAGGGACCGTGGCCTGGGTGGAACCAGGGAGTTGCTTGTTGCAGTGCGATTTCAGAATGGCAAAAGCATGTCTGGTCCTGGTTTGTGAGACATCCATGCCTATACCTGCTCCTGACCATGAATAAGGTTAAAAAAACATGCTCATTTCATGGATAAAACATTTCCAGGGGAGAGTGTATAATGCGCTTACATTGCTACAATTATTTCAGCCTGAAGAAATCTTAAGGGTATGTTTACTAAACCGTCTTAATGTTACCTGCGCTAGTTGAAGCGATAACGTGAGGAATGCCATATAAGGTAGTGGGTGTTTCTGCGGTAAGGTAGCTATGGCGGCTCATCGCACGATAGAGGGCGCCTTGCCATTATCGTGCTATAGAGGGTGCAGTGACGCGTTATTGCACGTTAACCTTAATTTTGCGCCATGGCGTAAGATCAAAGAAATAGAGGTGTAGCACACTGGTTAATACAATGACTGCTGATACAGCAGTCATGAGTTCAATCCCTCAGTGGGAAAATTTCATTAGGCTGTCAGAGGCAATTAATTTTCCTGCCTGTAATGGTCAGACACATCTCAACAACCTGTACTGCCAGCCAAAAAAACCCTCACCCCAGTTCCGTAACCTAATGCATCTTTTAGGGCGCACCATAAGGGACATCATAGAGCACCACGTCATCCAAGGCGGGTCATAGTGTGCCCCAGAGGACAGCACGAAAGGGTGGCACCCCCCAAGTCAGCATATAATGTGCCCCATAAGCTGGCCGAACCGAAGGTGACGCTAAAGATGGCCCAAGGATGTTAAGGTGACCCAAGAAATGTTGGCTAAGGGCAGTAAGGTGGACCAAGGTCACAAGCATGAAATGTATGGGCCAAACACAGATGTAACTCTAACACTGCACAGAGCAGCAAGGAAAGCCAATTAATAAGTGATGTAAGGAAGTAAATGTCAGAGGTGAAGGACCTGCCAAATCTGCATGAGGGCCATGTGGCAGCTGGTAAAGTGGACAAATATAACAGGGGCAGCCATACCGATGCACAGGGTCATGGTACTGTAAAGTGCAACAATGACAGTGTGTGGCAGAAGATGTGAATACGTGTCCACCAGAGGAGGTAGAGGTGGCCGGATAAGTGCAATGACAGGAAGACAGAGGAGTAGCAGTGCCATGCAGAGCAGACATGGGAGAGGCAAGCATGATGAGCCGCAATGCAGAAAAGGGTCACAGTGCAGGTCATGGGGTAGCAGCCTGCACATTAGGGCAGGATGCCACACAGCTGGCAGACACATATAGACAGACAGAAGGATGGTTGGCAACTGTGATGAGGGTATAATGTGGCAACAGCACAGATCTGCACTGAATGCACAGATCTGCACAGGAATGAAACGTAGTTGTGTACGACAGGCATAAAATTAAAAGAGAATAGAGAGGAATCAAACCCATGACCAATAGCACAAATGTCAATGCACAAACCTGTAGGCTACACCACTAATATGAGCACCACAGCAAAGGCTGCATACAGGAACACTGCAGGGCACCACACAAAAAGCTTGCTGTCTGCCAGGATAGGGCAACCCCCAACAGTAACCATGATGCAATGCACATGCAGAACCAGTGTGTACAACTCATATCACAGTCTGTGATTGTGACGAGAGCCACATATAAACACATGCACACACACAATGACATGTTATGCAGTGGAGACAGCATGCAAAGGAACAAACACCCTAAACCCAAAGTGCGGCAGGGGATGCTCTGTGGAGCAGGGCAAAATGGGGAACAGAACGGAAATGGAGCATGTGAGAAGTGAACCTGCAAACAGACATGCACCAGACCAACTCAACAACAGCAATGTCAATCCCCCAAGCGCACTGCCCACATGGACAGTACAAAGAAAGAGCCATATGTAACAGCCAATATGCGACAGATAGACTGCATAGATGGCACACTGTGGTGTACAGTGAAGAGATGGAAGGGTTGTAGAGATATGATGAGGCTGCTGCAATTGGATGGGCAGGTTAGCAGAACACAGGAAAGAAAAAGGAAAGGAACATGTGGAAATCAACCTGGTAACCTATGGATTTCCAAACGACGTATGTGACCACTATCCCAAACAACCCCAACAGGCAGAATGCAAACAGGTGCCCACAAAGGCTACATTGTGGTTCACAGTACAGAGATAGATGTCCTCACTGCTCCACTTTCAACTCCAGACATCGCTCCCCTCACCTAACTGGACCGTATGCCTGGATCATCATTTATGTTTATTTAGTTATTTACCTATATCTCTTATATACCGCTCTATTTAAAATCAGTGCGGTTTACAGTTAACAATTCATTGTACAGAGCAGGAGGACCAATGTCCAGTGTGTTTGCACCATGCACTTATGCAAACCGTCAACAAATACAGGCTGAAAGCTCACCTACTCGCTGCTGCCTGTGGAACCGAACTCCCATGATCTCCCTCCCCCACCTCTTTGTTCCACCCCAGCCTGCACATGCACTGTCTTCTCAGAACTAGATTGTATGCTATGATGAGTAGGGATTGCCTCCTATATGTGTGTGCAGTGATGTGTATGAGGTGCTGCGCCATACAAATGCTCAGATGCAGTAGGTGTTGCGAAACATATTTATTGGCATATGTTTAAAGACATTATACCTGTCACATATACAGTCTGTGAACATATTTTGCCCTGTGCACACCACATACCTATACGGCTCACACCCCCTGGTGCCCATCGTGTCTGGATGGCTGGGGAGCTGTGCTGCCCAGGACACCCTCACACAGCCTGCAGAGCTCCTTGGCCATCCGGACAATGGCGTCTACCACCTGCCCCAGGGCGTGGGTCTGTGCCCACTGTTCATGGGACACAGCACACATTGCGACAGACAGGCGGCGCAAACCCATGCCACCACACAGACACACACTGTACCCGCTGTCTGTGTGGCGGCATCAGAAGACTGTCTGTCTGTGGCGATGTGCGTCAGGTCCCCGTCCATGTTGCCACCCCAACACCCCCTCCAAGGGCAGCAAACCACCATCCACCCCCACCTCATCCTGTTCCCCCCTTCCCCCTTCCAGGCTACAGGCCTCCATCTTATCCTCCGCTGGCACAGCGATGGTCCTCAGAGGGACACGCCACATGCCCCTGGGCCCTGATGGCTGGGTCCACCCACAGGTGCCCCATTGCCTGTGGCTCCACAATCAGCAGCATTCACTGTGGAGGGAGAACAATAGCATTAATACCATGGTCATGTGTTTGCCACATCATGGACACATAGTAGGAGGCACCACAGGATGCTGGTGCACATGAACATGCTTCTGTGTGTCACACAGGCGGCCCACTCACCATATCTATGGACCAGCGCCTCACGCTGCAGATGCCGCAGGAGGCCCGACCAGTGCAGCTGCAGCCGCAGCCCCAATCTGCAAAGATCCTCCACCTGGGGGTATAGCAATGGATATAGACAGCTAGGGGACAGACATCTGTGGCCATCGGCTGATGTACATCACACATGACTGTGGGCAGCAGGGGGCTGCACCTGATGTACACCATTGGTCCAATGCGAGTTGTTGCTCATGCCACCTGCATGCGTGCGTGTGCGGCTCAGCATGTGTGGCTGAACTGCCGCACTTAACATAGCAACAGGGGCAAACATAGGCCTCTGTACTGAGGCATGGGGCAACCTGGGGCTACCGCAGACCTGCGCACATCAACTGCCACACCTGCATTGGTGCCAGGGTGACCCACAGATCTGTCTCTAACCCATGTTGTACATGCTGTATATGTGTGACGATAGCTGGCCACTGTGTTGCACACACAGGTGTGTGTGGCCTTCCCCTATTCACCTACCTCACGTGGTTGTTGCACGGCCCAATTGAAGCACCTGGTGAGGCGCACCCACGTCCCCCTGCCTCTGCTGAGGAGGTGCTGTATAGAGGAGCGTGTGAAGAGGCGCTTCCGCCTGCTGTGGGTGTGGCGCCACAGCAGCTCATGGTGTCTTGGACTTGACGATTCACCATCCATCTTTGCTTTAGTGCAGGCCAGTAGCGCATGACGTTTTAATAAAGCGTCTGCTGAGTGCGGCGCGTCCCTATGTGCATCATGCAGCAGGTGTACACACATACAGAGTGACCAATAAAAATGGAATCACCGTGAAGCATAGAGGTCATCATAAACAACAACCTAATTAACGATATTCATTTTCAAGGTCGCTCATGCCAAGATGGCGAGCGGAACATGTGGAAACAAAGATGTCATGTAGCTGGAAAAGCTTAATAATTAGACTATGTAAGCTTCCAATCTAATAGAACATGACACCTCTTTCTGGGCCACTCTATACATATGTAGCAGCTGTCCCATACTGCCCCATAATATCAACCAAAGCAATGTACAGGGCATTGTAAATCTGGTCATGTACACTAAGGGCAGCAATGATCAACTGGATCCTGTCATGGTTATGAGATGTGACAAACACCACAGTGGAAATCAAACCCAGATCCCCTTGTTGCCAGGCCAGTGTGTGAACCATTATGCCAAAACACCACAGCATGCCATGAATACCTATGCATTTGAACATGTGTAGACAAGGAGGCAGCCACATCTCCGATCCGCCCCGCCGCCACTGTCAGCACCATTGACAACAAACACCAACACCAGCTAAAGGCACAATACACATCCCAGGTGGTGTTGGAGAGTCGCTGGCATGAGCATGCATGTTGCCAGGTTATAGAGATGCACACCCATAGGAGGACACAGTGGTTAAAAAGAGCTGACATGCAACTGTCCAGGCAAATGGGAGCAGCGAATGTACACGGTTTAAAATTGAACCCCCTTGTGGATGTAAGTTAAACCATCTGTGTACAGGGATGCATCAGCACAATGTCAGAGACACCACACACATCCTGTGTCTGACACAACACACACACAGGGCAATGATATCAAAGGTGGACTGTGGTTGTAGTGCTGTGAGTGATCCATTTGGCATTGACGTACTTTGTCTGCATCATCACGGCCAGAGCAACAGTACACACAACTGACAGGGGGCACAGGCCAGGCAGGTACACAAAGCTGCATACACAACAACAAGGCATTAAGGTAGGGAGGGGGGATACTGAGGTGTAATGTCTTTATGCCATGCAGTGATGTGGATCTGCAGTGCACAGGCAAATGAACATACATGGCAATGATGTCATTACCCAATGGGCCAGCAGAACCCCTCAGCTGTGTCGACCATACCATATGTTTGTGTATCAGTGGGTCATACAGCAATGTAGATGTCCAGACAACAGTATATGAGATGCACAGAAAGAGAAGATGTTGGATACACACGTAAATAAACACCTTTAATCAGCAAATGGGATCAACACAGCAACACATTCCAAAATGATGACATGGTAACAGGTACGAAAGGCACATGTTGACAAAGAAGAAACACAGCACAATCCCACAGTCACACCAAGTTAGCACAATGCAGAAGGCCTGTGGCAATGGGTGCTGTGGAAAGAGGAGCATCATAGATATGACAATTAACATGGAATGCACAAATGCGGTCTGAAATGTGACCCACCCAGTACAAAGAAAGGTCCACAGTGGTGCACCAACCCACACACAACCCACACCGGCACATGCCCCAGTGTAACGATGGAACAAGGCAGATGCACATGCACCATGTACGTTGAAACATGCCACAGGGCTGGGCCGGATGCACTGTAACACCCTCTGCGAGTGTGTTACAGCAATCACACAAGTTGGCACGCATCACAGTGATCTGGTCGCAAACTGTGTGTCATGGTCAAGTGTAAGGCAAGCAGTCAATTTATCGTGACCCACACCATGTACCCCCTGTGCCACATGCGTGGCTGCATGCACCTGTTGAACACAACAGATGTGAGGACAGTGTGAGGCTCGCCACACACATGGGGCACAAACATCAATACAACATCACAAAGATGTACAGCACACAGCGAGTATGTGAGTTTCTGCTGCACATGTATGGACCGGTACAGTGTCCACAGTCCAAATTCCGCCTGCAATACCACATGACCTGTTATGGCAGCCCCAGAATCCATATCTGTGCAAAGTCATGTGTGACATATTAATGTGCCACAGTAAAGCTAAAGTGCTGTGCTTCTCCTGCGTTGATCAGGACACCCAGCCAAAGCAAACCAGCAACTGTGTGTAGGTCAACCATGTCCTGCAACATATCAGTACAACAGGAATGTCCTACAGAGGTGTGAGTCCACCCACAGAAGTCCATCAACCAATGGCACTATCTCCCAGCGAACGTTGAATGGAGTTGCGCTGTGCTCCAACAGGTTGCTGATGGCGACCGAGGATCCACTATAGGCAATGTGCTCTGTGTGTTGGCTGTGGCCTGTGGTGAACAGAGGATAAAAAAAGGTAATGGTATGCTGCACACAACAACAGGTTACATTGCAGAGAGTGAAACCACAATACGTAGGTACGGAAACCTCGGACATGCAAACATGGCCCGATTACTACACTGCGCACAGTGCATGTTGACGACATCATGAGATGGCACTGCAAACCAGGCTGCCAACTCAACATGGGCATGTCTTTGCACATTGCACAAAGGCATCCCAGAGTTCCACAGCATGTCCAGTAGTGCTGGTGCACAGAGATCCCACATAAAACCACCATGAAACAAACACAACAACAAGAACATGTAGAGTCTGATGTCCCTCATAAATGATCAAAGGTGCAACCTACCGTCTGTGTGCAGCAGGTGCCTGATAGAGACTGTCGGGGGCAGGCAAAGGTCCGAAGAGGTCACAGGCAAAGACAGAGGATGTCAGAAGCAATCCGTTGAATCTCCGTGTCTGCATGTTCATCCGTCATTGGCATCTGTCCAAGGTATGGCGCCATGTGTGAAACGGAAACGTAGATGCATAGTGCTCTGCCAGCAAACAAGAAACAGGCCAGTCAACAGCGCCAGACACATGTGGAAAACCATGCACACAACCTACACAAGTGAAATAACAGAGGGTTAGAGATAAAACACTGATCACCACCACACGGGTGTCCAGACACATCGCAGGACCAGATAATGCAAAAGGAAAACAGAATGTACTGTTACATAGTGTCACCAGTTGCCCACCCTGGGTCCTAGGGCTAGCAGAGAGGGTTCAGCTGATGACTATCCTAAGCCAGGAAGTGGGGGTAGTGCAGGTGTAGTAGTACACTGGCCCTCTGGGTAATGAAGTCCCAAACACCTCACAGGCAAAGGAATTGAGATAACAGAGTGGTAAGGTCAAAATAAGGTTTTATTTCCCCGTCCCGGGGTTTTGGTAAACACAAATGAACTCAGGACAAAACCATACATCTGGTATAAAGAAATAGTAACTCAGGAACTGCAGAAAAAGGACATCTTTTTCTTCCAGCTTTTAAATACACAGTCCTTTACATAGGAAACAATAAAGGCTTCTTTTCCAATGGCAGTAATGCTCTCTTTGCTTTCTCCAGCTATACCATTTGTTTGATAGACTGGTTCATCCTCTCTACCAGTCCGTTGGACTGAGGATGATAAGCCGAAGTCCGGATATGACGCACTCCAAAAGCGTCCCATACCATAGCTAAATGTTTTAATGTGAAATTGCTCCCCTGATCCGTGAGAATTTCCTGGGGAAATCCAATTTCGCAAAACAACTTGATAAGTTCCTGGGCTATCGTCCTGGCTGAAATATTACGTCACGGGATAGCCCAGGGGAATCGAGTAGCCTGGTCAATGATTACTAAAATTACTAAATTTTTAAAGCTGGATCACCTCTTTGTTCTTTTGGAAAGGAAGGGAATTTCTGGACGAGTTCTGCAGGAACCCAGGGTAACTCCTCCCCAGCTTCTAACTCCGCCCTCCCTTGGGACCTATGTCGCCTCTCCTGGCGTCTCTGGGCCTTTCCTTTCCTATCTTTAGAGGGAACATTAATCAAATCTTCATGAGAAGGAAGTATGTCAGGTGCTTCTTCTTCTATCCCAGTTTCATACTCTAGGGGCTCTTCCCTATCTTCAGGTGCTTCCTCTGCCTCGCCTACAGAACTGATCTCTGTTCCCGAAGCCTTGACCTGAGATCGGGTAGAAACCAGGCCTGTTTTCTCGCTCAAGCCTCTTTTTAACCCCTTGTGAAATGGAGGCCAGTCTCTCCCAAGTACAATGTCACGCGGGAGTCGTGGGATTACTGCCACCCGTACCTCCTCATCAATTCCTAACCCTTTCACGCATACCTTGTATAAAGGGTAATATGATGACGTCCCATGCACACATCTCACTTGCACACGTCCCTCTGCTTGACTCGGGGTAGACCGGTTATGGGCAACAATGGTCTGGTCTGCCCCTGAGTCGAGCAGCGCCAGGGCCTCTATACCTTCCACTTGGACTTTCAGTAGGAAGCCTTCCCCAAGGTGATTTTCACCTCCTGACACTAGGGCAGTTCGTAACTTGCAATCCCTACGAAAATGTCCAACCTGGCCACAATTGTAACATTTGCCTTTCACAACAGATTTTGCAGTATAACCATCAGATATTTTAACCTTTGGGGTCTTTTCTGATTTCCAAAGATTATTAATGCCAGCCACCTTTAAAACACTTCCCTTTGAGGTCCCAGCCAACTCCGCCTCAAAATAACGCTCAGTGAGGTCGGCCGCTTCCTCCGTGGAATGGCATTTTTGGAGCATCAGAAAAGCCTTTGTTTCAGGAGGCACGGCTTCCAGGTATTGCTCCAGGATGATGGTGTCCATTATGGCATCCATCGTCCTCCTCTCCGGAGCAAGCCACTTTATAGCCAGTCCTTTTAACCTCTGAAACAGAGCTTTAGGTGTCTCTCTAGGCATTAGCCTAGCTTCTCTGAACATGCGCTTGTAATGTGTGGGTGTTAACCCCAACCTATCCCTTACAGCATTTTTAACTTCTAGATAATTAGATGCTAGGGCAGCAGGCATTGTTTTATAGGCTGCCAAAGCCTCTCCGGTCAATGATACAGCAAACCTTACGGCCCACTGGTCAGCCGGCCATTTAGCTGCCTCAGCAATGCGTTCAAACGCATCTGCAAAGTCATCAAAACTATCATGGTTAGTCAGCTGTCCTAGTGCAAGCGCACTATATTCAGGCAGTCCTACCCCCTTCCGCACTGCGGGAATAGTCTCCTCTGGGTCCTTAGACTTTTTCACCAAAGCCTCTAGCAGTTCCAAGAGTGGCTGCTGTTGCGCCGCCATGGCCGCAGCAGTCCTCTCTTGGGTCAGCCTTGCCAGCTCGCTCTGTCGCTCCCATTGAGTATTCATCCAACTCATGACATCGTGTGGATCCATCTTGGGTTTCCTGCAGGGACAGAAAAACACAGACCCACCAAGTGTGGCACAAACAAAACTTTTCCCTGCCTCCTATCTGCAGCACAGATGTTTCCCCTTTCTCACCCAATCCTTCTACTGCTGTGCCCACCTACTTTTACCTGAGCACAGTGTAGAGTCCAGCACTGAGAAAGGTTTCTGTGTTCTCCAGGTCAGTCTGCTGAAGAATCCGGTCCGTCTCTTTCCTTCTTCTCAGGATAGCAGAACTTCTTCCTTTTCACACAGCTGGTATCTCCTGAGGTTTTTCCTTTTTTAATGTCCTTGTCTTGTGCAAAAATCCGCAACAACTACGCCAACCTTGTCACCAGTTGCCCACCCTGGGTCCTAGGGCTAGCAGAGAGGGTTCAGCTGATGACTATCCTAAGCCAGGAAGTGGGGGTAGTGCAGGTGTAGTAGTACACTGGCCCTCTGGGTAATGAAGTCCCAAACACCTCACAGGCAAAGGAATTGAGGTAACAGAGTGGTAAGGTCAAAATAAGGTTTTATTTCCCCGTCCCGGGGTTTTGGTAAACACAAATGAACTCAGGACAAAACCATACGTCTGGTATAAAGAAATAGTAACTCAGGAACTGCAGAAAAAGGACATCTTTTTCTTCCAGCTTTTAAATACACAGTCCTTTACATAGGAAACAATAAAGGCTTTTTTTCCAATGGCAGTAATGCTCACTTTGCTTTCTCCGGCTATACCATTGGCTTCAAACATTCAATTCAGCAAAGTGTTTCCATATTATCTGCAATGGTTAACGTACAATCCATGGGTACATTGTTTATGCCTTCATCTGTGTATTCAACCTGCATATCCTCCAGCCCATCCCCCGCTGGATACATAGGAACGCATTCACACAGGGTTCTCAAAACATTCTCTTTAGCCTTAAAAGAATTCTGGAAAGCTTTATTGTCCCAGAGAAAACTATTAGGCTTAGTTTTCTCCCTGTTCCTTTTATAGAAACTACCTTCTGGCTTCTGCCTGCAAGGCTTACTGAGCAGTGCTCTTTTACTATTAGGAAAGTTCAGAGGTTTGTACCTTTCTCTCTCGTGAGCTTCTGGACACACCCAAGCTGGCTCCCTGCGTGGCTTCTCCCTCCAGCTGCCTTCCTCCCAAGGCTTTAACTGAGAGAAGCTTTCCTGCAGACTGTGGATTTTAACTCTCGGTACCTTTTCAGCTTGAGCTTTCTTTGTTCCTCTGTCTGTTCCAATGTTAGCTCCTGTTCTAGCTCTGCTGCAGGAATTCACAGCTGCTCCATCAGAACTCCTCCCGGATCCTAATCCAGATCCTGAGCTTGCTCCCCAGCTTGAACTTCCTCTCCAGCCTGAACTCGAATCAGCACCTGAACCAGAGCCTGAGCTCCCTCCTGAGCTGAAGCTTGAACCTGAGCTTGAGCTAGAGCTTCCTCCTGAGCTAACTCTGCTTTCTAATGAGTGCTTTTTATCTTCCACAGTGCTTAGCTTCACCCCTCCTCCACCCAGGTGAATCCTATTGCACTCAGGGCACGGGGCTTGTTTGCAGCTTGGGCGGGGCTGCTGCACTCGTGGCTGGGTTTGTTTACATCTCCCTTGGCAACCTGTAGCCATGTGCATTGCCTGGCTGTCAGAATCTGACCTGTTTTCTTCAGTTTCCTCTGACTGCACAGCAAGGGACGGATCTTCCCCATCACAATAGACACCTCAGTAATACATACAGACACACACAGTGAGCATGCCTCAAGTAGCATGCGTGCTGTATGTATACAACATGAGCCCAGGGTAGACATTCAGGTCAGTACATGCTGAGTTATACTGATGTTGTATAATGTCACAATGTCAGGGAAGGGTATAGGTGCCGTCCACCACCACCACCACACCCTGGCCAGGTAGACACCCACAGCTCGGTCACATGTGTCCCAAATACAGTGTTCCGTCACTAACAAATCACCATATGTGATGCACCATGAACAGGTAGGGTATGGGGCGCAGCACAAAGAGGTGTACAAAAACATATGTACAGTACACAGAGAACAACAGACATGAGCAATACTGTAACAGCACCACCGTACACTCACCAGTATGTGCACACACCCCAGTCCCCAGAGGTGTGACTGACCTACACACGGTTTCCATTGTACCACAGCACCAGACAGGCCCAGCGGTTCATCCTATGGAGTCCAATACCCAAGGCAAACATACATATGTCATGACAGAGCATTGCATCACACACGGCGGCAGCATATACATATATAATCATGGGCATATCCGCACATATGCAGTACGTACATGTGAACAGCTCCTCTATCAGACATCGCCTGATTGCTGTTCCCTCATGTGTGTCAGCACGGGCACATGCAGGAGGGCACACAGGATCCTCCTCAAGATCCTCATTAATTTTGACTGGGATATTGTGCCTTAGAACAATGTTGTGCAGGATGAAACAGACCAGAATAATACGTGCCACAGTCATGGGTCGGTATTGTAAGACCCCGCCGGTCCTATCCAGATACCTGAAGCGACTCTTCAAAACGCCAAAGGTGCACTCGATGACTGAGCGGCTGGAGGCATGGGCCTCATTGTACTCCATCTTTGCATGTGTCCATGGAAGACGCACAGGGGTCAGCAACCAGGCGCGACCCCCATATCCCGCATCACCTGCAGAAAGAAATGTGGAAAGGTCAATCAGGAAAGGCAGGGCACACAAATGCACCCAAGCATCTATGTGCATCTGGACAAAAGATAAACTAGGACACAAGCATTTGAATACATGTAATGGCACTCAACAGCAATGCACTAGCGTCGGGATTGGTGAGACACGGACTAACAGGGATGGGCAATGAGGGGAACATACATCCGCTGTACACAGACCAAAAACATGATCAACCACCTGTACTTGACAACGGTGACAACAAGGACAGTAGACATGTGTGATGCAACATGACAACACAAAGTAAACAATGTGATACGAACCAGACCGTCCAAGGTGAATGACCAGCCAGCACACAAGACAGCAGGAAGAATAGTCATGGAGCAAACACACACCCCACCTCACCCAGGGTGTCACCCACACAGATGCAATAGTGCGCCACCTAGGGATCTATGGAAAACGCAGACACATGCACATCTGCGTATGTGTTTGGTGTCTGTTTGTGAGCTGTATCTGTCAGCCAATTGGTGTTGCAGGCTATTACATAAGGTACACAACGTATGTGCCTCCATCAACCCAGTCAAAAATGAGCTGTGCAACAGAGCAGCAGTCACAAACACGAGTGTTACATGCATGTGTGTTGAGAACCCCAGATAAGCAAGGCCACCCAGCTGGTAGTCATAGTTAAGTGCACAAACACATAACGGAACGTGCACATGCGCCTGGTAACAGCGACATGGTATGACAGTGGGCACAGGCACATACAAGGTCTGCGTTCCACAACCACTATGCAAGGAAAGGCATGCAGAGCCAAAAATCACCAATACGACATGGTCAATGATACACCGGCTGTGCTATGATATGGCACGACCTGACGGACCTTTCCCAGAATGTTGGATGGACGTAGGTCAGACCTGCAGCGACGCATATCATGTGTATCACAGGGGATATGCAGTCACTTGTGCCAAAAATGAAACCACATGTGACCATGTACCACCTTTGACAGATGATAAGACCCCCAGCACACAGGAACACCATGTGCATGTGGGAGTTGAGAAATACAAACCCAGCAGGACACAGTCCTGATATTGTACATCCTGAAACTGGTCGAACAGTGACGAGTGATGCAGGATATAGGAGTCATGGGCAGACCCTGGGAACCGAGGAACCACATTCAGAATACACATATTTGCATCACAAACAACCTGCACATTCAGGGAATGGTAGTGTTTGCGGTAGCGGAACGCCACCTCCCTGTCATGGGGTGGAACCAGGGCTACATGTGTGTAATCAATTGCTTCCATCACATGTGGTATCCTCACAAAACGTTGGAATGCCTGGGCCAGGGCCTCCCACTGTTGCCTATCATTTGGAATCGCTATGTAATTCCTAACCCAGCTGACCATGGCCCACAGTACCTGGTAGAGACAGCATGAGAAGGTGGGCCTGCTCATCCCACCCACTGCAGCCACCGAGAATTGGAAACAGCCAGAGGCAAAGAAATGTAGGGCAGCCAGGAGCTTGGCCAATCCCGGTATGGCATATGTGTGACCGGGCAGTCCAGAGCTCGAGGGCAGGTCTGAGATCCTCATAGAGCTCCACAATAGCTCCTGTGCGCAGACGGTAGAGAGAGATGATCTGGTCTTTGCGCATGTCCTGGAGCATGGGCCTGGGCCTGTAGAGGTGGGCCAGGCGAGGTCATGCCTCCGCATGCCTACAGCGCCGTGCTGGTACGACGGCGGCCTGTGGTGCCTCCACAGCTGCAGGTCTGAGTTGCAGTGGGACTGCACCCATGCCCAGGGCCACAGCCCCAGGGACACCATCTCCCTCACCATGCAACCACATCTCGTCTCCCATCTCCAATGCCAAAAACGCACATCCAGCATCCCGCAGGTGAGCCATGATGACATCAGTTAGAGGCTGGTCAGATGCTATATACAGCATGGGGTGTGGCAACTAATCAGATGAAACATAACACACCTGTGTCTGCAGTAGTATACAATAGCAGGATCCTGGCAAATCATGTCATACCCACGGAAGTGTAAATGATGAACGCGCGTACGAGCGCATGTACATACATGCGTCACGCACAATGAACGCATGGCACACAATTGGACAGGAACAGGAATGTGGGACGGGACGCCATCACCAGCCCCACATACGTGTGAAGTAATGGTTGAAATAAAGCAGACACAATATGGCAGGGGAGTCACATTCCATGAGAATAATCATCACATACATACATACACACATACATCACATACATACACACAATCATACATACATCCATGTAAAACAAACTTGATTTGTTAATTATTGTTAACTGTAAACCGCAACTGAACTCTTGGAAGATGCGGTATATAAATGTGAAATAAATAAAAATAAATAAAAATACCTGTGCTGGGAATGCTATACATCAGAGGCAGAGGGCAGACCATTACGCACGTTCATCGATGTTGCGCACGGAGACTGATGTTACGCACGTGGTAATGCATGTGACGCAATATGGCAAGCACAGTACGTGATGTGCGTCCATGTACTGCACGCGTACGCATGCCCGTAAATCCTGTAACCCCTTAAAACGGAAAGCGTGTTTGTATAACGCACGTTATGCAGATGCAACATGTATGTTGATCTGTATTACAGACCCCAAGATGAGCTCACAACTACCCGAGACTGTTGGCACCACTCCACTGTTGCCCGATGAGGAAGGACCGGGCACATCCGGCAATGCACAGCACCAGAAGGCCAAACGTAAGAGGCGACCTGTGGCCAAGGAGGAGCGGAGGAGGGCTCAGAGATTCACACAGGAGGAGAATGACCTGCTCCTTGCAGTCCTCAAGCACTACAATGTCCTCTTCGGCCGGTACAGCAGCACCACCACCAGCAGTGTGCATGCCGCTGCATGGGGTGCAGTGCAGGTGGCAGTGGCGCAGGCAGGTGGGCCACGCCGCGACATCAAGGCTATCAAGAAGAGGTACAATGATATCAAAAGGGGGATCCGTGCCCACCTGTCTGTGCAGAGCCACCATGCCGCAGGCACTGGTGGTGATGCACCCACCCCGAATGCTCTCACGCCCCTGGAGATGCAGCTTGCTGACCACCTGGGGACCATGTACATACATGGACTCCTGCCAGCGCTGGACACGGCCCACCCATGTGCAGGTAAGATGCAGAAATGTGTTCCGTGGAGAGGCCACAGCACAGCACATGCAGATGTTTTGGCCCTAGGGTGTGGGGGTCATGTCCCAGCATGCATAGGCCTCATGTCCCCACCCAGTCCCTCACAACATGTTGCGCAACATATGGGTGAGACCAGGCCAGGATGAGGGAGCAGGGATGGGCAGACGGTGTAACGTTGCTGGGCATCCACCTCATTGCTGCCAGAGGGAAGTGAGGTGTGTAGGGCCATGGTGACCCCATGGTAGCAAGGAGCAACAGGTACAGGTGCATTGGGCAGGGAACAGGTCATGCCCAGGGCAGGACAGGGTAGACCAACGGAGATAGGGTGACCATCAGCATGGCAGGCGTATGTGTATCAGTGTGCATACCGCATAGCACATGGGGGAGGCAGCATGGGTGGGGAGACTGTGGGATGTGGCTTGGCACTGATGTGTACTGTACCAATCATACACTGTGTCTGACAGGGTGGCAAGGGCCCCAGGCCTGTCAGTGACATGTTGCGATGTGCTGACGTGCAGGAGTAGTGTTGTCTGGGCCAGTGGGGGACGGTACAGCAGGGACAAACATGGGTCTCCCATGGCAGGTGGTACAATGGATGTTCCACAGGCAGCTGGCCCTGTCACACAGGAGCTGAGGAAGGGGCATGGGACATTAGAGAGGGGACGGGAAGGATGGGAAATGGAGGTAGGTGGAGGAGAGTGCATGTGCGAGGGAGGGCAGGGACGGGGTGTCACATGGTGGTGCACAATGTGTTACCAGCCCATTGTGCATGACTCAGGGGTTCGGCAATGGTGGAGGAGTGTGGACTGTGGTGTCACAGGGGGTGTCCACAGCAGTGTGTGGGCCAAGGGATGTGTGGATGTAATCCTTGGTTGACAGGATGCCCCATGGAGGGTGGCCGGGGGGGGGCAGGGGCAGGGCATCTCTGGATGACATGAGGACAGTGCCACAGTGTGCATGTGAATGCATTGGTGACGAGCACAGCGGGGCCACCACATACCAATGCAGGACACACCCAAACATGCACCAGCTCCGCACTGGCAACCATTGCACAGCACCAGTCATGGTGCCAGGCCCCCCAGGAACCCAGGGCAATCACCCATGCACATGGATGTCTGGCACACACAGGGCACACATGTCCCATCCACCAGTGTACCCATCTCCCCCACAGCCCCGCAAATACAGGCATACCTGTGGGTGTTGTGCCTATGCTGATGTACGCACATGCGGGCACCAGTGGGGTGCCCCTGACATCCAGGGCACCCACAGCCAATGGTGCAACAACCATCCCTGTACACGTACAGTCCCCACCCACATGCATGCCACCTGACTGGTCCCACAGTGCTACGTAGTGTGAGGGATATGTAAGGGGATGGCCAGGAACCCCACACTCACACAGTTTACCTTGTTTCACCACAGGGGATGTACAGGCCCTGGAGATTGAGGAGTGGGATGGCCACCCACAGCTGGCACCTAGGACTCTGCCAGAGGAGCATTACTCCGGGACACTGCTGCGTGAGGCCGCTGTGGGAGAGGTCGTGGAGGAAGAGGCCATTGAGGCACCTGAGGATGACAGTGGGACCACCATGGGGGTGCCCGAGGGTGGCTCTGATGCAGCTGATGTCAGCCCTGTGTCGGCTGCCCCAGAACCACCAGGGCCCATCCCACAGCCACGTCCGCCAGTGACAGAGGAGGTGCTCGCTGCCATGAGGGCAGATTTGGCGGTGGTGCATGAGGATGCCATGGGTGAGGGACCAATTGGTCAGCCACTTGATGCATGTGTGTGGGTGGCATGTGCAATCCATGTCTTACATGTCCCACTGTGTCTCTCCCACAGGCATACAGCTGTCCTTGGACAGAATGTCGATGGAGCTGCGGAGGCAGCGGCACACATCCCACCACCATCTCAGAGAGTTGCGCACACTACGGTGTGCCAATGACTCCATTGCCACCAGCTCGGCCAGGATGGCAGATGCATTGGAGGCCATGGTGGCTCGGTGGCTGCACCCGGCAACAGCTGCACCTGGGGCAGCGGCACCGCCACCATGGGGTGGGAGGGGGAGGGCTAGGCATGGTAGGGGATGGCAATGATGCCAGTAGTTGCCAGTGTTAGGGGGTATGATGTCATCAAATAAACACTTTTCAGCTTATTCTTGGCTGTTGTTCTGTGTCCTGTGTTTCATTCAGGAACCCCATGTTCGCCCTGTCCATCATGTGGTGGCCCATTCACAATAACCTTGCCATTTATTTATTTATTTATTTATTTAACATTTCTTATATTCCGCGCTATTAAGATCAGTGCGGTGTACATTGAACAAAATATACAACAATGTATGCAAGTAACATTGAGTTTACATAGAACATGGGAATATATAACATGGATTAACAGGTAAAACTATGTACAGTCAACATCATATATGTATATGTTTTTACTAAATAAATAAATATGCTAGCTCAAGTGGATATTATCTGCGTAATTTATGTAGGAGGTGGGAATCAACAGAGGATGTGGAGCTATCGTGGAGCTTAACCATTTTCTGGTTGAATTAAGGTAATATGGTGTTTAGTGCACGTTGGAGGTCTGTTGTTTGAGTGGACATGCGGGGTCACTTCTGGGTAGAATTTTGTGAATAAGTGATGCTTCACGGCTTTCCTGAATTGTAAAAGGTTTTTGATACAACGAATTTCATGAGGAAGTAAATTCCAGTTCAGGG
The DNA here is from genome assembly GCA_033557465.1 of Ichthyophis bannanicus. Lineage (NCBI taxonomy): Eukaryota > Metazoa > Chordata > Amphibia > Gymnophiona > Ichthyophiidae > Ichthyophis > Ichthyophis bannanicus. The sequence goes on from CM066034.1 coordinate 744,204,017, forward strand.
GTGCAAATAAAGAGAAAGCTCTGTTCGATGTAGCCATTGGTCGGGGGTCACATTTGCACGCCGTCTGCTATCCATGGCGCACAACCAAGGTGTCCTGGGGTAAGCCATGGTGCCATCACATGCATGTCTATACTATACTGCACCCATGCTGTGGACAGTGCTGGGTGTGCACTGCTCGCATGTCCATGTCACCACGCACCTGGCCTTATCTGTGCTGCACACGCTGGAATAGTACGGCATGGTGATGGTTAGGTGACATCTGTCCGTCCCCATGCACAACCCCCTCCCCTGCCATGCAAACGGTAACATGTATGGGACTGTTGTCATGCACCCAGACACACAGGAACATATCCACACATGTCACAGACACTGCACCGACATTTCAGAGAATGAGACACATGACCAGAATGATGCCGTAATAAACTATTTACATATATTTATTGTGTGGCAACACTTGCCATAACATACACCTTGTTCCCGCTGTGGCCCAGCTGCTCCTATCCCCAGTGCTGGTGGCAGTCAGGGGGGCACAGGACAGCACAGGGCAGGAGTGGCTAGTGTCATCCTGGCACTCACACCCCCTGGGGGCCGCCATGGGCGTGTGGCTGATCAGCTGCACCTGCCAATGAGTATATTGCACAGCCTACGCATCTGGTCAGCCATCACACCCATGGCCACAGCCATTTGGGCCACAATGCAGGTATTATTCCTCAGGATGGTGCCCATGGCACGCATCTCCACTGCCATGCAGAGGCCGCACATGCAACCACACAGACACACATCTGTGTGGATGCATGTGCAGACCGCATGGCAGGGGGGATGTGTGTTGGGCTGGCGCCCAGTGGGAGGACATCTCCAGCACCGTGGGCCAGGTGGCAGGGGCCCCCAGTGCCCTGTGGTGGCCTGTGCCCCACTAGATTGGCTACACCTTCCCACCCCCACCTCCTCCCCACCTCACCATCCCTCTCCTCACCTGCTCCCATCTCCCCATCCCCCTCCTCATCTGTCCCACCTCCCCCTCACTATCCCCAGGAGCCACTCTCCCACTCTGTGCTTCCGTCCGGACACTCCAGTCCCGCCTCCGTGTCATCTGGCCCCTCCACCGCTTCAGCAGGGTCCTCGCCCACCGCTGGCTGCATGTGGCCAGATGGCCCTGCTGGCCCATCTCCTGCATCAGCGTCTGCTGTGGAGGGAAACCATACATTAGTACCGGGGTCATGCATACTGCACTTCATGCAGCACAGCATGCTGTACCACGGAAACATGTCATAGAGCCACACACAGCCTTCATCACTCGCAGGCGCCTTGTGCCTGCTGCTCCTCCAGGACCCACTGTAAAAACGCTGGGTGTCTGGCCCTCAGCTCGCGTACCTTTTTACGAAGGTCCTACATCTGTAGGTACAGCAAGGTATGGGACCATTAGGGAACAGGACTCCATGTCCATCTGCTGTAGAAAAACACACATGACTGAGTGATGCACGATGCTACCTCTATTGTCTCCTGTCTCTGCACTGCAAGCTGTTACACCTTACACCTGCGTGTGTGCAGGTGGAACTGCGCATGTCGGGCCTGTCCCCTAGGTACCCTGTGTGCCAACCTCCTGGCACCCCATAGAGCACCAATGGCCAATTGTGCTTGACAGTACAGTGCCACGCCTTATGTACCCTTGCTATGCCGCTGGTCATGTGCGACATGACAGTGGTGTTGCATGGTGCCATTATACGTGCATAGAGTACCAGGGGGTGGAAGCGCATGTGGCACATCCCACACATATACACTGTGTCCACATGTTGGCATCACCAATCGACCTGCCTGTAACACGTGTCCAACATGTGTCCGGACTGCCTGTCCCTGTGGAACATTGCACAATGGCATGTGTGCTCCTCATGTTGCAGAGCATCTTGCCATGGCCACAGCAGCAGACGCACCTGAGTGGCACCAGAGGGTGTGGCGCCACATGCACCCTTCCATCCAGGGACCACATAGGGATAGTGCTGACATGCACAATTGTAAAGTTGCGATTGCCATGTCACCAGCATGAATACTCTGACCTATGTAAACAGGCCTGGGGCCTCCTGGGGATACGGATGACCTGCACACTGCATCTGGTGCAGCCACCTTACCAACAGGACTGAAATAAAGCCACTGTAAACAGGCCTTGGGCTTCCTGGGGATGAGGCTGACCTGCACACTGCAGCAGGTGCAGGCACCTTACAAACAGGACTGTAATAAGGCCACTGTAAACAGACCTTGGGCCTCCTGGGGATGAGGCTAACCTGCACACTGCAGCTGGTGCAGCAACCTTACCACCAGGATGAGTGACTGACCTCTGTAAACAGGCCTTGGGCCTCCTGGGGATGAGGCTGACCTGCACACTGCAGCAGGTGCAGCCACCTTACTAACAGGACTGAATTGAGACCACTGTAAACAGACCTTGGGCCTCCTGGGGATAAGGCAGACATGCACACTGCAGCTGGTGCAGCAACCTTACCACCAAGATGAGTGACTGACCTCTGTAAACAAGCCTTGGGCCTCCTGGGGATGAGGCTGACCTGCACACTGCAGCAGGTGCAGCCACCTTACCAACAGGACAGAATTGAAACCACTGTAAACAGGCCTTGGGCCTCCTGGGGATAAAGAAGACATGCACATTGCAGTTGGTACAACCACCTTACCAACAGGACTGAAATAAAGCCACTGTAAACAGGCCTTGGGCCTCCTGGGGATAAGGCAGACATGCACACTGCAGTTGGTACAACCACCTTACTAACAGGACTGAAATAAAGCCACTGTAAACAGGCCTTTGGCCTCCTGGGGATGAGGCTGACCTGCACACTGCAGCAGGTGCAGCCACCTTACCAACAGGACTGTAATAAAACCACTGTAGACAGGCCTTGGGCCTCCTGGGGATAAGGCTAACCTGCACACTGCAGCTGGTGCAGCAACCTTACCACCAGGATGAGTGACTGACCTCTGTAAACAGGCCTTGGGCCTCCTGGGGATGAGGCTGACCTGCACACTGCAGCAGGTGCAGCCAACTTACTAACAGGACTGAAATATGGCCAGTGTAAACAGGCCTTGGGGCTCCTGGGGATAAGGCTGACCTGCACACTGCAGTTGGTACAACCACCTTACCACCTTGATGAGTGACAGACCACTATAAATGGGCCTGGGGCCTCCTGGGGATAGGGCAGAACAGCACACATCAGCAGATGTAGCTACAATACCACCAGGATGACACACAGACCTCTGTTGTCAGGCCTGAAACCTCCTGTGAATAGGGCATAATTGCAGACATCAACACGGGGGCCTACATTGATCCCATGTTGACCCGCACACATTTAATTTCCCACAGTTCAGTGTTTCTGATATTCCTGTTTGTTGCAGCCTATTCTGTTGCACTCCTGGGTTTGTGTGTCCCCATGCACTTACCTCATGTGGGTTGTCTGCCTGCCTATTATAACACCTGGTGATGCACACCCAGGCCCTGCGCACCCTGTTCAGGTCCTGCCTGCAGGAGGAGCCTGGGAACAGGTGCTCCTGGCATCTGCAGATCATCTGTGCCAGGAGATGCAGGTCTGCGCTGGTAAACGCTGGCCGTCTTGATCTGACGTCCATTTTGCTTTGCTATTTGTGGTCCATGTGCTAGTGACGTACAAAAAAAGGTGCATGTGCATTCTGACGCATGTTCCAGCACACGTTCCACTGCATGTTCTTTGAACTGTGAGGCCTGTTGGTTTACAGTTTTCTGGTTTACTTTGACCTTTTGGAGATTCTGAATGCACTACTCATATCTGCATGTCTATGCACAACTGCGCTCCATATGTGCAATTTTCCCATCCAGGTAACATAGCGGTATCCTCTTCTGGGATTTGAACTCTGACTCCATTGTTGATGGGTACATTGCTTAACCACTGCACTACACACAGCAGTTTCTGTTGGTTTGATGGAACATGATATTGTGGCCATTGGCGCTTTACGTTCCCACGTATCCAGGTTTCAGCCGTCGATGCCTAGGACGCGTTCAACTACGACTCTGATTACGGTGCCATAGAGCACGCCTTATGACACTGTACGCTACCAGGCATGTGATGGGATGCCTTAGGCCTGCTGACATGTTATACGGTGCCCTAGACTGCGTTTCAAGGCACCGTGCGACCTAAGTCACCTTTGGGTGCTGTAGGCACCTTATTTGTGTGTGTCTTATCCAATACGCGTCCGGTGTCTTGCAAGGTGCCTTGTCATGCGCCTTCTCAGTTACCTTATAGGGCTCCTTAGGCACCCCTGGACCCAATGGCTGGGTCACCCTAGAGGGCACCCTGGGTTATGGGAACATAGGTCATGGTGCGCTGACAATGCTACTGTGCCCTGGGTTGGTGTGGCCTAATGGCTACACATTTCCTGAGGTTTATATGCATGACCTGTGAGGCATTGAGACACATGTAACCCTTACACTGGATAGAGCACCAAGTAAAAGGCATTGTACAGAGGATTTAAGGAGGCCGAGCTGTGAGCTGCTGGACCTGCCATATCTGCGGCCAACACATGTGGCTGCCAGTTATGGTGACAAATATATTGGGGACAACCATACCATACCACAGGGGGTTGCCAATGTAATGTCCTGAAAAGACAGTGGGTGCACGATCTTGGGAATACGTGTCCCCCAGTGTAAGTGGAGGTGGCAGTATTGCTACAGTGATGTGTGGCCAGAGGTGTGGTGGTGGCATGCAGATCAGACACAGGCATGGCAAGCAGAAGGAGGCGCAATGGCGGAAAGGATACCGGCGCAAACCATTGGGTGTTAGCCTGCACAGGAGGACAGGATGCTACACTGTCTGACAGATGCAGAAAGGTGGAGCGCAGGATTGCTGGCAGCTGCAATGCGGGAATTATGAGCTAGCAGCACAGATCTGCTAAAAGATGACTGTTACAGCCATGTAAACTATAAGAATGGGACAGGCATGACAGGATGCAACGACGAGGAATTGCAACCATGACCACTGCCCAGAAAGGCTTTTCACTAACCAGTAGCCTATACCTCCATGGCTTGTCTCACAGCAATGGCAGGGTACAGAGGGACTGCAGGTCAGTGCACAAAGTGCTCTGAGTGCCAGGATATGTAAAGACCACCAGTACCCATGATGCAATGCACATGCTGATTAGCTGTATACAGCTGATGACCCAATGGGATCTGCATCTCTCCGGTACCTCAGCCTGAAAAAATGACCGGATACTGCATGATGCTGCCACAGAGCAGCTACAGACCAGTGCATTGTGCATATTCAGAGTTCACCCTGAGTGATAGGATGGCCGCACAGCACTAGGTCGGCAGCACATGTGCTGCTGGTGAGTGGTCCTGCTGTATGTCCCCATCACTACCACTGTGTGCTAGGTGTTCCCTGCAGTGCATCTGAAGGCTATTCAGTGTCCATCTGCATTACACACTCACATGTGGCCCTCTGGGTCAAGTCACCACCCAGATTATTGTGTACCCAGTGTTACGGTATGGCTGCCATTGACACCTGTTATTCGGGTGGAAGGGCATCTAGACACACACCATGTTTGTGTGGCTGTGCCTCTACAGGATGACGTAGTATACAGTACATACCCCATTGCACCCTAAACACCCTTTTGGCAGTTGAGGGAGTAGAGCAATGGCTGTATGACCAGCAAACCCCATCCTGCTGTCAATGGACAGCACCCCAGGGTTTGTGGCCCATAGCCATAACTGTGACTGGGCCAGTGACACCCCAGCAGTACTGCTGTGTGTATGCCTATAAAGCCTCCACTGCCTCACACTGCGGTCTGCCATTCACCAGCACACTGCACAGTCAGACTGCACTTCAGCACCCTCAGGGAATTTTAACCATGCACAGGCTAGCTGCAGACAGTCCACTAGCCAATCCATAGTGCATGATCACAGAGGAACAATGTGCACCAAGCAGATAGCACTGTGCTTGCCAACAGCACTGGGAACACCCAGGTGTGACAAAAGTGGAAGTAAGTCCAAAAAACTGCCAGCATGGTTTAAAGGTAAGGTCAGAGAGGCTGTTGTTGCCAAAAAAGCATCTTTCAGGAAATGGAAAAAAGAGCCAAATGACGAAACCTGGAAACAGCACAAGCACTGGCAAGTCAAATGCAAGGCATTGATAAAGCAGGCAAAGGGAGAATTTGTGAAGAAGCTTGCTGCGGAAGCAAAAATGCGAAATAAAGATTTTTTTCAAGTACATTCGTAGCAAAAAACCTGTGAGAGAGTCAGTTGGTCCATTAGATGATAGAGGAGTTAAAGGAGCACTAAGAGGCGACAAGGCGATAGCGGAGAGACCGAATGAATTCTTTGCTTCGGTCTTTACTGAGGAAGATTTAGGGATGTTACCCATGACTGAAGTGGTATTTAAAGGTGCGGAAGAATTGAAGGAAATATCGATACATCGGGAAGATGTATTACAACTATTAGATAAACTGAAGAGTAGCAAATCACCTGGGCCGGATGGTATACATCCAAGGGTGTTGAAAGAACTGAAATATGAGATTGCAGACCTGCTATTAGTAATCTGTGAACTATCATTAAAATCATCTCTAATACTTGAAGATTGTAGGATCGCCAATGTAACACCAATTTTTAAAAAGGGTTCCAGAGGTGATCTGGGAAACTACAGACCGGTGAGCCTCGCGTCAGTACTGGGAAAAATGGTAGAAACCATCATAAAGAATAAAATTACTCAGCATGTAGATAGTCATGGCCTAATGGGAGACAGCCAACATGGCTTTAGACAAGGAAGATCTTGTCTTACTAATCTGTTATGTTTTTTTGAAAGTATGAATAAACAGGTGGACAAAGGTGAGTCGGTTGATATAGTGTATCTGGACTTTCAGAAAGCCTTTGACAAGGTCCCTCATCAGAGACCTTTGGCAAAACTAAAGATTCATGGGATAGGAGGCAGTGTACTACTGTGGATCAAGAACTGGTTAAAAGATAGAAAGCAGAGGGTTGGGCTAAATGGCCAATTTTCCCAATGGAGAAATGTGAATAGTGGTGTACCCTAGGGATCTGTGCTGGGTCTGCTGCTTTTTGACATATTCATAAATGACCTGGAAAGTGGAAAAACGAGTGAGGTTATCAAATTTGCAGATGACACAAAACTATTTAATGTTGTTAAAACCCAAGAGGATTGTGGAAAATTGCACGAGGATCTTGATAAATTGGAAGACTGGGCATGAAAATGGCAGATGAAATTTAATGTGGACAAGTGTAAAGTTATGCACCTAGGGAAGAACAACCCAAACTATGGTTACACAATGCAAGGTTCCACATTAGGAACCACCACCCAGGAAAAAGATTTAGGCATCATTGTGGATACCATGTTAAAACCCTTGGACCAGTGTGCAGAGGCGGCCAAGAGAGCAAATAGAATGCTAGGTATCATAAGGAAAGGAATGGAAAATAAAACAAAAGACATTATAATGCCTCTATTGTTCCATAGTGAGACCGCACCTTGAATATTGTGTGCAATTCTGGTCGCCGTATATTAAAAAGGATATAGCGTTATTAGAAAAGGTTCAGAGAAGAGCCACCAAAATGGTAAAGGGGATGGAAGAATACTATGAAGAAAGGCTAAAAGAGACGGCTGAGGGGAGATATGATCGAAGTCTATAAATTAATGAACGGAGTGGAACGGGTAAACATAGATCGATTGTTTACGTTATCAGAATATAGAAAGACTAGGGGACATGCAATGAAGCTACAGGGTAAACTATTTAAGACTAATAAAAGAAAATATTTTTTCACTCAACGTGTAATCAAACTCTGGAATTTGTTACTGGAGGATGTAGTAAAGGCTGTTAGTGTAGCTGGGTTTAAAAAAGGTTTGGACAAGTTCCTGGAGGAAAGGTCCATAAACCATTATTAAGAAGGGACCCAGGATATCAGTGCTTGACCCAGTACAAGCATTGCGGAACCTGTGTCTTTTGGGGAAACTGCTAGGTACGTATGACCTAGATTGGCCACTGTTGGAAACAGGATACTGGGCTTGATGGAACTTGGTCTGACCCAGTATGGCATATCTTATGTTCTTATGAGACACATGATGTATAGCACTATGTGGGAACATAGACATCCCATGGTCACTACTCGGTCAGGGTGAGAGTTACCTCACAGCATGACATGCTATGGTCTCACTGTCCATGCAGGTAGTGGTTGGCCTCTACAGTGGCCCAGCCATTGACTCTGTGCAGATGCATCCTGCCCAATCTGCCCTGTCTGTGCCATACTCACAATGCCTTGCTCCTCATTATGTGCATTTGCAGCCTAGCGGTGGTAACAGTGGGACATTGTGGGCCATGTGAGGTGTGGCCAGCCACAAAACAATGCCTGGACATACACATACACACTCTCCTAATGCATCATTGTGCATAGATACGGGTGGTTGGCAAGGCTGCCAGGCACACTGGTCCTGATCACAATGCCAACTTTGCTCAACTGTGCAGGAGGTAGTAGTTGTGCACTGGTGATAACTGCAGCTCCATGCTGTAGCCAACAGCATGAGCCGCCATGATACTTTGGAGAGTGGAGGCTGTGTGAGTGAGTGTTTGTCACCCTGTTCGCCACTGCTTTGGGGATTGCACATTCTGATGGTTTATCTGCATTGTAGGGTAAAACATGAGGGTGTGCTGTGTGAAAGCCACAGATAGAACACAAACCTGTGACCTTCTGTTCCAGGCCAAACTGTCTGTGTGTACTGCAATACCCTGCTGCCACAGAAGGGCTGTGGTCCCAGTGGCTACCTTTGCCTTTCATCTTCTGGACCTTGTCTGTTGCACTGTCCACGATGCCCTGGAGGAGGGCATGGCCTTGGTCCCCTGAGGGCAGGTGTCACTGTCCCATCACCACCAACATCCTCTCCCACACCATGCTGACATACCCATATACTGTTTGTTATGGTTATGCGCTGTCCGAGGCCATCCACTGTACAGGTAGGTGGGTGCCTAGCGTCTGGCTTCTGGGGTGGTGGGGCCTACCTGTACATACCCACATCTCCCCCATCTCTGCCTGTCACTGTTATATCCCTTCCACATGGGCTGATGCTGGCTTTGGGTGTCAGGTTGTTGATCCCGCAGCTATTGGCTAGGGTGTACCTGGTAGATAGCTGGTGTTATGCCAGCAGACTATGGACTGGCTAGGGCATGCAGTGCGGGTACAGTATACCCGGTTTGGACTACTGGGTGTACATCTGTTTCAGATGACGTGTGGTCACACTCTGCACTGCCTTCCAGGAGCTGTAGTAACGGGTGTTCGTTTAGTTGGGTGTCTGGTCTATTTTGGATGTAGCCTGTAGAAGGTGCAGGGACCCTTGTAGGTGTGATCCCCAGATGTGCATTGCTTGCCCCATTACAGGCATTGTGCTTTTTGTGTGATGTTTGGGGTACCTACTGGCCATATGTCCCCTGGATGCGACGCTGTAGAGCACAGACTGATGTGCATGTTTGGCCATGGTCATATGCTGTCTTGCTGCTGGTTTGTTTCTGTGTTCCTCTGTGCCACATAGGCAGCTGCCTAGTCCCCTCTGCACCCCGGCTGCACCCACTGCCTGTCCTGCATGCAGCCCCATATGCCCATTTGCGGCATCACCATAGTGGCCTTTCATACTTGGCCACTATGCTGTTGCTGCACAGGTAGCACTACTATCACCTTTCTTGGGCTCCCTGCCTATGCTGTACATTGCTGACTGAAATGGTTTCTCTCTCCTGCAAATGTACCTCTAACGTGAGGTTTTCACTCGCGGTAATGTTCTGGCCTTAAGATCAATGCGTTAGTGTAGCAGGTGCCTCTCCCCGCCCACTCCCTGCCCATTGACCCCTTCTCTCCGCCCTCTCTCCGCCCTCTCTCCACCCCTCACCGGTCCTTAACGCAGCCGGTAAGGTTTACGCACGTTATGTAACGTTAACGCATGTTAACATGCGTTAATGCATGTTACCGTGCGTTAACGTTACGTTAACATGCGTTAACGTTACTTAATGTCCGTTACCGTAGACACTGTTAGGTTACCGCAGTTTAGTAAACATACCCCTTAGTGTAAATACATACTCCCAACAGTTTACTAGCCCACTGTCACACGTCTGAGTATGTAAAATGGCAGACTGTGGCATGCAAGTCACATATTATAGACACCCTCTTCAGGGATACTCTGCCGGCACACCTAGTACTCACTTCTAAGTCTGTGCAAGTAGGGGACATCTATATTTCTGATATGGCCTACACTTGTGCATGTTCCCCACCTTGCAACCTGCATAACCGTCTCCATAACTGGTTATGGGGATGATCATTTTTCAGGGTGGAGAACTAGCAATTTCAGAAGGCACTTAGTGCCTCCCTTCATTTCTGCCACGCCCCTGAATTTTTGAACATCCTGCTCTGGACGTTCCAGATTCAAATTAGATACCCGTTCTAAAATACCACCTTTTCTTGTCCAGGCTCAGAGAGCCCACATGGCTCTAGATTTCATTCATTTTATTTTATTATTTATGACTTCCAGGAGGTTCAAAAACATATATGTATATTTAAAACACATGCACAAACAAGAATGACACTACAAAGTGTCACCCACTAATGTACCCAGAGGCTAGAAAGGGCTTGGGTCATTTGATGGGGCAGTATTTTTATGGCTTTAGAGCTCCTATGAAGGCTTTAGCAAGGCCTTCTGAATCCTGTAGTTTTCACCGTTAGCCAAAGAAGTGTAGTTGAAGCAGAGGGTAAGGTTTAAACTCAGGCTTTATTCCCCATCCGGGGTGGATTCATAACAGTGGAACTTAAAGCAGGTCAGACCCTTCGTCTGATAACACAATTAAAGAAAAATACTTTCAACAAAGTTAGCTTTCTTCAGCATTAAACCAAGAAACAAAAAGTAACAGAAAACAGTTCCTTTTACTCACGGAACTCTTGCACCTGTTTCTTCTCATAAACAGCTCTGGCTGCTTTTAACATAGAGATGCTATACAATCAGATAATGTGTACGTGCAATCCATCTCATTTTCCTCTAAGGATTCTTCAAGAGGTTCAATCTGCATTTCCTCTCCATCAGAGTAAACTTCAGGCTCCCAATTGCCGTTAAAGTTATAAGGTTCTTGTCAGGGAGTTAAAACACTCTCCTCCCCCACTATACTAGTGGCCCGTGGGTAACTACCGTATTTCCTGTAGTTGGGTTCCTGAGAACTACAGAGCTCTTGGTACGTGCATAGAAAGTCAGGGTATTGCAAACCTCTCTTATTAGGGTAAATACGCCTACCGTTAGGCACTGCTGTTTCCTGCTCTCTCGGATAAGCACAGCTCTGCTTTGAAGCCCCTTTTCCACGGTGTTTCTCTGACTCATTCAAATGTGCTTCAGGGTAAAAGTTTTCCCCTTCTGCATTTCTGGTGTTAGGTAATTTATATCTTAAAGCCTTGGCTGTTGGACTGCCTTCTCTGTTTGCCTCACAGCAACGCTCCTGGGGATATTGAGAGGCTGTGGACTGCTGTTCCCAACAGCTTCTCTGAGAATCACCAACCTCCTGTGCTCTGGATAATCCCCTTGGCTCCGTCCTCACCGCTCCACGGACACTGCTCTCAAGCTCAGCAGTTCCTAACGCTTCTCCCGTAGTTCCAACTACAGCCCTTGTAGTTCCTACTACTTCTCTCTCAGTTCTCCTTTCTCTCTCACTTCCTCTATCTTCCGGTAAGTGATTTTTAAGTACGTTCAAATTGGTGTTAGCCTGGGCTCCGCCCCCATGCAGGTGCTCTTCATTTTCTAATGAATTCTGTGCTCCCTTTCTGTTCGGGCGTTCCCTAACACCACGTGGCTTTGTTTTCATCTGTTGCTCATAGCAACCTTCCCCCATGTGTGAACCTGAGCTGTCAGTTTCCCTTACATTTTACTCACAGTCCCCTACTTTCATGGGTTCTGATGGCGCTACCTTATGACAGATCCCCCCCTTAAAATATTACGGGCTGCCGGACGACTAACCGGACAGCTCGTAATCCGGGAGAGCGCATCCGCGTTCCCATGCAATTTTCCTGATCTGTGTTTTATAACAAAATTGAATGCCTGCAGTGCCAGATGCCACCTGGTCAACCGCACATTGCTATTGCGCATCTGGTTTAACCATTTGAGAGGGGCGTGGTCCGTGACCAGGAGAGACTTCCTACCAGTTAAGTAAAACCTCAGTGCTTCAATCTCCCATTTTATGGCCAGGCACTCTTTTTCAACTGTCGAGTCATTTTTCTCTGCCTTTGAGAGTTTCCGACTCAAATAAGTGACCGGGTGCTCCACCCCCTCAAACACTTGAGATAGTACCGCCCCCAACCCGCTCTCAGAAGCGTCTGTATGGACTACGAAAGGTAGATTAAAATCTATTCCCCGCAGCACTGGGGCTGTACATAGTTTCTCTTTTAGAGATGAGAAGGCGATCTCCGCCTCTGGGGTCCACCGCACTTTATTGGGAGCATTTTTCTTAAGCATCTCTGTAAATAAAATGCTTTCCTCCGCGAACCGAGGTATGAACCGTCTATAGTATCCAATGAGCCCCAGAAAACTGCGTACCTGTTTTTTGGTAGTGGGTTGGGGAAAATCCCTGACGCTTTCCACCTTGTTAGCTAAGGGTTTAACTACCCCCCTTCCCACCATGTGGCCCAAGTATTTGTCCTCCTCGCTGGCGAATAGGCATTTCGCCGGGTTGAGGGTCAAACCTGCTCTGCGGAGGGCTCGGAGCACAGCCTCAACTCTAGCGAGGTGCTGGGACCAGGTCGTACTATAGATGACAATGTCGTCCATGTATGCGAGAGCATAATCATGGTGAGGCCTCAGTACTTGGTCTACTAGGCGCTGGCAGGTGGCTGCTGCCCCATGCAGCCCAAACAGCATCCGCTTAAAATGAAATAACCCTATAGGGGTGCTGAACGCCGTCTTTGGCTTGGAATCACGTGTAAGGGGTATTTGCCAATACCCCTTTGTGAGATCTAGCGTGGTCAAGTATTTTGCTTGACCCAGCCGGTCCAACAAATCGTCGATGCGGGGCATCGGATATGCATCGAATTGGGAGATCTCATTGATTTGCCGGAAATCAATACAAAATCTGAGGGTCCCGTCCGGCTTCGGAACTAGCACTATGGGACTTGATCACGGGCTGTGGGACTCCTCGATAATGCCCATCGCGACCATTTCTTTTACTTCCCTAATGACCTCATTTTTCTTGGTCTCCGGCATGCGATAGGGCCGTTGTCTGATAATCCGGCCTGGGGTTGTGATCACCTCATGGGCGACCAAGCAGGTTTCGCCCGATTTTGTGGTAAGGACATCCTTAAATTTCCCCAACAGCTGCATCAGCTCCCTCTGCTGCTGTGGGGATAGCCCAACACCTAACCTCGGTTCTGGCCTTTCTTTCCAGTCAGAGGTTTGAGGCCCGAGGTCCTCCTCTCTCCTCTCCTCTGCTAAGGCCGTCATGCCCTTAATTTCCCTCTGGCCAGTGGAACCGAATCCGTCCGTCCCCCTGGTGGTAGGTGTCAATGCGGGCACCTCTTCCACGATGGGGAAGCCCACACGTTCACACACTAATTGTGCAATGCGATCACCTTCCTGTACTTTGAAGTCCGTTTTCCCAAAATTGAAAATAAGGACTTTGACCAGGCCTCTATAATCGGGGTCTATCACTGCCGCCCCGATGTCTATAAAGTGCTTTACCGCTAAGCCTGACCTTGGGGCTATTCGGCCATAACATCCCTCGGGGATCTGCACTTGTACCCCGGTACTCACTAAAGCTCTCCCACCTTTCGGGACGACTGCCTCCTCCGCGCTGAAGAGATCATATCCAGCTGCTCCAGCGGAAGCTCTTTGTGGGCTTTTAGCTCTAGGTGTGGCTCTACAGAATTTTAACAGAAATTTCTGCTTCACTGGAGGTGCTCCAGCAACATGGGTATTGGATGGGGAGCTAGCCTTTTTCACTTTAGCAAATAGGGGACTAGGGATTCCCGCTGTTAAGGCTTTTACCCTCACTCCTGTTGTCTCTGGTTGGGGTGGCGTGACCTCATAACCTATTTTATGAAGACCCTCCCCTAACTCTTGGCAAAAGGGGCCCCAATCACGTCCTAACACTATCTGGTGTGGCAATTGTGGAACAATGGCCACCAGTAAAGGTTGTGTGACCCCCAACCCTCTGACAGACACCCTGTGTAAAGGATAAGGGGACGATGCACCATGTACGCAACGGATCCGCACCTGGCCCTCTGCTTGACTCGGGACTGACTGATGGCGCCCCTCAATGGCGTCCCAGAGCCTCCGTGAGATCATGCTCTGGTCAGCCCCCGAGTCAAGCAGCGCCAGTTCCTCTATCCCTTCTACCTGCACAGGAATCAGGAACCCATCTTGTGCTGGCTTTTCTCTCCCAGCCATGAGGATAGTCAGCTCCGTGCAGTCTTTTTGGAAGTGGCCCGCTCGCCCGCACACATAACATTTCCCTTTGTGTATAGAAAAAATGTCATCATTAGTATTCTTACCACATACATTAAACATTTTCTCTTTAACATATTTCTCTCTTTTATGCTCTGCCATGCCTGCTGCTTTCCTCAGACCTATTTCTGAGGTGCCCACTATCTGAGCCTCAAAATAGCGTTCAGCTAGACTGGCTGCATCATTGGTATTCTGACAATTTTGCAAGGTGAGATACTTTTTTACCTCGGTAGGCACAGCCTGGAGAAACTGCTCCAAGATAATTATATCTAACACTGCTTCCATTGTCCTCTGCTCAGGGGTTAACCACTTGTAGGCCAAATTCTTTAATCTCTGCTGCAGAGCTTTAGGGGTTTCTTGGGCCCTCATCCTAGCTTCTCTAAACAACCTACGATAGTGCATGTTAGATAGGCCCAACCTATCCTTAACTGCCCTTTTTATCTCCTCGTAGTCAGTAGCAAGGATGGCAGGCATTGCTTTATAAGCAGAGAGAGCTTCCCTGGTGAGAGATACAGCAAAGCGGGTAGCCCACTGCTCTCGTGGCCATTTCAATGCCCCCCCTATTCGTTCAAAGGCATCAATAAAATCATCAATGTTGTCCTGTGGACTTAACTGTCCCAACGTAAATGCATGACTCGCATTAAGTCCTACCCCTGGAACTACGTAGGGGTTCTCAGTCCCATGTCCTGGTGACTTTTCCAAAAATGCCCTCATGGTCTGCAGAAGTGGCCTCTGCTGCTCCATGATCATTTTTGCTGTTTGCTCTTGCATGTGCCGTGCTAACTCCAGTTGTTTATCCCACTGGTGTTGCATCCAGCTCATTATGTCCTGGGTCTCCATCTTCTTTGCTGTGACCCTGCGGAGAAAAGAAGAGAAAGAAAACCACCAAGTGCGGTACTTTTTACACTTCTTCACCCCTTTCCCGCACCACAGGAGCGCCCTCTTTCTTGCCCTTTTATCCACCTACGCTAGTGGCCTAGGTATCCGTTACCTTAGGATCTGCGTAGATTCAGGCTTTGGCAAGAAAGGTCCTCAATCAGCGTCTGGCTTGTCCTGTGTGCTTGCTTCTTATGGGTCTTCCAGTACAGCAGTGTTTTTTCTTCAAAAGTGTCCTTTTTTTCCACAGTTAAAAAAAATCCTCTAGACGACGCCACTCATGTCACCCACTAACGTACCCAGAGGCTAGAAAGGGCTTGGGTCATTTGATGGGGCAGTATTTTTATGGCTTTAGAGCTCCTATGAAGGCTTTAGCAAGGCCTTCTGGATCCTGTAGTTTTCACCGTTAGCCAAAGAAGTGTAGTTGAAGCAGAGGGTAAGGTTTAAACTCAGGCTTTATTCCCCGTCCGGGGTGGATTCATAACAGTGGAACTTAAAGCAGGTCAGACCCTTCGTCTGATAACACAATTAAAGAAAAATACTTTCAACAAAAGTTAGCTTTCTTCAGCATTAAACCAAGAAACAAAAAGTAACAGAAAACAGTTCCTTTTACTCACGGAACTCTTGCACCTGTTTCTTCTCATAAACAGCTCTGGCTGCTTTTAACATAGAGATGCTATACAATCAGATAATGTGTACGTGCAATCCATCTCATTTTCCTCTAAGGATTCTTCAAGAGGTTCAATCTGCATTTCCTCTCCATCAGAGTAAACTTCAGGCTCCCAATTGCCGTTAAAGTTATAAGGTTCTTGTCGGGGAGTTAAAACACTCTCCTCCCCCACTATACTAGTGGCCCGTGGGTAACTACCGTATTTCCTGTAGTTGGGTTCCTGAGAACTACAGAGCTCTTGGTACGTGCATAGAAAGTCAGGGTATTGCAAACCTCTCTTATTAGGGTAAATACACCTACCTTTAGGCACTGCTGTTTCCTGCTCTCTCGGATAAGCACAGCTCTGCTTTGAAGCCCCTTTTCCACGGTGTTTCTCTGACTCATTCAAATGTGCTTCAGGGTAAAAGTTTTCCCCTTCTGCATTTCTGGTGTTAGGTAATTTATATCTTAAAGCCTTGGCTGTTGGACTGCTTTCTCTGTTTGCCTCACAGCAACGCTCCTGGGGATATTGAGAGGCTGTGGACTGCTGTTCCCAACAGCTTCTCTGAGAATCACCAACCTCCTGTTCTCTGGATAATCCCCTTGGCTCCGTCCTCACAGCTCCACGGACACTGCTCTCAAGCTCAGCAGTTCCTAACGCTTCTCCCGTAGTTCCAACTACAGCCCTTGTAGTTCCTACTACTTCTCTCTCAGTTCTCCTTTCTCTCTCACTTCCTCTACCTTCCGGTAAGTGATTTTTAAGTACGTTCAAATTGGTGTTAGCCTGGGCTCCGCCCCCATGCAGGTGCTCTTCATTTTCTAATGAATTCTGTGCTCCCTTTCTGTTCGGGCATTCCCTAACACCACGTGGCTTTGTTTTCATCTGTTGCTCATAGCAACCTTCCCCCATGTGTGAACCTGAGCTGTCAGTTTCCCTTACATTTTGCTCACAGTCCCCTACTTCCATGGGTTCTGATGGCGCTACCTTATGACAAAAGTTAAAACATAATAGGCCTGATTCTGAAACATGGGTTGTGGGGCCTGTACACCCTTTGCATCAGGATGGGGAGAGCCGGGAGGGGGCGGGATCGGGGCAGAGCGGGAGTGGGCCAGCATGGCAGGATGTACAGGGCCAATTTAGGTCATGGCCCTGTACGTCCTACCAGGCCCATGGGGACACGCTATTTATTCCACCTCAAAGGTGGAATAAGCAGCGAAAACCCGGCGATCGGGCCTGGGGATCTCCCCCGGGGCTGGGGCTGGGTGTGGGGGGTCCCCGCTGCCCAATCCAGGCCACAGCAGGCCAGCATTGGGTCGGGCGGCAGGGATAAGGGGGGCTGAGGATGTGGGAGAGAGGGCTTCTGTGGGGAGGATGTCCATGCAGGCAGCAGGGGCACTGCGAGCCATCCTTGGGCCTGATTCTGGCTACCACGGGAACATTTTGCTCCTGCAGTCCAGAAATTGGGTACAAGCGGGCCCGTCTTGCTTGGGGCCATCTAGACGGCCCGGACATGCCTCTTTCTGAATCAGGCTCAATATTAATTAAAAGCAGCATTATAAAACAATGATTTCAATTTCTTCTGATTCTTGTTGCAATATTTGAGGAAGACAATTCCACATTTTAAGGTTAGCTACCGAGAATACTTGCTCAACTATTATTTGTTTCAAAGTTTTTAACAATGGAATGCTCAGCAATTGTTGTTCATTCAAACATAGCACCCAAGCAGCTACATAGGGCTGCATATTATTTGATATGCATAACATCTGATAAATCAGGCAAAGTATCTTAAATTGGATATGATATTGTAGTGGAAGCTGATGTAGCTCAGCCAATGTCAAGGAGATATGGTCATATCGACCTTGCTACAGAGTTCTGTTCCAACTGCATTACCTTTAGGATATTATTTGATAAAGCACCATAAATTACATTAATCTAGACTGGCAATGCTAAACATTGCCCAACACTCTGAAAACAATTCTGATAAAGCACATATCTCAGTTTCCTAACAGTTTGGAGTTTATAGTAAATATTTCTCATGATCTTCTTCACTTGTGGTTTGAATGTTAACCCTCAATGTAGTGCTGTTGTTAGAATTATCTCTTACTGGAACATCATATCCTGCCAGACGTTCTTATTTCAGGGAGCTTATATTTAATATCCCTACAGATAACCAGTGCTTCCATTTTATTAAAATTTATGGAGAGACAATTATCAGTACACCAGTGTAAAATAATATTAACATCAAACAGGAACTTTAAAGATTGTACAGAGGCTGTTTTCATATGGATAGAATAATAGAAGATCATCAGCATAAAGATGAAGAAGAACATTCAGCTCACACAGTTTAGTACAAAGTGGAATCATATAAATGTTAAATAATGAGGCAGACAATGTGTATCCTTATGGTATATTGGAGTCCAACTCAAACCATTTAGATGGACTACTCTGGGTTTTTACTTGTTGTCATCTATCAGTTAAATAGGACATAAACCATTTCATACTGTACCTCCTATGTCTAACTTGGCTAATCTTTGTAACAATATTTGCTGCCTGACAGTATCAAATGTGATTTTTAGGTCCACAGAAATCATCGAGAAAGCTGTTTGTGCATCATCAAATCCATATAGGACCTTGAAATTTAGCAGTAGAATTTCAGTATTGTGATGTTTCCTAAACCCAAGTTGCTAGTCATCTGTGAACTTTTTGGGGAATCTGACACAGGTACTTTTGACCTGGATTGGCCGCTGTTGGAAACAGGATACTGGGCTTGATGGACCTTGGTCTGACCCAGTACGGCATACTCTATGTTCTTATGTCATCTAATAAATAATTATCTAACTATCGATAAGCCACCTATTCTTCTAACATACCTAAGAATTGTAAATTGGAGATTGAATGGTTATTCTCACAGGGGCATGTTTATTAATATATGCTAACCAAATCGAACCCAATTGGATAAAATAGGGAACACCAAAAGAAAGAGTATCCAATTATGTAGAAAAAAATCCCACTTGTTGCCAAGAAACGTTTTTTGTCGGAGAAGGTCTGCCCAGTGTCCAGAATCAATGTATCAAAGACACAGCCGAGACCACTCCATTTTAATTAATAGATTTAAAAAGGAACAAAAGTCCACCACTTAGCTGAAATCACCAAGATGCCAAGACTCTCAATGGACGACGCGGCTCGCGTTTCGGGCTTTGTTTCTTGATTTGTAGAAAACCCTGCTTCAGGTCAAGACAAGCCAGCAATCGGTAAATAACAGCACACTGGCCGCGGGAATTTGTCAACCGCTAAATAGTCGCCGGCGTCTGACGTCAGAGGAACAGAATCACCATGTAACCAATCAAAAGTAGACCAACCCCTTTCAGGGAATCCCACCACACAGAGAATCCCAAAGGGGAGGCGGTCTTACACCAAAACTAATGATGAAAAAAGAGTTATCATTATAACAGCGTGTGCCAGTCAATTTGTAAGTTTAAGCCAGCTGGAGAGACCGAATTTAACATATAGATCCAGCGCTGCTCACACAGCTGGAGCCGATGCTCCCTGTCTCCCCGACGAGGATCAGGCGGAACAAAGTCCAATATGCGCCACTTTAGAGTAGAAAAAGCATGATCCATCGACAGATTGTGATCCACCATAGGGGTTCCCAGATGCTGGACCCGGAGTCGCGAAGCATGTTCCGAGAGACGGATACGAGCCGCTCTCGTTGTCCGACCAACATAGTAGAGGGAGCACGGACAAATGATCAAGTAAACTACATGGTCAGTGGAGCAATCTGTACGCCAACGTGTAGTATATGTATGGGTAGTGTGCACATCCATCCAGACCAATCCCTCCAAAGCAGTGGCACAGTGCGTACAATGACCGCAGGCAAAATGACCTGCTTCTGTGTGGAATCGCGGGGGTCTATCCTCGGGGGAAACAGTGTGCAATATTGTATCCCGCAAATTGGCCATGCGAGAGTAGGCAATCTGTAGTGTCTTATCTTGGAAGCAAGTATGTACCCCGAGGACCGGCCAGAACTAATGCAAACTTTTTGTGACCTGGGAAATACCCCAGGTATAGGGTAACACACCAGTTATCTTTGTGTCAACCGGCTTCACAGTAGAAGGTAGAAAAATCCAGTCCCGGTGCAAATATCTTGCCCGCTTATACGCCCGACAGACCACCCACTTCGGGTAGCCACGAGCTAGCAAACACTGCGTCAAATCCCTGGCATAATGTTTAAAAGCAACTAGAGTCGAACAGTTACGCCGTATGCGCAGAAATTGTCCAAAGGGCAGCCTCTGCTTCAGGGCGCGAGGATGAAAACTGTAGTAGCTCAAAAGCGTGTTACGCTGCACTGATTTCCGATACAGGGACGTCTCAAAGCCCTGAGAAGTAAGGGTGACCTGGACATCCAAAAACTGTATTGATGTTGCCGAAATCTGTGCAGTAAACTGTATCCGTGGCAAATGGGTATTTAAGCGTGCTATGAAACTTTCCAGCTCCGGCCGAGCGCCGGTCCAGATAAAAAATATGTCGTCAAGGAAGCGTTTCCAAAAGGGAATCTGATCAAAAGCAGGATCAGAGTAGACCCATTGTTGCTCAAATACTGCCATATAGATGGTGGCCAGAGAGGGGGCAACCGTGGCCCCCATGGCAATTCCGTGAATCTATCGAAAAAACACACCCTGATGTAAGAAGAAGTTTTCCCCCAACACCAGAGCCAACAGGTCAAGCAAAAATGAACGGGGAATCCGAGCAGGAAGAATCAATGGATAAGTTTGTAAACAAGCCAACATTTCCCGCTGATCAATATTAGTGTACAGCGCCTGTACATCAAGAGTCACTAAAAACCGGTAAGTGCCCGTATCTTGACAAGATTGTAAATGTTGCAAAAAATCGACAGTATCACGAAGATAGGAATCAACCCGCTGCGCCGCCGGTTGTAAAAAAAGATCACAGAATTTCGAAAGTGGTTCAAGTATCGAATCCCGACATGAAACAATGGGACGCCCTGGTGGATCAACAAGGGATTTATGCACTTTAGGGACCAGGTAAAAGACTGGTGTCATTGGATGTTTCTTCATCAGGAAAGCCATCTCATGTCGAGTGATCCAATTTCGGAAAAATGCTGCTGAAACCAATGTCGAAATAGATGACTGGATAGTGTCCGTTGGGTCCGACTGCAGCCTTTTATAATTGGCGTGATCTTGCAAATGGCAGTCAACTTGGCGTTGATATTGAGCATTTGACCACAAAACCGTGGCACCCCCTTTGTCAGCCCTCCGTATGACAGCATCCAAAGTTTGTAACCCTCTCAAAGCCTGAGAGTCCTCCCGGGATATGTTATAACCCCCGGAATGTCCACGCTGCTCCATCTGAGCGAGATGTTAAAAGACCAACCTTTGGTAAGTGGAGATGGCCTGATCCGGGGCCCCCGGGGGCAACCAGCGAGAAGGGTTCCGAATAAGAGAAAAATCCGACAAGCCAGAGATAGTGGAACAATGCTGTATCACCCGTAGCTTCCGAAAAAATCTATATAATGCCAGCCTGATAGAAAAGCCATTAAATCTAGCTACCGGGACAAAAGATAAACCTAATTCTAACACCCGCTGTTGTGCAGGGGTAAGAGCCACCCCCGAAAGATTTATGACGGACGACTCTTTGTCCGGGACCTGGTGTCCGGTCCCTGCCAAAAATCCGGTTGGTAGTTTCTACGATAACGACGCCCATTACGGGAATTGCCCCGGCCTCTATCCACACTGTCAGGTCTAGCCATGCGGGTGTTCCCCCGAGCACTCTGATCGCTATCTTCAGTCTCAGTCGAATCATCCGAATCCAGATTAAATGTAACCCGTCTGCTAGCTGTAGGCCTCTTCATAGAAGGCCAATTGTATACACAATCATTTTCATAGTCAGACTGGTCCCGTTTAAATTTCTTAATCTTCAAATTACGGACATGTTCACGAAATATGTCCAGCTGCTTCTGTATATCCAACCATTGGACCTGAAAGCTATCCGATGGCAGGGATTCCAACACACTCTTCTTTAATTCCTCAACCTGTTGTATCAACGTTTTCTGCTCTTGACTAGAGCGCTCCACCAGGAGTGCCACCAAATCAAAACCACATTTGTTCAATATGGAATTCCATTTCTTCAAGAAGAGAGTATCTTCAGTGTATTGTTTAGGGGGCTTCAACACCCGTAGTCCCCTGGGCAGTATCAGGGACTTTAAATATTGTGTCATCGCTGAACCATGTAGCTGAGTCCTAATCAGTTTCTTATGTAAATCTTTAAGTTCAAATATCGTGGAAGGTAGCTGCCCCGACGGAGTCAGGGAATCATCATCAAATAAGGATTTGTGTTTTTTGAGTTGGTTAAGTTGCTCCTCAGTAAACGCAGAGGCTTTGAGAGGGTTACAAACTTTGGATGCTGTCATACGGAGGGTTGACAAAGGGGGTGCCACGGTTTTGTGGTCAAATGCTCAATATCAACGCCAAGTTGACTGCCATTTGCAAGATCTCGCCAATTATGAAAGGCTGCAGTCGGACCCAATGGACACTATCCAGTCATCTATTTCGACATTGGTTTCAGCAGCATTTTTCCAAAATTGGATCACTCGACATGAGATGGCTTTCCTGATGAAGAAACATCCAACGACACCAGTCTTTTACCTGGTCCCTAAAGTGCATAAATCCCTTGTTGATCCACCAGGGCGTCCCATTGTTTCATGTCGGGATTCGATACTTGAACCACTTTCGAAATTCTGTGATCTTTTTTTACAACCGGCGGCGCAGTGGGTTGATTCCTATCTTCGTGATACTGGCGATTTTTTGCAACATTTACAATCTTGTCAAGATACGGGCACTTACTGGTTTTTAGTGACTCTTGATGTACAGGCTCTGTACACTAATATTGACCAGCGGGAAATGTTGGCTTGTTTACAAACTTATCCATTGATTCTTCCTGCTCGGATTCCCCGTTCATTTTTGCTTGACCTGTTGGCTCTGGTGTTGGGGGAAAACTTCTTCTTACATCAGGGTGTGTTTTTTCGACAGATTCACGGAATTGCCATGGGGGCCACGGTTGCCCCCTCTCTGGCCACCATCTATATGGCAGTATTTGAGCAACAATGGGTCTACTCTGATCCTGCTTTTGATCAGATTCCCTTTTGGAAACGCTTCCTTGACGACATATTTTTTATCTGGACCGGCGCTCGGCCGGAGCTGGAAAGTTTCATAGCACGCTTAAATACCCATTTGCCACGGATACAGTTTACTGCACAGATTTCGGCAACATCAATACAGTTTTTGGATGTCCAGGTCACCCTTACTTCTCAGGGCTTTGGGACGTCCCTGTATCGGAAATCAGTGCAGCGTAACACGCTTTTGAGCTACTACAGTTTTCATCCTCGCGCCCTGAAGCAGGGGCTGCCCTTTGGACAATTTCTGCGCATACGGCGTAACTGTTCGACTCTAGTTGCTTTTAAACATCATGCCAGGGATTTGACGCAGCGTTTGCTAGCTCGTGGCTACCCGAAGTGGGTGGTCTGTCGGGCGTATAAGCGGGCAAGATATTTGCACCGGGACTGGATTTTTCTACCTTCTACTGTGAAGCCGGTTGACACAAAGATAACTGGTGTGTTACCCTATACCTGGGGTGTTTCCCAGGTCACAAAAATTTTGCATCAGTTCTGGCCGGTCCTCGGGGTACATACTTGCTTCCAAGATAAGACACTACAGATTGCCTACTCTCGCACGGCCAATTTGCGGGATACAATAATGCACACTGTTTCCCCCGAGGATAGACCCCTGCAATTCCACACAGAAGCAGGTCATTTTGCCTGCGGTCATTGTACGCACTGTGCCACTGCTTTGGAGGGATTGGTCTGGATGGATGTGCACACTACCCATACATATACTACACGTTGGCGTACAGATTGTTCCACTGACCATGTAGTTTACTTGATCATTTGTCCGTGCTCCCTCTACTATGTTGGTCGGACAACGAGAGCGGCTCGGATCCGTCTCTCGGAACATGCTTCGCGACTCCGGGTCCAGCATCTGGGAGCCCCTATGGTGGATCACAATCTGTCGATGGATCATGCTTTTTCTACTCTAAAGTGGTGCATATTGGACTTTGTTCCGCCTGATCCTCGTCAGGGAGACAGGGAGCATCGGCTCCAGCTGTGTGAGCAGCGCTGGATCTATATGTTAAATTCGGTCTCTCCAGCTGGCTTAAACTTACAAATTGACTGGCACACGCTGTTATAATGATAACTCTTTTTTCATCATTAGTTTTGGTGTAAGACCGCCTCCCCTTTGGGATTCCCTGTGTGGTGGGATTCCCTGAAAGGGGTTGGTCTACTTTTGATTGGTTACATGGTGATTCTGTTCCTCTGACGTCAGACGCCGGCGACTATTTAGCGGTTGACAAATTCCCGCGGCCAGTGTGCTGTTATTTACCGATTGCTGGCTTGTCTTGACCTGAAGCAGGGATTTCTACAAATCAAGAAGCAAAGCCCGAAACGCGAGCCGCGTTGTCCATTGAGAGTCTTGGCATCTTGGTGATTTCAGCTAAGTGGTGGACTTTTGTTCCTTTTTAAATCTATTAATTAAAATGGAGTGGTCTCGGCTGTGTCTTTGATACATTGATTCTGGACACTGGGCAGACCTTCTCCGACAAAAAAAGTTTCTTGGCAACAAGTGGGATTTTTTTCTACATAATTGGATACTCTTTCTTTTGGTATTAATATATGCTAACAGGTAGCATAGGTTTGGCACACATTAAAGGCACTGTACTAACAGCGTGGGCACTTTGCTAAAATTCTCATGCCAACCAGTTAGCATGCTATTGGGTGGGGAATGGCTGGGTTAGGGGTGTAATGTAGGAATTGACAGCACATTGTGGTTAGCATGGTCGCTTTGGGTACATACTAACTATGCCTGTTTCCATTAGCATGGGTGCACCTAACGCCATCTCAGTGGACGGCGTTAAGTGCATCTGTGTGCCTGTTAGGGTAGTGCTGGGCATTAGCATTGCACTCTAATCAGAAGACGGTCCTCTATGCTGATTTTTCAGCCCTATCACATGCTACCAGCGCATACCTTAGTAAACTTGCCCCACAGTCTGTTAAAAAGCCATTCATCTTTTTATTACTGGATGTACCAATGCATATTTCAACTCTCTAGATACTAATAACCCTGAAGTGAGGTAAGGACAAAAACAGTCAAAAACTCACCAAGTGATTCACATTAAAATTTAATTATTGGTACTGAAACTAGAGGACATGTAACATCGTTTGCACTCTCAATAAACTTACAAATCACTGATTTACTGGGTAACTCAAATACAGTTGTGATCAATATTATTGTTACCCTTGCAGTTTAATCCCTTAATGTCCAATATCTCCTAAACAAAATTGACCAGTAAAGATGGCTTTGGACTATATATGTACACATATTTGACACATAAAAGAATCAAATAAAATGAGAATAATTAAAAAATAAATTAGTAGGAAATAGTATAAAAACTGGGACATTTCCAGGACATGATATTGGCACTCTTATAAACAATTCAAATCAATTTGAACAGAAGAACCACATTCCCATTGTAGTGAAACGAGATGCACTTGTGATCCATTGTCAGTACTCACATGACTTGAATCCATGAATGAATGATGGCTCTAATGTTTAAAATGGCCACATTCACTCCCTGTTCCATTTTCACAATGGTGAAGACAAGAGAGCTGCCTGAGACCATCAGAAAAGGCATTATCACCAAACATTAAACTTCAGAGGGGTACAAGGCCATCTCTAAATACCTTGGGATTCTTGTGTCTACAGTTTGCAATGTTATTAAGACGTTTTCTGAAGATCTCTTAAAATCTCCTGAGCCTACGGGTTTAACAGTTTCTACCTTACTGGTTACAAGGGCTCTAATATTGGATAGAGACTGGTTACTCAGGTTGTTTTATGTAAAACAGTCACAACATTTCTATGGTCAAAAGGTGTTAATTTTTCAGATATTTCAAGAGAAATGCAAAAGCACCATTAACAGTTTTTGTTGTTGAGACCAGGGGGCATGTTTACTAAACGGCGCACCTGTGCGGGGCGCACCTGAGCGCCCTAAAATGATGCATTTAAGTGCTCTTAAACGCCCCGTACACGTGCGGGTCACATTAACGGGCCCCGCACACGTGCGCCGAAAACGCGCACGTTTGCGGGGCGCTCATGTGCGATAGAGGCGTGGAAAGGCGAAATGAGGGCGGAGGAAGGCCCCCGAGGGGCGGAGAGACGGGGTCAATGGGTGGAATGTGGGAGGGGAGAGACTCCCCGCACAGGAGCGTTCCCGAATTTACAAGGAAAAAATACCGCGAGTGAAACACAAAGGTGCAAATAAACCTCACAAATGCCCTCCAAAAAAGGGGAGGGAAACCATAACCAAGCTGCGCAACAGTGATATCAATGGGCAACCTAGAAAACACTCCCAGGAAAGCTCCAAAAAAAAGAAATGATTTCTGGAAGGGTCTACGCTCCGTAGACTCATTCAAAAGCACTGCATTTTAATGGAGCTTTCCTGGGAGTGTTTTCTAGGTTGCCCATTGATATCACTGTTGCGCAGCTTGGTTATGGTTTCCCTCCCCTTTTTTGGAGGGCATTTGTGAGGTTTATTTGCACCTTTGTCCCCATACAAGGTCAACGAGCCCACAGTAAAATTGTGAAGAGCAGGGTGTCTGACTCGTGCGGCCAGGTATCACATCTCCAGAGACTGCACTGTTTCTGTGGCCACAGTGTGGTGCAGCGGACACAGCCAGTACCTGTAGGACCAGAGAACCACAGGTTCAAAACCCAGCTGGGGCACCTGCCAACCCAGTCCCCATTCTCAAACAACTTCACTGGTTACCTATCCATGGGAGAATCATCTTTAAAACCCTACTCCTAGCATTCAAGGCAATCAAGGGTACTTCATCCCTTTCACTCACAGATCTTATTCACATGTTGCCCCCCAACAGATCTAGAAGAGCGATAGCCATAAACCAACTAGTATTACCAAAGGAATCATCAAAGTGCAACATATCAACCACAAACAGGGCGTTCAGTTACTATGTACCTAAATGCTGGAATGCTCTACCCCCTGACATTAGGGCTATTGCCGACCTATCGCAGTTCAGGAAGGCACTCAAATACCACCTTTTCCTCCAATACTACCCAACCACCAATGGCACCTAGACATCCCCTCTGAAAAGATTACCTACGTTCACTATGATAATTTTACTCATTACCATGTAAATATCTCATGTATATCATAATTGACCCCTGTTATACAAGTTACTCCTCACCATGTAAATATCTCATGTATATAGTTACCCCTGTTATCCAAGTTTGATCACCTGTTCGATGTAAAACCAAACAGCATGTTGTTATGGTCGTTGTGTTATAATGTAAACCGCGCTGATGCCAAATAGCGCGGTATATAAGAGATTGTAATAAAATAAAATAAATAAATAAATGTTACCCACCACTAAACAGTGAGAATACAGACACTCTTTTATTGCAGAGAACATAAGCATGGTCCCAACACCTATATTTTACCCTACACCGCACACAAACCATAACAATGGGCATTGCCTACAGCCAAGTCCCCCAAAGTCAGTCCTGGTGTGCTACAACTCACTCAGGTCATATGTTTTTCCCAGATAGGAACATGTCTGCATGTTTGCGGAAGGGTACAGGTGGCGGAGGGGGCAGTGGCTGCAAACCACAGCAGACAGTGGCCTAGGCCTGTGCAGGCTGGCACCGTCCACCGCAACAGACAGGCTCTGTCGGATGTACAGTCATGTACTCCCCAGGGAACACAACATATCTGTGGCAACACGGTGGTGCAGTGCACACAGACAGTGTGTGCAGGAACAGATGGTCACAGGTTCAAAGCCCAGCTGGGGCTACTGCCAATCCAGTCCACATATTTTTCCTACAACTAAACCGTGATAGTAAGGACAAAACTGTATAGCTAGGAACATATGCATGATTAATACACCTATATTTTACCACAGCACTCACAGACACCATAAACAGGCGCATTATCTGGAGCAGAGTCTCCCAAATGCAGTCCTGGAGGGCCCCACACCATTCAGGTTCCATGCTGCCTCTAACAAAGATGCCTGTGCTGCATAGCTATGCACCACCCCCATGGTATGCAGATGTAGCTCATGCATATGTATGAGGGATAGCATGAAAACCAGAACAGTGTGTGGAACACCAAGACTGGATTTGGGGAACTCTGTGAAATGGGTTTTCCAGATAAGGACATGTCTGCATGTTGGCTGAGGGGTACAGGTGGTGGAGGGGGCATTGGCTGAAAGACACAGCAGACAGTACAGTAGGCGTGTGCAGTCTGGCACCGTCCACCACAACAGACATGCTCTGTTGGATGTACAGTCATGGACTCCCCTGGGAATGCAGCATATATGTTGCAAAACGTTGGTGCAGTGGATACAGACAGTGTGTGCAATAACAGAAGGTCACAGGTTCAAATCCTGTATGTGGCTCCTGGCCAACTAGGTCACATAATTGTACCCCTCTAAAACAAGCCAGTAAAGAGTGGCTATTTGCTGATGAGAACCTAAGATCGTATCCCATATGTGTAGTTTTCCTTCAACAGTAGCCACCACATAAGCATGTGCATCACCTACAGCAGAGTCAACCAAATGCAGTCCTGGAGTGTCAATTGTTAGTTAAGTTTTATGCAGTCTCCAATATAAGGCCATGTGAGCATGTTGACGGCAGAGCAATTGGTGGCAGCTGTCGACAGCACACCATGGCATACTCCTTTTTAAGTGGGTGGTGTGGAGTGCAACAGACAGGGTCAGTGTGACAAACACCCATGCATATCCCTGGGAATGCACTGTCTCTGTTGCAAGACGGTGGTGCAAAGCACACAGCCATTGCCCTCAGGAGGTGAAGGTCACAAGTTCAAATCCTGTGTGTCGTCCCTGGCCAAAAAGCCCCCACGATTGTGACATCGCACAATTTTAAGAAACATAAAATAATCTGTAGTGCAGGTAATGCAAAGATGGCCAAGACATGTATTTTTTCTGAGAAAGTGTACATATATGAGAAACATGTGCATCACATAGAGCAGTTTCACTCAAATGCAGTCCTGAAGTGCCTCAAATCATGCACATCTTATGATGTGTCAAATAAAGATGGTGTTGTTCAATGTAATGTGTTGGTCCATGGTATGCAGATATATCTCATGCATATTCCGTAGGCACACTTGGGAAAAATGAACAGTGTCTGACTCAACAGGACTGTATTTGGGTACCTCTGCCGGACAGTACTGGCCATCAGGAGAATAAATGAATAGACCCACAGGCTCCATGATCCAAAGCCTATTGGATATACATGATATTGGGCCTTGCGTACATCTCACACAAGTAGTAAGTGTGCACCTTAGCGCTGTCACCATAAACCTGGTAATTCAATACACATATAGCAACATGTTGAACAGATTAGTAGCAGATATCAATTTCTAGGTAAAGCACAATATGGTGATTGAGTGTTATGACACCAATATGTTTGATGTTTGTGGAGTGTGTCTCACGTCTGGTGTTCGACAATGTGTCCCACATTGGGGTGTGACAGCAACAGTATTGCATACCATAGCTATGCCTGCACTGTGTCCAGGACTGCTGAGTTGGCCTAGACTGCAAAAGCTATCTATAGTAGCACAGTGATGGCCTAGCTGTGGGATTGTGTGTCTGTACATCCAGTGTGTGATGTCTGCAAGACCTTACTCAGCCCACAATGTTTGTACTGTGTCCAGTATTAGCTTGCCAATGTGCATAATGAGGAGCTAGGTATTGTGGGTATACCCCCGACAGGCTGGCCTGGGCTGGATGCATGAGCGCAGAACATAGGGCAATGTAGCAGACACCGTAGTGTGTGGTCATCAGCAGCATGGACAAGGTAGCCCCTGCATGTCCTCCTGGAAGGTCACTCTCACCCTGACTAAGCAGTTACCATGGCGTGGCTAGGGCAGCCATAGTGCCAACAGCATCTCTTGTAAGTGATATGTATGGGTTTCCTTTTGGTGCTGAATCACTTGCTAAACTGCTTGGTGATTGTGCAGACATCCCAGTTTTGGGTGCGCACATTTCCTCCAGTAGTATGCACTATGGGCTAGCTAGCAGACCGAATGCATCTAGTATGTGTAAGGTTGCCACACCTTCAGGGGTGCATCGGCTGCAGTGTTCTACTCTTTGCTGGAGGACAATGTCAGATAGTGGTGGTGTGCTGCTGATCATTTTTAGGCCTGCCATTTGTCTGCTGTCACCTTATGGATGTGTATAGAAATCCATGCACCACGTTTATGTTTGGTTTTATGTTTATCTTCTCTCAGCTGGACCCAGTTTATCATTTCCCACCAGCAGCGCCATTGCAGTATTGTGGATGTGTTGTTGGGTGATTATGCGTTACAGTGGTTAATGTATGGGTTGTTACTGAAGCCGTCTATCTGTCCAACCCACCTTCCACCCCCTCCCCCCAATTACATAACATATGTGGGCATTGGCACCACACAGCATAAGACCAATGTGGGTGCTGCAAATTGCTGAAGGTGTAAATGTCACAGAGAATATATCAGATGGCCACAAGTGTATTTGGCAGTGCATCTACAACAACTACCCATCACACAGTGTCACTGATGTGGACCTACACCATAGCCTATCCCACCTAAGCTAGGTGCTGAGGACATGGTGCTGTGTGTCCACTCTCAATCTCAGGGTGAGCACGTGACCCACACAATGTAACAGTCAATAGCAACTCTGTGTCATCAACCTACACGTTCAGTAATTATATACAGGTTGAGGTGGGTATCTGGCTGCATAAATCATCTTGCTGTTATTTGTAGACGGATGATTTACATGTGCAGTGCATCATGGGTATGTGTGGTTAACCCCATCTTGGTAAAGAAAGCCAACAGGTCATGTGTTGGCCTGTAGTCCACCTGCAGGCAGCCAGGGGTGTATTAGCAGCTATGGCAGTGGTTCCGACCCAGTCCTCCCTGAAAGCCTAGGCAAGATGGGTGTTTATGATCGCACAAATTAAGATGCAAGATATATAAGTAATCGCGATCTTTTGTCAAGCTGAGTGGTGTGTGGCCCTCCAGGACTGCTTGTCAACACTCCTGACAACACCTCTGTCATCAACCATTGTAAGTGGCCAAGGTGGCTGATGTTTAAGACATCAAAAAGGTCAGATAGAATGTGTAGCATGCATCTTTGCCTGTCACCACCAACAACATAGTTTTTCAGTATACAACTGCATGGTGGTGGTGAGAAATTACAAAGTATGTGACACAGTCTATCTATGCCTTCCATGTCTATGTCATCTGTGCTTTGCACACTCACACGCCTAAATGACAGAGGTGTAAGGCAGGTGTCCTCAGAGCCAGACCTATCGAGCCACAAAACACTCAGGTTGCAGGATAGCTCTGATGCATAGCGATCTCATGTGTAGTCATTAGGCCTATCCAGATTACCAGACAGACCAAGGGGTTCAAGGAGGACTGCTCCACAACCGCAGAGCTATGGAGAGGTGGGTCACCTGTGATCTCACAGTGTCTTGAGGCAAAAGTCATGCATCTGATCCCACAGTTGAGTAATGTGACATGTGTATCTGAGGCTTGTGTCATATATTACGTCATTTGCTACTGCCAACAACACCCTCAGTGCTATAGCCTGAACCTTCATCAAACGCACCCTATACGGTGGCAGAACTGGAACATGAGAAGGTGCTGTGGCGGAGACTGCAACTCATAATGCACTCTCTGGAGTGGCTCATAGAGGATCAGATGTGCCATCCAAGATTATTGCAATGTCCACAGTGTGTTTGCTGTCAGAAGAAAAACCATAACCCAAGGACACACAAACCACTGCTGATATTAGAGAGTAATGTCCCAGCAAGTCATATTGATTAGGCAGGACTGTGTAAAGGGAAACAGTAGGTCTGTACCATAAGGAGAATTGGCAAATAATGTGGCACACGGTCAGCCAGAATGTCTGTATGTCAGAACACCTACTTAAAATCAACGTGCTTGTCTGTCTCATGGCAAACTCCATCAGCTCAGTATGTGTGTTTACGCAACCTAATGTGTATGTAGACTGTCCAGATAGAAAACGGCCCCCAGTCCCTCCCCCCCCCCCCCCTTATGCCATCCCGAACATCATTGCTGGCCGCACATTGAGATGAACTACTGAACATGATATATTGGGACTCATAGCTCCACATCACCAGGATGGACTGTTAGACCACTCTGTTGTGCTGTGTGGTCTCCTGTGGATAGGGAGTGTATGTGTCTACCTTAAGCACACACAACCATATCACCATGGTGACTGATATGCCACTGTGATGGCCTCCATGACGCATGGGGATAGGGAGGCTGTATTAAACGGTGCAAGCACACACAAACATATTTCACGGTTGACGTATAGCGCACTTTGATGGGTCTCAATGACACCTTGTTGTGTTTGCATATGTAGTGTCACTCATTGCAATGTCAAAGCCATAGTACATCACGTCATACGAAGCCTAAGAAACATTGTGGAAGTGTTGATTACTTCAAGTCCAAAAATGTGTAGACACGATATGATCACAAACTATCTTATGTGTCTAAAATAGGTGTCACTCACCAGTGTATATGCAAATTGTGCTGCGAATGTGCATCTGTCTATGCGCTGAAATGCGTATTTGCGGTGCGCATATGTACATAATACGTCACGCAGCAAGCGCCAGTTGCGTTGGCGTACATGACTGTAAACCAGTTGAAAAATGGGCCAGCTGCGGTGCGCAGTCACACGTATGACGTTGTTAAACTATGGTCGTTGCGCAGATGGACATCATAGGTTGCTATACGTTGCGTTTCGGGACGCAGATGGACGTTTGACATCGCTAAACCGCGCGCCATTTGCGGGGCACAGTTGTACGTAAGACGTCACTATATCTGCGCCAGTTGCGGCGCGCATGCGCCAGTTGCGGCGCGCATGGCGCGTGAATAACACTGCGTGCAAGCACATGACAGTATCGGAAAATGGCGCCCAGACAAAGGAAGCCCTCCTTTACTCCACACGCGAGCTGCGCTCCCTGGCCCGGCTGATTGCCAACAGGCAAGAGAAGCTGTTCCCCGGGCCCAGCAGGCAAAGGCGACAGCTCCAAGGTCCGCAGGGCATGGGAGAGGCGGCTACAGAGAAGATTTACTCGCCTCGCTGAATACCCAAGGGAGGTAAGTGTATGGGGGCAACTCATTGGAATCAGATATGTAGCCTGTGTCCATTGCAGATGTCCATGCTGGTAATATAAGGTTTTGTGAGTCAGGAATATCCAGCAGATGACCAGAAATCACATAATGTCTGTGTATCAGATGTGACTGCTTTGTCCTGTACCCTGGTGTTGCTGGTAATGGTCACAGAGGTTCTGATGCTATGGAATCTGCTGCTGTGCCCTGCAAAACATACATGAGGAATGTACGCCCATAAATCACCCTCAATCATCATCAATACCACATCATATGGATATGGTGGGATGTGGATCTGGATCCAAACACCTTGTGTACAGCAATAGGCCATGTGACATGTAGCATTACTGGTATGTAAGTCCACCCGGGGATATGGGTTACTAAACAAATGTTGTTGAATAGGCCCCCCCCCCAATCCCCAGGGGTCCTGAGAGCTCATCACAGTGGCCTATCCATCACCCTTGAGATTGGTTCTGTGTGTGTAGACAATTGAAGATATATCCATCTATCCCCAAGACTACTGAGACCATCACAGTGGGTCACCTGTCATCCTGGTTAGATGTTGTGTGCTGAAACAGTTTGCATTAGCCACCCTATCCCCAGGTGAAGACAGAGCCCATCACAGTGGGTCACCTGTCATCCTGGCTAGATGTTGTTGTGTGCTGAAACAGTTTGCATTAGCCACCCTATCCCCAGGAGAAGACAGAGCCCATCACAGTGGGTCACCTGTCATCCCTGGCTATGGTTGTTGTGTGCTGAAACAGTTTGCATTAGCCACCCTATCCCCAGGAGAAGACAGAGCCCATCACAGTGGGTCGCCTGTCATCCAGGGGATATGGTTGTGTGTGCTGAAACAGTTTGCATGAGCCACCCTATCCCCAGGAGAAGACAGAGCCCATCACAGTGGGTCACCTGTCATCCAGGCTATATGTTTGTGTGTGCTGAAACAGTTTGCATGAGCCACCCTATCCCCAGGAGAAGACAGAGCCCATCACAGTGGGTCACCTGTCATCCAGGGGATATGGTTGTGTGTGCTGAAACAGTTTGCATTAGCCACCCTATCCCCAGGAGAAGACAGAGCCCATCACAGTGGGTCACCTGTCATCCAGGGGATATGGTTGTGTGTGCTGAAACAGTTTGCATTAGCCACCCTATCCCCAGGAGAAGACAGAGCCCATCACAGTGGGTCACCTGTCATCCAGGGGATATGGTTGTGTGTGCTGAAACAGTTTGCATTAGCCACCCTATCCCCAGGAGAAGACAGAGCCCATCACAGTGGGTCACCTGTCATCCTGGCTAGATGTTGTTGTGTGCTGAAACACTTTGCATTAGCCACCCTATCCCCAGGAGAAGACAGAGCCCATCACAGTGGGTCACCTGTCATCCAGGGGATATGGTTGTGTGTGCTGAAACACTTTGCATTAGCCACCCTATCCCCAGGAGAAGACAGAGCCCATCACAGTGGGTCACCTGTCATCCAGGGGATATGGTTGTGTGTGCTGAAACAGTTTGCATTAGCCACCCTATCCCCAGGAGAAGACAGAGCCCATCACAGTGGGTCACCTGTCATCCTGGCTAGATGTTGTTGTGTGCTGAAACACTTTGCATTAGCCACCCTATCCCCAGGAGAAGACAGAGCCCATCACAGTGGGTCACCTGTCATCCAGGGGATATGGTTGTGTGTGCTGAAACAGTTTGCATTAGCCACCCTATCCCCAGGAGAAGACAGAGCCCATCACAGTGGGTCACCTGTCATCCTGGGTAGATGTTGTTGTGTGCTGAAACACTTTGCATTAGCCACCCTATCCCCAGGAGAAGACAGAGCCCATCACAGTGGGTCACCTGTCATCCAGGGGATATGTTTTTGTGTGCTGAAACAGTTTGCATTAGCCACCCTATCCCCAGGAGAAGACAGAGCCCATCACAGTGGGTCACCTGTCATCCAGGGGATATGGTTGTGTGTGCTGAAACAGTTTGCATTAGCCACCCTATCCCCAGGAGAAGACAGAGCCCATCACAGTGGGTCACCTGTCACCCTGGCTAGATGTTGTTGTGTGCTGAAACAGTTTGCATGAGCCACCCTATCCCCAGGAGAAGACAGAGCCCATCACAGTGGGTCGCCTGTCATCCAGGGGATATGGTTGTGTGTGCTGAAACAGTTTGCATTAGCCACCCTATCCCCAGGAGAAGACAGAGCCCATCACAGTGGGTCACCTGTCACCCTGGCTAGATGTTGTTGTGTGCTGAAACAGTTTGCATGAGCCACCCTATCCCCAGGAGAAGACAGAGCCCATCACAGTGGGTCACCTGTCATCCAGGGAATATGGTTGTGTGTGCTGAAACACTTTGCATTAGCCACCCTATCCCCAGGAGAAGACAGAGCCCATCACAGTGGGTCGCCTGTCATCCAGGGGATATGGTTGTGTGTGCTGAAACAGTTTGCATGAGCCACCCTATCCCCAGGAGAAGACAGAGCCCATCACAGTGGGTCGCCTGTCATCCAGGGGATATGGTTGTGTGTGCTGAAACAGTTTGCATGAGCCACCCTATCCCCAGGAGAAGACAGAGCCCATCACAGTGGGTCACCTGTCATCCAGGGGATATGGTTGTGTGTGCTGAAACAGTTTGCATTAGCCACCCTATCCCCAGGAGAAGACAGAGCCCATCACAGTGGGTCACCCTGGCTAGATGTTGTTGTGTGCTGAAACAGTTTGCATGAGCCACCCTATCCCCAGGAGAAGACAGAGCCCATCACAGTGGGTCGCCTGTCATCCAGGGGATATGGTTGTGTGTGCTGAAACAGTTTGCATTAGCCACCCTATCCCCAGGAGAAGACAGAGCCCATCACAGTGGGTCACCTGTCACCCTGGCTAGATGTTGTTGTGTGCTGAAACAGTTTGCATGAGCCACCCTATCCCCAGGAGAAGACAGAGCCCATCACAGTGGGTCACCTGTCATCCTGGCTAGATGTTGTTGTGTGCTGAAACACTTTGCATGAGCCACCCTATCCCCAGGAGAAGACAGAGCCCATCACAGTGGGTCACCTGTCATCCAGGGGATATGGTTGTCTGCTGAAACAGTTTGCATGAGCCACCCTATCCCCAGGAGAAGACAGAGCCCATCACAGTGGGTCGCCTGTCATCCAGGGGATATGGTTGTGTGTGCTGAAACAGTTTGCATTAGCCACCCTATCCCCAGGAGAAGACAGAGCCCATCACAGTGGGTCACCTGTCACCCTGGCTAGATGTTGTTGTGTGCTGAAACAGTTTGCATTAGCCACCCTATCCCCAGGAGAAGACAGAGCCCATCACAGTGGGTCACCTGTCATCCAGGGAATATGGTTGTGTGTGCTGAAACAGTTTGCATTAGCCTCCCCATCCCCACGAGGGCACCACTGTGTGTTACCAGTCATCCTGGTGATCTTGGTCTGTTTACTGTAAAGGTGGTAAACATTCTCCCTATCCCCTGCGGTGCAGAGATCGCATCATCGTGAACATTTACTCAAACGTCATATATGGTCTGTGTGCCCCGACAATTTCATACATCCACCCTATCAGCAGCAGACCAGACAGCCCCTCACAGTGTGTTCCCATTCATCCTGGTGACATCAGTGTGTGTCATTTAAAAGGTCAGAACATAATCCATATCCAAAGGGGTGTGTACAGCTCATCACAGTGGTGTATCAGTCACCCGTAAGATATGGTCTGTGTGACCATACAATTTCATACATCCACCCTAACACCAGGGGAACAGAGAGGCCATCACACTGTGTTCCCATTCATCATGGTGATATTGCTGTGTGGAATGTAACAGGTCAAACCAGTCTCCGTATCCCCAGGGGTGTGGAGAGTTCATCACAGTGGGCTATCAGTCACCCTTACTATATGATCTGTGTGCCTAGGCAATTTCATACATCGACCCCATCATTAGCAGACTACATAGGCAATCACAGTGTGTTCCCAGTCATCCTGGAGATATTGTTGTGTGTAATGTAAAGTTGAAGAACATACTCCCTATCATCAGGGGTGCTGAGAGGTCATCACAGTGCTCTATTGGTCACCCTGTGGATATGGTTGTGTGTGGCAACACAATATAGTACATCCACCCTATCCCCAGGAGAATACAGAGCCCATCACAGTGGGTTCCCTGTTCACATCGTGGTATTGGGTAGTGTAATGTAAAAGGTCCAAAACGTCTCGTTATCCACAGGTGTGCTGTGAGGCCATCACAGTGGCGTAACAATCACCCTGGAGATATGGTTGTGTGTGTTCTCACAGCTTCCTTTGTTCTCCCTATCCCCTGGAGTGCACGGAGCCCATCACACTGGGTCATCTATCACCCTGGAGATATGGTTGTGTGTGCTTTAACAGTTTGCTGTGTTCCCCCTATCCCGTGGGTCCAGGCAGCCCATCACACTGGGTCATCTGGCACCATGGAGATATGGTTGTGTGTGCTACAACAGTTTGCTTTACCCTCCCTATCCCCTGGAGTGCACGGAGCCCATCACACTGGGTCATCTATCACCCTGGAGATATGGTTGTGTGTGCTTTAACAGTTTGCTGTGTTCCCCCTATCCCGTGGGTCCAGGCAGCCCATCACACTGGGTCATCTGGCACCATGGAGATATGGTTGTGTGTGCTACAACAGTTTGCTTTACCCTCCCTATCCCCTGGAGTGCACGGAGCCCATCACACTGGGTCATCTATCACCCTGGAGATATGGTTGTGTGTGCTTTAACAGTTTGCTGTGTTCCCCTATCCCGTGGGTCCAGGCAGCCCATCACACTGGGTCATCTGGCACCATAGAGATATGGTTGTGTGTGACTAACAAGTTATATGCATTCCCAATATCCCCAGGATTCCAGTGACTATGGTAATGTGTCCTGTTAGTCACCCACTTGCTATGGTGTATGGAGCTGATGATGTGTGTTCGGATACACCACCCCCAGGGGGCCAAATACCGGCATGCAATGGTGGGTATGTTAGAAAGATATTGTGTTTGTTCATGGCACAGAGGTTGTACGTACCCCATAGTTTCGGAGGTCAATATATCATCACACATGTCTCCGATGTCTGCAGATGATATGGTAGGGGACGATGTTTATGTGTGTAACAGCACCCCATCCCCATGAACCATGTCAGAAGCTAACAAACACCTGCAACAGATCTATGTCCCCACACCATCATGCAAATGTTGTTTCAGCATTTATACACATAATAGAAAGCCAAACCTATGACACACATGGACATCAGTGATGTTCTTCCAATGATCAACTCAGCAGGTGTGGTTGACCAACACATACATAGAACTATACATGACCACTGTTGTTCACAGATGTTATGGTGATATTGCCCATGTCTATGGTGTTGTAAACACACATGTGGTCTGCACAGCAGGGCTACGGCCTACAAAGATAGCAATCTTCCATTGCTCATACAGGGTCAATCCCACCCCCCACCCACATTATGCACATGTGAGGACATATGTCTGTTGCCCATGGCGATCCCCAATGACATGTGATGAACTATGCTATACATGAGACACACACACAACAGTGTGGCTGTAGCAGCAAAACATTGCCCACATGGCTGTGTGTTTTTATGGGTGACCCAGCAGAAGGTTGATATGTCACTAATGCACGCAACCTTTCAATTACCATCAACAGGTTGAGGATCTCCGGAAGAAGGGCAGGGAGCTGCGCCACCACCATGCCGGCTACCTGCAGCGAATCCAGGGTGAGAGCTCCCCAAAGGTTGCATCTGAGTGTTCTCAAAGTGTCACATCAGTAACAGATGTTGCAGTTGCCAGAAAAACCTGTGTGGCCACTGCATATGTAGACGTGCTGTATGTGAGACCTAACAGAGTTCCTATGCTTGTCGACCTCCACAGATGGTGATGTCCCAGAGGATCTGCCCACAACCTCCGCACCCCTCCTGAGACGTCCCCCCACACCACATGCAGACGAGGTGGTGGTCCTCATCACATCGGAGGAGGGGGAACAGGAGGAGGAAGATGAGGAGGAGGAGGAGGAGGAGGAGGATGAGGAGGAGGTGGTGGTGGAGGCGCAGACACATCCACCTGCATCAGATGTCCCCCACCAGGGGCCAGATGGCCATCTGGAACGGCTGATTGGGGGGGTGCCAGGGGGGAGACAGGGTGTTGGGGATGTGGAGGGGGAGGGGGACGTTGTGGAGGGCTCAGGGGGGGAGAGGGTGCCAGAGGGGGTGTGGGAGAGTGATGTCGAAGACAGGGCATCACAGGGCACTGTGGGCTCCCCTCAGCCACAAAGGTTGCCTCAACCATGCAGGGCCCCACCCAGGGTCTACGCAGATGCCACCACACAAACACCTGGCACAATGTGTGTGTGTGGTGGCAGATGCGTGGAAAACCTGTCTGGGGCCATGCATGCGATGGAGCAACGGCTCCACCAGCTGAGCCACTCACAGCAGTGGCTGGCGGGAGTTATTGAGAGGGTGGTAGCCGAGGTGGTCCGGCTACCATGTCGCCAACCACCCTCTCAATGGCGTCACTGGCGTCAGTAATGGTGCTAGTGACGTCCACATATGTGCCCTGTGTTGCCCTGTCTCCCATCACTGGGCATGTGGAGGGAGGGTGGGGGGCATGTCGGGTTGCGGGATTGTGGATGGGACATTGTTCAGGGCGTGTGGGAGAAAGGGGTGGGGAGGGTGAGTTTAGGGGGGGCGGGTCATGGTATTATCCCCCTTCTTACAAATGTACATATTTACCCCTGTTTGGATTTGTTGTTATTAAACATATGTTCAACACACCATGTAATGCTTGTGTGCCTCATGCAGCCTAGGACTATGGATGTCAGCATGTGATATTTGTGTAGACATATATGTTTTCGAGGGGTAAACATGCTAGCGATAACTCCACTGTCTCCACAGTACATTTGGGGGTGACCATGTGTGTAGGTGTCTGATAAGAGGTTCTTGTGTCAGATGTTACACTGTAGCACCTGTCCCAGAGTCACACAACTCACACGTTAGCGAATACATGAACCACATATGTCAACATATGTCAACAAATGAATGATATTTGTTGTGAAGCTCTGCCACTGTCACATGCAGCAACATGGTGGGGTGTAGGGAATGTGGTCATTAAACTAGGCACGGCAAGGGTTACACATATGCCACAAAATAGTCGTGTATGAGGGGTTGGACACCTTGATGCATAGGGCAACGACACAGGCAATGTCGAACATAGTTCCCCTGTTTGGACATGGATGTGTGTGCACACTGTGCCAGTACAGCTCACAGACTGTGCTGACACGATATGCACAGGACACCTTGCATATGTACTGTCACACCTCATCCGCCCCAGCCTTGACTGCTGGTATGTTTTGGCTCATGAGGGTGGTAGTTGTGCCGTGCTTGTATCAATACAAAGCACACATAAGACCTACTCTTCTGTTAGGGTTTTATTCCCCGTCCCTATGAGGTTTTCTTCTTTTACAACAGAAAGTAATAGCCTAACCTGGCTTATAACATAAAGTAACTGGATAACACAAATAGCTTTCTTCAGCATATAACGTCAAACAAAACAAAAGAACAAACAGCCTACTTTGTCTGTTTGGCTAGGGAGAGAGAGAGAGAGAGTTTGTAGCCTTTGCTACCTGCACATAGAATTAAGGTTACACAAACCTTTACCTTAAGGGGTACTCAGGTTCTTTTATAGTAAGAGAACATTCCATTAATTCAGTATCTTCTAATGTACCAGAATCGTCATATTCCATCAACTCTGGTCCGGAGGAATCTGCATTGCCCACGTCTAATGTGGAATAAAAGTATGGCAGATTTGCCTCATTAGTTAGGAAGTTCCTCTTCCTCTGAATAGCACTGCTTCCCTGGGGAAGGTCACCAAACTCTGTATGCTGTTTTCTAGAACCCTGCCCCCGCTGGTGCTTCCGTGGATAGCTTAGGTCTCTGCTTAGCTTGCTAGCTGAGTAATTGGGATACGCTCCCTGCTGGGTCTGCCTCAGCTCTCCCGATTCAGCTGTACCCGATTGCAAACTGTGTAACGGCGTTTCTCTTGGAGCTAAGAGTTCACTGTAATAAGGGATATCTTCTGCTTCTCTCGGTAGGTGAAACCCCCTTCTTTTAATACATTTATAAACAGGAGAACACGTGCTATCAGCCTCTGAATGTCTAGGCTTTGTAAGGGTATTTTACTGCCTCCAAGACTGTTCTCTCTTAGAAGGCAGATATCCCTTATATCCCTTCTTTTCCCCTGAGTCTGCTGTTGTAGTTTTCTTATATTTCACTTGCCTTCTCGCAGAGCCACACAGGTCTCTGGCCTCTTTCCATAATTCC
The DNA here is from genome assembly GCA_033557465.1 of Ichthyophis bannanicus. Lineage (NCBI taxonomy): Eukaryota > Metazoa > Chordata > Amphibia > Gymnophiona > Ichthyophiidae > Ichthyophis > Ichthyophis bannanicus. The sequence continues at coordinate 744,245,633 of CM066034.1, forward strand.
TCTCTCCAGGATTGCCTACTCGGCTCCTCTCTCCAGGATTGCCTGTGAGAACGCCTCTCTCTCCAAGGCTGTTGCTCTCTCCAAGCTTGCTTCCCACTCAAAGGTAGCCTCTCTCTCCAAGATTGCCTGTCACTCCAAGATAGCCTCTCACTCCAAGGTAATCTCTCACTCCAAGGTAGTCTCTCTCTCCAAGGTTGCCTCTCACTACAAGCTTGCCTCTCCCTACCAGGCAGCCTCCCACTGAATGTTTGGTAGTCCGTTTTATCCATGTATATTCTGACTCCACCTTTCTTCAGCTGCGCTTCATTAGGTGAAGCAGAGTCCCGTGCCTTACTCCCGGGGTGTGTCTCTCCAGGCTCTGGGCACGTGTGCTTTCGTTGTCCCTGGCAACTGTCAAGCATTCCTTCATTCATCCTGTCACTTTTTCCTTGATCATTCATACTGCTCAGCATTCTTTCAGGCTGCCTTAGGTCCATGTGCATGTGTGATGATGGATTGATCAGACATAGTACATTTTCTTCTGCTGTGAGGGGTCTGTGCACCTTCACATAATTGCCAGCAGTCATAACTCATACATAGGGGGGTTTGCCCTGTGACCATTATCTGCATGTGTTGTGTGCTGTGCATAGACATGTGTCTGTTGTTTACAGTAAGCACTGGTGTGCAACTTTGGTGCCTTTCAGATATGAACATGATGGTGACATGTATCAACAGTGGTTTGACCTTGTGATTCTACTCCTTTTGATGACATTGTCCCCTTTCATTGTGATGTCAGCTGGCTGTTTCGGGGCTCAAGGGCTTGATGACATACACCTGTTGCAAACACACGGTGGGTTTCACCTTTGTGATTTTGATTTGTGCAGTTGTATCTAACTGGTGATGATCTCATGTGTGCCTCCTGTGTATGTTAGATTTCCTTTATGCTCACATTAACAGATGCATATTGTGTGTAGCTATGAGACACTTGTGTGACATGAGCATGGACATGACCATATCCATGTGCCACCCGTGTCTATGGTTACCATTACTTATGTTGGCCACAACGTTTGTTTTAGTATTGATATCAGGTCATGTTTGCCTATGTATCCCTTTATTAAGAATTTAGTATGGTGTGACAGTCTGACATTTGTGTTGATTTTGAAATGTGTCAAACAATAACATACTTATCCTCTCCTGACACAGCACAGAGGACATACCAGACACATCTCTTACAGAGCATCTGTTGTCACCAACAACCACCTGATGGATGACAGAGCACCATGCAACTCTTTACCACAACATTTCCCCAGTGGATGTTTGAGCTATGAGAGTGGATCACATGACTGCGAAGGACAGTATTACTCTTTAACTGCTGATTTCCCCATGACAGAGGTGTCGAACGCAATGTTGATGCTATGGCTGGGTAGTGAGTGATGCTCAATGTAGTGGACACACATATACTTTGAAGGAATGTGCCATATTGCACACTGACACGTGACTATGCATGGCCAGAGTTGATATTAAACTGTTAACGTAACCTGATGAATTGCAGATACTATATTGACTTTGGACACTGATCCGCCCTTGTGCAGCAGCAACTGACATGGACAGTGTAGGTGCTACATTCAGACACAGTTGAGCTTTACAGGACTTTGTCCCAAGGGTGTGTCATAGCACCCACGATATGATGCTGGTTTCCTTACAACACCCATGTTTTTGGCATGTGACTGATGATGGGCCACTCCTCTTGTCAACATCTACCTGCTTTCCACCTGCACATGATACCGCCTTTACCTCCACAATGCTTTCCGAGCACACCGACATCTTGGACTGATGTTGTCATTGACCTAATGGTTTTGAAGGGCATGTGTGTCATCACTGTATCATGTTCCAATGTGACTGTTGCTTGTGCATATGACTGACTGTTTGTGAGACACAGCATGTGGGGCTATGACTTATGTGTGGTTCACTGTAATATGTTTTTACAAAATGTCCTTCTTCACATGCTACATCTTGTGTTTGTTTACTGTGCATACATGACAGTGTGCATATATGTACAGACCTTCCATTTGCCATTTACACGGGCCAGATTATGCCATGTGTTAGGGACACTCACATTGCCACATTATGTTTGTAGTGTGGCAGTGTGTGTGGCCATTCAACTTCTTCACTTGTGCATTCCATGTATCATGCTATATGTGACAACACAGTGTCTAACCAAAATGAAAGGGCAGGGTGACCTCCTTGATGGTGTTCTATGTGCATTGTTCTGCAGGATGTTTATTTCGGATTATTTCTGTGTTCATGTGGCTGTGCTACCTGTTACCATATGCTAATTGTGATGTTTATGATTGGTTTTGGCCACATTCTGACTGTTTTTTTTCGTAGATCAGCCATTATGATGAGAGCTTACTCATTACTTGTATTGCATGTTTAGTGACATGTAAAACATTTGCCAATATAGGTTTGGATGAGTGTCTGACTCCTGTGTGGTCAGATGTGTATGGTTTGAGGGACAGATGAGGTGTGTTGGGTCCGCAGCATGCAGTGTCTACTCTGTACCTGCACTCATATGTTGTTAACACATTTGCGACAAACAACAACAGGTGTGGGCAGGGGGGCTGCTGCCGGGTGCTCAGCATGCACCTGATGCACATTATATCTTGAGCCTTTAATGTGTGGTCAACAAAGTAACCTTACTGTAGGAGGTGGATTTGTGAGCTGCTAAGGGTGTTTCCCACTTTCACAGGGGATACGGTCAGCCTTCATATTATGATGCCACTGTCTACACTGTTTGTGATGTGTTACGAAAATAAATAAATGTATTTGACAGACATTTTCTCCGTCTGATGATTGATCATGGTGACAGACCTGGACTGCAATGTGTGCCTTTGTATCAGTCCTGACTCCTTGTGACCCACAGAGTACATTGTTCTCTTGTCAATGTCACTGTATGTAGATGATGTGGTATATTTTGTCACACCTCCTCCGCCCCAGCCTTGACTGCTGGTATGGTTGGGCTTTTTATGAGGGTGGTAGTTGTGCCTTGCTTCTGTATATAAACCACGCAGATGCACTTTCTTTCTTTTAGGGTTTTATTCCCCGTCCCTTGAGGTTTCTTCTTATAACAACAGAAATTAACAGCATAAATGGCTTATAACATAAAGTAACTGGATAACACAAATAGCTTCCTTCAGCATATAACGTCAAACAAAAGTAAATAACAAACAGCCTACGTTGTCTGTTTGGCTGGAGAGAGAGAGAGAGATGTAGCGTTTGCCACTTGAATATGGGAATTAAGGTTACACAAACCTTTACCTTAATGAATATTCAGGTTCTTTTGTAGTAAGGGAACATTCCATCAATTCTGTATCTGCTAATGCTCCTGATTCTTCATATTCCATCAATTCCTGTCCGTTGGAATCTGCATTACCCCCTTCTAATGTGGAATAAAAGTATGGCAGATTTGCCCCGTCAGTTAGGAAGTTCCTCTTCCTCTGTGTAGCACTGCCTCTCTGGGGAATGTCACAAAACTCTGTATGCTGTCTTCTAGAGCCCTGCCCCCGCTGGTATCTCAGTGGATAGCTCAGGTCTCTGTATGGCTTGCTAGCTGAGTAATTGTGATACACTCCCTGCCGGGTCTGCCTCAGCTCCCCAGGCTCAGCTGTGCCCGATTGCAAACTGTGTAACGGTGATTCCCTTGGAGCTAGGCGTTCACCGTAATAAGGGATTTCTTCTGCTTCTCTGGGTAGGTGAAACTCCCTTCTTTTAAGACTTTTATAAACAGGAGAAAAGTTACTATCAGCCTCTGAATATCCAGGCTTTTTAAGGGTATATTTATGCCTCCAAGACTCTTCCCTTTTAGATGGCAAATAGCCCTTGTATCCCTTCTTTTCCCCAGTACCTGCTGTTGCAGCCTTCTTATATTTCACTTGCCTTTTCTCAGAACCACACAGGTCTCTGGACTCTTTCCACAATTCCTCTCTCCAGGATTGCCTACTCGGCTCCTCTCTCCAAAATTGCTTCCTTCTCAAAGGTTCCCCCTCTCTGAATGTTTGGTAGTCCGTTTTATCTATGTGTTTTCTGACTCCACCTTTCCTCAGCTGCGCTCCATTAGGTGAAGCAGAGTCCCGTGCTTTACTCCCTGGGTGTGTCTCTCTGGGCTCTGGGCACGTGTGCTTTTGTTGTCCCTGGCAACCATCAAGCATTCTTCCATTCATCCTGTCACTTTTTCCTTGATCATTCACACTGCCGTGCATTTTCTCATGCTGCCCTAGGTCCACCCTGTGACAATTTTCAACGTAAATGGGGGGTTCCCAGACTTGCCCTATGACACAGGGAGTGCTAATGTGACTTTATCACTGGTTGTTTGGGGGCAAAGCCACTTTTCTATTCCCCATGTTACTTCTAGACTATTTGATCATACTGTCCCTTTTTGGGGTCCTTTACTGGTCATGTACATGGTGCACATGTGCTCACATCCTTGCACAGTGCCAGCTGTGTATGTGGCAGCCATATGGCACATCACTGTGAATGAATGGTTGACATACACACACACCCTTTGGGGTATTTGTGTTACAGTGTGCTCATTTTGCAGTTTGTGGGATTGTGTACAGTAATGTGTTTGAACTCTGTAGTTTGGGGTTTATCTTCCGCTTGTTTGGTTCTTTGGCACACTGGCTTAAATGCACCATTAGGTACCAACAGGTTCCTCACCTCTACACACACCCTTCCCTCTTTGCACTGTACAACAGGGTGCATCCTGTGTGCTTCATCCCCTTAACATATTCGTTGTTACATAGGTCTCTTACTTTATGGTTTAAACATGCCAATGCACGTAGTGATTTTGTTTGGCTGTGATTATGGTGGTGTGTGTGGTGCACCTTATTGCATGTTGATCTTTATCACGCCACAATCATCATTAGTCACCTGATCCACAGAGCGTCATGGGATGCCATGGTTTTCCTTTGTTATGGATTTTACATGCTGTATTCACTACAAAACATTCCCTTGTGTTGGTGCAGTTGTCCCCGATGCCACATACAGAGTGGACATAAATATGTACATGGCAGATGTGCATGTGCATTTGCTCATTATTTATTTTGGTGGTTTGCTTGTTCTGACACCCAGCAGGCGTTTGGGGTACTGATATGCAGTGTTTTTGTATGCAGCTTTTGCTAATGTGCTCAAATTGGCGGTTTGGCCTACCGTTTTAGGCATGGCCATTTGTGGTGGGAGAAATCGGTGTGCTCCCTGTCTGCTGTCTTGGATTTGTATGCTTGTCCTGCATTGGTGCGTTTCATTTGTCTGTGTGTCATATCTGTGGTGATATGTGGTATGACCACATAGTACCCTCATCTGAGTTGTGATACATCCTTGTGTCCATCCTCTGTCTGCCAGCTGTGCGCCATCTTACCCAGATGTGCATGCTGCTTCCCCACATCGTGAACTCCATCATATTCATGCATTGCAGCTCACCCTGCTTGCCTCCCCTGTGTGTGCTCAGCCTAGCACCTGTACTCCACAGTCATCCTGATATTTCAGTTATCCTGCCATTGCAGCCACCTCTGCTGGCCACATCTTCCCATCCTCTGTCACACACAGTCATTACAGCATGGCACATTTCCATCACTCTGTGCATGGATGTCGTTGGCCACAACATGTTTGTCCATTTTTATGGCTGTCACATGGACTGAAGCTGATATCTGCATTCCATCAACTTATCTACGTCGTTCTTTTAGTTTAATATTGTCTATGTTCCCTGCTCTGTGCAGTGTTCATGTTACATGTGTGTTTGGCACATACGTCTTTTAACATTCAAATTGTGCAATGTTGCTGTTGTTGCCTAACATTGCTGATTTCACCTATACATCCTTAGGGCATCTTCTGCCACACCTTGGATTCACACAGCTTATGGGGTGCCTACGATAGTGCCTTGGGAGTTGGCAGACTTTAAACATGGCCTCAGGTAGATATTAATGGTTTGCTTTGCTAACGGGATATGTAGAGGATGTTCCATCTGATGCACCGTAAGCTGGCCAATAATATATGGCACAAGGGTGTAGTTCTCTTTAGATGGACGCACGGATTTCTGTACACTTTCACACAGACATGGAACATAACTCAGCTAACCTGCTGTCCAGAAAATAGTATACCATGACCCCTGCAACATCATTGACTGTCTTCAACAGTTGTGAGCATACATTACATAGGGGTATGTTGTTTTTCACCATACCTTGTATGTAATGGGCCTATGCTAGTTTTGGGATTTCAATATGCAAAGGGAATAGGGCATTTTCCCCGATAATAGTGACTCTGATCCCCTGTTCATATCTGTCCCCGGGGCCTGTTTGCAGCACCTCCTAGCTAAATCAGTAATGGCAGATGCAGGTCTGCCATTGATGATTTAGCAAGGAGGGGGGGAGGGGCTGCAGACAGACCCAGGCGACTGCTTACAATGACATTCACTCGGCACCCCTGTTAATATCAGTCACCAGGGGCTGGCTACAGCCCCTCACTACTAAAACAAGGAAGTCAGACCAGGGTCAGCACACCTACTTACCATTTCCATACATCACAATGCACAGTGCTGCCATCAGAAACAGTGCTGTGACCTTTACCTGCCTCATAGGGCACCCTACATGGCGCCCCATCGGCCACGCTTTCAACAACATTGTACAGTGCCATGGCGGACAATCCATTTACAAATGTGTCATTTGAGGTAACCTCAGGGGCATGTTATGTTACAGTGCTGTGACAGTACATGTGCTTGAATAAGCTATTGCACAGATATACGAGATGTGCCTCCTAATGCAATATTAACCCTACCAGGTACGCACTCAGCAAGCCATGTTCATTTGCCATTGTTGGGGATTGCACCCCTAACCATTGCGATGTGATTCTGTTTCTGGGCTTGCACATCAGCGCACCACCATATGGCTTACCAACATTATTATGCTTCCAAACTATTAGCACACACCCTTATGCCCAGCAGCACAACGCCTTATGCCACACATACTTTGTAAAAGAACACCACAGCCAGTTTCCTTCAGTGTGCACTGTGGGGTATCGAACCCATGCTCCCTGCACCTTTGGTCAGTGTTCTAACCATTGTGCTGTGGCTCATCTCTTCTGCTTTCATATCACTGTGCCACTTATACCTCCCGGGATTCACAGGCCTCCAAACACATTCGCGCGCCGCTTTAGGCCCAGCAGCGCAACGCCTTAGGCCGCCCATACTTGGTGTACCTTCTAAAATAACGCCACAGCCAGCTTCCTTCGGTGAGCACTGTGGGGGATCGAACCCATGCTCCCTGCACCTTTGGGCAGTGTTCTAACCATTGTGCTGTGGCTCATCTCTTCTGCTTTCATATCACTGTGCCACTTATACCTCCCGGGATTCACAGGCCTCCAAACACATTCGCGCGCCGCTTTAGGCCCAGCAACGCATCGCCATAGGCCGCCCATACTTGGTGTACTTTCTAAAATAACACCACAGCCAGCTTCCTTCGGTGAGCACTGTGGGGGATCGAACCCATGCTCCCTGCACCTTTGTGCAGTGTTCTAACCATTGTGCTGTGGCTCATCTCTTCTGCTTTTATATCACTGTGCCACTTATACCTCCCGGGATTCACAGGCCTCCAAACACATTCGCGCGCCGCTTTAGGCCCAGCAGCGCAACGCCTTAGGCCGCCCATACTTGGTGTACCTTCTAAAATAACACCACAGCCAGCTTCCTTCGGTGAGCACTGTGGGGGATCGAACCCATGCTCCCTGCACCTTTGGGCAGTGTTCTAACCATTGTGCTGTGGCTCATCTCTTCTGCTTTCATATCACTGTGCCACTTATACCTCCCGGGATTCACAGGCCTCCAAACACATTCGCGCGCCGCTTTAGGCCCAGCAGCGCAACGCCTTAGGCCGTCCATACTTGGTGTACCTTCTAAAATAACGCCACAGCCAGCTTCCTTTGCTGAGCACTGGGGGGGATTGAACCCATGCTCCCTGCACCTTTGGGCAGTGTTTTTACCATTGTGCTGTGGCTCATTTCTTCTGCTTTCATATCAATGTGCCACTTATACCTTCCGGGATTCACAGGCCTCCAAAAACAATCACGCGCCGCTTTAGGCCCAGCAGCGCTCCGCCTTCCGCCACCCATTATTTATCTGCCTCCAAAACTTACGCCTCAGACAGCTATCTTCATTGTGCACTGTGGGGGATTGAAACACTGAACCCTACACCAGTGGTTAGTGGGCTAAACATTGTGCTGTAGCTTTGCTCTCATGATTGCACATCAGCATGCCACTTATTCCTCCCGTGCAGCCACTTCATGTGCTAATGTGCAGGGCGCATATGGGCGGCCCGCACCTTACCGCATATGCAAATCACGCATTTCCTTCTTCAGCGCGAAACGCCCACTCCTTATATGGCACCCGCACTCTACCGTGGCCCGCACTTTACCGGGATCTTAGTAAACATCCCCCTAAGTATAAAGAATAACTACGGAAATGTGTGATCTATCCAAACATATTAAGTCCTCAATTAATTTTGAAATCAAGTCCAACCGTAGGGAAAGACTCAATGCCAGGGAACATTTTCAATTTCACTAATTAACCAATAAATGCAGCAGCAGCACAGAAAATCATTCCTCTAGCTCTTACCCACACAAGAATGAGAACCCCCAATCACATAATAGCTGTTCTGCTCAAAGAGGAATTGCCTTAATTGGTCTGAATCAAAAATAATATATTGCTGAGCGGAAATGCTAATAGTGCATTAAAAGAGAAATTTGGACCTGGGGCCTCTACCAGTGATTCGGGAGCAACTGTGATTATCTCTGTGGTGTCTAGTCCCACCTTAAAAATTTGCCTCCGAAAGGGTTATTTTGCTCAGCTCCTTAGTTGGCTACTCTTGTATGTGCAGTCATGTGAAATGTAGCACTTATACATGTTAAGTGTAAGCAAATAAATATGTTGCTCAACCAACACTTAAACAAGTAGTTAATGGTGCTTGCATTTGTAAAACCCCTTAAGATGCTTGCTCCTCTTCTTTAGATTCTCTTTGTAAAATAGTTGTTGACACTGGATATACTAGTAAATATACCTGTATCAGCTTATTTTACCAAAATCTCCATGTTCAGCAGAGTATTGGAATTATAAATATGCTAACTCAAATGTTTTAATTGTCATGTATAGGTCCTATTCAAAATGGGGCTTCACATATCTTTTTTATTTACTTAAAAGATTTGATATACTGCCATTCGAAATACTATTATGGTAGTTTACAATATAAAAAGGTAAAGCCCAAATACAGGAACAGATACAATTAGTGGAGGAGTAGCCTAGTGGTTGGGTCAAGGTACTTCAGGCCAGAAGGTCGGGGGTTCAAATCCCACTAGAGGACAGCAACCTTGGGCTGGAAGGACTGGGGTTTCTAGTCCCACAGGTGCTCCTTGTGGTCTTGGGCAAGCCACTTAACCCTCCATAGCCCATGTTCCCTGTAAAATAGTTCTCTGTGTGCTGTGCTTTCCTGTCTAATCAATGTGTTTATACCTCAAAAATTTCCTGTCATGATTTGACAATTTCCAATCTGTAATCAAAAAACGCTGCTGATCGCTGGAAGTAGTGGTATACAAATGTATACTAAATAAATAAATTAATTAATTAAGAAAAATGAAAACAGACTGGAACGTGATGTAGGAATGCATAGCACAACAATATTACCTCAGACTTGATAATAAAGACACTTGTGTATACCTATCTTCTTAAGCAACAAGATTCAATATTGTCCTAACTTTTAATACTTTTTTGTGTAAGCCAATCTTTTGTGAAGCCTTATCCATGATTTCAATGTCTGAAAATGGGCAAATGGATGTCCAAATCACATAGGTGACCCCAGAACTATTTTTCCAATGGTATTTAAAATTGTCCCAGTGCAAGGACATCCAAGTAGGCAGGGGGTGTCCAGGGCAGTGCTAACTTAGACAACCTTACTCAGTTTCATAAATGTTGGGGATACGTGCTACCTTTTCCAAGTTTAGACCTACTCCAGGCATGAATAGGCATTAGGAAAATGCTTGTTTGGGCCATAAAACCTTCAGAGTGTGTAGAGAAGATGACACACCACCAACCCCAGTACTCCATAATTGCAATGATATTTGTAGTGTGATAGGGAAACTTCAGTGGTGTTTGAACCACCATTGCATACCTCTTAGATGTCCCCAATATTGCATAATATTCCTGGGATGTCTATGTAGATGGCACTTTAGATATCCATATTGGGCATGTCCACTTGGATGTGCCTGGCTTTTTTTCAGATGTTCTGACTTGGAAGTCTCAGATTGCACTTGGATGCCCTTTGTAAAATGTGCTTTCACGAATTTATGATATTTAAGGAGATTCAAGATCAAGATATTAGGTCTGTTGATTATGCAGTACTTGACAATGATATGTTGGGAATCCAGAGTTCAGACTGAATAATGCTAACAGAAACTCTCTGAGTAAACAATGTGTTTGGGTACAAAAGAGTACTAACAAGAATGAACAGGAATGTTTCCTTCAATGCCGGAAGGGTTATAATAGAGAATTAATCATACTTGACTAAAATATTTTTCTGCAGATGAGAATGTATATGTGATAAGAAAAATCAGTGATAAATCACACTGGGGGCAATTTTCAAAGGGATTCAGCTAGTTAACTATGTAGTTACTTGACTAGATTGCCTGGGTTGAGAACTGTATCCTTCAAATATTCTAAAAGTATGTGGGATCTTTCTCAACATGCATATTTTTAGCCAGAACATAAAGAGACATGGCTTAAACAGTAAACAATGGATGTTCATTTGGACTTTAAAGAGGAAATTTTATTAGCATTTTTCCTCCTGTAAGCCCGCTTTGATAAAATCGCGAAGCTCCATTTGTAATTTAAAAATATTTAGACAGAAAGAGAGTAATTTTGTAACCCCCCTCGCACAGGCAAAGCATGTCACTGTGCATGTGTAACTATCCTATTTTATAAAGTGATACACGCAGGTCTCACTTTATAAAATAGCAGCATAATAATGTGTGTATCTGGCCGCAACTAGATCAGCTCAGGAATGTGCATACATCATAGTATTCTATACTGTCTGCATGTCCTTCGAGGATGCGCATACATTCCACCCATGCTTCACCTTTGGCAAGCCGCTAGCAAAGACTGTTGCACTGGGTACTTCCATGCACCTACTGAATCACAACAAGTCAAAGCATGTATAGTAGGCAAAGATCTTTCTGCAGTATCCTTGTAAAATCTCCCCCAAAATATGCACATACTTGTTTTTTAATTTTTTATAATTTTTATTAATATATTGCAATTGTTTGCAGGGAAAACAATACAGAAAAGAAAGAAAGAAAAAAAAACTAAAGTGCTTCAAACATCCAACATTTTACAAGCCCACGTTTAGGGGAAATCAATAAAAAAATTAAAAAAAAAACCTAAAGAAAACTAAAATTAAAAGGCAAACCATTCTATAACCAGTCACTGAATATTCAAATTAACCCAAATATACTAATCCATCTGGCAAAACAACTTCAGGTGACAGACTGATCTGAAACCACTCTGCGTGATTTCAGGAAATCTTCCAATTGTGTAACATCAAAGAAAACATAAGTATCCTTCCCCGATGTTACCAGACATTTGCAGGGAAATTTAAGAAAGAAGTAGCACCTAAGGCAAGTACTCAAGGCTTAGGGCTAAAAAGGCCTTGCACCTCACCTGCATCTATCTGGAAACATTGGGGAAGATATTGACCTTTTGTCCACAAAACAATTCATTTTTCTTTTGAAAAAATAGATGCAAGATCACATTCTTATCCATTTCAGAGTTAAAAGATACAAGGAGGGCTGCCTGAGTCAAAATCTCATCAATAGAGGATTCAATATAATCAGAAATAAAATCAGGCTCTAAAAATACTCTTCTTTGCTCCTGTTCTGCTTCCCTCAGGTAAGACAGGCACAGCGTGCATGGTCATTTTTCTCCTGCATAATTTGTAGCTAATTTTAAAGGAGATGCTACCTTTTATGTTTCATTGGAAAAACTGGTTACAAGGTTAACTGGTACAAATGTACCCGCATACTTTCCATTGATATGAGCCTGACAAAACTTTCCTATTGAGTCTGTGCCTAAAGGTATATCTCTACTTTAAAAACTGTAAGTCCCTAAACTTCAATCATTGATTCATAATATTTTAGATTTTTCATTATGAACCCTAAAAAATCCCTTTTAATATAAAAAGAGCCCAATATTGTACTGAGGTGCTATGCTATAGCACATAGCTATCGCCGCCAACCTCTAACCCTGGATATTCAATGCGGCCCAGGAATTGAATATCTGGGGTCACTGCACAGCCTCCAACTCTGCAGAAGCTAACTGAGTAGCAGCGATATTGCACCACTAACTGGTCAGCCCCCATGAGTAAAACTAGACCAGCTTTTGTTATGCCTAGTTTTACCCCCAAATCGCTAACTGGGTATTGGTGCAATATCGCCACTACCTGGTTAGCAAATGTTGCCACCCACGACATGCCCTGGAATGCCCACGATATACGAGGGGGTACCCAAAATAAACAGGAATTATTTTTTAAAAGCTATTTATTTCAAATTCTTTACAAAACAACCTTATCTCCTTCAAAATACTCTCCATTACAACTGATACATTTGTCCCACCGGTGCTTCCACTTTTCAAAACATTTTTTGTAGTCATCTTTAGAAACGGCCGACAGCTCCTCCCTCCTTTTTTTCTTGACTTCTTCAATGTTGTCAAATCGGTGTCTTTTCATGCCCCTTTTCATGCGTGGAAATAAGAAAAAGTCGCACGGAGCCAGGTCAGGCGAGTAAGGTGCGTGGGGCAGCGGAAACATGCCATTTTTAGCCAAAAACTGTCTAACAGAGATGGCTGTGTGTGCAGGTGCGTTGTCGTGGTGGAAGAACCAGTCTCCTGTATGCCACAAATCGGGTCTTTTTTGACGAACACTGTTGCGCAATCTTCTTAAAACTTCCAAATAAAAGGTTTGATTGACGGTCTGACCTGGGGGAACAAACTCTGAATGAACCTCCCCCTTGGCATCAAAAAAGCAAATCAGCATTGTTTTGATGTTTGATTTGACTTGACGACATTTTTTTGGATGGGGTGACGATGACGTCTTCCATTGGCTTGACTGTTGCTTTGTTTCTGGGTCGTAACCATAGCACCATGACTCATCACCTGTAATGACCTTTGACAGAAAATATGGATCAGTTTCAAGCTGTTGTTTCAAAACACGACATGTTTCAACTCGATGTTCCTTTTGATTGTCAGTCAGAACCCGAGGAACAAACTTGGCAGCAACCCTTTTCATTCCCAAATCTTCCGTTAAAATTCGCTGAACCGAGCTCCAAGATAACCCACTAATCTCTGACAGTTGATCAATTGTCTGTCAACGGTCTGTGAGCACAAGCTCTCTAATTTTTTCAATATTTTCGTTGATTCGGGCAGTTGATGGACGCCCAGAACGAAGTTTGTCATCAATCGACATGTCGCCATTTTTAAACCGAGCAAACCACTGGTACACTTGACTTTTTCCCATAGCGTCATCTTGATAAGCTGTTTTCAACATTAAAACAGTTTCAGCAGCATTTTTACTGAGTAGAAAACAAAATTTCACAGCTGCACGTTGTTCACTTAAACTTGTCATCATAAAAAAAGAAACAAGAACAAAACAGCGCTAGCAAAAACAATCACTGCAGATGAACAGAACAAGCCAGGTCGACAACACTGGCGGCACTGAATTGACAATGAGTTGCACTATACACGCCTACCGGCAGAAGTGCGTACTACACAAGCTCCGCCCACGGCAATGTTATTCCTGTTTTTTTTGGGTACCCCCTCGTAGGTTAGCATCAGGGTATACAGCAGCGTTAATTGGGGCTATTCAGCGGCACTAACTGTGTTAGTGCTGTTGAATATCCTGTTCAGCAGCATTTACATGGTTTACAGTCTGTAAACCGTGTAAATGCCTTTCAACATCAGGTCAAAAATCCTTAAAAGATGGCTCCACAACTTATCTGTATTCCATTGTCATAGTGTCATAGCTTCCCAACATGAATTCATATTTTGAATTTTGTTATTTTACATCTTGGGAATTACTGTGTCCATTCAGCACAACTCTCTGAAACAATTCAACACACCCTCAGATTTATACCAAAACATGGCATTGGTGCCATTCTCACAGCTCCCATAATTCACCTGTTGAACATAGGTCAAAGTAAGGAAGACCATTATTGAACCCTTAGGGAAAACTAGGTCCAATTGGTAGATCTATTGTTGCTCTTTCAGATTCAGCAGCTGTTCTCTATCTCCTTTTTGCCAACTCATTGCAATGGCATCTATTATGGTCCAAGAGAAATTTGTAACTGCATGCTGTTGCTGTTGAAAATGAGCTACCATCGGTGCTGAAAGCACAGCATTAAGTCTGTTAAAGGATTAGAAAGACATTGCTTAACCAGACGTTTAGTTTTACCCACATATGCAAGAGAGCATGCACACACAATCACAAATGAGGAGGCATAGGTAGTATCCATCCATGCTTTAATTATTCTCCACAAAGTAAGGTAGCTCCATTCATTCCCCTCCAGCATGGCACTCACCATTTGCAGTTGCCATAGACTCAATGACTATGCATGGATACAGGTTCAGCAGAGAATGTAGGTCTCAAGAAGAGACAAACATATATCTCACAGCCCAATTGTTCTGAGATTCATTAGAACCTTTGCCTGTAATAGCTCTTTGATACGGACCCTATATGAAAGTAGATAACTTTAAAGATACAGATATTGAATCTGTTGGATTGATATAAATTGGTGATAGTACCCCTCTTCTCAAGTCACTTCAATGGCTCCCTATCCATTTCCGTATCCAGTTCAAACTTCTCCTGCTGACCTATAAGTGCATTCACTCTGCTGCTCCTCACTACCTCTCCTTTCTTATCTCTCCCTACACCCCTCCTCGGGTACTCCATTCCTCTGGCAAATTGCTTCTATCTTTGCTCTTCTCTTATACTGCTAACTCCAAACTTCACGCCTTTCACTTTGCTGCTCCAAATGCCTGGAACAAACTACCTGAATCTGTACATCAGGCACTTTCTCTGGCCCTTTTCAAATCCAGGCTGAAAACTCACCTCTTACCTTATCTCCTTTGTGTTTTCTTGCCATTCCCCATAGATGTATCCCATGTCTACAGCTATTGGAGGGACCAGCTCCAATGAAGGGGTGTGTTCTGTTACCCAGCCACAGGCAGAGGAGGGCTAGGAAGGGGCAGTCAGGGAAGATAGGAAGAGGGAGTGGAGGCAGATGCTGGGATAAAAGGAAGGGGCGAAGACCACCACTTTTCCCCTGGCAGATGGTATTGCCCCACCCTCCACACATGAGGGATAGGGACGGGGGAAGCAGTTTGTCACAGCAGGAGGGACCTCACCAATAGAGAAAGTGTGTGTTGGGGGGGGGGGTACCCCCAGAAAGAAAAAGTGTGCCAGGTGCTGGGCTGGGGGTGCCTGGGCCCGGTGACAAGAGGGGTCAAGTACCAGGAAATAGGGGTGTCTGGACTTGATTACGAGGAGCGGGGGGCCACCCGGACACCAACACGGAGTGGTTGGTGATGGGGAGGTATATTGGGACAGCGACCTTGGCCACGGGGCGGGACAGGGTCACCGAACCAGGCAGCAGGAACGGTGGTGACCCTCCACATTAGCTAGCCTAGGGTCATCATTTACTCATTGTTTACTCATCGTTACTTATTTACCCATTGTGTACCCATGGTTTACTGTGATTATGATTATTGTTGTTGTTAATGTTCAAAGCAACTGTGTATCCCCATGCTGTGGTCTGTAAATATCCTCAAATAAAGCAGTTTAAGAAAAGAAATGATGAATCGTGCCATTAATTGCAAGAAGGTGAAAAGGGGCGGAGGGGCAGGTGGGAAGTGGAATGGCAATGTCAGAAGCCAGTCCGGCATGCCTAGGGTCATGTGTTGTCTGTCTTGACTAGATCGTAAGCTCTAATGAGCAGGGACTGTCTCTTATATATGTCTGTGCAGTGCTGCGTGTGCCATGTAGCACTATACAAATGCTTGGTAGTAGTAGTAGTAGTAGTAGTAGTTTTGGAGCTCACTTAGGGGCATGTTTACTAAACGGGGCACTTTTGCGGGGCGCACCTGAGCGCCCTAAAATGATGCAGTTAAGTGCTCTTAAGCACCCCGTACGCGTGCGCGGCACATTAACGGGTCCCGCACGCGTGCGCCGCAAACACGCACGTTTGCGGGGCGCTCATGTGCGATAGAGGCGTGGAAAGGCGAAATGAGGGCGGAGGAAGGCCCCCGAGGGGCGGAGAGATGGGGTCAATGGGTGGAATGTGGGAGGGGAGAGACCCTCCGCACAGGAGCGTGCCCGAATTTACAAGAAAAAATACCGCCAGTGAAACACACGCGTTAGAGGTGATTTAAAGGGAAGAGAAACCATTTCCGTCAGCAATGTACAGCAACATCGTGGAAACCCAAAAAACGTGAGCAGTGTGAAACATGTGCACAGAACAAACTCGCAAATGTAACATGAAAATAACCACAACCAAGTATGCGAAAATCATAAGTCTGCTGGGAAACACTGCTATTAATGGGCAACAATAATAAACACTCCCAGGAAAGCTCCAAAGAATTGAAATGAATATTGGAAGGGTCCATGGTCCGTGGACACATTCAAAAGCACTGCAATGTAATGGAACTGTCCTGGGAGTGCATATCAGGTCATCCAGTGATATCACTGATGCACTGTTCGGTTTATTTCTGTGACTGCACCTATTTGGAAGGCATATTTGTGTGTGTCCTGCACCCCTGTCCCCATACAAAGAAAACGTGGCCACAGTAAACCTATGCAGAGCAGGGTGTCAGGCTTGTGCAGCCAGGTTTCCTATCTCCAGATACTGCACAGTCTCTGTGGGCACAGTGTGGTGCAGCGGACACAGCCAGTGACTGTATGACGAGAGGTTCACAGGTTCAAATCACAGCTGAGGTTCTGGCAACCCAGTACCCATATTTTTAACCACCACTAAACAGTGAGAGTTCACACACTGCTGTACTGCAGAGAACATAAGCATGGGCTCAACACCTACATTTTACCCCACACCGCACACAAACCAGAGCAATGGCCATTATGTACAGGCGAGTCCCTCAAATTCCGTCCTGGAGTGCCACAACGCAATCAGGTTATATGGGTTTGCCAGATAAGGACTGCAAGCCACAGCAGACAGTGCCGTAGGCGTGTGTAGCCTGGCACCGTACACAACAACAGACAGGCACTGTCAGATGTAAAGTCATGGACTTCCCTCGGAATGCAGAATATATGTTTAGAAACAGTGGTGCAGTGTACACAGACAGTGTGTGCAACAACAGAAGGTCACAGGTTCAAATCCTGTCTGTGGCTCCGTGCAACTAGTGCACATAAGTGTACCCTGAAAAAACCAGGCATTAAAGACTGATACTTTTCTGCTGAGAACCCAAGATATTTTGGCATATGTTTATGTTATCATCAACAGTACCCACCACATAAACATGTGCAGCACCTACAGCAGAGTCAAACAAAAGCAGTCCTGGAGTGCCCCACATCATTAAAGGGTAATGCAGACTCCAATATAAGGCCATGTGAACATGTTGACGGCAGGGGAACTGGTGACACCTGTCCACATCACACCATGGCCTATCTGTTTTTAGGTGGGTGCTGTGTAGTGCAACAGACAGGGTTAGTCTGACAAACAGACATGGATGTACCTGGAAATGCACTGTCTCTGTGTCAAGAAGGTGGTGCAAAGCACACAGGCACTGCCTGCAGGAGGTGAAGGTCACAAGTTCAAATCACGTGTGTCAGGTCTGCCGAACCAATCCCCGCAATTGTCACATCCCCTAATTTTTCTCAAAAAACAAACCACCTGTAGTGGGAAAAGTGAAAACAGGGACAGTACATGTATATTGTCTCTCAAGGTGGACATATAAGAGAGAAATGTGCATCACATAGATCAGATTTCCTCAAATGCAGTCCTGGAGGGCCACAATTTATTCACATGTTATGATGTCTTAAATAAAGATGTCTCTGTTCATCTGCATGTGCCGGTCCATGGTATGCAGATATATCTCATGCATATATCTGACGCACATTTGTGAAAATGTAGCAGTGTCTGTTACAACAGGACTGGAGTTGGGGACCTGTGCCAGAGATTACCGATCAACAGGAGGCGAAATGACCAGACACACAGGCTTCAGGACCCAAAGCCAATTGGACAGTCATGATAGTGTGCGTTGCGTCCATATCATAAAACTAGTATGTGCGCACTGTAGCACTGTCACCATAAACCTTGAAATACACCACACATATAGCAACATGTTGATCTGATCAGTGGCAGATATCAATGTCTACGTACACCACAATATGGTTATTGAGTGGTATCACACCAATATGTCTGATGTATGTGGAGTGTGTCTCAGGTCTGTTGTTTGACGATGTTCCCCACCATGGGGTGTGACAGTAGCACTATTTCATAGCCTAGCCATGCATGCACTGTGTCCACGACTGCTGATTTGGCATAGACTGGAAAAACTATCTATAGTAGCACAGTGATGGCATAGCTGTGGGATTGTGTGGCTGTACATCCAGTGTGTGATGTATGCAACACCTTACTCAGCGCACAATGTTTGTACTGTGTGCAGTGTTAGCTTGCCATTGTGCATAATGAGGTGCTAGGTATTGTGGTCATACCCCCGACAGGCTGGTCTCGGCAGGATGCATGAGGACAGAACGTAGGGCAATGTAAGTGAAATTGCAGTGTGTGGTCATCAGTAGCATGGACAAGGTAGCCCAAGCATGTCCTCCTGGAAGGTCAGTCTCACCCTGACTGAGTAGTTACCATAGCATGGCTAGGTCAGCTGTAGTGGCAACAACATCTTTTGCAAGTGATATCTATGGGTTGCCTTTTGGAGCCCAATCACGAACGTAACTGCTCGGTGAGTGTGCAGACGTCCCAGTTTGGGTTGCACACATTGTCACCAGTAGTATGCAGTATGGATAAGCTATCAGACTGCTTGCACCTAGTATGTGTAAGGGTGCCACACTTTGAAGGGTGTAGCAGCTGCAGCTTATCTGTGTTTGCTGCTGGACAATGTCAGATAGTGGTGGTGGGCTGCTGAGCATGTCCAGGCATGCCATCTGTCTGCTGTCACCTTATTGATGGTCACATAAATGCATGCCCCATGCTGTAAGTTGTATTTTCCTCTGCTGGACAGAGGTTATCACTTCCCACCAGCAGCACCATTGCAGTGATGAGTCTGAATGTTACGTTTGGGTGTTGTCACATAATCCGTCTGTCTAACACACTTCTCCCCCTCCCATAACTAATGTGGCGATGACAATGGCCACCACACAGGATATGACTGATGTGGTTGCAGCAAATTGCTTAAAGGGCTACACATCACAGGGAAATAACAGATGCACAGAAGTGTAAGTGTATGTGCATCAACAAGTGCTACTCATCAGACACTGCGACTGATGTGGACTCACACCATAGGCTATCTTAGCTGAGCCAGGTGCTGTGGTCATGGTTCTGGGTCTCCCCTCTCACATTCAGGGTGAGCACAGGAGCCGCACAATGTGATGTCCAAGACTAACTCTGTGTCATTAACCTACACGCTCATTAATCATGTACATACGTAGGTGTTTCAGTGGCTGCATAAACCATAGTGCTTATATTTGTAGACTGCTTATTTACATGTGCAGTGCATCATGGGTATGTGTGATTGAAGTCTATCGTGGTAAAGAAAGCAAACAGGTCATGTGTTGGCCCATACTCAAACTGTAGCCAGCCAGGGGTGTGTTAGCAGCTATGGCAGTGGTTCTGAAGCAGTCCTCCGTGAAAGTCTAGCCATGACATGTGTTTATGTTAGTACAAATGAAGATGCATGAGATATATATGCATTACAGATGTCTTGCCAAACGGAGTGGAGTGTGGCCCTCCAGGGCTGGCCATCAACAACCCTGACAAACATCTCTGTCATTAACGTTTGTAAGTGGGCAAGGTGCTGATGTGCAAGACATCAAAATGTTCACATAAACTGTGTAACATGCTTCTCTGCCTCTCACCACCACCAACATCTTATAGATTATAGAACTGCATGGTGGGCATGAGAATTGAGGAAGTATGTCACAGTGAGTATATATGCTTTTCATGTCACTGACATCTGCACTTTGTACAGTCACACACCTAAATGACAGAGGTGTAAGACAGGGGTCTAAAAATACAGACCTGTAGGGCCACAAATCTGTGAGGTTGCCAGGGTAGCTCTGATGCCTATAGATCTCATGCATATTAATTAGGGCTATACTGATCAGCAGACTGGCCTAGGGGTTCAAGGAGGAGTGTCTCTCATACACAGAGCTATGGAGGTTTCGCCCCCTGTGATGTCACAACGTGTACAGACATAGGTAATGCCCCTGATTCTACAGTGGTCTAATCTAATATGGCTCTCTGAGGCCTCTTCCCTTTGTAATGTCATTTGGTGGTGCCACCAACAACACCCTCAATGCTGTAGCATGAAGGTCCCTCAAAAGTACCTTACAAGGTTCGTTTATTTGAACATTAGAAGGTGCTGTTGTGGACACTGCACCTCATATTGTCCTCTCTGAAGTGACTCATAGGGTACCTGATGTGCCACACTAGGTTATTGCAATGTCACAGTGTGTTTCTGCAAAAAACAAATCCAAAACGCAAAGGCCACAAAAACCACTGTTGATAGTAGATAGTAATGTGCCAGCAAGTTATATAGATTAGGCTGATGGTGTGAAGGCAAACACGACGTCTGTAACATAGGTAGGTATGACAGTGAATGTGTCGCACACCCCAGCCACTCACTCTGTATGTCAGCACATCCACCTAACATCTACATCCATGTCCATCGCATGGCAATCTCAATAAGCTCAATATGTGTGCTATGCAACCTAATGTGGATGTAGCATGTGCAGATGGAAACCCCCCCCCCCCCATGCCATCACATACATAATGTATGGGTTGACATTGAGATGGAGTAGTGAATATCATCTATTGCGACACATATCCCCATATCACCAGGGTGCCTGATAGGCCAATCTGATGGTCCCTCAAAACACCTTGTTGAAGTAGCAGTTGTAGTGGCAGTCAGTGCAATGTGAAAGGCGTAGCACATCACATCAAACAAATGCCTAAGAACCAGTGTGCAAGTGATGATAAGTTCAAGTCCCAAATGTGTCAACACCATGAGGTCATGAAATAGTTATGTGTTTTATATAAGAGACACACAGCACTGTATATTGCAGTTGTTGTGCGCATGTGCGCAACTCGTTCCGCAAAACAATGTGCGGGGCGAAGTTGAACGTCATATGTGTATAAATTGCGCCAGTTGCGGGACGCTGTGGGACGAAATATTTATAAAACATGCAGCAGATGCGGAGCGCAATGAGACGTGTTACGTCGCCAAGGTGCGCCAATCTCTGGGGCGCAGTTGGACGTCATACGTCGCTAAACTGCGCCACTTGCGGGGCACAGTTGCACGTAAAACATTGGAAATGTGTGGCATTTGCGGGGCGCATGCGCGTCAATGACGCTGCGTGCAATCAGGTGATAATATCTCAAAATGGCGTCCAGAACAAGAAAGCCTGCATTCACTCCTCGGGAGCTCCGCACCCTGTCTCGCCTGATTGCCACAAGGCAGGAGAAGCTGTTCCCCGGGCAAAACAGGTACAGGGACAGCAGAAAGGTCCGCAGGGCCTGGGAACGGCTACAGAGACGCTTCAATAGAGAAGCTGACTTCCCAAGGGAGGTAAGTGGATGGGGACAGGTCATTAGAAATAGACATATATATCTAGAGGCTGTGTGCATTGCAGATCCTCATGCTGTTGGGGTCAGGTATTGTGTGTCAGTAATGTGCTGCAGCTGAACATACATCCCATATTGTCTTTGTATAATATGTGACAGGTTTGACCTGTACCCAGGTGGTGATGGATATGGTCACACAGGTCATGATGCTAGCCCTATTACCTGGCATTTGCTGCTGTGGACGTGCCAACACATACTGTAAGAAAGCAAACCAATAGATCAGCTTAATTATATCCAAATCACATCATATGAATATGGTGAAATGTGTAGCTGCAGAAAATAACCTTTCCGTCCACAGAAAGGGTATGTGAAGCAAAGCATTAATGGTATGTCAATCACCCAGGTGATCTGGTTGTTTTTGCCAATGTTGTGCAATATGCCCCCCTATCCCCAGTGGTCCTGAGAGCTCACCACAGTGGTCTATCAGTCACCCTGGAGATACGGTTGTGTGTGCTCAAGCACTGTAATACATACACCCTATCACCAGGGGACTAGAGAGGCCATCACACTGGCTCACCTGTCATCATGGTGATATTGGTCTGTGTGCTGTCAAAGTACAAAACAATATCCCTATCCCCAGGGGTGCTGTAAGATCATCACAGTGGCCTGTCATGTATCCTGGCGATATGGTTAAGTGTGCTGAAACAGTTCATTACATCTACCCTATTTCCAGGGGTCCTGAAAGGCCATCCCAGTGGCCTTTCATGTATCCTGGAGCTATGGTTCTGTGTGCTCAAACAGTTCATTACATCTTCCCTAGTTCCAGGAGTCCTGAAAGGCCATCCCAGTGGCCTTTCATGTATCCTGGAGCTATGGTGATGTGTGCTCAAACAGTTTAAAATATCTCCCCTAGTTCCAGGAGTCCTGAAAGGCCATCCCAGTGGCCTTTCATGTATCCTGGAGATATGGTTCTGTGTGCTGAAACAGTTTAAAACATCACCCCTAGTTCCAGGAGTCCTGAAAGGCCATCCCAGTGGCCTTTCATGTATCCTGGAGCTATGGTGATGTGTGCTCAAACAGTTTAAAATATCTCCCCTAGTTCCAGGAGTCCTGAAAGGCCATCCCAGTGGCCTTTCATGTATCCTGGAGCTATGGTTCTGTGTGCTCAAACAGTTTAAAATATCTCCCCTAGTTCCAGGAGTCCTGAAAGGCCATCCCAGTGGCCTTTCATGTATCCTGGAGCTATGGTTCTGTGTGCTGAAACAGTTTAAAACATCACCCCTAGTTCCAGGAGTCCTGAAAGGCCATCCCAGTGGCCTTTCATGTATCCTGGAGCTATGGTGATGTGTGCTCAAACAGTTTAAAATATCTCCCCTAGTTCCAGGAGTCCTGAAAGGCCATCCCAGTGGCCTTTCATGTATCCTGGAGCTATGGTTCTGTGTGCTGAAACAGTTTAAAACATCACCCCTAGTTCCAGGAGTCCTGAAAGGCCATCCCAGTGGCCTTTCATGTATCCTGGAGCTATGGTTCTGTGTGCTCAAACAGTTTAAAATATCTCCCCTAGTTCCAGGAGTCCTGAAAGGCCATCCCAGTGGCCTTTCATGTATCCTGGAGCTATGGTTCTGTGTGCTCAAACAGTTTAAAATATCTCCCCTAGTTCCAGGAGTCCTGAAAGGCCATCCCAGTGGCCTTTCATGTATCCTGGAGCTATGGTTCTGTGTGCTGAAACAGTTTAAAAACTCACCCCTAGTTCCAGGAGTCCTGAAAGGCCATCCCAGTGGCCTTTCATGTATCCTGGAGCTATGGTTCTGTGTGCTCAAACAGTTTAAAATATCTCCCCTAGTTCCAGGAGTCCTGAAAGGCCATCCCAGTGGCCTTTCATGTATCCTGGAGCTATGGTGATGTGTGCTCAAACAGTTTAAAATATCTCCCCTAGTTCCAGGAGTCCTGAAAGGCCATCCCAGTGGCCTTTCATGTATCCTGGAGCTATGGTTCTGTGTGCTGAAACAGTTTAAAACATCACCCCTAGTTCCAGGAGTCCTGAAAGGCCATCCCAGTGGCCTTTCATGTATCCTGGAGCTATGGTGATGTGTGCCCAAACAGTTTAAAATATCTCCCCTAGTTCCAGGAGTCCTGAAAGGCCATCCCAGTGGCCTTTCATGTATCCTGGAGCTATGGTGATGTGTGCTCAAACAGTTTAAAATATCTCCCCTAGTTCCAGGAGTCCTGAAAGGCCATCCCAGTGGCCTTTCATGTATCCTGGAGCTATGGTTCTGTGTGCTGAAACAGTTTAAAACATCACCCCTAGTTCCAGGAGTCCTGAAAGGCCATCCCAGTGGCCTTTCATGTATCCTGGAGCTATGGTGATGTGTGCCCAAACAGTTTAGAATATCTCCCCTAGTTCCAGGAGTCCTGAAAGGCCATCCCAGTGGCCTTTCATGTATCCTGGAGCTATGGTTCTGTGTGCTGAAAAAGTTCATTACATCTACCCTATTTCCAGGAGCCCTCAAAGGCCATCCCAGTGGCCTTTCACTCATCCTGGAGATATGGTTGTGTGTGCATAAAGAGTGTAAGAGATCCTCCCTTTCCCCAGGAGTTATGTGAGGCCATCACAGTCGGCTATCACGTACCCTGTTGATATGGTTGTGTGTGAATAAAGAGTTTAATAGAGCATCCCTTTCCCCAGGAGTTAAGTGAGGCCATCACAGTGGTCTATCACGCACCCTGGTGATATGGTTGTGTGTGCCTAACCAGTTCAATACATTCTCCCTATCTCCAGGAGTCCTATGACCTGTGTAAGGTCACTTGTCTATGATCCCACTGCAATGGGATATGCAGCTGATGATGTGTGGCACAACACGCAACCCCCATGGGGCCGTACGCCACATTGCATTGGTGGGTATAGCAGTCACATGTTGGGGTAGTTTATGACAGGTAAGTTGCACCTCTCACATAGTCTGTGAGGTCACTATCTCATCACACATGTCTGTGATGTATCACGATGAAAAGCTATGTGCACATGTTGATGTGTGTATAGGTACAACATCCCCATGACCTAGGCAAAGATATTCCCAAAGGCCGTAACAGAGCCATAGTCCCCTCACTTTATGCATAGTTAGGTTACCCATCCTCACACCTCCTACAAATCCATTACCTTGTAGCAGGTGAACAGAACTGATGTTGTAGGAAAGCTACAGTCACCTCTTGTGGTTGGACACCACAGACACAAGCAGCCACATGAGCACAGGTGGCAATTGCGTAGTGTGTTTGTTTGGTGTCTGTCCATGGTTTATCAAAATACACCTGCTGTCATCATACAGGTCATAGGTCATAGTGCCATTTCCACAAGATATAGGCCAGCCGACATGGGCACGGTAAGCTCAGATAAGGGCACCTGCAGTTGTTGTATGTTTGTTTAGGCTGCTCTACCAAACATACCCCATACATACTACACCCCAACCTGACTCTCACACAGGATGGCCAGCCAACATGGGTGGAGGTACAGACCCTCCACAGCACATGATCAGTTTTGTAACCCTTTCCTGCCCTCCTCATCCCACTGTTTCCCACATGTGTGACTTAGCCATGTTGTTAGCTGCTGATAGCATAGTTCATTGCCTGTAACAGGTGGTCGCCAGACACAGCAGGATGCACAAATTAACAAACATCCCTGTCCCCCTTGGGTTCTGTCGCATTCAACAACTGCTCCAATGTATCCCTTCACCCGCTCCTGGTGTGCAAAACATACACAACAAGAGATGCAAATATTGGACAGCAAGTAGCATCACGCAAGCACCATGGCATGGCTCCAGAGACTGACATATGTGACGATGACCAACATTGGTGAGTAGGCTCAGTTGGTAATGGTGTTGTCCACATGTGATAACACATTCCATGTGCCCATGATGATCCCCTGTGACAGGTGTTGAACTATGCTATACATGAAACACACATCAGTGTAGCTGAAGTGTCCAGACCCAGGACACACTGTTCTATGTTTCTGTTGCCCACCCACCAGACGTAAGTGCTCACTCATGCTCCCACCCATATTTTCTCACACACACAGGTCGAGGATCTGAGAAAGAAAGGGAGGGAGCTGCGCCTGCACCATGGCGCATACCTTGAGCGCGTGAGGAATGCTGAATCATCACATGGTGATGGTGCGTATTGATGACATGGCTGCCCACCATCAGAGGTCACAGTGGCCCATCAGTGTGCATGGTACCTGCATGGGTACATGTGATGTGTCACACACATCTACGTGTGCTGATGACTGTCATCTTCCACAGATCATGATGACAGTGACGAAGACCCCCGTACCTCTGCCTATGCCCTCCGAAGGCCCACCTCCCGCGCTGCCGTGGAGGTGGTAGTCCTGGACACCAGTGGGGAGGAGGCAGAGGGTCCTGCAGACGACACAGCGGAGGGGGTCATGGGGGATGCTGGGACGGAAGGTGTGGGTGCCAGGGTCACAAGGGGGGGTGAGGGCGCAGGTGATGTGGGTGGGGGGAGGTGGTGGGGGTGTTGGGGAGGAGTCAGGGGGGAAGAGTGGCCACAGGGTGTCTGGGAGAGTGACATAGAGGACAGTGCAGCACAGGGCACTGTTGGCTCCCGCCATCAAGGGCAGGTGGCTCCAACATCCAGGGCCCCACACACAGTGCATGCAGATGCCACCACACAAACACCAGGAACAATGTGTGTGTGTGGTGGCAGATGTGTTGTACATCTGTGTGAGGCTCTGGATGCACTGGAGCAGCGGGTGCACCGGTTGGTGCACCTGCAGGAATGGATGGCGGGAGCCATGGAGAGGGTGGTTGCTGACATTGAGCATCTGCCATGTCAGCAGCCACCCCCTGAAGGGCGTCACAGGCATCATTGATGGTGCCTGTGACGTCCACACATGTGCCCTGTGCTGCCCTGTCCGCCATCACGGGGCAGGCTGAGGGAGGGTGGGGTCATGTGGGGGTTCGGGGTTAGTGTGTGGGAGTGTGGTTATTGCGGGTGTGTGTGTGTGCGGGGGTGGGGAGGGTTTGATTTGGTGGGTGGGTGATGGCATTTTCCCCCTACCCTAGATATGTATATAGTTTTAGTTTTGTGTGTACATATTAAAGTATTTTTTCTGAACCCTGTAATGGTCACGTGTCTCACGTAGCATATGCCTATAGATGCCAGCATGTCATATGTGTGCAGCCACATACATTCCTGACGGGTAAACATGCGTGTGATACCTCAATTGGCACCACATGCAGTGTGTCGGGAAACTCATGTGTGTAGGTGTGTGATAGCAGGGTGCTGCATTACATGTTACCATGTAGTGGCTGCCCCACAGACGTACTTGCCACAGGGATGCATATACATGACCCACATGTTCTCACATATATGAGCCGGCAAAATATGCGGCTCACAAATGTCTGCCTCTGTAACATGCATCCCTATGGTGGGTTGGGGTGCATGTGACCACTTATATAGGTGAGGGCACAGGTCACACATATGGCACCAATGTGTCCTGTATGACGGGTTGCAGATGGTGATGTGTATGGAACATAAACAGGCCATTTATAACACAGTACCCCTGTGTCCACATCAAGGGTGGTGGACCGTGGTTCTGTAGAGCCGCAGGGCAGTCAGGTGTTGGAAATATTCCTAATGAGTGTGGCAGAGATATATATGAATTGGAGATATCCTGTCAGCGTGACTGAAGTTTCGGCCCTCCAGGGCTCGCTTTTGAGAGACCTGGATTACACCTCTGCCATTTTGGAATGTGAGTGGGCAAGGCGCAGATGTCCCCGACATCACACATGTTACCTAGAGTGTGTCATATTCCTCCTCACCTCTCCCCACCACCAACATATTGCCATTGCCACCACCCGTTACTGCTGGTGAGAAACAGGGAGCAATGTTACGCATTCCAAATAACCATCCGATGTCTGTGACATCTGCACCCAGCCCAAAATAAATCGTACATGACAGAGGTGTAAGGCAGCGCTCTCAAAATCCAGTCTTGGAGGGACACAAACCAGTAAGGTGGTCATGATAATTGTAATGGTGAGATATATATCGCCAGCATATACATTAGGGATATGCTCAGAACCTGACTGGTCTGCGGCTCCACAGTATCACGGTTCCACACCCATGTCGTACATGGATGTCTGTGCACACTGTGCCGCTGCAGCGCAGAGGCTGTGGTGACACATTGTGCTAGTGAAACATCACATATGTGTGGATCATGGAAATAGTATATGTGTGTGGCAAAGTAGCTTATGCAGTGGACATGGTTGCAGATCCTATGGTCCTCCCACCCCCCTCTCAGAGATACACATGGGACCAAATGGACACTCTTTGGAAAGAGACAATGTATCTATTTTTGGACAGCTGTTTATTATCACAGCAATTCTCTCATATAAAACTATTGTTACAAACATGTGTGTAAGACATATCAAAGATCCCCCCAAGCCAATTACATAACACACACACAACATACTAATCACATATGTCTACTTTCACATATAACCCAAACCAAGCCGCAATAACAGAATATACTATGTACATAGTTGCTAAAACTGAACAGTGCAACAGAGAGAAACCTTTGGTTTCGTGCTGTACATTTCTATATTATCATAGGTTACTGACGGCGTGGTCGGCCACGCCTGCCACGTCGGGCCCCTCTCCCTGGCAAGGCTATATCCTCCTCCGGATACATTGGTGGTGCAGGTGCAGCTCGGATCAGAACATCACGTATGCCCTCAAGGGCCTCACACATGCGAGTTAGTGGCATGGCTACGACCCCCTCATGTAATGTCCGTAGCGCAGCACAAACATCCCTGGTGTTCCGCTCCACAGCACAGCGAATCCGCTCCAGAACACGTCGATTGGCTGTGAATGGGACACAGGGTGGTCAATGAACTACCTCTCCACGAAAACACCTTCATAAAGCAACATGTCATACACATACCACACTAATGCTAATGTGATAGTGCTGAGTCATATGGGAACATGGTTAGGGGTATAACACATATATCGCAGTGTACTACAACTAATAGAAACACAGAGAACACTATACAGGAAGAGGATGTGGGAGGACAACACAACAGTCATACAATAGCTTCTGCATACACACCCACATACTACTGACGTGGCAACAGAATTGGGCAAGGACAGTCATCTCATATCCATTATTTAGGTCAGGTGCAGCATGCAGCAGCCATAAACACCTCAGATGGCCAGAAGCATTGTTGTACCGAGGTGTGTTTGGGAATGTCTGCACAGGTCATGTATGGGTCCAGGGTTTTGCTATATGTGGCATAGAGATGCACATGAGCTGTTGGGGCATGTTACGACAGGAACTGTGTGTTATGTGTTTATGGAATTTGCTATTCTCCATGAGATGTTTGTACTGGATGTAGCCTCATGGGATGCCATATATTTGTGTAAGACTGTGTGACGGCAAATCAGGTTTGGCCTGCCCTAATGATTGTTTTATGACATGACAATGTATGGTCTGATGGGTTACATTGTCAGTATGAGGGCTGGATGTGGGGATGTACACATTATCCGCATGTGCTGGTCCTTGGAATTGCCTGGTGCAAGGACTACACTGATATGTATGCTTGGTGGTGTACAAAATGTACGTGAGCTGATGTTGGGGAATGACTAGAATGTGATGGTGCTGACAGACGTTAATCCCGTGAAGCATTTACGTGTTTTGTGGGAGTGGGTGATACCTTATGAACATAGCTGCTTATGTGAGTGTAGTTGAGGATAGACATTGGCATGCTGACTACGTCATTGATAGTGTGGGATGTCAGAGACCTACTACACGGAATAAATGGTTATGTTAAAGCAAATGTGACAATGTAGAGTGGATAAAACAGTACAATAGAGCTGTCTGGACACATAA
The DNA here is from genome assembly GCA_033557465.1 of Ichthyophis bannanicus. Classification (NCBI taxonomy): domain Eukaryota; kingdom Metazoa; phylum Chordata; class Amphibia; order Gymnophiona; family Ichthyophiidae; genus Ichthyophis; species Ichthyophis bannanicus. The sequence goes on from CM066034.1 coordinate 744,275,400, forward strand.
ACATCAGACTATGGTGAGTGAGCAGAACTCTTGCACAGGCATTGTGAACGTGGATGCAGCAATTAGGACATGGAAAACAGTCATAACAACTAGACAACATATGTTTTCCCCTTTCTCATTTGACATAGCATATGGATCCTTACAGGCTGAGCTTCAGTATGTTTATTTTGTACCCTGCTGTAAGGGATAATGTATGTATGACAGTACAGATTGGTCAGATATCTCTATCTACCCACTGGCCAGTACCTATACAGTGTTGTGTCAAATTCCCTAGTTGCCTTTTGTGTCTCCAATAACACATTTCGACTAGGTAATGTATTTCTTTGGTTGCTTGCTCTATGATGATGTATCTGGTTATTTTGTAAAGGAGATGAGGTCTTCAGTTTATGTTATTTCTCATTGGGCTTGACAATTGCTATCATACACCAGTATGTTATGTGAGGTCTTTGTGTAATGCTCTAATGTTTGCATTCGGAAAGGAGGGGTGGGGTGATGTGCCAATTCTGGTAATGTTGTGTGGATACGTGGTGTATGATATGGTCTCAACATGGCAAGCTTATGTTGTAGTTAGTCATATGTGTTTAGGTTTATTTTGCAGCACAGTAATTGTTCACGGATTTGGTCCTTGTTTAACCATTTGTTGAGAAATAGACATGCGTCATACTCATTACTGTATGGTTGCATACAACACATATTGCAGGTATGACACGTATGATACTGGGGACCATCACACGGTATGGGGACATAGGCCCACAATTTAACTGGGACACACATGCTCACAGCCTATGCAATCTGTTGAGGGATTGTTGGCCTTACAGTAAGGGGACATGGTGTTTTCCTTTTCTGTCTGGATTACAGTCTATGTTATGTCTTTCTGTACAGAGGAAATTGAGGAATGTTCTCTCCAAACAAGCCATCAGGTTCATACTGTACGTTTGAGACCCCTCTGTAGATCCGTATCTATGGTTGACCTGACATATTTTCGCACCTCTCTCCATATGCTATGTAATTTGACACCTGCAGATGCAGACTGTGGGGAATGCGTTCTTTGTGCTGTTACATCACAGAGGAGGGTTGCATTGCTATATATATGGTATGTTTGTTTCTTCAACTATTATTTAGATGTCATGCTGTGGTTTACCAGACATCTGGGTGTCTGCAATGAGGTAGACTGTTGCAAGGGCAAGTGTTGATCTTTCTCATGACAACAACATGGTGGCCCTTATACAACATTCCTTTTAGGCCTGCATCTGTGGGTGTCAACTGACCTTCGGTGATTCTGTTTTGCGTCATAGTAACACCATATATTATACCCCACACCATTCTTTCAAGAAACAATATCCCACCAACATGAGCCATACATGTGATATATGTGGTGGTTATGTTGCAACATTCACCACACAAACACCAACTAGTGACTATTGGTGTTTATTTTGGAATTATGACTGTCGTATGTCACCCACCTTCAGCATCGCGATGTGCAGATACGCCATGGGACCTTAACTCCGCCATCATCGCCTGAGGGTCAGGGCTCTCGGTGTATACTTGCAGCCTGGGTCCGTCGATGTTCTCCCTTGATGCTGCCCCTAGTGGTGATATACTGGGTACAGGTGGCTCTATGGGCTCATCAACAGCACTTGTGCTGCCCCCTGAGACAGCAGGTTCATCCTCCAACACACTCATTGGCACTGTGATGTCAAAGTCACCCTCTTCCTCCACCTCCTCCTCCTCCTCCTCCTCCGCCTCCTCCTCTTCCTCTCCCATTTTACTGTAGTCACCTGCATATTGAACAATAACAAGGAAAACACATATGTTTCAACATAATCATATCTATATATGTGTGGCACAGACACCACAGAGATGATGGGGTGGGTATGTGCGTGTGTGCTGCGTACCCGACCCATGACACCCTCCCATACATGTTTGTCTACGTCATTCAGCTGTTTCTGGGGCACATGTGTGTCGTGTGGCCATGCACATGTTGCATATTTTCCATGTGTATATTTGGAGTGCCATGCCACATGTGTCCCCCATCACATCCCTCCCCCTATCTGTACAACATATGTCCACACATGTGTGAGAATACATCACCCTTACACTTGTTTGGACCATACATTGCCTGTTTATGTTTAATTATGCATTTGAAATATTGTCTCTAGACATACTATATGCTCATTGTTGGATATGTTTGGCTGTGACCCATTGTGCCGTGGATCCCATGTAGCCAGCACCTGTGGCCCACTGAGAAGCACATGTAGCACTGTGCAAATAGTATGTCACACACACGTTACCTGATTAGTGTGCCACAAAATCATATGGTGCTTTGCAATCACAGATGTGCAGGTTGGATAGGAATTGTTGTGTGTAGTTTTGGAAACAGATGGGGAGGTTGCTGTTTTCGAGGGACACATATGTAATATTGTGACAGGGCATGGCAACAACACAGTTTGTGCATGGCCATAACACACACATGTGACACCACTTTTTAAACATGGTGTGGATTGGGTCACAGGTATGGGAGTGTCTGTGCAGCTGAATGATGTGTACTGAAGGGACATTGTGAACCTGGCAATTACTATACATACCTGCGTCAGGATGTGCCGTGTCAAGGGCCTCCGGCAGTCCACGGAGATAGATGTGGCCCAAACGTGTTGCCAGCTCTTGTTCCAATGGTGTGAGTGATGGGATAAAAGGGCCCCCACCACCTGTGCCATGCGCATGTTGTCTTTCAGCCACCATGTGCTGGCGCACCCCTCTTTTTATATCCGAGTACCTCTTTTTGAGGCTTTCAACATCCCTTGTGGGGCCCCCTGCCTCTGCAATTGCAGCACGCACCTCCTCCCATACTGCCATTCGGGTGGCCACTGTTGTGCGACTGCTGAGCCTGCCAAATAAGAGGTCATAGTTTTCAATTACATGCGAGAGTAGGATATAGTTCTCTCTATCACTGAAGCGTAGAGCTCTTTTTCGCTGTGGACCAGGCACAGGTACCCTTTTTCTCTTCCCAGTTTGGACATATTGTGCAGGCTGTGGCCCAAAAGATGGTCCTGCATGTCCCTCCCTAGGATGTGCAGTCTGTAGCGTCGGTGTATCACCCACCACAGGTTGGGACACATCCTCCACACCCTCACCCTCACCCTCACCGTCTCTCTCCCTCTCTCTCTCCATCTCTGTATGTTTTAAATGCTCCTTTCAACAGAACAGCACTCACTTAAACAAAACAGAACAATACACAGCATGCAATACAGACTTACAGAATGTTACAGTACAGGACACAGTAAAGGACACATTAACAAAGGGAACAGAAATATTATCTTAGCACAAGGTGAGGAATCTACTCTGCTCCTGACTATCTTACACTGCCTCTCTCCGCTGCCGTACTCCCTGGACTGACTCTCTCCCTCCTTCCTCTGGACTACTCCCACCACAGCCTCTCTACCTATAGATTTTGTTATCCCTCACTGTGCTTCTTTCCTGTGCAGTAGTCCCACCACTGTCTCTGTTTCAGACTTTATCTATGACACCCTCTCTCTCTAACTGTGACTCCTTTCTCAACCCTCAACGTGATGCACGTGTGCAGGCCTATTTATAGTGTATTGCCATGTGTCTTCCATTGCACATGCGCAATTGGGCGGGCGTGACGCTCGTGCGTTGGGCGCGTGCTCGCCAACGCATGGGTGGCCGTACGCGGACAAACGCACATGCGCCCTGAGACACTGTACTGCGCATGTGTCGCAGTACGCATGCGCACTACAACGACTACCGCATGGGTGTCTGTGTTTTGTGCGCATGTTCACGCCGGCGCACATACGTGTGGGCACGCACTGACCGACGCCCATGCGTAGAGTGGCGCACGCGTGCCACCAACGGGCATCGCATGCGATCAACTGCGCATGCGCAGTGTGCGCAAACCACACACCCCAGAATAACATATATTACCATCACAACATTACCCACGTTGAGGGTTGTAGAGGAAGAGCAGGAGGAGTGTGGTTGGTGTGGAGAAGAACGAACGTCTATGCAGTTGTACTAGCGGATTGTATTGGTGTTTGTATTGCTTATTATATTGTGTTGTGTGTGTATTGTCAGTTGTTGTTTTTACTTTTGGATACTGTATAGTGTGTTTTGTGTGTTTGTTAGAGTTTGTGTGGTTGTTAGAGTGTGTTTCGGTAGTGGGACGGGAGGAGTTTATGGCAGCAATATATGCTTATGCATGTGTCCTGAGTGGTGGGCAGATGCTGCGGTTGCCGGACAGGGGAGATGGTGTCCACGGGGCTGCAGCACAGGGCATGGGTGTAGTCCCGCAGCAACTCAGACCTGCAGCTGTGGAGGTGGTCCAGCCATGTGCTGTGCGTTCACGGCACAGACGGCGTGCCGAGGTGCAGGCTCGGCAGCCACGCCTCTACAGGCCCAGGGCACAGCTCCAGGGCATGCGTGAGGACCAGGTCATCTCCCTGTACCGACTGAGCACAAGGGCTATTAGGGAGCTTTATGAGGATTTAAGACCTGACCTCGAGCCCCTGACTGATCGGTCCCATGCAATACCAGGTTTAGTCAAGCTCCTTGCTGCTTTACATTTTTTTGCCTCTGGCTGTTTCCAGTCATCTGTGGCTGCAGTGGGTGGCATGAGCCGCCCATCCTTCTCACGATGTCTCCACCACGTACTGCGTGCCATGGTCAGCCGGGTGGGGAATTACATAGCCATTCCCCACACTAGGCAACAATGGGGGACCCTGAACCAGGCCTTTGAGACATTAGCAGGGATACCACACGTGATGGGAGCTATTGATTGCACACATGTTGCCCTGGTCCCGCCTAGAGACAGGGAGGTGGCGTTTCGCAACCGCAAACACTACCATTCCCTGAATGTTCAGGTTGTATGTGATGCTAATCTGCATATTCTGAATGTGGTCCCTAGGTTTCCAGGGTCCACCCATGACTCCTATATCCTGCATCACTCGGCAATCTTCACACAATTTGAGGGCGGACGTTATGGGGACTGTATTTTGCTGGGTGAGTATGTCATGTGTCGTAATGTATGTATGTGTTTGTAACTTTCTTTATGTCTACTCACATAGCTAGCAAACTCGTTTAAAACCATAAACTTAGATCAACATATGAGCAATGTTTGTTTGGGGACTGTTGTATCTTTAGATTATTACAGGGGTATAGACGTACACATACAGCAGCTACAAACAAACATAGACCATCAGACTCCTAGCATTATATGATCCAGACATTCACATGGTGTGCAGGTGACAACACCCCTGTGCATGTGGCTAGGCTGTTGCACAATCCCTCATAGTGTGTGGTAATATCAACTGCACACATTCTGAGGGGGGGGGTTTGGCCCTCATATGCACGTATCATGATGGGTCATTGCCAAATAATGCTTGTATGTCATTTAACCTTGTGATAATTGCTCATCCATACAGGTAACCCTTCTCATGTGTGTGTGGGGTTCACACACTCACTCTGGACTGTTGTTGCTACCCAGGAGCCAGTATATAATATGAGGGGTTTTTTGGGAATATCTGATGTATGCTTTTGCCCTTTCCAGCTAGCAGCACTCGTGTGGATATGTATGGTCACGCATTTGGCCTATGTCACAGCAGGGGTGTAACGAAGTATATTTGGTGCTAGTACCTTGGCCTACTGTAGATGATCATGATTTAGCCACATATTGGCCAGTGATCCTCATGTAGTTTAACATATTGGAAAGGGGATGCCTGAAGCTGTGGGCTATGTGTGTGCATACAGAGTTGTATTGTTTTCAGCTACACATGACGGTAATGTACCGATGTGTATCTCTATGAGGTTAAGACATGAGTAGTACAGTGTGCAGGTTTGCAGACCCCACCTTCAGTGGGATGTTCCCAGGATAGACACAGTGCACAGGATTGGTATTTAAACAATTTATGTTTAGCAATATACAGCATAAGGACACAGAGTATGAGATCTAGATATGTTGCCCGTACAGGACAGGATGCATCTAGGTGATATGGTTCACATTATCACCAGCCTCCATGGCATACATGTTCTGTTTTTTTCCCACCCTCTCATGGCAGCATATTTTACCTAGGTTACTGTTCAGACATACAATATGAACATGTGACACGTGAATCGTTACTATCGTCTCTCATTGGCAGGGGTGCCAATGTGGACAGTCAATGCATTACAATACCCATGTCGCGCACACACACACACAATATGTTACAGTATAGATGGAACTGTTGGGGTATTTCCCATGAGTGTACTTACTTTCTAGGCTATGTGTTCCTTTTCTAACAGCATATGTGTTTTTTACAGCTCATTAATTGTTCGGTTATATGTTGATGTCAGGATTTGTTTTGTGTAGGGTTACTACATCTTAACATATGTCAGTTATGTTGAATATTGACACGCACATTTCTTTTTATTTCCAAGGTGATGCAGGATATGGGTGTCGCCCCTGGCTGCTGACCCCTGTACGTCAGCCACGGACACGTGCAGAGCGGAGGTATAATGAGGCCCATGCCTCCAGCCGCTCAGTCATCGAGCGTACCTTTGGCGTGTTGAAAAGTCGCTTCAGGTGTCTGGATAGGTCAGGCGGGCCTTACAGTATAAGCCAAGGACTGTTGCAGAGATAATCATAGCCTGTTGCATCCTGCACAACATTGCTCTCAGGCACAATATCCCTGCAGAGATTAATGAGGATCTGGAGCAAGATCCAATGTGCCCCCCTGTACGTGCCAGTGGTGACACACAGGATGGCACAGCAGTCAGACGGAGGTTGATTGGAGAGATCTTCTCATGTGCGTATTACCTACCCACACAGCTTTTTAATCCTATGTGTGTTATGTTTACAGCAGTTACAGTTTATGTCAGGATATGATTTGTATGTGACACCACATTAGTATTTTAGTGCTAATTCACAACTCACATATAGGCATGTGTGAGGCACAAACAATGTGGCCAGTACACAACAGCATTTGGTGCCAGATGATGTGGGTGGTTGCTCATACGGCTGTGTGTGATTTTTTAAGGTTAAAATTACAGTTAGTGGCTGCCTGTGTTAGCACCTGTTGTTGTTGTTGAGCCACAAATGATGTTTTGTGATGATATGGGTGGATAACAGTGTTAGCCATATGGTGAGATGTTCACAGTGTGAGACCAGTCCACGTTTGGGGACATTAGTCCAGTGGGTTGAATTTATATGTTTCACCTTTGGGGTGTACATTTGGTTCTTACACTCCTGTCAGCTGGCTATGTGTTGCTTTGTTATTATGGCCGTATCAGGACATACATATCACAGGACAGATGCTTAGTAGTAGTTTCTGCGGATATTAGGGTATCTATGTGTAGGGTGTTAATGTCACCCTACAGTGTGTCGGAATGTATACTGCACCAGAAAGCCATGACATGGACATGTTATAGGATGGGGATCTGAGCATTGTCCAGCCAGAGAGGTAGTATTGCCACATTTACATGTAGGCGAATTGACCTTAGGTACAGTGCTACATATGTACACAGATACAGAGGATAACCTACCCCATATCAGCGAGGGGTGCGTTACAGTGGGCAGGATGAGCACAGAATGTGTTGGTGGCTTATGGTTGTGCAGAATTCTCAGGGAGTACATGGCATATCTTGCTGATAAATTCTCAACATATGCCATCATGCCTCAGCTACAGGCTGGGTATGTGAGCAGTGTAGGATAGTACAGTCCACATTACATAGATTGCATAGATAGTCGGACAGGGAAGGGGAGGATTATGTTGGCAAGGAAAACCAGACATATGTGAGAGTTGTTTCTCTGAGGTACACATATTGGCTATCCATGCGTTGACATTCTCAATGACACACAGTGTGATGGCATGCAGCCATCATGGTTTGCGTAAAAAATATACATGCCATTGGTGTTTTAATGACATGACGCACACATTGACAGCTATCTGTGGAGATCATCAGCAAATAGCTGTCACTATGATTCAAGGTATGAACATCTACACACCAGGATATGTATTTGTTCCCTGCATACATGAGACACTCGTGCATATTCCATATGTGTTTCCAGAATTGTAAGCGACTTTGCATTCAACATTGACACACCCCTACACAAAGATAGGGGGCATTGTTGCCAATATAGTGGATCTGTGTGACTCGTCTGTACTTTGTGATGAGGTGCAAACATGGTGGTTTCTGACATGTCTGTTGATCTTTCTGTACAACAACACAGAGGTACGATGGGGACAGGATTGATTATGGACACCTGAGGATAGCCTCCTACAACTCTGTGCTGCCTCTCACATGTGAGAGATCTATACATTGTGATAGGGAGCAGTCAGACATTAGGTGATGGTGTGGGGTATGAGAGTTGTGGACAGGAAGGTGCAGTGTGTGATACTCTTGTAGAACATGACATGTTTGTTACTGTTGTGTTCCCAATGCACAGGACATAGTTTATTCAGATGCTGTTGATGTGTTGGATTGGCATGTGACTGAACATCACCCAATATGCTTTGCGTTGGGGTAGGTGGATGTACAGGGGAGATTGTGTGTGCCTGGGGTCATGTGGATATCATATCTTCATTGCTCCATCATATTGGGCAGATGGTGTGTTGTTTTGTGTTTCACTTCAGGCTCCATCACCCATCCCTTGCTGTTGTCACACATATCCCCATGTGTTTGTGTTCAGCATGTCCTGTGCCACACTGTATATGTGACAGTTACAGCATATCTGCATGTGTGTGTATTTAAGGTTTGTATTTGGTTTGCCTTGCACTTGCTCCCTACCCCAACATTGTACCATAAGCCAACAACAGGGTATTATTGCCGGTTCACGGGGCCTTTATATGTCTAAAGGTCCACTTGGACACATACAGGCCATGTGTTGCAGCTGGACTGCAGAAATATGCATACTTTGTGTGCGGTGATTACAGGTTGCCTGTGTGATGAGACACTCTTCAGGCATAGTACATTATCATGTACTGTGAGGGGACTGTGCACCTGGGGGGCAGTTGTGACTGTGGTATGTGTCCGTAGTGCTGTTTACCTTATGCGTATTATCAACATGTGTTGTGTGGTGTGCGACAAAATGTGTCTTGTGTTCTGAGTCACCAATGATGTTCAACTTTATTTATTTTCAGATATGACCATAATGTGGACATGCATCAGCAGCGGCTGACCTTTTGTTTGTACACGGACTGCTGAGATTCTCTGCCTTCACTGTCACATCTTATTGCTGTGTAGTGGTTCATGGGATTGCTGACATACACCTGATGCACACACAAGGTAAGTTGCACATTTGTTAATTGCAGATTTGTATCTATGTTTGACTGTTGATGAATCATAATTGTCTTATATGCATATAATGTTTCCTCTATGTGCACATAAACAGATGCATGTCGTGTGTAGCTGTGACACACCTGGGTGACACGAGCATGGACGGGACCATACCCATGTTTACCCATGTGTGTGTTTCGGATTAATGATGTCATGACCAATGTTTTGTTGAGTAATGTACTGTGTGGTTTCACATACCTTTCTTGTGCATTTGCAAAGGTGGTAAACGGTGTGCAGTGTGTGGTGTTTTTCATAGGTGGCTCACAAGAACATACGTATCCTCTCATGGACCACAGGGCGGAGTACCAGATAACGGGGGAAAAACATTCTATTACAGGTGTCATCTGACGGTGTCACCATCACCAACCTTTTGAAGGAAAACAACACCATAGTTCACATTTTTACAACAGAAAAGTGCACATTGGATGTTTTACCTCTGCGAGTGAGACATAGGGACTGCGATGGGTACAGGTATTACTATTAAGCTACTGTAAGTCTCAATTACAGATGGTGTTCTCTGCCACTGTTTGTGTTGAGTTTCTGCAGGGAGTTTACCTGCTCATTGTTGAGAACACACCATGGGGAAACTTTCAAAGAACCAGTCGGGAATGTTGACATGTCAACGGCTTGGGGGGACTATGCTAGCCATAGTTGGGGGGAACACTATTTAACCTCACCTGTTGGATTGCACATAGTATTGTTACTTTTGGGCAGTGTTCCCCCCGTGGGGCAGCAGCCAAATGACATGGATAGTGCAAGCTTGAATCCATTCGGAACACAGTTTTAGTATTGTTACGTTTTGGCCCTGGGTGGTGAACATTGCCCACCCAGGATAACCTCATCTTTTTCTTCTAATCAAAAGCATTACAAACCCATGTTTGCGCCATACAAGCCAACGATGGGAGCACTCCTTATTGTGTAATGGTTCCACCTGCTATTCCACATGCACATTGATACAAGTGTATACCTCAACAATGATTTTTTGGGACACACGACCATCTTTAATTAATGTGGGTCAGATGTGACAAAAGGGTGTTTACGTGAAGCTTGTGTGGCAATTTCACTGTCTCATGTTGCACTGGGATGGTGCTTTTGCAATATGACGGAAATTGTTTGTGAGACCAAAAAATGTTGGAACCTCAGACTTCTTTGTGGATGCGTAATAGAATGTTTGGCACCTCCATTTCCTTGTTCAGATGGATGATTATGTGTTGTGTTGGTATGTGCAAGAGTGACAGTCTGCATTGTATGTCAACACCTTGCACTTCCATTGTGCCACAGTTTCCAGGCTATGCCCTGTGGTAGGAGGACACTCACATTGCGACATGATGTTTGCAGTGTGGCAATGTGGGGTCACCCGGTTGCACTTCGTCAATTGTGCATTCAACATGTATTATCGTCTATATGTGGGCCCAAACCCCACTGTCTCCTCTGAAAAGGTTGGGCAGGGCCCCCTCCTTCATGGTGGGGTATATGTAATAGGGTTTGGGGAAGGTAGTTTGAGTTTGTATTTGTTTGTGTTCATGTGCCTGTCCTACTGGTGCATCATTACTCATTGTTGATTTTGAGGAGGGATGTTGTCGTCTACAGGTTGCCCCAGACTGTTGCATTCCTAGCTCAGACATATAGTGTTGAGACAACACCACATGACGTGCACAGCGGGATTTGTCACAATATAAGAAACATTTCTTCTCAACCATAGGCTTTGTGGTTTGGTTGTCTCCGGTGTTGCAAGATAGATATGGTTGGAGGGACAAATGAGGGATTGCTGTGTGGTATCAATATGTCAGAGCAGCCAACTATATATCATGCAATCAGATGTGCATGACACCTTTGAAGAATGCAGAATCAGGTAGGGGTGGGGGGTCTGACTGACCAGGTGCAGTGTATTTTGCAGTGGACCCTGCACATCTATCGCATGCTCTTCAGTTGGTGGGTGGTTGAATAAACTATTCTGTGTGAGTTATATTTATTCACTAATAGATGGGTTTCAAATATTCCATCAGAGATGCAATCACCTTCATATTATGAGTGGGCACCTGACGTACACTATTTGTGATAGTGTAGACCAACTAAGGATATTTATTCCACCATACATGTCGGCATCGATTGGTGCTTGAGCAGGGGGATACAAAGGCACACATTGCATTGCCTGTTTCTCAGTCCTGCGTCTTTTGTGACCAGGGGACTGCATTGTTGTATTTTGTCCATATCATTGGATGAGGATTAAATGGTGCTTTGTTTCGCAGCTGTCATGGATGAGGCTTAACGGTTAGCCAAGTTAATGAGGGGTTACATGACTTGACCTAGGCCACATGGGGTGGGGCTAGTGGGAATTGATCAGTTGTTTGCTTGGGTCCCAAGGCCATTTTGTTAACAGTAGGTTAGTCCTTCTCTCTTTGATCACAGTAAAACTAAAAATCAACTTGTCTGGGGGGCCATTTGCCACACATGTACATGTGCAACAACCTGTGCTTCACTATCACTTGTACAGTGACAGCTGGTATCTGGCAGACAAGTAACATCTCCTCACTGGGTATAACACGGTTGCACACAGTGTGCTTAGTATGCTTGGGACTCCGTGGGTTCAGTGTGTTATTTCACAGCATGTGTACTCAGTGTACTGTTTCAGGAGTGGCTACCGTACAATGTGTTTCTACTATCTCTGTAGTTTAGTTTTTGGGGGGGTTTGATTAAGCACATGTGCTATATCCTCTCTGTTTCTAAATTCTGCTGACCTTGTTACCCTGAGGTAACATCAGGGTTCCCTCACCCTCTACATACACCCTTCTCTCTCCTCACTGTACGTCAAGGTGGGCATCCTGTGTGCTGCTTAGCGCATCACACTGATATTCACTTTCGTTTCAGCGAGTGTCCCACTTTTTAGGGTGTTTACATGGCACAGCGTGCAGGGGGTTTTGGTTTGTCTGTGATTCAAGGTGTGTGTGTTTACACCTGATTACATGTGGAACTTTTCTCATGTCCTGATCCAAATTATTAACATATCCACATCCGTCCTCTTTGCCCTTGTGGTATATT